>NIVC01000020.1:762500-1362500 GCA_002269645.1 Macrostomum lignano
GCTGTGCCAAATGACACCGGTCCTCCTGTTGTGGCATGGAAGCTGTGCCAAATGACACCAGTCCTCCTGTGTGGCATGGAAGCTGTGCCAAATGACACCGGTCCTCCTGTTGTGGCATGGAAGCTGTGCCAAATGACACCGGTCCTCCTGCGTGGCATGGAAGCTGTGCCAAATGACACCGGTCCTCCTGTGTGGCATGGAAGCTGTGCCAAATGACACCGGTCCTTCTGTGTGGCATGGAAGTTGTGCCAAATGACACCGGTCCTCCTGTTGTGGCATGGAAGCTGTGCCAAATGACACCGGTCCTCCTGTGTGGCATGGAAGCTGTGCCAAATGACACCGGTCCTCCTGTTGTGGCATGGAAGCTGTGCCAAATGACACCGGTCCTCCTGTTGTGGCATGGAAGCTGTGCCAAACGACACCGGTCCTCCTGTTGTGGCATGGAAGCTGTGCCAAATGACACCGGTCCTCCTGTTGTGGCATGGAAGCTGTGCCAAATGACACCGGTCCTCCTGTTGTGGCATGGAAGCTGTGCCAAATGACACCGGTCCTCCTGTGTGGCATGGAAGCTGTGCCAAATGACACCGGTCCTCCTGCGTGGCATGGAAGCTGTGCCAAATGACACCGGTCCTCCTGCGTGGCATGGAAGCTGTGCCAAATGACACCGGTCCTCCTGCGTGGCATGGATCCTGGTCCTAAAAGTTTTCAAACCCCATTTGATGCAGTGCATTTGACAAAAACTGTTTATTTTGTGTGCAACTTTAGATGAATGTTCTGCCTATGAGAATATCCCAGTTCAGTGCTACAAGTTGCAATTTTTCTTTGATTTCTTTGATGCACCTCTGGCACGCAAAGTCGACCATAACACGAAATCCACTTTTACTGTCTGCCCTCTCTCTGGGCTTCCGCTTCCTGAAGCCGGTCGCCAACTCGATAAAAATCCGGGCTGGGGCAGAGCAGCTCAGCGGCAGACATGTCTCACTCTCGCTCCGCAGATCCCTGGTTCGATTCCGGGCGCAAACACATTTATTAGGGGCTTGTTCACTAGCAATTGGTCAGGTGGACTGTCGTGCGATTCGCACCCATGAGGGCCAACCCCCAGGGCACAGCGAATGTACATACCTGACGATTAGAAATTCAGGATCGCTGTACACTCTGTGTGAGCGCGTGTGTGAGTGCCTTCCTGCGTACAGCATTGCGCTCAGGAGCCAGCGGAATGAACAAACTGCCTCAGCGCTGTCGCTGAAGGCGTTGCGCCAGGGTGCCCAAAGCCGCCTGCGAATTGAATATAGATATGACTGCCGGAGCACTGGCAGCATCGAGATTTAAAGCTGGCGCCCCTGGTGCTGGCGCCCCTGGTGCTGGCGCCCCTGGTGCTGGCGCCCCTGGTGCTGGCGCCCCTGGTGCTGGCGCCCCTGGTGCTGGCGCCCCTGGTGCTGGCGCCCCTGGTGCTGGCGCCCCTGGTGCTGGCGCCCCTGGTGCTGGCGCCCCTGGTGCTGGCGCCCCTGGTGCTGGCGCCCCTGGTGCTGGCGCCCCTGGTGCTGGCGCCCCTGGTGCTGGCGCCCCTGGTGCTGGCGCCACTCATGCACAGAAATCGGTCAGATACTCGAATTCGTGCGTAAATTTCAAACAAAGCTGATTTTGTCTCCGCAGTAACTACCAGAAGTAGCGCGTGCGCAAAAATGTCTGTTATTCGTAAAATTTGACATTATAAAAGCTTCCACGCAAAAATACTGAGACTCTTGGTCTAGTTTAAAGTGCTCCCAGACTGAGACCTGGTACCTAACCCAATTTTATTGTCGACCGTAAGCATATCAACCGAAGCAGGATTAAGTGGACTCATTTATGATCACGGGAATTATTATTTTGAACGTAAAAAACTGTTTTACAACAAAAACCAAGGGCGCTGTGTACTAAAGGTCACAGGCAGGCAGGCAGGCAGGCAGGCAGGCAGGCAGGCAGGCAGGCAGGCAGGCAGGCAGACGGGCAGGCAGGCAGGCAGGCAGGCAGGCAGACAGGCAGGCAGGCAGGCAGGCAGGCAGGCAGGCAGGCAGGCAGGCAGGCAGACAGGCAGGCAGGCAGGCAGGCAGGCAGGCAGGCAGGCAGGCAGGCAGGCAGGCAGGCAGGCAGGCAGGCAGGCAGGCAGGCAGGCAGGCAGGCAGGCAGGCAGGCAGGCAGGCAGGCAGGCAGGCAGGCAGGCAGGCAGGCAGGCAGGCAGGCAGGCAGGCAGGCAGGCAGGCAGGCAGGCAGGCAGGCAGGCAGGCAGGCAGGCAGGCAGGCAGGCAGGCAGGCAGGCAGGCAGGCACCCCTCGATCGCTTGCTTTTAGTGCATATTGAAAACGAAAAATGCTGCTTCGTCTGCTCAATTGAAATTCGCAGATCGTGAAAAAATGGAATATAAAAAAGAGCGCCAATGTTTAACACTGAAGCCGGTATATTTTTACATAGAATTTGTTTTAAAAGGAAGCACAAACACCAAAGAAATTTCCCATTCCTTCAAATCCTATCGATAATTCTGGAAGCAGATGGTTCTGAGAGTTTTCTGAACAGGTAAAGCAGAACTCTGTAAACATCAAGGTTTAGGTTTTCTATTTCTATTCTAGATTCATCCATGCCGATTACGTGAAAAAAGTAAGCTCAAAACGCACCTAGCAGTTTGAAGATGCTCAAGCAAAGACAGAGAACATCCAATATCCTTCTCAAGCCAGCATTTGACACACGCGGAAATGCCTTCGATGGATTTCGAGCTGTCAATATTAATCTGATACCGACACCTGAGCGATCTAGTCTACTCTACGCTACCGCAGGAAATGAGGTGGGGTGCAAATTAAATCTAGAAGAGATCTGTAGAGGGCAGGTGAGAATAAAGACAGTCACAGGTTTTGACATGGATGCGATGCGTCGGTCTGGGTTCGCGGCTCGAGCTCAGGGCGGCTCGGCGGCGCCGCCGCTTTCCGGCGTCTCCTCGAAGTCGCGCTCCTTGCTGGCCGCGTAGTCGATTAGCTCGGCGAGCTGGCGGCTGGTCTGCAGGCCGTACCAGAAGATTGTCCAGTTCTGGTCGGCCTTCCAGCTGCCCTGGGACACGGTGTTGTACCAGGCGATGGCCGCCCTGTTGGTGACATTCGAGCGCCAGAACAGCTGCGGGTAGTCCTTGACGATCTGGTTCCACAGCATCACGGAGATGCCCGTGCCCTGGGCGATTTCGCTCACCGCAATCTTGTCCAGGTAGGGGACGCTCACGTTCGGCAGGCGCAGGATCACCGCGGCTGCGTTGTAGTTCTCGCTGACGTACACCGACTCCACATGGCCCTGCACTCTCTCGAAGTAGTTGCTGCGCAGCTTCTTCTGGAAGGACTCGTTGATCAGCGCCACCATGCTAGGCTTCTTCACGCTGTCCAGCGAGCTGTAGCGGAAGATCTTCTCAATCTGCCTGATCATGGTTCCAGATCCGTGGTGGGTGAACAGCTCCTCGATCACCGTGTCGGCACTGGTGAGGATCACGGAGCTCTCGCAGGACAGGTGCTTGATAAGCTCAGTGGATCGCAACACCTTCGCCTGGTCCTCGGTGCTCAGGTGGCTATTCGAGCTGACCAGCTCGTCCAAGTCTGTCGGCAGGTAGACGTCGCTAATTACTTTCCCATTGACGTCTTTCAGGCCGGCTTTCTGGCTCAGCAACATCACTTTGAGTGGCCTGAGTGTTGAGCACAAGTGCACCATGGTCTTCTGGGCGCTGGTGTCTGTGGGGCCGAGCATCGGGCAGCAGACGATGGGCAACGTGGAGTGGCTGCTGGACAGCAGCTCGGCGGGGTTGTGCTCGTTGCCAAGGATCAGTCTTGACGGCACGCCGCGCTTGTACAGCAGGGACTGCAGAAGCTGCACATTCTGGAAGTCGCGGTCGTTGGCCAGCTGGCACACCAGCACGGATGTCAGGTTGTTCTCGAACAAGAAGGTGGTGGACCACGTCAGCTTGCGCACGCTGCTGGCGTCGCTCAGAACCTCCGGCGAGACCTGCATGACTGAGAAGGCTCGGCGCGGCGACTTCGCTGAGAAGATTTTGAAGTACTTAAACCACAGCCGGGCCTCCTTCGGCTTCCTGGTGATGTTTTCCACGAACTTGCGCAGCCCCATCGCCCGGGTGATCTCCTCCTGCGGCTTCGGCTCGGCCGTCATCGGGTCCTGCAGCCTCACCTGGCGGAACTGCGGCTGGCTGGACAGGGAGGGGTGGCCGCCGTGCACAAAGCCGGACGCGGCAACGGTTCGCTGCACCAGCAGCGGCAGCCGCCTGCAGAGCCGCAGCGAGCAGGACGGGCAGGACATGCTTGACTGTCGGAGGACTCGGCGAACGCTCGCATGCGAACGAAGTCTGCTGGGCTCTGCTGTCCCGTACCGCTAGCCCCGGCTTATTACCGCTTGGAGCGGAGGAGTTCGCTGGAGCGGCGGCAGTCGGACAAAAACGGGTTTGAGTGGCTGCCGGAGCGGCTCACGCACGAGGCGCTCGCGTGATCGCCAACGTGCCAATTGGGCGGCCGCGAGCGCTGGGGCCGGAGGTGTGTGCGGGCTGGCTGTAGCCGCAGCCCCATGATTTATTGATCTCGTCAGGGCAGCGCGCAGCGCCTCTCTGTCCGCCGCGCCAGTCGGCTTCCTTGGCTCAACGTGCAGTCGCTCCTCCCTCCCCTGCCCGATCCCGTATCGATCGGCCGCAAGCGAAGCGCGATAGAGAGCGCATTTTTCCTGCTAATGAAACGGAAGCGAAATTGCAGGCGCAACTTGGGGGGGGGGGGCACTCGTTCGTGTCGGACAAAAAACTTTAGCAGTACGAGCTGCTTAGAGTGCTTTTGCTCTCGTCTCAAAATAGCTCGTGCTGGTAACAGAAAATGATAAATTGAAAAATACAAGCTCAAAACATTCAGCAGGTTAAGGTCATCTTCACTCAGCCGAGCTCAAATGAACTCGCCCCCCCCCCCAAAGACGCAGCCCCAATGAGAAGTCCTGGCTAAACTGATGGTCAGATATCACAACCAGTCATCATCATGCCATCACCAGACGGTTCTGTTTGTCAAGCTCATCCACATTTTCCTTGAAAAAATGCTTTCGTACAACAATTGAAGACTTTCTACCTAACACTACGTAAGGTAGTGTTACTTTTGATGCATAAGGAGTTCCTTACATGTGAAGCCTAAATCATCTTAGCAGACAATTGCACCAATGACAGGAAATGATAGTACTTGGTCAAACTATGTATGCATAGAGGCAGTTCTGGGAATAGAATCCACAGCTGAGACAGCTTTTGAATACTCTCAAGGTCAGTGCACGGTTTGCTGCAATGTCAGACCCTACTCTTGTTTTTGCTATTTGCCACCCCTGCACAGACAGCATTTGCAAAGCCTTGCGATTGGGGTGACAGCTGAACAGCTGGACCAGAATTGGTAGGAATTTGTCAGAAAACCAGACTATATAGAGTTATGCAAGATAACTGACTGCGAGAAAATAGCTTGAGAGCTTGACGCATTTACTGTTACGGACGGAAGGGCGGGGCAGGCATAATTCATATGCAAAGGCATGCAGACAGACGGACAGGCTACCGACGTTCCGCCAAGTAGGCAACAAACCGCACAGTTAACTTCAGTAGGCTTGTTTAGCAGCGCAAAACTTATAAATGGCGCATCAATGCGAAAGGCTAAAATAAACCACGGATACTAAAATAACTATAGTATCCAGTTATTCTATAGTATCTGTGGGCTAAACAAATCCAATGCTGAATTGAGGAGTTAGCTTAAGATAGTCCCACAAAATCTTACTGTTTTCGTCAATATACGCTTGTATTTATGTTACATACACATGTAAACAGCTGTATAGAGAAGTACTTAGCAACCTAACAACCTTCCATGTACAACGTAATAAAACGCATTAACAAGAGCCTTAGGAAATTAACAATAGTGACTGTACAAGGTCAAAACCGATGTGTAGTTTATCAAAAAATACTTTTCTTTCTTTCTTTGCTGCCTCCCCAACGAGGGCGCAGATTTCTACTCGTGTCTAATGACTTAAAATGACTTGAAATTTTGAGCTATGTTCGAAAAGATATTTTAAAGCTCTTTTTAAAAAAACATTAAGGTGATTGGACTCCAGGGGTGTCGGAACCAGGGGGGGGGGCACGGGGGGGCTGGAGCCCCCCACTTGTTAGCATGATCCAGCAAGTGCCCTTTTTGAATTTTAAACAAGTGTCGACTGGTTTTGGGCTCTGGCTTTTCTGAGTCTTGGAAGCTAAGGGGGGTATCAGCTGATATAAAAGTTCATGTTGTTCTCAATCTCCATTCCACTACAGTTTTTATTTAATGTGCCTAAGCCTAGTGCTCTTAGTGCATTGGTCAGCAAACTTTTCACCTTAAGGGCCAGATTGAGGGCCCCCGTAAGCAAAACGCGCCCAGGAGTCCCAGACTGCAGGCAAGAGAAGGGAGAGAGGATAAGGAATAGAGCAGAGAATTATATGAGTGTAGGAGAAAGGAGAGGCGAGGAGAGGAGAAGGAAAGGAAAGACAAGATAAGAGGAGAGAGGAGAGGAGAGAAAAGAGGAGAGGAGAGGAGAGAGGAGAGGAGATGAGAGAGGTGAGGAGAGGAGAGGAGAGGAGAGAGGAGAGGAGATGAGAGAGGAGAGGAGATGAGAGAGGTGAGGAGAGGAAAGGAGAGAGGTGAGGAGAGGAAAGGAGAGAGGTGAGGAGAGGAAAGGAGAGGGGAGGAGAGGAGAGGAGGAGGAGAGGAAAGAAAAGAGGAAAGAGGAGAGGAGAGAAGAGAGGAGAGGAGAGGAGAGGAGAGGAGAGAGGAGAGGAGATGAGAGAGGAGAGGAGATGAGAGAGGTGAGGAGAGTAGAGAGGAGAGGAGATGAGAGAGTTGAGGAGAGGAGAGAAGAGAGGAGAGAAGAGGAGAGGAGAGGAAAGGAGAGAGGATAGGAGATGAGAAAGGTGAGGAGAGGAAAGGAGAGAGGAGAGGAGATAGGTAAGGAGATGAGAGGAGAAGAGAGAGGAGAGGAGAGAACAGGAGAAGAATATGAGAAGAGAGCTGAGAAGAGACAAACATCGAGCGGGCCGGATTGCTATTGTGAAGATATAAAGGATCCGAGGGCCGGATAGAGAGGCTTTGCAGGCCACATCTGGCCCTCAGGCTGGAGTTTGCCGACCCCTGTTTTAGTATTTATCGTTTCACTTTGGCGTCTCTGATCGAAATTCTGAGTCCGCCGCAATCCAAAGACTTAAACCGCAGCTGGCGCTGCAACCAAAATCGCTAAAATGCCGTCAGCTAAAATAATAGAGACAGCGCCAAGAGGAACTGAAGGAGGCAGCCAAGAGATCCAGAAAATTACTGGTCTAGCCCTTGCAATTTTCATTCATTTGAGATATTTTACTATATAAATTGATAATGCAATTTTTTTAATTAGTTGTGCAATGTTTGAATCAGTTAAAAATTCAAACATTTTCAGACTTTTGGCTACTTCCAACTCAAAATTGAATATCGGCCTGGTTGTCACAATTTCACAAACTGATATAACAGCAGGAGTTTGGGTGCCTTTAGATTTAAAGAAATTATTTGCAATGTGCCCTCCCACCAATAGCCCCCCACTTTGAATTAATGTTCCGACACCGCTGTTGGACTCTGTCGGTATATAGATGCGATTTATACGTAAAATCGAGTAGAAGAAGCGAAAGATAAAATTCTCAAATTGTCGATTTTAATCACCAACAGAACATGTGATGAAAACACTGCAAGCGACAATTAACATTCACAGTACTGTATTTATCTGAAATGCGCAAGCTTTACTACATGTAAAAGCTATAGAACATGTTTAATAATAATTTGCTATCGTTGTAATAATTAAACAATGATTTAATAGTAACATTGCTGGTAGCCAAGACAAAGCAGATTACATAAGCAGATAAAGGAAGTGGGTTAGGCGATTAACAATAATTATAGGCGAACTCACCATTTGCCTGTATATTTTTCCATGTACACAGCTATTGGCCGAAATATCTGATAAATTTAATGGAAAATATTCTAAAGAAGCCGAAAAGGTATATAACTTAAGATAAGCATTATGGTTTGCAGCATTTATTTGGTCTTTGCTGTTATAATAGAAAAACATTTGTTAAGTTTTTTTGTATAAACAATCAGGTTTTAACTTCTTTATTTCGAGACGTTTTATTTCCGTTTGTGTGTGTTACTGTTATATTGATTAAAGGAAAAAGCTCATTGTACTTTAAGCTAACTGACTGGTTGCCTCCGTTGCAGGCAGCGTTTTCGCTTTATAAAAATGGCCGGAAAAGCTATCAAGCAGCTATCAAGTGGAGGAAGTGGTCAAAGCCTGAGCGACCGAATGACTTCTGCAAAGCATATAATATCTGGGTCTGGTCTCGGCCGAGCAGTTTGTAAAGCTACTACTGAGGAGATTATTGCTCCAAAGAAAAAACATCTAGGCTGTAAGTTAATTCATCATGAAATAATGTATGATGCCCTAATTCGTATATTTTCAAACTATTTCTAAAGTAATTTTTCTTAATAAGCAAAGAGCTTTTTAATTTAGATAAATAATTTAAGATAATACGATAATAGGATAGTTAGACAATTTAGAAAGGAAAGTATTTTAGAATCAAAATTTTAATAAAACTGATTGTATTATTTAGTATAGGCCTATGGCTATGGTATATATTTGTCATTATTTTATTTTATTTTGTTTTTTTTTCCATAATTTTTTTGTAGCTGTAATAAAATATATACAAATAATTATATATTTTATAATTAAAAATTTAAATTTAAATTTGATTTTAAAGATTAATATACTAATGAGGAAGACAAAGAGAATTGGTCTATAGGGTCTGCGGTCATTTCGTCTGCCGCCTTTTCGTCTGCCAAAGAATTTTAGCAGATGAAACGACTTTTTTATTTATGTTTATTTTGGTTCACTTATTTAGTATTTTTTATGTAGGGAATTAAAATAAATTAGTATAAGCAAGTTTTAGGTATGTTTTCTTATTTATATTGATACATTTTGTTTTTCTTCATTTTCTACGAAACCTAACTAACCTATATAATACTTTTGACGCATCGATGCAAAGTTATTTTCTGAGAAAGTGGTGTTATCGATAATGCACTACTGTGCGACTTGTGCAACAAATGGCAGCATCGGACATGCAATTCTCCAAACGGTTGGAGATATTTGCTTCTGGCTTTGTGTATTCATATGCAACATATTAGCTCCGGAACTTTTAGAAAAATCCTAGCATTATAATAAATTATAATTAATAAGACATTTACATTACACTTCCATGCGAAGCTTGATGACATAATTAGTTATTCCGATTTATATATTATATATATTGGCAGACGAAACGACTATATTGTATATTGGCAGACGAAAAGGCGGCAGACGAAATGACTGTCAACCGTCTATAGGCCCTATTTTATACAAATCTCCTTGGTTCCACTTTATAATTTTAGGTCTTTCTAAAATTAGAGAGCCATTACCATTCTATACTTGGGTTACTCTTTTAATGAGTCTAATTATTATAAAAGAAACAATTTGATCATAGTCAATACAATATTTTAACAAATCAAATAGTATATTACTATATATGTGTAATTATAATTACTATATTAATATGTATGTCATGTATATTAATGTTGGAATTAGTGACAATAAGTTACTTGAAATTATTATCAAGATTGGAAAAGCTATGTTACAAATAATAAAAGAATTAATTATATATTTTTCTTTCATTTAAAAACTTTTTTTCATTTTCAGTATTATTCAATGTATTGGTTGAAAGATCTTCATTTTAAAAATAATAAATATTAAATAGTCTATAGCAAACATTTTTATTCATAGGAACAAAAACTTGTTAGTGTTTATAATATCTCAAAAGGTAGCAGTGCTAGTTTTTAAAAATAAAAATCTACCCTATATGGTAACTAGGATTAAGCATAAAATTAATGAGCACTTACTAGCTTTTCATTTATTAGATAATTGTTCATGTACAATTAGCATTAAGTTGTGGAAGTGCACCAACAGTCATGTTAAACCTAAATTTTGGCGCAGACCTAATTGAGTGCACCAACCAAAGCAATGTCAGCATCCCAGAGCTGGCCAATGCCCTGCTGGAGAGGCTGTCCAGCTCCAACTGGGTGGTGGTATTCAAAGCCCTGGTCAGCATCCACAGCGTCATGAACTATGGCAACGAGCGGTTCACGCAGTACCTCGCCTCCAACAACTGCAATCTGTCGCTGCGCAACTTCTACGACAAGTCCTCCGTGCAGGGCGCTGACATGTCGCGTTTCATCTGCCGTTACAGCGCCTATGTGCAGGAGAAGGCCTTCGCCTACCGCAGCCTGGCCTACGACCTGTGCAAGGTGAGGCCGCGATATGACCTTGCCCTGAGATTGGGAAGAAAGGGTAGGAGATATGAAATGCACGAATAGGAAAGAAAGCGAGGAGAGAGGGAGAGAAAAAGAGGGTACGAGGTGAAAACTGGTAGCCAATCAGAATGAAGCGAAAAAGATTCCGCTGACCCCTGAGCACGTGCACCGATATGTACGCAGGCACACACACACAGCGTGTACAGCGGCACTGACTTTCCCATTGTCAGTCAGTGCACACTCTGCCACTTGGGGCCGGCCCCCGGCCTGACTGACTTTCTCATTGTCTCTTTGGCGCGAGAGCCGGACGGGTGTTTGAAGCTTGCAGTTTATTTCTTTTCAGGTGAAACGCGGCTCCGACGACGGCGCCTTGCGTACGCAGAGCGTCGAGAAGCTGCTGCGCTCCCTGCCGGTGCTCATCGCCCAGTTCGACGCCCTGCTGGGCTTCGACGCCACGCCCAGCGAGCTGAGCAACCCCATAATAAATGCGGCCTTCCTCATGCTCTACAAGGACGCCAGCCGTCTCTTTGTGGTCTTCAACGACGGCGTCATCAACCTGCTGAGCACTTTCTTCGAGTCCATGAACCGCAAGCAGTGCCGGGAGGGCCTGGAGCTCTACAAGAAATTCCTCGTCCGCAGCGAGCGCCTCGCCGAGTTCAGCCGCGTGGCCGAGTCCGCCGGGGTGGACAGGGCGGACGTGGCCAACCTGGAGCGGCACCCGACCTCCTTCCTGGAGGCCATGGAGTCGCACCTCGCCCAGCTGGAGGGCCGCCGCATCTCCCGCTCCAACTCCAGCAACAGCATCGGCTCCGCCGCCTCGCCTACTCCTCCGACAGCCGCTGCCGTCTCCGCCTCGGCCGCGGCTTCCGCTGCCCCAGTATCGTCCGCCAGCATGAGCGAAGCCCAGCGCCAGGCCCTGCTGATGGAGGAGCAGCGGCAGCTGGACCTACTCAAAGCCGAGCGGCAGCGAAAGCTCGCCAGCAGCAGCAGCAGTGGCAGCGGCAGTCAGGGCGCCGCAAAGCCGCCTCAGCAGCCTCAGCAGCAGCCGCCTCAGCAGCCTCAGCAGCAGCCGCCGCCGCAGCAGAAGAGCAACGACGAAGACAACCTGCTGAACCTGATGGATTCGACTCGTACGTGCTATTTGCGGGTGTCCGGACCCAAACAGATCCATCCTCCATTTTTTTAAATTTGCATTTCATTTCAAACTTCTATTTCAAAGCATAAAGATGCAAATGTGAGTTTGCTACTCACTGTGGACTGACCATGACCTTAGTGACCTGATTTGACCTCACTGGCCTGACCTCAGTAACCCTGACCTCACTGGCCTGACCTCAGTAACCCTGACCTCACTGGCCTGACCTCAGTAACCCTGACCTCACTGGCCTGACCTCAGTAACCCTGACCTCACTGGCCTGACCTCAGTAACCCTGACCTCACTGGCCTGACCTCAGTAACCCTGACCTCACTGGCCTGACCTCAGTAACCCTGACCTCACTGGCCTGACCTCAGTAACCCTGACCTCACTGGCCTGACCTCAGTAACCCTGACCTCAGTAACCTGACCTCAGTAACTTGACCTCAGTAATTTGACCTTAATAACCTGACCTCAGTGACCTGACCTCAGTAACCTGACCTGACCCCTGCCCATATTTCAGCGGCTATCTCCTCGACGGTATTTTCGCCGTTCCCCCCGGCACAGCAGCAGCAGCAGCAGCAGCAGCAGCAGCAGCCGGCATTTGGTGAGTCGCTCGCAGCCTCTCGCTACAGCACCATCATTGCTAAGCATTGATAATCCACAACTTCTTTGCGCATCTGGTTTGAAAAAATCCCCTTCCGTTCCTTTCAGCTCCATTCTCCACGGCCAGCTTTTCCGCGTTTCCGCCAACAACGGGTGAGTGCTTAAAGACAGCTCAAGAACTGGAAATCTCATGCCTGATGTCTTGAACTCCATCACTATTGCAGCATTCCCGGCAGCGGCTTACTCCACAGCTCCTGCCGCATTCTCTGCAGCGCCTCCTCCCGCATCCGCAGCATCCGGTGAGTCACATGGGGCAGCTCAGGCGGGCATTGCGTAACACAGAATTGATGCTACCCGTTTCATAGCCAGCCAGCCAGCATACCAGAAGCAGAAATAGCCGGAATTACTGCTGCAAATTGGCTAGTGAAATTTCAGGCTGCTGCGGTAAGCACAGCGGCCTGACCGGGGTGCTGGAGGCTGTAAAAGCATGAAAATTTATGATCCGGTCCGCATGGCGGCAGGTGAGATTTTAATCGGCAAAATATTTCTCACGCGCTGCGCAGCCGCACCGCGTTTTCTAATCTGCTGGGTAAAGCCGCGATTAATTCGGGTTGCAATCTTCAACACCCTACTGTTAGTAGCAGCCTTTGCTTTTTAATAGATTTATTAGGAAAATCGATTATTAGAAACCGTTTCGGGCTATTTGAAGGTTTCAAACCTGTTTACACCTGATCTGTGCCGTAATGCTGTTGCTGGGAAATCTTTCAATTTTCTCCACATCCTCAGTTTTCACTCCAAAATTCCCACATTTCACCACCATCCCCATTGTTATCCCAGATCATCAATTTTCAACTTAGACCCAAAATATTAACCTCGCATCATAAAAGCTCATCCCAGATCCAAAACTTGCATCCCAGATCCCAAACTTGCATCCCGCAGATCCCAAACTTGCATCCCGCAGATCCCAAACTTGCATCCCGCAGATCCCAAACTTGCATCCCGCAGATCCCAAACTTGCATCCCGCAGATCCCAAACTTGCATCCCGCAGATCCCAAACTTGCATCCCGCAGATCAAAAACTTGCATCCCCAGATCCCAAACTTGCACCCTCAGATCCCAAACTTGCATCCCAGATCCCAAACTTGCATCCCAGATCCCAAACTTCTATCCCAGACCCCAAACTTGCATCCCGCATTCCAATCTCACATGTCAGTGTTTGACCCGTTCGGCGGTGTCCTGGAGCCGACCCGGCCGGGCCAGCAGGCGCAGCAGCGGTCGGCGGCGGGTGCCCCGGCCGGTCAGGCGGCTCCGGTTGGCCACTCCGGCCTCACGGGCGACCTGGACTCGAGCCTGGCCGCGTTGGCCGGCCGCCTGGATATGCGCGGTCCGCAGTCCGGACAGTCGATGGGCGCCGGCCGTCAAGGCGTCAACTGGGCGCAGGCGGGCGGCGCCAATTCGGCGCGCACAGTCGGCGGGGGCGGCCCCGCAGCTCCGGTGCCGATCGCGCCAGGTCCGACTGTCAACTGGGGCGGCGGCGCCATGGCGCTGACCAGCCAGCCGGCGAGGTTCGCCATGCCGGTGAGCCTGGGGTCAGATGTAGCCATTGCTTGAACTGGTCCTCTGCTGGTTAGACTTGATCAAGTCTTGTGCAGCTTTCAGCTAGCATTATTCATGGTTTAGTCAATTTCAAGGGTCAGTTTAGGCTACTTTATGTCAGTTTTAGTTAAGTTTAGGCAAGATTTTTAACCATGATTTAGTCAGATTTAGTTTAATTTAGATTTAGAAGAACTACCACTCTATATCAGGTTTATTCTATTTTAAGATCAGGTGTATTCCAGTTTAGGTCAGACGTATTTCAGTTTAGGTCAGGTGTATTCCAGTTTAGGTCAGGTGTATTCCAGTTTAGGTCAGGTGTATTCTAGTTTAGGTCAGGTGTATTCTAGTTTAGGTCAGGTGTATTCCAGTTTAGGTCAGGTGTATTCCAGTTGACCAGTTTAGGTCAGGTGTATTCCAGTTTAGGTCAGGTGTATTCCAGTTGACCAGGTGTATTCCAGTTGACCAGTTTAGGTCAGGTGTATTCCAGTTTAGGTCAGGTGTATTCCAGTTTAGGTCAGGTGTATTCCAGTTGACCAGTTTAGGTCAGGTGTATTCCAGTTGACCAGTTTAGGTCAGGTGCATTCCAGTTTAGGTCAGGTGTATTCCAGTTGACCAATTTAGGTCAGGTGTATTCCAGTTGACCAGTTTAGGTCAGGTGTATTCCAGTTTAGGTCAGGTGTATTCCAGTTGACCAGGTGTATTCCAGTTGACCAGTTTAGGTCAGGTGTATTCCAGTTTAGGTCAGGTGTATTCCAGTTTAGGTCAGGTGTATTCCAGTTTAGGTCAGGTTTATTCCAGTTGACCAGTTTAGGTCAGGTGTATTCCAGTTGACCAGTTTGGTCAGGTGTATTCCAGTTTAGGTCAGGTGTATTCCAGTTGACCAATTTAGGTCAGGTGTATTCCAGTTGACCAGTTTAGGTCAGGTGTATTCCAGTTTAGGTCAGGTGTATTCCAGTTTAGGTCAGGTTTATTCCAGTTGACCAGTTTAGGTCAGGTGTATTCCAGTTGACCAGTTTGGTCAGGTGTCCCAGTTTTGGTCAGGTCAATTCACATTTTTGAACAGCTTCTATAGAATAATTCGGTGCTTTGATCAGAGTGCTCAGATAATTTGCCAGACTTAGCTGGGCGTTGTTAGTCTTGAATGGAAGATCACTGGAAGGTCACCAGCTTAAATTGCTCCGCCGCTGTCACCTGCAAGCAGCAGTTTGGCTCGGCTTATGCGCCTGCCTATGGCCCAGGCTATGGCCCCTATGGCCCAGGACAGCAGCAGTGGCTTGGCCATCCCACTGGCCCCCAATACCAGCCAGGGCAGCCAACCAGTGGCCAGGTAAAACCAGCTTTGATTATATCTGAGAATCGTTTGAGCTAAACTGATGAGGCGGAAGCTGGCAGCTGGCTGCTCACGCGCCATGACCAGAAGCTAACAGCGTTGACTTGCTCTTGTAAAAGTACTTTTAAAATCGTGAAACATAGTTGCTTACATTCTGATTTTTATAGTTTAACCGCAGCAATGCGCTGGAATACGTTGAGATAAGGCAGAGTTGGCAAGGGGGTCGCCCCCCTCCCCCCTCCCCCCTAAGTAGACTGGCGCCCCCTTGACAGCTGATTTGTTCCCAATTTTAGCAGTTTGCCTACAAGCTGCTGGCGAACCCTAAGATAGCCCTCCCGAGTTGGCGCCAAAAAATCCTGGCTGTGCCCCTGAGATAAGATAAGATCACATTATTGGGAAGCACTTTTAAAGGCGATAAGGATTGATATTCAATAGCAGATACGAATTATCGGGAGTCATCAGTTATCGGTGTTAATTAAGCTAATTGGCTGGGTGCGCACCCCCCCCCCCCGCAATCAGTGCCTTTGGGACAGAGTGCGAAGTTTATCTACGTTTCTGTTAACTGTTTGTTTGCTTTGGCTTTAATTATTTTTGCAATAAGTTTTCTCATAAAAATTTTCCAAACCAAGCGTCTACTATGAGTAGAAATGCGAACATTTTAACGACTATAACAATTTCAGCAGAATGGCAGCAGCGACCCGTTCGGCGCGCTCTGACGCCTTCGACTCCTCCGGCTTGACAAATCGCTGCAAATAAATGACAGATGGATGATGAACAGCTTGACTATTCCCACACTGCGACAGCATTGCACTTGCTTATTGTAGATGCCCTAGAATCTTACAAATATCTGAACTGCGCTCTCGTGTTTCTGTTGTGCGCGTCATCGATCTGCTTTCCGCTTAACCATCTACCAGCTTCCCCGATCCGCCATCAGCTGCCCCATCAGCCCCCTACGCCTCGCTGTCAAGTTTTATTGCGGCCCGCTGAGGCTCCTCATTCGCAGCCGCTCTGCCCGTCTGTCACAATGCGCTTCTTTACACAGTGCGACACTCAATCGAAATTTCAATGCTCTTTCAGTCGGCCCCGGGCCCGCGGCAGCCCTCAGTTTTCTGATGACTCCCGCCCGCCTTTTTTGCTATCAACAAATTGGATTTGCATGCCCGCAGCTGCGCTAAAAATTGAAAATCCCTTTTTTAAATTAAATTTTCTCCCATTGCGTTCTCTTTTCTCGTTTTCAATCCCTTCTTTTGCCTGTTTTAGTATTTCTAACTGCGGCGGCGGCCGGCGGGCAGCACGGTGGCTCTTGGCGATTCCCCACCGACGTCCCTCTGACATCCCTCCGACATTCTACCGACATCTCCGACATCCCTCCGACATCCTACCGACATCTCCGACATCCCTCCGACATCCTACCGACATCCCTCCGACATCTCCGACATCCCACCCGCAATCCCTCCCACATCCCTCCGACATCCCTCCGACATTCTACCGACATCTCCGACATCCCTCCGACATCCTACCGACATCTCCGACATCCCTCCGATATCCCTCCGACATCCTACCGACATCTCTCCGACATCCCACCCGCAATCCCTCCCACATCCCTCCGACATCCCTCCGACATCCTACCGACATCTCTCCGACATCCCACCGACATCCTAGCAATACTCCACCAACCGACATGCCATCGCTTGTCCGCGGCCGCCCGAGCCGCCCGAGCCGCCTAATCGCACTACATTAATCCGCGCGGGTGCGGCCTCACCGACCTCGTGCACTTTTTCACTTAGCAGAAATTGAAATGAGAATTACACTTTTTGGACCGATCGAAGAGAGTATTTCGAAGCACCGAGGAATTTTTGCAATTCCAAAGTACATTTTGCTGCGCTGGCACATACTTTTTCTTCATTATACTGTGCTGTCCTGGGCTGAAAATTGCAGAAGTTATCCGTCATTGTCCAACTTATAGGTAGTAAATGATCAATAGAAGGAAAAGTTAAAATCCGATTCATTAGTTTTGTCTGTACGCACGTATAAGCCGCCATCATAGATAATAGAATAACTGATGTCATTCACAGTTAAAGTTGTGAAGAATATTGTAGTTTCTAATTTGTTTTTAGTAGTCTGCGTGCAGTGTCACTTTAATTTAATTTGGCAGTTAAGATTTCCTTTCCTTCCTCAAGGTTTGTGGCCTTCAGGAGCATATGATATAGGCTAAGAATAAACAACTCGATGTACTAAAGTGAAAGCAAGACGGACGAAACTCAGGGGCAGGCCCTATCTGGCTCAGCCAATGACAGAGCTGTAAGGAAAGAGGTCGAAGACAGACGAAACGCAGCCTGGGGGGGGGGCTATCTGGCTCAGCCAATGACAGAGCTGTAAGGAAAGAGGTCGAAGACAGACAAAACGCAGCCTGGGGGGGTCTATCTGGCTCAGCCAATGACAGAGCTGTAAGGAAAGAGGTCGAAGACAGACGAAACGCAGCCTGGGGGGGGCTATCTGGCTCAGCCAATGAGAGCAGTGAGGAAAGGGGTCAAAGCCAGATACTAGCTGGCAATAGGAAAGTCAAACTGTTAACGGCCTGACTGGGGACTGAGACAACCCAACCCCTTTTCTCTCTTGCTCGCGTCGCAATGCACACGCACTTTTGGGTTTTTCAAGCCATGCAAGAAAAGGCCAGAGGTGGTTGTTGCCAGTAGCAAATTCCGGAGAAAAAATTGCTTCTCCCCCAGAAATTCCAGGGAAAAAATCCTCTATACACCCCCGAAAAATCCTGGCTGCGCCTCTGGTTGCTGCAGTTTAAAAAACGTATAATTTGAATTTTATAACCATTTAGGCAAAAAATTATTTTGCTACTGAAAAAGGCCGCATTTTTTGAAAAAGACTGAAAAAGATCGCATTTTATCGAGTTTGCATCTACTTATGTGTGGTACCAGCTATAAGCAGTTTTTGTTTTCCTTAGAAAGGAGAGCTCCTTCATACCGCCATTAATTAAGGCATCACTTCACAAGTGATGCGCAAGGCTTCAAAGTTTGCGTAAATAATAATGACCACGCAAATTTTGGCGCAAATGATAATTTAGGAGCCAAATGTTCATGCAGTGGTCATTTGTTTTACATGAAAAATTCGTTAAGTGGTCACTAAGCTTCACATCCCACCCCTAATTCCATGACTCGCTCAGCTTCACAGCTTCCCTCCTGACTTATTCAGCCTTGCAGCGTCCATGGTTGTGGACAGTAGCCGAGTCCTCTTTGCCATCTTCCATCTCTCATTCGCGCCACCCGAGGCACCACAGAAAAGCAAAAATGACGTCCCAAATCACGTGAACCGAATCACGTGAATTTTCTCCACGTGTACCGCGGTGCCCCAGCTTGTTCTTCCCCGTGGCGTGCTGATTTTGCCTGTGCCAGACAGATATTGTCTTTGACTGTGTCTTTGAGCTGCTCCAGTCCGACACGCCAATTAGAAAGTCGCTACGAGTTCGAGCGGCTCAAAGTCTGTCTGCGGCAGCTGCTCCCCGAAATTCGAATAGTGGGACGCGAGTAATTAAACAGATGCGCGCAGTCGCTGCCTCGCGTGCCCGCCAGCAGCTGCCGCGAGTGGCCGACAGGCCGGCAGCCCCGCGCTAATTTGATTTCGAGTGCGCGTCTGCAAAACACGCCGGCTCGACCCTGACACCTGCCCGCCTGCCAGCGAGGGGGGAGGCTTAATGAGGCTCCGCGAATGCGACCGCGTCTGCCGGCCTCACATATCTGGGCCAATTTACGGACTGAGGCGGAGTCGCTGATATTTGCGCCTGCAACAATTCCTGCTGTCTTCAAAACCGACTTTTACGTGACCAAATATGACAGCTGCTGGTGCTCATCAAGCCTTCTGCATGTGTCCTGGATAATCTCTACACTTGTCCACCGTCATCTCTGCATGAATGTACATCCACTCTGCATTCTTAATGTGTCTAACCACGGTTTATAAATGTCTGCATGTGATGCAAGGATATCTCGTGTTCACGATGATGCGTCCACACAATGATTGTTTATGTCCACGAGATGCTTTCCAATTCTAACCTCTACTATAGCTTCTACACACGCGCCAGCAATGTCGGCTGTGTGCTCATGAAAATGTCCAGGGCCTTTGCAGCAGGTGTCCGCAATAAGAATTGATTGTCAAACGATTCCCAGTCATCTTTGTCGCATAAACCACGCCTCCGCGCTTCACTGCAGCGGCTGCTGAGCCGGATTTCTACACAGATGAACCGAAATGCGCGGGCTGTGACGGATCGCGGGATCAACGCGGCTCAGTCATGCCGGGATGGGGGGCGGCGCCTGCGCGGATTAAAACGAAAGCCAGCCTACGGAACCGAGCTACCGGATGGGGAAGTCGCTGGCCGATGAGCTCCCTGATTTATCTGCCGCAGCTGCCCCCCCCCCCTGTCCGGGACGCCCAAGGCTTGGCAAAGAGTTTCTTCGGCCGCAGGAATTGCAGGAAGTTCGGGCAAAAGGACCGGAAGCCGCTGCGCTGAAGCATTCATTCAGGCCGGCTGGGGAGCCCCCAAGATGGAGAGCATCGAAGGGTCCCAGAGGGTCTCTTTGAATCGCTGAGAGAAGAGCGACATCATACAAATTTTAAATTTTTAATAGACAGCAGGTTGCATCAGAAGCCAGTGAAGCATAATGATTTATAATCAGCTGCTGTGCAATTATTGAGACGCTGGAGACGCTGGGCACGAAGGCGAGCGCCAGCCTTTTCGCTTCCTCCAATCCGACGCTGCCGCGGCGCCATTGGGCGGGGCTGCTGCAGTAAAAGCTGCCGCCCGCGGCTGCCGAGCCGGCGCGCACTGGCGGGGAGCGAGGCCTGAATTCTCCCTGAGCTCGAGATTTGAATCACCTTAGCTGAGGACTTCGCATACGGTTAGTCTGACTCGCTCGTTTTCACTTCCATTGAGTTCAAATAGAATAGAATAGTATTAGTAATAAATCATGTTCACTGCACTTCCCTTCATTCACAGCGCCTCCCTTCATTCACAGCGCCTCTCTTCATTCACAGCGCCTCCCTTCATTCACAGCGCCTCCCTTCATTCACAGCGCCTCCCTTCATTCACAGCACCTCCCTTCATTCACAGCGCCTCCCTTCATTCACAGCGCCTCCCTTCATTCACAGCAACTCCCTTCATTCACAGCCCCTCCTTTCATTCAAATTTGCACGACTTGCGAGTGTAGCAGATAAATAAAGGAGGAATGAAAGCTCACAGGCTGCTCTAAAGGACTGGCAGGCACCGCATCGTGTCGGATTGAATGTACACTTGGCTGCACTGTCTATGGCCGGAGTCGCAAGCAGAGGTTTAACAGAGCATTGGCTATTGCACTCTCTATGGCACTTGGCGAAACTCAATCCTAGCAAGGAATTCCTAATTCCTTCCTGCTTCCGACTTTGTTAACCCCCTGACTCTCATCTTCTCAATCCTCTCCGCTCTCCGGCAGAGCTGCTCGAATACAAAAGCAGGGCGATGAAGCTGCAGTTGCCACTGCTTCTCCTGCCGCTGCTTCTGCCGCTGTCGGCCGCCACCGCCGCCGCAACCGCCGCCGCCGCTGCCGATTCGAAGGTCGCGACTGCCGACGCGCTGCAGGCGACGCTGGACGCTCTGACGGCCGCGGTTGATTTTGTCAGCAACAACATTGACAGCGTCAACTTGGACGGCGCCATCGGCCTGCGGATGGCCGAGGGTACGCTGGGGCTTCTGGATGTCACACGAAGCTGTCACTCTGGATGTCACACTAACCTGTCCCTCTGAATGTCACAAACTTGTCACTCTGGATGTCACAAACCTGTCACTCTAGATATCACAAACCTGTCACTCTGGATGTCACACTAACCTATCACTCTAAATGTCACATTAACCTATCCCTCCGAATGTCACACACTAACCTGGCACTCTGGATGTCACACTAACCTGTCACTCTGAATGTCACACACTAACCTGTCACTCTGGATGTCACACTAACCTGTAACTCTGGATGTCACACTAACCTGTCACTCTGGATGTCACACAAACCTGTCACTCTGGATGTCACACTAACCTGTCACTCCGGCTGTCGGTGAACACAAAACACCCCTGATTATTATAAAAGATTTTTGAAGTGATCAGAGAAGAGCCGCTCGAACCCGCAGGCCAAACGAAGGCGCTGCTCGCCCACTACTGGAGCCGCCTGCCTCAGGGCGCGGTCGCCCGCCTCGCTGAGCTGCACAGCCGGGCCGGCCGAGCCGCCAACCGGGCCGTCCAGTCGGTGCGCAGGCGGACGCCGGTGTACTACGCCAGTGAGTGACAGCCGCGCCCGTAGCAACAGAAGCCGCCCCATTCCGACCAGGGCAGCCCTGGGTCTGAGCCGCTGTGAATCTGAGATGCGTACTCGCTTGTTGGCTGCAACAAGTCGGCTTCTCCCATCGCATCCATTATCTCTAATCCTCTTGTGATTCTTTAATCCCTTCGTTTCGCATGCAGACGCTGGCAACATGATCCGAGAGCACTTCTGGGACACCTTCTACCCCGCCCGGCCGCTGCCTCCCGCCGCCGTGCGCGCCGCCGACAAGGACAAGGACTTTGATGAGAAATTCAGCGATGACTGCATCAAAGAGTTTTATGGGCCCGACGGGTGAGTGACGACTCGCTGCTTCTTGTCCCTTCAGAGGTTTCTGTGTTCCTCTTGGGTCTCGTGAGGGTTTGGCGGGCGTGTGCTTTTATTCCATGTTGTAATCGTTCCTGATTTTAACTCCATGCGTGTGCTCATTGTCCAGTGCTCACGCTCTTTGGACGTCTCTCTGCTCTACCGTAACTTAAATTAATGTACGAGTACTTGGTTGGTGTTTTTAGCCCTTGGGTTGGGGTTGCTGCGATTGAACCTCGTTTATGCGAGTAATAAATCGTTTCGTTGTTTGTCAGTGCCACTCAGCACTTTTGTCTCGCCTCGCATACTCTCTGCTCTTGACTTGCTCCTTTAACAGTTCCCTTCCCTGAGCTGTCTGTGTTCCCTTCCCTGAGCTGTCTGCGTTTTCTTTTCCCTGAGCTGTCTGTGTTCCCTTCCCTGAGCTGTCTGCGTTTTCTTTTCCCTGAGCTGTCTGTGTTCCCTTTCCTGAGCTGTCTGTGTTTTCTTTTCCCTGAGCTATCTGTATTCCCTTGCCTGAGCTGTCTGTGTTTTCTTTTCCCTGAGCTGTCTGTGTTTTCTTTTCCCTGAGCTGTCTGTATTCCCTTCCCTGAGCTGTCTGTATTCCCTTCCCTGAGCTGTCTGTATTCCCTTCCCTGAGCTGTCTGTATTCCCTTCCCTGAGCTGTCTGTATTCCCTTCCCTGAGCTGTCTGTATTCCCTTCCCTGCGCTGTCTGTATTCCCTTCCCTGAGCTGTCTGTATTCCCTTCCCTGCGCTGTCTGTATTCCCTTCCCTGAGCTGTCTGTATTCCCTTCCCTGAGCTGTCTGTATTCCCTTCCCTGAGCTGTCGTAAGGGTTTCTTTCCCTCTATCATCTACCATGCCCGCCACCATCAGCTGCCCGCCACCATCAGCTGCCCGCCACCATCAGCTGCCCGCCACCATCAGCTGCCCGCCACCATCAGCTGCCCGCCACCATCAGCTGCCCGCCACCATCAGCTGCCCGCCACCATCAGCTGCCCGCCACCATCAGCTGCCCCACTCCACCCCACCGCGCCTCTTCAGGAAGTCGCCAGGCTGCTCGGTCTCAGAGCGCTGCTGGCGAGGCCTGGTGCTGCCCACAGGACTCACGGGCTACTCGCTGACTCACCAGCTGTTCTACCTCATGAACGGCGTCCAGGTGAGGCGTTATACCTGTTGCTCAATCATAGCGAAATTTTGATGAAAGTTCCTTAGCTAACAAAACACTTCATGCCGAGGCAAAGCTGCCCCTCTGTTCGGAGAAGGTTTCTTCTTGCAGCTCGAGTCCACTGCACCGTCCCGCAGGCCGGCTGCCTGTCCAACCTGACCGCCCAGGCTCGTGCCCACCCTCCCGCCGGCACCGACGGCAGTCTGGCCGGCGTCTTCGACAACTTCTGCGCAAGGATCTTCGTTGAGGCCAGCAAGCTAGAGACGGCCGGCTTCCCCAAGCCGGACAGGGACCTCTTCATGGAGCAGGGTGAGCGGGGTCAATGACCTCTTCATGGAGCAGGGTGAGCGGGGTCAATGACCTCTTCATGGAGCAGGGTGAGCGGGGTCAACGACTTCTTCATGGAGCAGGGTGAGCGGGGACAATGACCTCTTCATGGAGCAGGGTGAGCGGGGACAATGACCTCTTCATGGAGCAGGGTGAGCGGGGACAATGACTTCTTCATGGAGCAGGGTGAGCGGGGACAATGACCTCTTCATGGAGCAGGGTGAGCGGAGTCAATGACTTCTTCATGGAGCAGGGTGAGGGGGACAATGACCTCTTCATGGAGCAGGGTGAGCGGAGTCAATGACTTCTTCATGGAGCAGGGTGAGCGGAGTCAATGACTTCTTCATGGAGCAGGGTGAGCGGGGACAATGACCTCTTCATGGAGCAGGGTGAGCGGGGACAATGACCTCTTCATGGAGCAGGGTGAGCGGAGTCAATGACTTCTTCATGGAGCAGGGTGAGCGGGGTCAATGACTTCTTCATGGAGCAGGGTGAGCGGAGTCAATGACTTCTTCATGGAGCAGGGTGAGCGGGGACAATGACCTCTTCATGGAGCAGGGTGAGCGGAGTCAATGACCTCTTCATGGAGCAGGGTGAGGGGGACAATGACCTCTTCATGGAGCAGGGTGAGCGGAGTCAATGACTTCTTCATGGAGCAGGGTGAGCGGAGTCAATGACTTCTTCATGGAGCAGGGTGAGCGGGGACAATGACCTCTTCATGGAGCAGGGTGAGCGGGGACAATGACCTCTTCATGGAGCAGGATGAGCAGGGACAATGATCGTAATTCATCCATCTGAAGCTGAACATGCTGCACCCCGCCCCCCCAGTGGGTCTCTGTGGCCTGGCGGGCTACCCGGAATTCGCCCGATGGCGCTGGCTGCCGGTGCTGCTGAGCTGGCAGCGGGCCAACGGCTGCTTTGGCGAGTTCCCCGGCGAGCTCATCAATCCTTCGAACTTCGATCCCGGTCTCTATGGCAACTACAAGCGCAGGAGGAAGCGCGCCGAGATGCGGATGCCGGAGGGCTGCCTGTCGCACCGGACCTCGGTGGCCATAGCCGGGCTGACGGCCTACTGCAGGCGGCTCGTGGAGACGCTCGCCAATTGAGGAACCCTCCGTGTGCTCGCAGAGAGAGTGAAAATAAATTTGGAATTTCGGCAATGAAAAAATCCCACCCACAGCCATCTCTGTGACCTGGGGATGCAGCTATTTTTCTGAGCTTCATCAAAAGCAACATTTTCTTTGCTGGCTTGCGGAAGCTTCTTATTTGGGTTCAGTTGAGCCCGGGTTTGCCCCAGTGATAGTCTCAGCTCTGATAGGACAGGCAGGCAGAAGAAATGAATGAAGAAGAACCCGGCAGCCAATCAGAAGGCGAGGAGGGAGAGGCTTTAAGGAATGAAAAAATACGTTGGAGTCCACGAGGAAGCCTGGCCGTAGCGGGTAGGGAAGTTGCCCAGCATGTGAGCGCACCCACCCCACCAATTATTTCCGCTGGGGATCTTAGTGTAAAGTGGCGCATCCACCCAACCAATTATTTCCGCTGGGGATCCCAGTGTACAGTGGCGCATCCACCCCACCAATTATCTCCGCTGGGGATCCCAGTGTACAGTGGCGCATCCACCCCACCAATTATCTCCGCTGGGGATCCCAGTGTACAGTGGCGCATCCACCCCACCAATTATCTCCGCTGGGGATTCAAGTGCTGATTCAAATCGTTGATTTATCAACTGACTTCAACAAAGCATTCGCCTTCAGTCCATTAAAACAATTGAGAAGAATTTACAGCCCACTGACTCGAGCATTTGCCCTCACTGCGACACGCACCGACTGACTTCTTTTCAGCTGAAAGCATTAATCGGCAGTCACGGTCTGAGCGATTTTAAAAAGCATTGAAAACAATCGGAGAAAGCATTAGCCCGGAGCTCGAAGGTAAAAAACCAGACCTAGCGCTAATTGCAATACCTGCCTGCCAATCGCCTGAGCCACTCAGCTCGATTGGAAATGATTGCAAGCAGAATTTTCCCCCACTCAACCGGTAAGAGAGAGGCGCCTTGTCTAGACTGCTCAGACTAAAATCTGCCGAGTTAACCTAAGCCGTAAATGAAGCATAGTCTCGAGATGGTCTCGCTTTTGATTCATGAGTCCGAGCTGCCCCCTCACTGAGTCCCCAGACTGAGCTGCCCCCCCTCAATGAGTCCTCAGACTGAGAGCTGCCCCCCCTCAATGAGTCCTC
Source organism: Macrostomum lignano (assembly GCA_002269645.1). Lineage (NCBI taxonomy): Eukaryota > Metazoa > Platyhelminthes > Macrostomidae > Macrostomum > Macrostomum lignano. Next base: position 787,944 of record NIVC01000020.1, read on the forward strand.
AGACTGAGCTGCCCCTCCCCTCAATGAGTCCTCAGACTGAGCTGCCCCTCCCCTCAATGAGTCCTCAGACTGAGCTGCCCCTTAATGAGTCCTCAGACTGAGAGCTGCCCCTTAATGAGTCCTCAGACTGAGAGCTGCCCCCTCAATGAGTCCCCCCCCCTCATGAGTCCTCAGACTGAGAGCTGCCCCCTCAATGAGTCCTCAGACTGAGCTGCCCCCTCACTGAGTCCTCAGACTGAGCTGCCCCCTCATGAGTCCTCAGACTGAGCTGCCCCCTCATGAGTCCTCAGACTGAGCTGCCCCCTGATGAGTCCTCAGACTGAGCTGCCCCCTCATGAGTCCTCAGACTGAGCTGCCCCCTCATGAGTCCTCAGACTGAGCTGCCCCCTGATGAGTCCTCAGACTAAGCTGCCCCCTCATGAGTCCTCAGACTGAGCTGCCCCCTCACTGAGTCCTCAGACTGAGCTGCCCCCTGATGAGTCCTCAGACTGAGCTGCCCCCTCACTGAGTCCTCAGACTGAGCTGCCCCCTCATGAGTCCTCAGACTGAGCTGCCCCCTGATGAGTCCTCAGACTGAGCTGCCCCCTCATGAGTCCTCAGACTGAGCTGCCCCCTCATGAGTCCTCAGACTGAGCTGCCCCCCTCAATGAGTCCTCAGACTGATTCACTTTGCTTCACACCCCTTCACGCGCTGGTGGGGAGCGGGTCCTGAATTCCCCCTTAATCTCGAGACCGCCTTGGCTGGGGACTTCGCATAAGATTAGTCTGACTCGCTCGTTTTCTCCAATGGGTTCAAATAGCTTAGTTAAGGACTCATTGAGCGCGGCAGATAGGTGTGAGTATTAGTTATAAGATAAATAATCATGTTTACTTGCGCTCTCCCTTCATTCACAGCACCTCCCTTCATTCACAGCGCCTCCCTTCATTCACAGCACCTCTCTTCATTCACAGCACCTCCTTTCATTCACAGCGCTTCTCTTCATTCACAGCACCTCCCTTCATTCACAGCGCTTCTCTTCATTCACAGCACCTCTCTTCATTCACAGCACCTCTTCATTCACAGCGCTTCTCTTCATTCACAGCACCTCTCTTCATTCACAGCACCTCTTCATTCACAGCGCTTCTCTTCATTCACAGTACCTCCCTTCATTCACAGCGCCTCCCTTCATTCACAGCGCCTCCCTTCATTCACAGCACCTGATCCCTTCCTTCATTCACAGCGCCTCCCTTTATTCACAGCACCTCCCTTCATTCACAGCGCCTCCCTTCATTCACAGCACCTGATCCCTTCCTTCATTCACAGCGCCTCTCTTCATTCACAGCACCTCCCTTCATTCACAGCGCCTCCCTTCATTCACAGCACCTCTCTTCATTCACAGCGCCTCCCCTTCATTCACAGCGGCTCCCTTCATTCACAGCGCCTCCCTTCATTCACAGCGCCTCCCTTCATTCACAGCGGCTCCCTTCATTCACAGCGGCTCCCTTCATTCACAGCGCCTCCCTTCATTCACAGCGCCTCCCTTCATTCACAGCGCCTCCCTTTCATTCACAGCGCCTCCCTTCATTCACAGCGCCTCCCTTCATTCACAGCGCCTCCCTTTCATTCACAGCGCCTCCCTTCATTCACAGCGCCTCCCTTCATTCACAGCGCCTCCCTTTCATTCACAGCGCCTCCCTTCATTCACAGCGCCTCCCTTCATTCACAGCGCCTCCCTTCATTCACAGCGCCTCCCTTCATTCACAGCGCCTCCCTTCATTCACAGCGCCTCCCTTCATTCACAGCGCCTCCCTTTCATTCACAGCGCCTCCCTTCATTCACAGCGCCTCCCTTTCATTCACAGCGCCTCCCTTCATTCACAGCGCCTCCCTTCATTCACAGCGCCTCCCCTTCATTCACAGCGCCTCCCTTCATTCACAGCGCCTCCCCTTCATTCACAGCGCCTCCCTTCATTCACAGCGCCTCCCTTCATTCACAGCGCCTCCCTTCATTCACAGCGCCTCCCTTCATTCACAGCGCCTCCCTTCATTCACAGCGCCTCCCTTCATTCACAGCGCCTCCCTTCATTCACAGCGCCTCCCTTCATTCACAGCGCCTCCCCTTCATTCACAGCGCCTCCCCTTCATTCACAGCGCCTCCCTTCATTCACAGCGCCTCCCCTTCATTCACAGCGCCTCCCCTTCATTCACAGCGCCTCCCTTCATTCACAGCGCCTCCCTTCATTCACAGCGCCTCCCTTTCATTTACAGCGCCTCCCTTCATTCACAGCGCCTCCCTTCATTCACAGCGCCTCCCTTCATTCACAGCGCCTCCCTTCATTCACAGCGCCTCCCCTTCATTCACAGCGCCTCCCTTCATTCACAGCGCCTCCCCTTCATTCACAGCGCCTCCCCTTCATTCACAGCGCCTCCCTTCATTCACAGCGCCTCCCTTCATTCACAGCGCCTCCCTTCATTCACAGCGCCTCCCTTCATTCACAGCGCCTCCCTTCATTCACAGCGCCTCCCCTTCATTCACAGCGCCTCCCCTTCATTCACAGCGCCTCCCTTCATTCACAGCGCCTCCCCTTCATTCACAGCGCCTCCCCTTCATTCACAGCGCCTCCCTTCATTCACAGCGCCTCCCTTCATTCACAGCGCCTCCCTTTCATTCACAGCGCCTCCCTTCATTCACAGCGCCTCCCTTCATTCACAGCGCCTCCCTTCATTCACAGCGCCTCCCTTCATTCACAGCGCCTCCCTTCATTCACAGCACCTGATCCCTTCCTTCATTCACAGCGCCTCCCTTTCATTCACAGCGCCTCCCTTCATTCACAGCGCCTCCCTTTATTCACAGCACCTCCCTTCATTCACAGCGCCTCCCTTCATTCACAGCACCTGATCCCTTCCTTCATTCACAGCGCCTCTCTTCATTCACAGCACCTCCCTTCATTCACAGCGCCTCCCTTCATTCACAGCACCTCTCTTCATTCACAGCGCCTCCCTTCATTCACAGCGGCTCCCTTCATTCACAGCGCCTCCCTTCATTCACAGCGCCTCCCTTCATTCACAGCGCCTCCCCTTCATTCACAGCGCCTCCCTTCATTCACAGCACCTCTCTTCATTCACAGCGCCTCCCTTCATTCACAGCGGCTCCCTTCATTCACAGCGCCTCCCTTCATTCACAGCGCCTCCCTTCATTCACAGCGCCTCCCCTTCATTCACAGCGCCTCCCTTCATTCACAGCACCTCTCTTCATTCACAGCGCCTCCCCTTCATTCACAGCGCCTCCCTTCATTCACAGCGCCTCCCTTTCATTCACAGCGCCTCCCTTTCATTCACAGCGCCTCCCTTTCATTCACAGCGCCTCCCTTTCATTCACAGCGCCTCCCTTTCATTCACAGCGCCTCCCCTTCATTCACAGCGCCTCCCTTCATTCACAGCGCCTCCCTTCATTCACAGCGCCTCCCTTCATTCACAGCGCCTCCCTTCATTCACAGCGCCTCCCTTCATTCACAGCGCCTCCCTTTCATTTACACACATCTCCGTCAATTCAATAGCTAATAATGATGCAATTTGTGCTTGTCAAGCTCTCTGTCAGGACAGCAGCTGGCATGCAGATGCTTCACCTACATGCTGTGCACGGATTGCACAGCAGGTGCGCCAGTTTTGATTTACAAAAAAATCTGCTCTGGCGTAGCGCGAACAGGCGGCCCTCGCATTGCTTCTTGGCTGCATGGCTTAGTTAAATGTTGTAGCATTTGCAAGTATTGATCTTTGTTTCACGTATTTAAGTTATTTTAACAGTAGCAATATCAAGCCACTACCCGCCCGTTTACGCCCGTAAAAAATACCAATACATTTTTCTTGCTGCACCCGAACGGAGCAATCCAGGAACACGAAATTCGAATTGGATTTTACAGTAAGCGCGAACGCATTCAGTGCAAACCCTTGTGCGCCAACCAGCACTGCGCCTCAGTGCGTCCTTGCCAAGCTTTCAGATTTCACCAGCAGGTTTACCGCATGTGTCTGCATCAGCTCCGACTTCAGTGGCCACAGGTAATTGCCCGGGTAGAGCTCCTGAACCTTTGGAGACCATGTTGCGACTGTGTCCTGCAGTCTAATGTCCAATGGGCATTGTACAATGTCCTCTACCCAATGTCATAAATTTTTCTGGCAAGTCCTGATTATTGGCAAACCTCAACTGCTGAACATTCTCAGCTAGTCTTTCAAGCATTCAGTCATCATCCTGACGCTGTCGGCATCTTCAGCATGAGGCACTCGCTACATCTACCCGTAATCAACCTGCTGGATACTCTGTAATTCTCGCAGTTCAGTTAATAACTGTGGCATTGAGCTTAGAATTTCAGATTCATGAGACTGCGCGATTGGGTCTCTGTGGATAGTATTCTCTCTGCATCTCTAGAGAGATAGATAGTATCTCCTTATCTCCCTGCATCTCCCGGCTCCCTGCATCTCCCGTCTGTCTGCATCTCTTTATCTCCCTGCATCTCTCATCTCTGAGCATCTCCCGGCTCCCTGCATCTCTTTATCTCCCTGCACCTCCCGTCTCTCTTTATCTCTGCGTCTCCCTGCATCTCCCGTCCCACTTCATCTCTCGGCCGTTCCCTGCATCTCCCATCCCTCTTCATCTCTCGGCCGTTCCCTGCATCTCCCGTCCCACTTCATCTCTCGGCCGTTCCCTGCATCTCCCGTCCCACTTCATCTCTCGGCCGTTCCCTGCATCTCTTTAACTCCCTGCATCTCCCGTCTCTCTTTATCTCCCGGCTCCCTGCATCTCCCGTCCCTCTTCATCTCTCGGTCGTTCCCTGCATCTCCCATCCCTCTTCATCTCTCGGCCGTTCCCTGCATCTCTGCGTCTTCCTTCATCTCCCGTCTATCAATATACGCTCGTATTTGCACACCAGCCTAACAAACGAGGCCGGCAGAGCCGCCCCGCAGTGAGAGTGGCCGCAGGGATTCCAGCAGTCCCAATCAATCTTCTCTGCATCGGAAGCAGCTGGGCCGGGCCGGGGTGGCGCAGAGGAAGCGGCGGGCAGCGGACCGCCCGCCACAATCAGCCCAGGTGCCCGACCGCCTCACCCGGCCTCACAAGATGTAGAAAATGTTGATCCGAGAGTCGGGATGCATGGGATGCTGGGCCACCCCCCTCCCCACCGATACCCCGCTGATCAATGAGCCGCAGCTCTCGCACCGAGAGCAGCATTGCAGTTTATTGCGGAACGCAGACGCGAAGCCCCACAGCGGAACTTCAGCAACAAAAGCAGCAGCTGCTTTCGCTGCGCTGAATGCGGACAGCGGGCTCTGAAGCCTTTGTGAGACATTGCTGAACTAGAAATAGAAATTCATTCGTTTCATGCTCTCTCAGAATGTCTTTGAATTCTGCTAAGCTCTGCGTTATTTTGCTTAAGTCCCGCTCTGCTTCAACTCCTGTGAGCACCAAAATGCAGTGGAACCAAATTATTCTAGGATCTTGAGTAGTGCGAATTTCCAAGTGAATCTGGCCAATGCGTTTTGCAGCAAAAGCAGACCTGCACTGAAATTTGCACGACTTGCGAGTGTAGCAGACGAATGAAGGAATGAAAGCTCACAGGATTGGCAGGCACATCGTGTCGGAGGGAATAGCCTGTCACTCTGAATGTCACACTAACCTGTCACTCTTACTGATACACTAGCCTGTCACTCTGAATGTCACACTAACCTGTCACTCTTACTGATACACTAGCCTGTCACTCTGAATGTCACACTAACCTGTCACTCTTACTGATACACTAGCCTGTCACTCTGAATGTCACACAAGAGAGACCAGGCAGCCAATCAGGAGGCGAGGAGGGAGGGGCTACAAGGAACGAAGAGAGACCAGGCAACCAATCAGGGGGCGACTAAAGACAGACTCTGCATTGTTCGGCCAGGTTCCAGTCCAAAAGACACTGAAATAACAAACACACGCAGGACAAGAAAAGCACGATTAAATACAGGCTAATCCAGTTAAATAAAGCATCATAATGCGCCTATTTGGATAGCAAGATATATATTGTGCATTGATACAGAGGGACTCTGCAACTGTCGCTAGAACATCAGCGGCAAGTCAGTCAGATCAGGAATAGGTGCAATAATAGTTAACAAATTGCTCTAAGGTGCGAGGCCAATGAAAAACAAATGAGGCGAAGGCCCGGGCCTTTGTGTACAAACTCAGTTAGCGCCGCGAATGCATCCAGTTTTTAGGGATCATAAATCATCAGCTCGAGAATCTGGGTTACGCAGATAAATAGTTAGACATCGGAGCGGGTGGATCACAGCTGTAGAATTCGGATTAACAGCGGGTCGGAGGGGAATCAGACCCTGGGACAGCGAGGCGTGGCAGCCCCAGAAATGAAAAGGACCAGGGCCCAAAGCTGAAAGACCAAGATGGAGCAGCCTTGCCAAGTCTGCAAAGGTCATGGGCTTCAGAGGAGGCCGGCTGGCCGATCCCGGCAGCTCAGGCGGTGGAGCAGCCGGCGACATCCACCGGTCGCATGAGGGCCGCCTGCAGATCCGCTAGCACTTCAACGTCCTTGTCGTCCACAATGCGGAATTTCAGGTTGAACGCAAGCAGGTGCCGCGCCACTGTGTTCAGGTGGGGCGTCAGGTCCATGCGGAGCACGGAGTCAAAGTGGCAGGCGTACACGTGAGCCAGGATGTGCAGCAGGTGCCGCAACACGCAGGCGGACACGGCGTGGAAGTCCATGAGGAAGGCCTGGCCGTAGCGGGTTGGGAAGTTGCCCAGCATCTCCTGGCACTGCGTCAGCAGGCTGTCAATGTGGTTGCGGGCCGAGGACCGGGCCTGCAGGGGTTCGGCGTGCGAACAAATGAGCTGTGCTCAGACTGATCTCTTGTGAAACTGCGGAAATTTGCGCACCCACCCCATCAATTATCTCCGCTGTGGGTCCCAGTGTATAGTGGCGCACCCACTCCACCAATTATCTCCGCTGTGGGTCCCAGTGTATAGTGGCGCACCCACCCCACCAATTATCTCCGCTGTGGGTCCCAGTGTATAGTGGCGCACCCACCCCCACCAATTATCTCCGCTGTGGGTTCCAGTGTACAGTGGCGCACCCACCCCACCAATTATCTCCGCTGTGGGTCCCAGTGTATAGTGGCGCACCCACCCCACCAATTATCTCCGCTGTGGGTCCCAGTGTACAGTGGCGCACCCACCCCACCAATTATTTCTGCTGGGGTCCCAGTGTACAGTGGCGCACCCACCCCACCAATTATCTCCGCTGTGGGTCCCAGTGTACAGTGGCGCACTCACCCCATCAATTATCTCCGCTGTGGGTCCCAGTTTACAGTGGCGCACCCACCCCACCAATTATCTCCGCTGTGGGTCCCAGTGTTGATTTGAATCGTTGATTGATCAATTGATTTCAAAAAAAAACATTCGCCTCCAGTCCATTAAAAAATCGAGTAAAATATACAGTCTATTGAGTCCTCAGACTGAGCTGCCCCCCTCAGAGTCCTCATTGAGTTCATTTGACTGCTCATTGACTGCTGCCCCTTTCAATGAGTTCTCAGACTGAGCTGCCATAGTGGAGTTGCTGATGTCTTTTTGCTGATCTAAAATCACGCATCAAACCGCCTATGCAAATACGCAGGCAAATAAGTAAAAAACCCATAGTGAAGACTCACACTATTCCAAAAGTTTTCACCAGCCTCACCTGAGCCATAATGTATCAAATTTAAGTGCAATTTCAATCCCGAAACCCAGAACGCCTGAGAACTACAGTAACACTGATTGCATACAAATTCTCACAAGCCATCAGAAAATGCACACCTTCTTAGTCTTTTCTTCGGGAGCGCAGAAGTTCACCCCGCCCGGCCCGGTGAACTTCTCGCAATTGCAAAAGTCGTACACGGCCTCGAACACCGTGCTGACGTTCTCATACAGGGCGCACACGTGGGTGGCCACCCATTCATTTTGCTGCAGCAGCAGCGGCTGCTCAAGCAGCTGGTCCAGATCGGTGCCCAGCACAATCTGCTTTGCCGCGTGCTCCGGCTGGGTGTACAGACGGCACTCCTCGCTGCTGTTGTTGCCGGCAGACGACGGGCTGCGGTCGGCGGCTGAGCCGGGCCGGCCGCGGGCCTTGCCGATTAACCAGTCCATGCGGCCGCGGCTGTCTGCGGGAAGGCGAAAAATAATTAGGCGCTCAATGCAGACTACTGATAATAGCAAGTCAGTAGCACAGAGAATATCGCTAGTAAATTCTGCTTTCGCACAGTAAAAGAAAAGCAATACAATTTTTCCTAAACCCAGTGTTCGGTATGATTGTTAATATTTGATTGGAGTCAAGGTCTTGTTTAGTCCCCACACAATCAGTAGTGTATATAAATCGAATTGGTTTTGGGTTGAAACATTAAAGACAAGGATCGATATATGATTATTGGGATGCTATAGATTCTTCAATTGGGATTAGGATCAAATATATGTTGTAAGTCTATAATATGAGCTCCTGAGTACATATAATGACAGCTATACCTCTTCACTGAGCATAAAAGCATGTATGCTAGAATATTTTCCCCTTACAACTGTTATCATTTATTTGTATTTTATAAAAAAGAATACATGTGCTTTTGGTGCCCAAATATAGTGTCATATATTTTCAATAAGATTTTTACTATAGATAGGAGGCCTGTTGTCACAACTGGCAAAATGAATTTGTGCCCATTCTGCTGACTCCTCTGAGTAGGCATATCACAGATATATATACAGTTATATGCACAGGCACATGCTTACAAGAGTGTACAGTAGCCCTAACTTTATTTATTGTTAGGCATGTACACTTCACTATACCTTTGAGATTAGACTTTAAGGATGTTGATTACACAAGTAGGTCAAAGCTGAGATTTAAATTTAGTCCCAAATTTTAATGTTACTGCACTTGGAATTGAGCCTAGGTTGCTGGCTCATAAGACTACTTTGTTAGACCAATAAGGTTATAGTTTTAACTCAAGAAAAGAAAAACATCAAAGTCTTATATAGTAGATCATAGTCTAATAGACATTTAAATCTAGTATATATACTTAGCAACATTGAAAAGTCACCATCATAGAAGATTCTGCCTGTGGTTACAACTTTTGCAAGTGCAAGTAAAGTCTCTCAATCTTCTTGAGTGACACAACTTAGCTATACTGCAACAGACTTGAGTTGAGGAATGAAGTGGAGGAGCAGTGTGCGAGAGTTAGACAGATTCAAGCTATCCTAATCAGTGTTTTTGTATCTTTTATTTCAGAATAGTTCAAGATAAATTGCTCACTGGTGCATAGAATGGCAAATTTTCAATGTTGTTGAGTATAGATATAGCATATATATTCTTAGAACCTATGAATTGAAATTGGTGCTTTGTTGCTAAGTATATATTTTTTAATATATATATATTTAAAAATTTCTTTTTCCATTAATGCACTAATATGATTGAAGCTACAAATGTGATCTTAAAGTCAAAATTTAAAGTCATAGAAAGTGATAAAGCTCATTCAATGATAATTCAAGCAGTAGCACAACTAAGAACTTGTTGGAGGGTAGTGGCTCTGTTTTTTGAAAAAATTTGCTTGGTCCCCCTTTTGTTTTTTTAGGTCTCTGTTTAAATAGGAGGGGTAACTGTCTCCCTGTCTTCCTCTTAGTTGTGCTACTGAATTTAAGACAATAGGACTATTGAAGATGCCAAATATATAGAAAACATGGTGTCTGACTTCAAAATAAACCATTTAATATAGATCCATGGCATGTTTCTGGTATATTATATTTGAAGTAGATATACATTTGATAAACATTTTATAGGTTCTAGCTAAGTTAAATATAAAAATTTAATAATTTAAAGCAACCTCCATTGAATTTCTTATTTGTTTCTTTTTTCTTACTTATAAGACTATGTGATCTAATTAAACTCAAAATTATCAAATTTTAATAAAAATTATCCTTTCTTTGGCTTAACATTTTTATAAATTATATTTGCAAAATGTTATAAATATTCTGTTATTACAATCAATAGCTACCAAAATGTGATAAGACTAAAAATCATATTTAAATGATTCAAATCATCTATAGTCTTGTAGAGACCCTCTTTGGTGAAAATTCCCATGTCTATGGGCTTTTGAATATCTATGCTATAGAGCTATTTTTACCAACATGTAGCCATGTGCTTAGTAAGCATAGCAAATTGTGTGCTACCTAATTCCAGAAGATGTAATGCATGCCAGAATTTTCTAGCATGCATTTGAAAATGTCAGCGTACATGGCATGCAATAGAAAGAAAGTGTAGGCCTAGTAGTCAGGGTGCATAATTGCCTTGCAATCTACATTATAGCATGCCAGTGTGAGGCATATGATGGATAGACATTAAAGTTATTTGTAGCAAAAAGTAGAATATATTTATGATTAGAGGAGAAATTAGAAAAGCAGTTTTTACTATAGGTGGAAATTTAGAAAAATGACATGTATTTAATCAAGAATCTATAGGCCTAAACAGTTTGTTAGTAGCAGCCAAAAATGTTTCCATGTGGCTGGCATGTCCACAAGACTTAAGACTATGGAGTATCATATTATATTTTTTAGCAAGAGAGCTTTCTTTGAGCTATCTTTTGTTTATCATTTCGGAAAATGTTTTCTTTAAATTCATAAACTAAATGGCTTAAGTACAATGGAAAGTTCATTATTTAATAAAATAATTTTATATAAGAAGATACAGACAAACCATTTTTAGTATATAGGATTAGCAATCTTTGCCCCCTAATGTGGGACATCTGGATAGAATCTTTGTTCTTTACAAGAATAAATAGACAGCAAAATAAAGCCTTCATAAAAAAAGCAGACATTCCCTCTAAAAAGAAAATATTCCAATATAGCAAGCATCCCCAGACAGCATGCAAGCATCCCCTAGATAGTAAGCACCCCCCCCCAATAGCAAGCATCCCCCAATACCAAGCAACCCAAGATAGTAAGCATCCCCCTGATAGCAAGCATCCCCCTAATAGCAAGTATCTATCTTTAAATAGCAAGCATTCACTAGACAACAAGTAGCTAGAGCAACAATTTCCTTAGCTTTATAGTTTCTCCATTTTGCTTGGCATGACATTTACTTTCACATTTGAAATGGTGTCTCTTTTATGTGTGACATGGAGGCTCTTTTATGTTTGGCAAGGTGGCTCATTATTGTTTGACATGGTGGCTTTTTAATGTTCAACATAGTGGCTCTTTTATGTTTGACATAAAGTCATGTATATGTTTGACATGGTGGCTTTCTTATGTTTGACATGATGGCTCTTTTATGTTTGACATGGTAGCTCTTTTATGTCTGACATGGTAGCTCTTTATGTTTGACAAGGTGGCTCTTTTATGTTTGACATGCAGTCACATATATGTTTGACATGCAGTCACATATATTTTTGACTTGGTGGCTCTTTTTGTTTGACATGGTGGCTCTTTAATGTTTGACATGGTGGCTCTTTAATTTTCAACATAGTGGCTCTTTTATGTTTGACATAGAGTCATTTATATGTTTGACATGGTGTCTCTTTTATGTTTGGCTCTTTAATGTTCAACATGGTGGCTCTTTAATGTTTGATATGGTGGCTTTTTGATGTTTGCCATGGTGGCCCTTTTATATTTGAAATCGTGGCTCTTTAATGTTTGACATGCAGTCATGTGTATGTTTGACATGGTGGCTCTTTAATGTTTGACATGTAGTCACGTGTGTTTGAGATGGTGGCTCTTTTATTTTTGACATGGAGTCAGGTATATGTTTGACATGGTGCCTTTTTTATGTTTAACATGGTGGCTCTTTAATGTTTGACATGGAGTCACGTATATGATTGACATGGTGGCTCTTTAATGTTTGACATGGAGTCATATGTATATTTGACATAGTGGCTCTTTAATGTTTGACATGGAGTCACGTATATGTTTGACATGGTGGCTTTTTTATGTTCAACATGGTGGCTCTTTTATGTTCGACATTGTGGCTCTTTTATGTCTGACATAGTGGCTCTTTAATGTTTGACATGGAGTCACGTATATGTTTGACATGGTGGCTTTTTTATGTTCAACATGGTGGCTCTTTTATGTTCGACATTGTGGCTCTTTTATGTCTGACATAGTGGCTCTTTAATGTTTGACATGGAGTCACATATATGTTTGACATGGTACTACTCTTATTTTTTACATTGTGCTCCTTTTATGTTTGGCATTTTGTGTTTTTAAGGTATTTAATTATTTTGCACTTCTAAGATTTAAACCCAGGTCGCTATATTAGCAATCTAGTCTGTTTGCATCTAGGCTGTCTCTAATAATTGGAGAACATGAATTGTGACCCTTATAATTCAATACTTATAGCAAGTCAGTTAGAGTAAAAAGTTATGACATAATCAATTTCTTAGTCTCAATATCAGTCTTACTCAGCCAGTATCAGTCTCAATTTAAGTTAGCAATATGGTTACGCAATTTCAATCAAGTCTTGTGCACATTTCTTTGACACTGTTTTCAACTTGTTGTGATGTTATCTTTATCAGAATCAAAATTCAGCCAGTTAGTTTTGTCTTTAGCATTCTCACAATGTGTTTCAAGTCAAAAATTTTGCTTGACCTTTGCAAAAAAACATGTTTTTTAATGTTTAATCCCTTTAACATTGAGCAATTTCCTAGCCAAAATGCATGTACCAACTCAGGAAAATTTCTGATCAAATGGTGCAAGTTTGAAGAAAATCAGTTGAGCCGTAATTTCTGAAAGGCAGTGCCCATCCCCACGGTACCATAGGAATAATTTCTGTCTTATTCCAACGGTACCGTGCCAATAATTTTCTGCTTATCCGCACGGCACACCGACGAGATAGCCGCCCTATCTTCTGCATATGCCGTGGGAATAATTTTCTGCTTATACGCACGGCACACTGACGAGATAGCTGCCCTACACGTCCTCTGTTTTATTCCCTCTGCTTTACTAGCTGCCCTATCTGCTATATATACCAGGTATATGTTGTGCGTGAATGGTTTATAGCTTATTGAAAGGGAATTTGAACTGAGGATACTAAGAAGCTGTTGATCTTGATGTATAAACTCGAATCAGTTCTAGACTAGTATATGCATGTGTAAATGCATGTTTTTCTGCTTTACTGATACCCTTCTGTATACTTATTCAACAATAATTCAATAAAGTTGTTATACTGCACTCAAATTGTATGTACTCTTACTAAACTTCCCACACGGCATATGTAGAAGATAGGGCAGCTATCTCGTCAGTGTGCCGTGCGGATAAGCAGAAAATTATTCGCACGGTACCGTTGGAATAAGACAGAAATTATTCCTACGGTACCATGGGGATAAGCACTGCCTTTCTGAAATCAATTGCATAGCTAGATACAGACAACTCATTTTTAGTAGATAGGATTTTACATGGAGTGAATTGACATATAGTTTTCATTTTTAGTAAATTAGATAATAGTAAACATAACATTGTAGAAAACAATTAAATAACTAACTGTATGTACTATGTAAGATATTATTAGGATTTATTAAATGTCATGGAGGCCTAACTTACCACGTCAATTTATAAAAAGTATAACGTAGCAATAGAGTGCAAAAGCGCAAAACTTAAGATAATATACAAAATGGGTAATAGCAACAGGAAAAGTGGAGCATATCCGAAGAAAATACTTAGGTTAGTATCAACTTGAACTTCACTTTTAAAGACAAAGTTATGCTAGCAACAGAAAGTAATAAAATTTTCAATACTTGCACGGCCGAATGATTTTTTTGAATATCTGGCAGTGCAATAAGAGTTCTTGTTAGCCTTGGCTGGTTTATCAGTCCGTCTGCTACGCCTAGGCCTAAGCTGATAATAATAAATAATGTATATATACATGGTTCTTAGAATTCTAAATGATTTAAAAACTATCAAAAATAGAATTTAGGCATTTTAAACAAAGTATTTGTAAAATTTATTGGCTTATCTACCAGTTTTAGAGATTTTAGTACACTTAAATTCTACTATGTTTTTATTTTATGATAATGTTAGGATTTGTATCATTGAGATTCTGACGTTTTTAACGATGAAGGTAAAAAGATTCAATAAAAGTTTCCACCATGCATTGATTAACTGCATCTGAGGGACTTGAACTTTGCTGTTATATAAAATACTCATCTGATAGTTGCTGTGCCATTGGCATTTTCAATTTTTCATAGCCGATGGCGATAGGCCTAGCTAGGATCAATCAATCAAACGGTCTCTACGAGTCTACTCTAACTAGCCTAAAACTAGGCCTAACTCTAGGCAAGCTAAGCTAAGGAAGGCTTAGCTGGCATAGCTGAGTCAAGACACTAAGAAAATATTGGATAAAATTACTAGAATAGGCCTAGTATTTGATGTTATTGATCATTAATAGAATATATTGATGATTTTGGTATTGATTTCATGATTTCACTTCAACAATTTTTTCAACTTAAATGAATGCCAAAGCATATTTATTGTGATGGGAGACACATTTAATGACACAAAACTATGCAAAAAACAGCACAACTTGTCAGGTAGACAGACAGTGTCAGTGATAAAATTTTAGTAGGTTACAATAGATGTAGGCTTAGTGCCATGGTAATCCAATAGAGCATCTAACCAAACTGCCCTGTAGGTTAGGCTAAGGCCAAATGAGCACAGATTTTTGGTTAAGCCGAGTTTTGAGTCAAGACATGGGTGCTTATATCAAATAGTTGAGAGATGTTAGCAAATAATCTGCATATTTTTATGTAGACCTAGCATTTTCTATAGGATAGGCCTAGTCACTCTATTTTTATAATGTCATTTCATACAAAGATTTATTGACACTGTTGTTATATAAAATACTTATCTGATAGTTGCTGTGCCATTGACATTTTCATAGCCGATGGCGATAGGCCTAGCTAGGATCAATCAAGGCTTACAAAGGTAATTTCTTAGATGTCAAGGCTTACAAAGGTAATTTCTTAGATTTCAAGGCTCATTAAAGGAATAGTTAAGATTTCAAGGCTTATAGAAAGAATTGTTAAGTTGTCAAGGCTTATAGAAAAATTGTTAAGTTGTCAAGGCTTATAGTTATAGAGGGGATCACTAAGATTTCAAGGCTTATAGCAAGGAATTCAAGGCTTAAGGAGGGATAGCTAAGATGTCAAGGCTCATAAGTAGATCTCTAAGATGTCAAGGCTCATAAGTAGATCTCTAAAATGTCAAGGCTCATAAGTAGATCTCTAAAATGTCAAGGCTCATAGGCCTAAGTAGATCTTTAAGATGTCAAGGCTAAAGTCAATAGTTACATATAGTTTAGTCAAAAATTGTATTCTATTCTTTTTTGGCTCCTCCTCAATAGGGATGCTGATTATTAATATTATATTATACAAGTAGAATTCCTTTGGAGGAAAAAGGGGAAGAACTCTCATTGCCAGAATTCAGAATTTGCCTTGAATCCCATCTTCCAAATTGTCTCTAAATTTTTTTTATAAAACCTTTTAACTATCATAGTCCATATATTGTTTTCCCTGTTTGAAAAAACTGATTGCTATTGTCTAGACTCAGACTCTCATGTCTCCTCTCCTTTGCACTCTCATTGTTACTCTCTTCCAGTGTTGCCACCACTGCAATTTTTTACCACTCAGCGATAATTTTGTCTATTTTGCTCTTTTCCTGCGATTTTTCGTGGATACCAATTCTTTCAACTTTTTTCAAGTACTGTATTTCATTTTGTGCTCAATTTAAGTGTCATGAATGTCATCAATATAGCGTGAGGCTGTGCAAGCCTCTGGTTTTGAAGCTCGGCGAAAGGAGATTAAGCATGCTGCAGTCAAGCGAGCACTGAAGAAAGCTGCTGACAAAATGGCTTGGCAAAAGAGACAGGTGGAGTTTGGCACTCGATCTGTCCTACCAAAGGTTCCAAAGAAAAATGAACATCCACTGAAGAGCCTGCAGTTTTGCCTGACTAACGTTTGACTAGCCAAACAAAGATTCACGTAAAAGTATTTCTTCCCCTACAGTAACCCACATTGATCAACAATTAAAATATTAAAAGAATTCATCTCAGCTATATAGAATTGAGAACAGATTCAGACAACTGGAATATAGCACAAAATTTAGTTGTAAAATTGTTATTACTCATCAGCGGTCGTAGCGTCTTGCGTTTTAATTGGTTGCTTGGGTTGATTCCATAATGAACATCAGTAATCTATATTATACACTCAGCAACAGTCAAAATGACTCAAAACCGCCACCCTACCGAGAGAGGCAACTTCTCTCTCATCTCAACTGCAAGTGACGTAACTTGTGCCACGGCGTGGCTAAAGCTGGGTGTGAGTGAATGCAGGAGAGGGCAATCAGGGGATGCCCCATCTGCTTCTTTCACCCCACATTAGACAGAGCAGGGTGGCTGGCACAGTCAGAGTTCGCCTGACAATCCACAGCAGACGTCAATTTGCCCTGGCTGTTGAGCCGCGGAGATCATGGCGCTGGCTGCCTATGGCTGCGTGCTGAACACTACCAGTCTCTTGGGACTTCGTTAACAGCGCTCAAATTGTTGAACGTGATTGGCCAAATCAGCGAGCAACTGCGCTGATGGATGCACCAGCTTCTAGCATGCCAACAGCGCGCCATCGTTCAGCGTCTGTCATATGCCTGACCATTGTCACGTGTACTGTTGCACCCCCAACCCCAACTCCAGCCCCTTTTGTACTCTCACCCTGGAATTCACTCACACCCAGCTTTAGCCACGCCGTGGTGCAAGTTACGTCACTTGCAGTTGAGGTGAGAGAGAAGTCACCTCTCTCTCGGTAAGGTGGCAGTTTTGACTGTTGCTGAGTGTATATATGCCTGTCTTCCCTTAAGAAAATGCTTGTGTTGTATGACTACTTCACTGATTCGGCGTAAATGAGAGTTGCATGCAGTTATTGCAAATTGTAGTAGTTTTTTTAGTCAAATAGAAGATGGAATTAGAAATGGAAAGCTAAAAAAGAAAGTTTTTTTCGCATACTGGCACCTTTTTCTCTATGACAAATAAGAAATTTGTTCCTGCAATTTTTTTCTTATCCTGCAATAATTTCTTTGGTTGCTGTAGTGGCAACACTGCTCTCTTCTCTCTCCTCTAATCTCTACTCCCTTATTTATCTCTTCTCCCTCATCTTTCATCTATTATCTCTCCTGTTTCCTCTCTCCTCTTTCCTCTCCTCTCTTATCTCCCCTCTCTTCTCCTTTCTCATATCTCATCTCTAGTCTCTTATCTCTAGTCTTTTTTCTACCCTCTCTCATCTCTTTTCTCTCTTCTCTCATTTCTCATATAACCTATATGCTCTCACATCTCCTCTCCTTTTTTATCTCCCATCTTTCTTCCCTCCTTTCTACCATCTCCTGTCTTCTCTCCTGTCTTCTCTCTTCTCCTTTCTCCTCTCATCTTCCCTCTCTTCTCTAATCTCTAATCTCTTCTCTCTCCTATTTTCTCACTCCTCTCTTTTTTCATTGCCTCTCATCTTTCCTCTTGCATTCTTATCTTTACCCTCGTCTTTCTCCTCACTACTTTCTTTATTTAACTCTCTCATGTCTGATATTTTATCTCTCTTCTTTCCTTTCTCCTCTCACTTCTATCTTCTCTCATTTCTAACTCCCTTATTTATTTCTTCTTCCCTTATTTACAATCTTTTCTTTTCTATTTCCTCTATATGCTCTTATCCTTCCTCTCTTCTCTTTTCTCTAATCTCTCCTGTCTGTCTCCTCTCTATAATCTCATATCTCCCCTCTTATCTCCTTTTTCCTTTTCTCTTCTTTCTCCCTCTTCATTCCTGCCTAACTTATCTCTTCTCTTCTATCTAATATCTCTAATCTGTCTTCTTTCATATCTGCTCTCTTTTCTATCATCTCTTCTTTCTTTTCTTTTCAATCTTCTCTCTATTCTCTTATCTGACTTACTGAAGGTGCCAAATCCATCAAAATCCTCCCTGTGCAACAGAACTCTACAAATTTTCTTCATGAAACTAAAATGCTCTCTATCATCAAAATGCTCTCTGTCAAGCTACAATCAATTGATTTAATCAATATCAAATTGCAGTCATAATCATGCAGTCAATTAATATCAAATATTCAATGTAAAGGCATTAGCAGTTAGAGTTAGGGTTATGGTTAAAACATTTCATTCATTGTTAGTCACAGCCTCTCCACTGGGGGTGCAGTGAGGGCCGCAAAAGAAGTAGTTCTAAAACTCAGTACTTTGCTATGTACATTGAGCCCTATTGCCATTAACCCTTAGCATGGGGGTATTTGCATTAAACTCAGAACATGTGTCAAAAAATTAAAAGTATAGAATTTTTTGAATGCTGTGCTTTCTATTTTCATATTTAAAGCAGACAACTTATATCCCAAACTCAGCATTGCAAGATCTTTCTAGCAGTATAAGTCTTTCCTTTCAAAGTTTAAAACTTAAGGAACAGTTAGCATTTGAAATTTCCTAACTTCCCAACTGCTTGCTTGAGAAGCTCGCAAGTTTATTTATTGAATTTCACTGCTTAGCTAATATACAAGGCTGCCTATTGAAAGGCAGCAATAATAAAACCAATTGAATCTGCACAGTACTAGCTATCTGCTTACACTGTACAATTGCTATGTACACTCAGCTTAAGCCCAACCCCCCTCCTAATTCTGAGGGAATCATTAAATTTAATTGCACCCCTGACACAAGAAGGGTTGTTTGGCTTGACATGGAACATGTGTGCACCTATCTCCCCAATACACAGTGACTTGCTGATGGAGGTTAGGGTAGCTTTTTACAAACAGGCTGCAACCCCTCTACTAGAAAGGCAGAGTGGCCACAGAGAGGCTAAAGAAGGTTAAGAAATCAGTTTTTTGCTTTTTTAAGGATCTTAAAATATAAAAATGAAAGATTAAAATAGCCTAAAGCCTGATCTGGAAAATTTGCAGTTTTCCCATTTAAGTTTTAATGCTGACTTGCCAGTAGTGTAGGAGTTCACTTGCAACATACACACACAAACATTGCATTAGTTTTAGTAGTGAAACAATCTCCGTCTTATTGAAGTTATTACTTAAAAATTTTAACAACAACCAGATAAGTTCAATAATAAAAACCAAAGAATATTTAAGTCTTGAGATATGTGATTTTTAAACTAGTCTTTATGCTTACATTTAAAATAATTTTGATAAATTGTTGGTTTCATATAGTTTTTATTAGTTTAAAAAATAGGGCATTTTTATGCTATTAAAGTAAGCTTTATGTAGGTGAGAGTCTTGCTATAACTAAATTTTCCATATACATTTTAATCTTTTTTTAAACTATAGCTTTTTTCCATCTAGTTTTTTCTCAGCCTATTGGTATAAATATACTTGTATATACATAGCTAATAAATTTTGCATGACTTAATGGCAGCAAGTCAAATGGCAGTAGTTCTTTTATCTTTTTTTTTCTAATTTGATCTAAAATCTATGATATATTTAATAGTAATAAAATAAATAGTAATGTTATAATGGCTTTATCTATCATTCATTAATATCCCCCCTCTAACAATTTACTAGCAATCTAGTGCCCCCCTTAGGGGTGCCTATTAAGCAAGGGCAAAGTTATTCATGCCAATCCATTAAAAAAGCACATTTTCTTAGGAACCAATTCCTTCTTTAGTTTTATAAATAACCTTAATTGAGTGGATTATGATGTTATGATAAGTCTCTATTTCTTAAGTCCTTGAAATTGTATTATGTTTGTGCCCTAGCCAAATATTTTAATAATTTGCTTATGGCTTGTATCAGCTTAGTAGGTTAATACATTTAGGTAGTAATTAGTAAGTTTTAATAAGTTTGGTCAGTAAGATTTGCTTAAACCTTGATTTTTGGCCCTATTATGGCCAAGGCTAAAACTGCCATATAGTTATTCAAGTATATTAGATAAGTTGTAAAAGTGCTTTCTTTGTTTTGTAGCCTTACCTTGCCTTTCTTACCTTGGTATTCAAGTAGGTTGATTTATTGACTTGTTTTATTTTCATAATCATGTTGAGCAATAAGTTTATTATCCATCTACCATACTAAAAATATACTATAGTAAAAATATATTCTAATTATTTATAGTTACATATTGAACAGAATCTAAATAAGTAATCTTGAATTCAAAATCAGAACACAATTCCCTATCACCGACTTATTTTACTTGCATGCTGACTAGTGCCCAGTAACATATTGAGTCCAGCACGCACTGCAGCATACTACTGAGCTGCAGGGCTCAGCATGGAACCGCCTTCCCGGTGGCTGAAGTGTCCTCGGAAGGGCACCCTGGTGAATGGTGAGCTCAATGCGTACGTATTTAATATACAAAGCGATTCAGTGCTTCATCTTTATTGCCATTTTCCTCACAGACCTGTTCCTTCCCTGCAAGACGCCCTTGGATGCCAAATTCGACAAGGAAGTCCCGCTTCAATACCGCTTTGATCTGTTCATGCTGTTCTCGTCTATGGCCCAGTATCAGGTGAGTGACAGCACCAGATTGTGTCAGTGTATCAGGTGAGTGACAGCACCAGATTGTGTCAGTGTATCAGGTGAGTGACAGCACCAGATTGTGTCAGTGTATCAGGTGAGTGACAGCACCAGATTGGGTCAATGTATCAGGTGAGTGACAGCACCAGATTGGGTCAGTGTATCAGGTGAGTGACAGCACCAGATTGGGTCAGTGTGTCAGGTGAGTGATAGGACCAGATTGGGTCAGTGTCAGGTGAGCGACAGGACCAGATTGGGTCAGTGTCAGGTGAGTGACAGCACCAGATTGGGTCAGTGTGTCAGGTGAGTGACAGCACCAGATTGGGTCAGTGTGTCAGGTGAGTGACAGCACCAGATTGGGTCAGTGTGTCAAGGTGAGTGACAGCACCAGATTGGGTCAGTGTCAGGAGAGTGACAGGTCTTGCCGAAACCCGCAGTGCAAGATCGGCATGCTGATCGACCTGACGAACACGGACCGGTTCTACGACAAGGCCCTGGTGGAGGATCAGTTCCGCTGCAAGTACGTCAAGCTGCACTGCAAAGGCCACGGCCAGACACCCACTGCCGATCAGGTTGGCCTGTTTATCAACTGCGTCAACAACTTCAGGCGGCAGTATCCGCTTGAGAAGATCGGTGAGCTGCTTTGAATTAGTTTGAGTGCGGGTGAAACAAGCCGGTGCTCTCACTGACCCGACCCGCCCCTTGCAGCCGTGCACTGCACGCACGGGTACAACAGAACCGGCTTCATGATCATCTCCTACCTGGTTACCGAATTCGACTGGAGGTAAAGCTGACTATCGTGTCTCATGTTCTTTTTCTCTCGGTGATTTCCACACAGCCAGCTGCATTTCCCATTGCATTAACAGCTGCGAGCTGGCTGTGCAGGCCTTCGCCGAGGCCAGGCCGCCTGGCATCTACAAGCAGGACTACCTGGAGGAGATCTGGAACCGCTTCGATGATGCCAAGGAGTGTCCGGCTGCGCCTCCGCTGCCAGACTGGTGCTGGGGTGAGCTGGGGCTGTTGCTGGGGTGAGCTGGGGCTGTTGCTGGGGTGAGCTGGGGCTGTTCCCCGGGCTGTTGCTGGGGCTGTGGCTGGGGTGAGCTGGGGCTGTTGCTGGGGTGAGCTGGGGCTGTTCCCCGGGCTGTTGCTGGGATGAGCTGTGGCTGGAGTGAGCTGTGGCTGGGGTGAGCTGTGGCTGGGGTGAGCTGTGGCTGGGATGAGCTGTGGCTGGGATGAGCTGTGGCTGGGGTGAGCTGGAGCTGGGTTGAGCTGTGGCTGGGGTGAGCTGGGGCTGGGATGAGCTGTGGCTGGAGTGAGCTGTGGCTGGGGTGAGCTGTGGCTGGGGTGAGCTGTGGCTGGGATGAGCTGTGGCTGGGGTGAGCTGTGGCTGGGGTGAGCTGTGGCTGGGATGAGCTGTGGCTGGGGTGAGCTGTGGCTGGGGTGAGCTGTGGCTGGGGTGAGCTGTGGCTGGAGTGAGCTGTGGCTGGGGTGAGCTGTGGCTGGGATGAGCTGTGGCTGGGATGAGCTGTGGCTGGGATGAGCTGTGGCTGGGATGAGCTGTGGCTGGGGTGAGCTGGAGCTGGGTTGAGCTGTGGCTGGGGTGAGCTGGGGCTGGGATGAGCTGTGGCTGGGTTGAGCTGTGGCTGGGGTGAGCTGTGGCTGGGATGAGCTGTGGCTGGGGTGAGCTGTGGCTGGGATGAGCTGTGGCTGGGATGAGCTGTGGCTGGGGTGAGCTGTGGCTGGGGTGAGCTGTGGCTGGGGTGAGCTGTGGCTGGAGTGAGCTGGGGCTGGGGTGAGCTGTGGCTGGGGTGAGCTGTGGCTGGGGTGAGCTGTGGCTGGGATGAGCTGTGGCTGGGATGAGCTGTGGCTGGGATGAGCTGTGGCTGGGATGAGCTGTGGCTGGGGTGAGCTGGAGCTGGGTTGAGCTGTGGCTGGGGTGAGCTGGGGCTGGGATGAGCTGTGGCTGGGTTGAGCTGTGGCTGGGGTGAGCTGTGGCTGGGATGAGCTGTGGCTGGGGTGAGCTGTGGCTGGGGTGAGCTGTGGCTGGGATGAGCTGTGGCTGGGATGAGCTGTGGCTGGGGTGAGCTGTGGCTGGGGTGAGCTGTGGCTGGGGTGAGCTGTGGCTGGAGTGAGCTGGGGCTGGGGTGAGCTGTGGCTGGGGTGAGCTGTGGCTGTTGCTGTAGCGTGCTTGCTGGTGCTGCACGCGCAGGTGTAGGATCCCTGAGCCGCCAACCCAACTGCTTGCCCCGCAGACGAGGACGAGAAGGACGATGACAACCAGCCGACGGACGGTGCAGCAGCTGGCGGCGCCCTTGACGACGAGGACGCGGTGGTGCCGGCGGCCAAGGCCTCCGCAGCGGCGGGCCGGAAGCGGCCTTCCAAGGACTCGGCGGCGGCTTCAAAAGCCAAGGCTGGCCGCATGGGCGCCATCAAGATCTCGCAGTTCATGTCTGGCGTTGAAGGAGTTCAGCAGGTAGATATCGCGGCCCAGCCCATCTACCCTTCTGTTTCCCTGCTGTGAAGTTCAGAAACCAGTTTGCAATGTACTTTCCCTTGTCACCGCCGCTGTCAGGTCCTGGACTCGGAGGTGGTGTCCCGTGTCCGCGAGATCGTCCGTCGCGCCTGCGGCTTCGAAGGCGGCCGCTTTCCTGGTTGCCAACCGGTATCCATGGACGCCAACAACCTGCAGCTGCTGCAGCAGAAGGACTACCGCGTGTCGTGGAAGGCCGACGGCTTTCGCTACATGATGGCCGTGCTCGGCCGCGGCGAGGTGTACGCCATCGACAGAGACAACAGCGTCTTCCTGGTGCCCAACCTGGAGTTCCCCAGCCGAAAAGACCCGTCCAAGCACGTGGCCGACACCGTGCTGGACGGCGAGATGGTCATCGACACCGTGCAGGGCGCCGCCATCCCCCGCTACCTCATCTACGATGCCGTGCAGTTCGAGTCCCAGCCTGTGGGCCGCTGCCCCTTCGCTAGGCGGCTGCAGTGCATCGAGCTGGAGCTCATTGGGCCGCGCAATGCAATGAAGCAGCGCCTGGGGCCTCAGCTGCCGAAAGAGCCCTTCTCAGTGCGTCTCAAGGTGGGTTCACAGCGAACTGTTTTTTGTCTTGCGATTAGACAGCTGAGTCCAATCACCGGAAATCCCACTCTCATCACCTAAACTCCCTTTCTCATCACCTGAACTTCCACTCTCATCACCTAAACTCCCTTTCTCATCACCTGAACTCACTTTCATCACCTGAACTCCCACTTTCATCACCTGAACTCCCTTTCTCATCACCTGAACTCCCACTCCCACCCAATTACCTGAAATCCCACTCAATCACCCGAAGTCCCACTCAATCACCTTAATCCCACTCAATCACCTGAAATCCCACTCAATCACCTGAAATCCCACTCAATCACCTAAAATCCCACTCAATCACCTGAACTCCCACCCAATCACCTTAAATCCCACTCAATCACCCGAAATCCCACTCAATCACCTGAAATCCCACTCAATCACCTGAAATCCCACTCAATCACCTGAAGTCCCACTCAATCACCTGAAATCCCACTCAGTCACCTGAAGTCCCACTCTTATCGGCTGAAATCGAACGGTTCCCCCACTCCAGGGCTTCTATGGTCTGGACGCTTGCGTGAAGCTGCTGAGCCAAGAGTTCACCGAGAGTCTGGGCCACGAGACGGACGGCCTCATCTTCCAGCCGGCCGGACCGAGCGACATCTACACTGGCGGCTCGCTGGCCACGCTGATGAAGTGGAAGCCGCCGGAGCTGAACACGGTGGACTTCAAGCTGCAGTGGATCCGCCGGAAGGAGCCCGGCTGCCTGGAGGAGCACTTCGGCGACCTGTACGCCGGCGGCAGCGACGTCTCCATGGGCCGCATTCGCATGACAAAGAAGGACGCCACCAAATACGACGGAAAGATTGTGGAGTGCCGCTTCGACTCCCAGATGCGCACCTGGGTCATCCTCAAGGAGCGGGTGGACAAGTCCTTCCCCAACAAGATTGATACCGTCAATGGTGAGCGGGCATTCCATTCAATGCCCCAGTCATTCAGCAGGCATTCTATCCCCTGCCCCAGCCATTCAGCAGGCATTCTATCCCCTGCCCCAGCCATTCAGCAGGCATTCTATCCCCTGCCCCAGTCATTCAGAAGGCATTCTATCCATGCCCCAGCCATTCAGAAGGCATTCTATCCCCTGCCCCAGCCATTCAGCAGGCATTCTATCCCCTGCCCCAGCCATTCAGAAGGCATTCTATCCATGCCCCAGCCATTCAGAAGGCATTCTATCCCTGCCCCAGCCATTCAGCAGGCATTCTATTCCCTACCCCAGCCATTCAGCAGGCATTCTATTCCCTACCCCAGCCATTCAGCAGGCATTCTATTCCCTACCCCAGCCATTCAGCAGGCATTCTATTCCCTACCCCAGCCATTCCGCAGCCATTCTATCCCTGTCCCAGTCATTCAGAAGGCATTCTATCCATGCCCCAGCCATTCAGAAGGCATTCTATCCCTGCCCCAGCCATTCAGCAGGCATTCTATTCCCTACCCCAGCCATTCAGCAGGCATTCTATTCCCTACCCCAGCCATTCAGCAGGCATTCTATTCCCTACCCCAGCCATTCAGCAGGCATTCTATTCCCTACCCCAGCCATTCCGCAGCCATTCTATCCCTGTCCCAGTCATTCAGAAGGCATTCTATCCCTGCCCCAGTCATTCAGCAGGAATTCTATTCCCTACCCCAGCCATTCAGCAGGCATTCTATTCCCTACCCCAGCCATTCAGCAGGCATTCTATTCCCTACCCCAGCCATTCCGCAGCCATTCTATCCCTGTCCCAGTCATTCAGAAGGCATTCTATCTCCTGCCCCAGTCATTCAGAAGGCATTCTATCCCCTGCCCCACCCATTTAGCAGGCGTTCTATCTTAATCCGTCAGCAGGCATTCACCCCACTGTCTCACTGAGCTACTGTCAGTAGCCACCAACGCGCGCATGTCCCTCCCCCCCGCCCGCAGCGGTGATCGCCAGCATTCTGAACCCCGTGACCAAGGAGCGGCTGCTGGAATTCGTGGACAACGCTTTGATAGCTCGCGAGCGCAGCCGCGATCGCCAGCTGATGCCGCCGCCGCGGCCCATGACAGTTCGCTGACCCCGAGGGGGTTGCTGAGCTGATTGAACTGACCATTTCTGCTTCTGCTATAACTGGCTACATTGACTGCTCAGTATGCGCAGGCATGTTATAAAGCCTTGCAGCGCCCTCTCTCACGTCTTACCTGTCTCTCGTATGTGTCAGTTAATTAATATTTAATTAAGATGAGCCAGAGTAATCCCGAGATGTACCATTGCCTGTAGGGTGTCAGTGCAACTGTGCCCGATATCTTTCTCCCCATCTGATCCCATTGTAAATTCCAACTGAGCTGCCCCGCTAGCGGTGTCTGCTAGCGCGCAGCTTTAGTGCGTTTTACCAATAAAATTCCCTGCCTTTGCGCAGGCAAACGGCTGCTGCTTTTATTTTTCATTTATTTTACTGTTTCTTGCAATAGCATTAGCTGCTGGTTTTATGTACTGGCCTGGGAACGCCAGGGAGTGTCCTAGAGACAGAGTCGAGCGGAATTCTGTTTTTGTCCTTGTCGGAGCTCCGTATTGCCTGACCAGATACCTATGTAGCTTCTGGTGTCCCTGCAGGTGTCTGAGAGCTCCGCATTGCCTGACCAGAACCTATGTAGCTTCTGGCGTCCCTGCAGGTGTCTGAGAGCTCCGTATTGCCTGACCAGATACCTATGTAGCTTCTGGCGTCCCTGCAGGTGTCTGAGAGCTCCGCATTGCCTGACCAGATACCTATGTAGCTTCTGGCGTCCCTGCAGCTGTCTGATCTGGGAAGCCCCAGTTTGACCCTCCTCCCCTCCGTCTTTCGACGCGCTCGTAACTATGCACGCGATTCTTCAACGTGCCGCAGGGAGGAAGGTGGGTTGCTGGGCGCTAGCAAGAAAAGCACCGCAAGCGGAATCGCGTGCCGCTTGGTTTTTTGCGATTAAGAAGCGGGAATATTTTTTTATCGGGAGGGGGGCTTCGGGCGCTCCGCGGCCCCTTAAAGTTTTCTGCACTGCAGGTACGCGGGCCCGCTTCAATAGGAGTTGTTGGTCTGCAGCTTTGCGTGACTCCGAATGTCTCGTGGGATTAATGGATTTAAAGAATTTATTTGGATTCTCAATAGATTCAGTCTTATTCACTGGTAGAAAAAAACGCATGCAAGCTGGCGAGGAGAGATAGGCTGAGGCGGGCACAACGCACGGGGCTAAAAAGGCCCCACAGACACCCACCCCCGCCCCGGGGGCGGCGCACCCACCCCCGGACCAAGCACCCCCAAACACGGGCGACGACAAGCCCCCCGGCCCCGCTAACAGCGATTGGTCAGCCAATCTACACTAGATTCCACCTCATAATGGTAGATTCGATCTTATAACGGTAGATTAAAATTCTTGCGGGGAACACTTACGCTCGTAAGCTGTCTTCAGCCGGCATCGCCTTCTAGGGAAAATTTCTCCAGCCTCCAGAAGAAATCGCCAACCAGTTAAAACTACTGTTGCACGATACCCTGTACGGAAAACAGCCCTAGCTCGACAGATCAACAGGTAGTGTCGCTTCGGTCGATGGCTCGATGCGCCTGAGTTTTCCGACCTTAGAGTCACCGTAGATTCGACCTTGTTCAGGGTAGATTCGACCTTATTCAGGGTAGATTCGACCTTATCCAGATTGGTTCGACCTTAACCAAGTACGAGTAGATTCGACTTCGACATTAGTCACGGTAGATTCGACCTTATTCAGGGTAAATACGAAGTCATACCGGTAGATTCGACCTTATCCAAGTAGATTCAATCTTACTCACGATAGATTCAACTTTATTTTATGCGGAAGCAGCCAGCCCATGGCTTCATCCAGCGACGTGAAAGACATCCTTGGCGGCGGCAGTCGCGAGGCCCCGCCCGCGGAGTCGCCCATCACCCGGGATGTACTGCTGTCCAGAGCGATGCCGCCACCTGCCTCCGGCCGGGCTTCGGCGGCCAAGCCAGTTGGCCGGCAGCCGCAGGTGAAGCGGCCCAAAGGCATGGCCAGGGAGCTGTGGAGCCTCATCAGCGCAGACACGGACACGAACACCCTGGTGCCCACCGACACCGCCTACAAGCAGCCCAAGGCGCGCCTCGGCCCCACCCGGGTCCGCCGCTGGTGCTGGACGGCCTTCCGCAACCCGGCCCGCACCGACCAGCTGGAGCTGCGGCACTGGCGCCGGGCCTGCGACCCGCCTGCCGAGTACAGCTTCGCCAAGTTCAACAAGCCGCCAGATGTGCCCGACTGCACCGAGGAGCAGCTGGCCGCCTCCCCAGCGCTGGCCCAATCGGGCTGGACGGAGGCTGAGACTCTCCATCTGCTGGAGCTGATGCGCAGGTTGGTTGACCGCTTGGCTTGCTATGAACTCTTGCGTCAGGGCATAAGAAATGACCTGTCTTATGATTGATCCATCTTACTAACTTAAGAATGACCCGAATGTCAATGCAGGTTCCACATGCGGTTTGTGATAGTGCTGGACCGCTGGGACTCCGAGAAGTTCGGCCACCGCACCCTCGAAGACCTGAAGGAGCGGTTCTACGGCCTGTGCCGGGCGCTGGAGGCCCAGAAGGCGGCCGCTGCCGGCAAGCCGCCGCCCCGGCCCAGCTTCGTCTACGATGCCGAGCACGAGAGGCGGCGCCGGGAGCAGCTGGGCCTCCTGCTGGCCCGCACCAAGGAAGAGGCCGCCGAGGAGGAGCGGCTGCGGCACGAGCTGGTGCGCATCGAGCAGCGACGGCAGGACCGGGAGAAGAAGACAGTGCACCTGCAGCGGCTCATCTCGCAGGTGGGTTGGGCCGCATACTGACTGACATACAAGCAAATACAACTAAATACAACAGACAGACAGACAGACAGACAGACAGACAGACAGACAGACCGCCTCATCCCCGCCTCCACTTCAACCCAGGCTGACGCGACCGCCGCTTCCCGCCGCACCGACACGCCGGGCTCCCGCCGCTCCCACCAGGCTGGTGGCGGCTTCGGCGGCAGCGGCAGCGGCTCTGGGGTTGGTGGCTCTGCTCGCAAGCGCGCAGCGGCGACGCCATCGGCGCTTCTGGACGGCGGCGCTGGCAGCGGGTTTCGCTTCCAGGATGGCCGGCAGGCTGGCGCCTCGCTACGCAGCGCCCGCATCCGTCTGCCGCAGCTGTTCGGCCAGAAGAAGGCGCGCATGCTCGACACCTGCCTGGAGGACCTGCGGGTTGACACCAACCCCATCGCCACGGAGGAGGTGGCTGACGAGTTCAACCAGCTGCGGTCGGACATCCTACTCTACTCGGAGCTGAGGACCCACCTGCAGGCTTTGGACTACGAGTTCCAGACGCTCAAGCATCGGTGAGTCCCCGAGTGAAATGGTCATGGAGCGGAATGGTCATTGAGTGGAATGGTCATGGAGCGGGATGGTCATGGAGCAGAATGGTCATGGAGTGGAATGGTCATGGAGTGGAATGGTCAAGGAGTGGAATGGTCATGGAGTGGAATGGTCAAGGAGTGGAATGGTCATGGAGTGGAATGGTCAAGGAGTGGAATGGTCATGGAGTGGAATGGTGATGCAGTGGAATGGTCATGGAGCGAAATGGTCATGGAGTGGAATGGTCAAGGAGTGGAATGGTCATGGAGGGGAATGGTCAAGGAGTGGAATGGTCATGGAGTGGAATGGTGATGCAGTGGAATGGTCATGGAGCGAAATGGTCATGGAGTGGAATGGTCAAGGAGTGGAATGGTCATGGAGTGGAATGGCGATGCAGTGGCCACCAGCTCAACCTTCAACACCCGCTGCCCGCAGCTACGAGCAGCTGTCCGGCAAGCCCTGCCCGGTGCACTGGGAGCCGTACCGCGGCCGCAGCATCGGCGGTCAGGCGCCCTCCGGCCCCGGCACCCGCAACAAGGGCGGCGCTGCGGCCGCTGCCACCTCTGCTGCAGTCGCTGCTGCTGTCACCCGGGCTCCGCCGCCGGCGCCAGCACCTCGAGCAGCCCAGTGCTGGCCGCTGGGCCGCCGGGCGGCACCCGAGTCCGACTCGGCACAAGCGGCAGGCGGCCATCGGCCAGGAGCAGATGATGAAGAAGCTGAAGACGGTCGGCATGGGTCGCTACAATGTCAATTGATGAAGGCGGTCTGGGCTGACCAAGCAATAACTGTTCAATTTGCATCTCTTTGAGCATTTTGGTGCGACGTGCAAACCATTGCTGTCCAACCATTTTAGTAATTGTAATTGTAACTAATCGGTAATATAAAATATGCATTACTTGGCTCTCACATGTGCTTCTTGGCTGCGTTCCTGGCCTGCTAATATTTTATGTGCCTTGCATTTTGGTCTTTATATTTGTTCGCATTAAAAAGTAGAAAAACTCAGTTCCATCGTCATGCAAATCGGTCATAAAAACAGCCCGTAGCAATCGGTCATAAGCAGCCCATGAGAATCGGTCATAAACAGCCCATGAGAATCGGTCATAAACAGCCCGTGGGAATCGGTCATAAACAGTCCGTGGGAATCGGTCATAAACAGCCCGTGGAAATCGGTCATAAACAGCTTATTAGAATCGGTCATAAACAGCCCGTGGGAATCGGTCATAAACAGTCCGTGGGAATCGGTCATAAACAGCCCGTGAAAATCGGTGATAAACAGCTTATTAGAATCGGTCATAAACAGCCCATGAGAATCGGTCATAAACAGCCCGTGAGAATCGGTCATAAACAGCCCGTGGGAATCGGTCATAAACAGTCCGTGGGAATCGGTCATAAACAGCCCATGAGAATCGGTCATAAACAGCCCGTGGGAATCGGTCATAAACAGCCCATTAGAATCGGTCATGAACAGCCCGTGGCAGTCGGTCATAAGCAGTCGTGAGAATGTCATAAACCATTATGACATTAAAACCAGGTCATAAACAGCCCGTGGGAATCGTTCATAAACGACCGTGAGAAACTTGTCGGTGCCTCTGCTCCCTAATAAGCGCGGCTGTCATCGGAGCCTCAGCGGCTCATCTGCCAATTGATACTGCATTGCTGCAGCTCCTAATGCTGCTCACTCATCCCGCCTTGGCTGAAGGGATCTCAGTTGTCATCTTCGCACTTCTACGTAATTAGTGAATCTTCTGAGCCTCGGCCTTGCCCCGCCCCTCGCTGGGATCCCCGAGCCTCGCGGGCAAATCAATCAATAATTGGCAAAGGTTTGCAAGCAGAAACAGCTTCATCGTTAATGCAGCTTTATCATGCTATTAATTTTCAATTCACGTAACCGTGCGGGTTGCGATTCAGTCTTTGGGGGGAGAGGCGACTTTCTAACTGGCTGAGCATCCGGCATGCAGCATCCGCTCTTCATCAGTCACAGTATTTTCTCCCCTTCCGTTTGTCGGAAGCGTCTGTCGCTGCTGGCTCAACTGAAAAGCGTGAAGCCTCCAGCTTCCTGCATCTTCCCATCTCCATCGGAATTGGGATTATTTTTAACTCAGTAGACTATTGAGTGCCTAGCAACGCGCCTTGTTTATTTTGGATACAACCAACCCCTCTATCTATCTGAAGAGCTGTTTTGCTAGTTGCACTGATGCCCCAGCGGCCGGATTAAAGACAGGCGGGAGACGCTGAGTCTGAGGCCTGGCCAGTGGGGATTAGCCGGCACGATCCCCTCATTTGATTGATACATACTTGGTCCTGATGCGCTGCTGCCTACCCTCGCGCTAATCCCCGGTCTGTTTAATCAGCGGACGCCACGCTGATCCTCGGCAAGCAAAATAAACACTGGCAAGCCGCTTCAAAGCTTTTTTCTGCTGGTAGCCGGCTTCGGCGGCTTCAGGACCGAGACGGGCGGTAAAGTGCAAGGCGACCCACGCTACTCAGCAGGGGGGGGGCATCACAAACCCGAAATATTTCCCGATGTAAACCCGATGCTATGAGTTTTTGACGTTATGATATTTAGGGTTTGTGATATTTTGGGTTTGTGATATTTCTTGGTTTGTGATACTCGTATTTTGGGTTTGTGATACTTCGGGTTTGTGATGTTTCATGTTTGTGATATTTCTTGGTTTGTGATATTTCGGGTCTGTATCGGGTTTGTCCATGATCGTTGCTAGCCATTTCGGAGTTGTGATATTTCGGGGTTTATGATGCCGACCCTCAGCAATAACTGCCCCCCCCCCGGCTATCCCGCGGCACAGAAGCTAGGAAATTTATATTATTTCTTTATAGCTATTTATAGTTATTTATAGTCGGCGATTTCTAATGCCCCTCCTCATCAACGATCCTTGCTACGTCGATGAATGAGGGCTCTCGCGGTGAACGGGTTCGCACTGGATTAGGGGTGTGCAGCTCAGTGGAATAGGGGTGTGCAGCTCAGTGGATTAGGGTTTGCAGCTCAGAGGATTAGGAGTGTGCAGCTCAGTGAATTAGGGGTGTGCAGCTCAGTGGATTAGGGGTGTGCAGCTCACTGGATTAGGGGTGTGCAGCTCAGTGAATTAGGGGTGTGCAGCTCACTGGATTAGGGGTGTGCAGCTCAGTAAATTAGGGGTGTGCAGTTCAGTCAATTAGGGGTGTGCAGTTCAGTGGATTAGGGGTGTGCAGTTAACTGGATTAGGGGTGTGCAGCTCAGTGGATTAGGGGTGTGCAGCTCAGTGGATTAGGGGTGTGCAGCTCAGTGGATTAGGGGTGTGCAGCTCAGTGAATTAGGGGTGTGCAGCTCAGTGGATTAGGGGTGTGCAGCTCAGTGGATTAGGGGTGTGCAGCTCACTGGATTAGGGGTGTGCAGCTCAGAGAATTAGGGGTGTCTACTGAGTTAAATACCTGATGACGGGAACTCAGGGACGCTGTACACCCTGAGTGATCTGTGTGCAGCCTGGAAGGAGATCCTCCGTAGCGATGGGACTGCTGGATGAAGATGTGCTATGCTGCTATCAACTTTTATCCTAATATGGAAGCGGCAATCATAAAAAGAATCATAAAAATCCCTAATACCCATACGCATCACAGCCTCAGTGGGGATCTTGAAGATGACTCCAGTTCGTAACACTCCAAAGGCGCTTTTATTGCGGCTTTTTTCCCAAATTTTCAAAGTTCACAGCGGAAGGGGGAGGAAGAAGAAGATGGGAACACAGAAAACTGCTCCGGCCTTCAAAACACCCACCCCCCCCCCACTCTGCGCACCAAGCCGGTTTGCACTGTCCGTCAACAGCAACTTGCGCAAACAAATCCGTCTTTTTCAAAGTCGGCTCGCAATGCGCGGTAGCCGCGATAAATTATGCTAAATTATGCCCAGTCAACTCACATGGCTTTTCTGTCTTTGAGCTGGGGTGAGCTATTTTGCTTGAGAAGCCGCCTCTGTAGGGTGAGCAATTCAACAAAAGAGCGATACCGCCTTTGGAGCCTGAACTAGCATGCCGCCTGCACTGGGAATTATTCATTCTGATGAGGAATGGAGGCTGACAACTTCTGAGATCATTCATTCGACTCCATCCTTTATCATCAGCCTCCATCCTACATCAGTCTCCATCCTTCATCAGCCTTTGCTCTTCATCAGCCTCCATCCTTCATCAACCTTCATCCTTCATCAGCCTTCATCCTTCATCATCAGTCTCCATCCTTCATCAGCCTCCATCCTTCATCAGCCTCCACCCTTCATCAGCCTTGCGCCTGCACTGGGAATTATTCATGCTGATGAGGAATGGAGGCTGACAACTTCTGAGATCATTCATTCTACTCCATCCTTCATCATCAGCCTCCATCCTACATCAGTCTCCATCCTTCATCAGCCTTTGCTCTTCATCAGCCTCCATCCTTCATCAACCTTCATCCTTCATCAGCCTTCATCCTTCATCATCAGTCTCCATCCTTCATCAGCCTCCATCCTTCATCAGCCTCCATCCTTCATCAACCTTCATCCTTCATCAGCCTTCATCCTTCATCATCAGTCTCCATCCTTCATCAGCCTCCATCCTTCATCAGCCTCCACCCTCATCAGCCTTTGCTTCCTTATCCAGCAGCTGTCACCGAGAGCTAAAGGATGTCAGTACGAACTGTTATTGCAAAGTGCACGTACACAATCAGCATAGCATTACTAACAATAGTAATAACGGTGAGTATTGCAGTATGCGTGCCACTCCCAGGCCGGCATCAATCTTGGCATTCAGGGCCTCCTCGCCAGCGCCCATTCCGCAGCTCTGAGCGGTCAGGGCAAACAGTCGCTGTCTGGCAGTCCCTGCCAGCCTCCCTAACTGGGCTGGGGCGCTGCGGCAGCACGGCTGAGATGTAGGGGGAGGGGCGGTCCGGCTGGGAATCTCGCCACTCTACTCATCTCGGCTCCCTTTTCCTCGCATCTCCCTGCTTTCTGAATTCATCCGCTGCTGTCTGTGGCTCTCGTCTCTTTCCTCTGTTTCGTTTTAGTAGCGAGAGAGGATCAGATAGATATTCAATGGACACGCGATAGATATCAGATAGATATTCAATGGACACGCGATAGATATCAGATAGATATTCAATAGACATCCAATAGATTTCAGATAGATATTCAATGGACATCCAATAGATATCAGACAGATATTCAATGGACATCCAATAGATGCCGGATAGATGCCAGATAGATGTCACATGGATGCCGGATAGATGCCAGATAGATGCCAGATAGATGCCAGATAGATGCCGAATAGATGCCAGATAGATGTCACATGGATGCCGGATAGATGCCAGATAGATGCCAGATAGATGCCAGATAGATGCCAGATAGACTCCGGATAGATGCCAGATAGATTCCAGATAGATGTCAGATAGATGCCAGATAGATGCCAGATAGATGCCGGATAGATGCCATGCCAGATAGATGCCAGATAGATGCCGGATAGATGCCGGATAGATGCCGGATAGATGCCAGATAGATGCCAGATAGACTCCGGATAGATGCCAGATAGATTCCAGATAGATGTCAGATAGATGCCAGATAGATGCCAGATAGATGCCGGATAGATGCCAGATAGATGTCACATGGATGCCGGATAGATGCCAGATAGATGCCAGATAGATGCCAGATAGATGCCAGATAGATGCCAGATAGATGCCAGATAGACTCTGGATAGATGCCAGATAGATTCCAGATAGATGTCAGATAGATGCCAGATAGATGCCAAATAGATGCCAGATAGATGCCGGATAGATGCCAGATAGATGTCACATGGATGCCGGATAGATGCCAGATAGATGCCAGATAGATGCCAGATAGATGCCAGATAGATGCCTGATAGATGCCAGATAGATGCCAGATAGACTCCGGATAGATGCCAGATAGATTCCAGATAGATGTCAGATAGATGCCAGATAGATGCCAGATAGACTCCGGATAGATGCCAGATAGATTCCAGATAGATGTCAGATAGATGCCAGATAGATGCCAGATAGATGCCGGATAGATGCCATGCCAGATAGATGCCAGATAGATGCCGGATAGATGCCGGATAGATGCCGGATAGATGCCAGATAGATGCCAGATAGACTCCGGATAGATGCCAGATAGATTCCAGATAGATGTCAGATAGATGCCAGATAGATGCCAGATAGATGCCGGATAGATGCCATGCCAGATAGATGCCAGATAGATGCCGGATAGATGCCGGATAGATGCCGGATAGATGCCAGATAGATGCCAGATAGACTCCGGATAGATGCCAGATAGATTCCAGATAGATGTCAGATAGATGCCAGATAGATGCCAGATAGATGCCGGATAGATGCCAGATAGATGTCACATGGATGCCGGATAGATGCCAGATAGATGCCAGATAGATGCCAGATAGATGCCAGATAGATGCCAGATAGACTCCGGATAGATGCCAGATAGATTCCAGATAGATGTCAGATAGATGCCAGATAGATGCCAAATAGATGCCAGATAGATGCCGGATAGATGCCAGATAGATGTCACATGGATGCCGGATAGATGCCAGATAGATGCCAGATAGATGCCAGATAGATGCCAGATAGATGCCTGATAGATGCCAGATAGATGCCAGATAGACTCCGGATAGATGCCAGATAGATTCCAGATAGATGTCAGATAGATGCCAGATAGATGCCAGATAGACTCCGGATAGATGCCAGATAGATTCCAGATAGATGTCAGATAGATGCCAGATAGATGCCAGATAGATGCCGGATAGATGCCATGCCAGATAGATGCCAGATAGATGCCGGATAGATGCCGGATAGATGCCGGATAGATGCCAGATAGATGCCAGATAGACTCCGGATAGATGCCAGATAGATTCCAGATAGATGTCAGATAGATGCCAGATAGATGCCAGATAGATGCCGGATAGATGCCAGATAGATGTCACATGGATGCCGGATAGATGCCAGATAGATGCCAGATAGATGCCAGATAGATGCCAGATAGATGCCAGATAGACTCCGGATAGATGCCAGATAGATTCCAGATAGATGTCAGATAGATGCCAGATAGATGCCAAATAGATGCCAGATAGATGCCGGATAGATGCCAGATAGATGTCACATGGATGCCGGATAGATGCCAGATAGATGCCAGATAGATGCCAGATAGATGCCAGATAGACTCCGGATAGATGCCAGATAGATTCCAGATAGATGTCAGATAGATGCCAGATAGATGCCAGATAGATGCCGGATAGATGCCAGATAGATGCCGGATAGATGCCAGATAGATGCCAGATAGATGCCGGATAGATGCCAGATACTCGTAGGCTGCAAGCCATGCAGCGGAGACCCGGGCAGAGGCGGTCTGAGCGCTTTGAATAAAGGAAGGGTGGGCGCTGGGCGGACTTTGTCAAACTTGTCGCTGTCGCATAGGGGCTGCCGCAGCCCTCAGAGAGGTCGAAGGAGTAGCGGCGGGGATTTGATTAGAGCGGCAATTTTGGCTGTGAGAGGCGTGGGGGAATGAAATTATCCCGGAGCTCTTGGAGTGCTCAGCTGCCCCTAATGCAATTTTCCTGCGTTGCACAGCTGGATTCAGGTTCGGGTTCCCGATTTCAGATTCGGGTCCCCGATTTCAGATTCGAGTTCCCATTTTCAGATTCGGGTTCCTGATTTCAGATTCAAGTTCTCGATTTCGGATTCGGGTTCCTGATTTTGGATTCGGGTTTCCGATTTCAGATTCGGGTTCCTGATTTCAGATTCAAGTTCTCGATTTCGGATTCGGGTTCCCGATTTCAGATTCGGGTTTCCGATTTCAGATTCGGGTTTCCGATTTCAGATTCGGGTTTCCGATTTCAGATTCGGGTTTCCGATTTCAGATTCAGTTCTCGATTTCGGATTCGGGTTCTCGATTTCGGATTCGGGTCCCCGATTTCAGATTCGAGTTCCCGATTTCGGATTCGGGTTCCCCATTTTGGATTCGGGTTCTCGATTTCGGATTCGGGTTCCCGATTTCAGATTCGGGTTCCCGATTTCAGATCCGGGTTTCTGATTTCAGATTCGGGTTCCTGATTTCAGATTCGGTCCGCGGTCGGGAACCCAGCTTAATTAGCCACTTCATTAGCTGGACTGTGCTGACCAGGCTGCCGCTAAACACTGATTAGCACCTTGGGAAATCTGAGTGATTAGTCGGGAAATATTCGATCAAACAGTCGATTGCAGGGGATGCAGTCGGCGCAGTGTGGATTCTTCCGGCTCGGCAGGGCGGGCTGGGTGCTGCTCATAAAATCCGTGGGCTCGCGGTCATAAAGTGCTGCTCATAAAATCCGTGGGCTCGCGGTCATAAAGTGCTGCTCACAATCACAATGACAACCATGACCATCTCATCACTAATCAGCAGGATAATCATGACCATCTCATCATCAATCAGCAGGATAATCATGACCATCTCAACACCAATCAGCAGGATAATCATGACCATCTCATCAACAATCAGCAGGATAATCATGACCATCTCATCATCAATCAGCAGGATAATCATGACCATCTCATCATCAATCAGCAGGATAATCATGAGCATCTCATCATCAATCAGCAGGATAATCATGACCATCTCATCACCAATCAGCAGGATAATCATGACCATCTCATCATCAATCAGCAGGATAATCATGAGCATCTCATCATCAATCAGCAGGATAATCATGACCATCTCATCATCAATCAGCAGGATAATCATAACCATCTCATCATCAATCAGCAGGATAATCATAACCATCTCATCATCAATCAGCAGGATAATCATGACCATCTCATCACCAATCAGCAGGATAATCATGAGCATCTCATCATCAATCAGCAGGATAATCATGACCATCTCATCACCAATCAGCAGGATAATCATGACCATCTCAACACTGATCAGCAGGATAATCCTGACCATCTCATCACCAATCAGCAGGATAATCATGACCATCTCATCATCAATCAGCAGGATAATCATGACCATCTCATCATCAATCAGCAGGATAATCATGACCATCTCATCATCAATCAGCAGGATAATCATGACCATCTCATCACCAATCAGCAGGATAATCATGAGCATCTCATCATCAATCAGCAGGATAATCATGACCATCTCATCACCAATCAGCAGGATAATCATGAGCATCTCATCATCAATCAGCAGGATAATCATGACCATCTCATCACCAATCAGCAGGATAATCATAACCATCTCATCATCAATCAGCAGGATAATCATGACCATCTCATCACCAATCAGCAGGATAATCATGAGCATCTCATCATCAATCAGCAGGATAATCATGACCATCTCATCACCAATCAGCAGGATAATCATGACCATCTCAACACTGATCAGCAGGATAATCCTGACCATCTCATCACCAATCAGCAGGATAATCATGACCATCTCATCATCAATCAGCAGGATAATCATGACCATCTCATCATCAATCAGCAGGATAATCATGACCATCTCATCATCAATCAGCAGGATAATCATGACCATCTCATCACCAATCAGCAGGATAATCATGACCATCTCATCATCAATCAGCAGGATAATCATGACCATCTCATCATCAATCAGCAGGATAATCATGACCATCTCATCATCAATCAGCAGGATAATCATAACCATCTCATCATCAATCAGCAGGATAATCATGACCATCTCAACACTAATCAGCAGGATAATCATGAGCATCTCATCATCAATCAGCAGGATAATCATGACCATCTCATCATCAATCAGCAGGATAATCATGACCATCTCATCATCAATCAGCAGGATAATCATGACCATCTCATCATCAATCAGCAGGATAATCATGACCATCTCATCATCAATCAGCAGGATAATCATGAGCATCTCATCATCAATCAGCAGGATAATCATGACCATCTCATCATCAATCAGCAGGATAATCATGAGCATCTCATCATCAATCAGCAGGATAATCATGACCATCTCAACACTAATCAGCAGGATAATCCTGACCATCTCATCACCAATCAGCAGGATAATCATGACCATCTCATCATCAATCAGCAGGATAATCATGACCATCTCATCATCAATCAGCAGGATAATCATGAGCATCTCATCATCAATGAGCAGGATAATCATGACCATCTCATCATCAATCAGCAGGATAATCATGAGCATCTCATCATCAATCAGCAGGATAATCATGACCATCTCATCATCAATCAGCAGGATAATCATGACCATCTCATCACTAATCAGCAAGAAAATCATTTCCATAGCAACTCCAAGAGTTTTCAACATCCACTTGAGTGACTGCACCAAAGCATATTTGCCCTGTGTCTCACAGCTCACGCAAGCAGAAGTCACTCCAGCCTTCTCATGCCAATATCATTTACTCAGTCCAACAAAAATGCAGCAAATTGCTTTTTTCAATTTCTGCTAAAGCCCGGACTTGCCGGCCACCCCCGGCTGCCCAGGTGTGTCAATCAATGCGGTCTGCGTGCCAAGCTCATTCCGGGTGCCCTTCCCTGTGGCAGCTCACGAGGTGAATCTCTGTTGAGCTGGGAGAAAAACTGCTCAAAATGGAAGTTGTAGAAAATGCCCCCTCCCCAAAGCCGGGACAGCAAAGTTGGCTGTTGAGGAGCTGGGAAGATTCTGGCAGCGGCATAATGCGGCTGCTGGATGCTTCATCTGCCAGGCCGCCTCATCCAAGATTCAGCAATATTCTGCCACCTCTTTGCTGCTTTGGCAGGAAAAAGCAATGCTGCTTCTGCCTTTTATTTTATGACACTTTCAGATCTGAATGGAATGAGCTGTCTCACTTTAATGTGTTCTCCCTGAGAGTCTGAGAGAATCTCTCTGAAGTCTGGGACAATCTCTCTGTGAGAGTCTGAGACAATCTCTGTTAGAGTCTGAGACAATCTCTCTGAAGTCTGGGACAATCTCTCTGTGAGAGTCTGAGAACATCTCTGTTAGAGTCTGAGACAATCTCTGTGAGAGTCTGAGACAATCTCTGTGAGAGTCTAAGACAATCTCTGTGAGAGTCTGAGACAATCACTGTGAGAGTCTGAGACAATCTCTGTGAGAGTCTGAGGCAACCTCTCTGTGAGAGTCTGAGGCAACCTCTCTGTGAGAGTCTGAGGCAACCTCTCTGTGAGAGTCTGAGACAATCTCTCTGTGAGAGTCTGAGGCAATCTCTATTAGAGCCTGAGACAATCTCTGTGAGATTCTGAGACAATTTCTGTGAGAGTCTGAGGCAACCTCTCTGTGAGAGTCTGAGACAATCTCTCTGTGAGAGTCTGAGGCAATCTCTATTAGAGCCTGAGACAATCTCTGTGAGATTCTGAGACAATTTCTGTGAGAGTCTGAGACAATCTCTCTGTGAGAGTCTGAGACAATCTCTATTAGAGTCTGAGACAATCTCTGTGAGAGTCTGAGACAATCTCTCTGAAGTCTGGGACAATCTCTCTGTGAGATTCTGAGACAATCTCTGTGAGAATCTAGGACAATCTCTGTTAGGGTCTGAGGCAACCTCTGTAAGAGTCTGAGAGACAGTTTAAGTC
Source organism: Macrostomum lignano (assembly GCA_002269645.1). Taxonomy (NCBI): domain Eukaryota; kingdom Metazoa; phylum Platyhelminthes; family Macrostomidae; genus Macrostomum; species Macrostomum lignano. The sequence goes on from NIVC01000020.1 coordinate 828,503, forward strand.
GCAAACAAAAAGGATTCAAATACTTTGATCTGCATTTTCACAATTGTTGGCAAATACCCGAACCAACTCTCATATATTTGAATTGTGCCGCTTACCGGGGTGGGTGCAACAGGCAATTGCAGTGGGGTTGCGCAAAGCTAAAAATAGTATCTTAGGCATAAGCAGAAGCATTAAGTATAATGTATCAATATTCATTGTCTGCCAAGGGGAAATTTACATTTTGTGACTGTCGCATCATCTGCTGCGGCGAGTGAAGCCGCAGTTTCTCCCTTGTCCCGTAGCTGGAGAAAATCGGCACCGGATTCCTGCGCCAATTCTTGCATTTTTCTCTGCTTCTAAAAGCAGCTTAGGCCGGACTTGGACGCCCAGAAGTGCCGCGAGATGCGGCAGCAATTAATGATGCATGATGAGGCTGAGGATTCTGAGAGAGGAGCTGCCTGCCAGCCTTGCCAGAAAGTGAGCGCCTTGAATGGCCAGGGGCAGCTGTGGGAGCCCTCATCACTCTGGCCTGTACACCCTCATCACTCTGGCCTGTACATCAACCATGTACACCCTCATCAATCTCGTACACCCTATCAATCCTGTACGCCCTCATCAATCTTGTACACCCTCATCAATCTTGTACACCCTCATCAATCTTGTACACCCTCATCAATCTTGTACACCCTCATCAATCTTGTACACCCTCATCAATCTTGTACACCCTCATCAATCTTGTACACCCTCATCAATCTTGTACACCCTCATCAATCTTGTACACCCTATCAATCTTGTACACCCTATCAATCTTGTACACCCATGCACCCCAAAGTCAGTCAAAGTCGGCGCCCGAGCCGCCCGCGCCATCCAGCCGCTGCAGCTCGTAGGCCCTCCGACATGCCGAGCTCTCATCCTCCTCTTCGGCGCAGGAGCACCTCGCTTTCTTCTGCTGCTGCTGCTGGCGACCCCGCCGGCTTCCCGAGGCTGCCCCGGCAGTCGAAGAATTTCTCTTCTGCTTGAGCGGCGCCTCGTTGCCGCTGGCGCCCTGGCTGCGCCGCCTTCGGCGCCGGCGCCAGCGGTCGCAGGGCCAGCAGAGGAGGTCGCGCAGGCTCTGCCGGAACTTCTTGCCGATGACGCAGTAGAGAATGAAGTTCAGGCAGGAGTTGATGAGCACCAGGAAGTTGGTGGCCACAATCAGCAGCTGCATCTGCTGCTGGTACTTCTCGGAGGGCCTGGCGACCGTCTCGATGATGGTGAGCAGCACGTTGGGCAGCATGAACAGGTAGAAGGACACCACGATGGCCAGGGACACATAGGTCAGCTGCGCCTCCTTCTCCTGCCGGCGGGTCACCTGCGGAATCGAGCGAATGCCGCCTCTGGCGCGTCAGAGCCTGTGTACAGTTGTCAGTACCTGTGTCAGAGCCTGTGTACAGTTGTCAGCACCTGTGTCAGAGCCTGTGCACAGTTATCAGCACCTGTGTCAGAGCTTGTGCACAGTTGTCAGCATCTGTGTCAGAGCCTGTGCACAATTGTCAGCACCTGTGTCAGAGCCTGTGCACAGTTGTCAGCACCTGTGTCAGAGCTTGTGCACAGTTGTCAGCATCTGTGTCAGAGCCTGTGCACAATTGTCAGCATCTGTGTCAGAGCCTGTGCACAATTGTCAGCACCTGTGTCAGAGCCTGTGTACAATGATAGCAGAATAGCAGGATAGCAGAATAGCTATTTGCTATTTGCTATCCTGCTATCCTAGCATTTGCTATCCTAGCAATGATTAAGCACCTGTCAGCAGTGATTAAGCACCTCTCAGCAGTGATTAAGCACATGTCAGTAGTGATTAAGCACCTGTCAGTCGGGATTAAGAATCTGTCAGTAGTGATTAAGCACCTGTCAGCAGTGATTAAGCATCTGTCAGTAGGGATTAAGCATCTGTCAGTAGTGATTAAGCATCTGTCAGTAGTGATTAAGCATCTGTCAGTAGTGATTAAGCATCTGTCAGTAGGGATTAAGCATCTGTCAGTAGTGATTAAGCACCTGTCAGCAGTGATTAAGCACCTGTCAGCAGTGATTAAGCATCTGTCAGTAGGGATTAAGCATCTGTCAGTAGTGATTGAGCATCTGTCAGTAGGGATTAAGCACCTGTCAGTAGTGATTAAGCATCTGTCAGTAGTGATTAAGCATCTGTCAGCAGTGATTAAGCATCTGTCAGTAGTGATTAAGCACCTTTCAGCAGTGATTAAGCACCTGTCAGCAGTGATTAAGCATCTGTCAGTAGGGATTAAGCATCTGTCAGTAGTGATTGAGCATCTGTCAGTAGGGATTAAGCACCTGTCAGTAGTGATTAAGCACCTGTCAGCAGTGATTAAGCATCTGTCAGTAGTAATTAAGCACCTGTCAGTAGGGATTAAGCATCTGTCAGTAGTGATTGAGCACCTGTCAGCGAATCCCAGTCTATAAAATACCCCCATTTCATCCAATCCAATGCGACTAAATTGACATTAAATTAAAATTGCATTCTTAATTGACGCCAAAACTTACTAAATGCAGTTGTAATGAATCAATTCCCAAAAATGGTTTCAATGATGAATTTCATTCGTCCTGCTCTCTGCATCCCTCTCAGTCTGAGTCTCAGTCCGATGCGGGCGCCTTCTCGCAGCAGAATTCAATCAGAGCGCCGCTCTGAGTGGCACTCGTGCGAGTGGCCATTACTGATTTCTTGTCTGCTCGGCCTCTTGGCAACTGGCTGTGCCCGCCATTTGCGGGCTCTCATCCGGCTTTTGGAGGCTCTGAACTGCCGACAGATTGACTGTCTGCGATGCAGAGGCCGTCACCCCTAATGCCATCATCCCTAATGCCATCATCCCTAATGCCATCATCCCTAATGTCATCATCCCTAATGCCATCATCCCTAATGTCATCATCCCTAATGCCATCATCCCTAATGTCATCATCCCTAATGCCATCATCCCTAATGCCATCATCCCTAATGCCGTCATCCCTAATGCCATCATCCCTAATGCCATCATCCCTAATGCCATCATCCCTAATGCCATTATCCCTAATGCCGTCATCCCTAATGCCATTATCCCTAATGCCGTCATCCCTAATGCCATTATCCCTAATGCCGTCATCCCTAATGCCATTATCCCTAATGCCGTCATCCCTAATGCCATTATCCCTAATGCCGTCATCCCTAATGCCATTATCCCTAATGCCACCATCCCTAATACCATTATCCCTAATGCCGTCATCCCTAATGCCATTATCCCTAATGCCACCATCCCTAATACCATCATTACTAATGCCATTATCCCAGAATATGGCAGTGGGACTAGCTGCCATTATCCCAGAATATGGCAGTGGGACTAGCTGCCATCCCAGCCACCGAGAACCCGCCGCTGCGCACCTGCCACATGTTGATGCTCCTGCGCAGCGACCTGGCGATGCGGATGTTCATGAAGGTGATGGCCGTCACGGGGATGATGAAGTAGAACAGCGAGTACAGCACCCCGGAGTAGATCACCTCGTACAGCCCGGTTGCGGTGCCGTTGCCAGGCCGCTGCATCCACGGCGCCAGGACGTAGCCGGAGACGAGGACCTCGCAGCCGCTGCCGTTCGCCGGCCTGGCCCGGTAGCAGCCGAACTGCTCGGCCGAGTTGCGCACCAGCTGCGCCCGCTTCCACGCCTGACTGTCCGCCAGGTCATCCCCGATGGGGAAATCGAACACCTCCAGCTCGAAGAACTTCGGCACATTGTAGGCCGCGCTCAGCAGCAGCACCAGGCCGATGTTGCGGTACACGGCGCGGCCGGCGGGCTTGCCGTTGGCCACCGACAGCGGCCGGCAGACGGCCTGGTAGCGCTCGAAGGACACCAGCAGGGTGATGTAGATGGAGGCCAGCTGCATGGTGAAGCACACGGGCAGCAGGTACTTCACCGTGCTGCCCCGGCTCAGGTAGCAGAAGTACAGCAGCAGGCTGGGCACCTGGCGGAGTCACGGTGATTTATTCAGTCATACCTGGTAATACTCATAGAATCGCAGTCATACCTGGTAATACTCATAGAATCGCAGTCATACCTGGTAATACTCATAGAATCGCAGTCATACCTGGTAATACTCATAGAATCGCAGTCATACCTGGTAATACTCATAGAACCGCAGTCATACCTGGTAATACTCATAGAATCGCAGTCATACCTGGTAATACTCATAGAATCGCAGTCATACCTGGTAATACTCATAGAATCGCAGTCATACCTGGTAATACTCATAGAATCGCAGTCATACCTGGTAATACTCATAGAATCGCAGTCATACCTGGTAATACTCATAGAACCGCAGTCATACCTGGTAATACTCATAGAACCGCAGTCATACCTGGTAATACTCATAGAATCGCAGTCATACCTGGTAATACTCATAGAATCGCAGTCATACCTGGTAATACTCATAGAACCGCAGTCATACCTGGTAATACTCATAGAATCGCAGTCATACCTGGTAATACTCATAGAATCGCAGCCATGCCTGGTAATACTCATTGAATCGCAGTCATATCTGGTAATACTCATAGAATCGCAGTCATACCTGGTAATACTCATAGAACCGCAGTCATACCTGGTAATACTCATAGAATCGCAGTCATACCTGGTAATACTCATAGAATCGCAGTCATACCTGGTAATACTCATAGAACCGCAGTCATACCTGGTAATACTCATAGAATCGCAGTCATACCTGGTAATACTCATAGAATCGCAGTCATACCTGGTAATACTCATAGAATCGCAGTCATACCTGGTAATACTCATAGAATCGCAGTCATACCTGGTAATACTCATAGAATCGCAGTCATACCTGGTAATACTCATAGAACAGGCTCAGCACGTTAATCACGAAGTTGCCCAGGATGAAGACGGCGTCAACCACGCATAGGGCGGACAGGATGGTGAAGAGCGGGCAGCGGCGGTGCCGGTTGGCCCGCTGCAGCACAAAGACGGACAGCACGTTGCCGATGATGCCGAAGATGGACAGGATGCCGGTGATGTAGAATGCCAGCACCGAGGTGGCCAGCTGGATGCTGTCTATGGCCGGAGCTGCAGTGGGCTTGTCGGCCAGGGACCAGTTGCTGGGCGGGCTTGTTGACTCCATGGCGATTGGCAGCGGCTGCGGGTCAGTGGAGAGAGTGCATAGCAACTGCATAGTAACCACTTAGCAACTGCATACTAGCCACTTAGAAAGCGCATAGTAACCATTTAAAAACCGCGTAGTATCCACGTAGAAACAACATAGTAACGCCTAAGAAACTGCTAATAACTGCTAAGAAACTGCATAAAAACTTAAAAACTGCATAGCAACGGCTTAGAAACCGCATAGCAACGGCTTAGAAACTGCATAGCAACCGCTAAAAAACGGCATAGAGACAGCTTAATAGCCACTGAATGCGGCAAGGCGACAGTCCTTGGCAAATGCATGCAGCTCATTAGTTTTGCTTGAGCATGCGAAATCATTAAGAAGTGGACAAAAAACTTTTCTCTTCTTTGTTAGGAGCTTCTATTTTCTTTGAACTCATCTCTTTTTCTCCCCTGTTTCCCTAGCCCGGCCCGATTCAGACTAATTTCTCATTGCAAGCGGGAAAGTGCGGGGCGATTCAACCGAGGCCCTGGCATCGATAGCCCCGTCAGCTCTGACAGCCGCCCACTCCTCCCGCCTTGGCCAACCTCGGATGAAATTGCACCTGGGGGCTAGCGCTGCAGACAGGGATTTTCCCAGCCTCCGCGCCCCGGCTGATGAAGCATCCGGAATCCTATGGATACGCAGCACAGCTGCTCCAGCTGATGTTAGCGGGGGGAGGTGCGCAAAATAAAATCCCCTTTTGCCAAAGTAGTTTTAATTGGGCATCATCAAATGCTTTGCGGATGCTGGGCAAGAAGTTTTGGAGGCTGGCTGATGCAGCAGCGGCTGACGGCTCGTCCCGAATCGCTCATACAATCAATCATTGCCTATGATAGGATTATCAGCACTGAGGTCAGATAAGGGGATGTTAAGGTGCAGCTGAGTTGCAGCTAAGGGGCAGCTGAGGGGCAGCTGAGGTGCAGTTGAGGTGCAGCTGAAGGGCAGCTGAGGTGCAGTTGAGATGCAGCTGAGGGGCAGCTGAGGTGCAGTTGAGGTGCAGCTGAAGGGCAGCTGAGGTGCAGCTGAGGTGCAGCTGAGGTGCAGCTGAAGGGCAGCTGAGGTGCAGCTGAGGTGCAGTTGAGGTGCAGCTGAAGGGCAGCTGAGGTGCAGTTGAGGTGCAGTTGAGGTGCAGTTGAGGTGCAGTTAAGGTGCAGTTGAGGTGCAGCTGAGGGGCAGCTGAGGTGCAGTTGAGGTGCAGCTGAAGGGCAGCTGAGGGGCAGCTGAGGGGCAGCTGAGGTGCAGCTGAGGTGCAGCTGAAGGGCAGCTGAGGTGCAGCTGAGGTGCAGTTGAGGTGCAGCTGAAGGGCAGCTGAGGTGCAGTTGAGGTGCAGTTGAGGTGCAGTTGAGGTGCAGTTAAGGTGCAGTTGAGGTGCAGCTGAGGGGCAGCTGAGGTGCAGTTGAGGTGCAGCTGAAGGGCAGCTGAGGGGCAGCTGAGGGGCAGCTGAGGGGCAGCTGAGATGTGGGTGCAAGAACAAGCTCAATTGAAAATCCTGAAAGCGCTGCAAGCAGCTCGCGGCCGCTCTTGCACAAAAAATCTGCACTTCTTCCGCCTCCCCCACCACCACCGGTGTAAAATCTCAGAAGGCTTCTGCGGCAATTTCCTGGCAAGCAGCCACCCCGCCTGGAGAAAGCCAACACGGGTCGTTCCCGCTTCCCCTTTTGCTCCCGCCCATTTCTCCCCCTGCTAGCAGCTCAGCCTTCACTCACTTGGCGCCCTCGGTTTGCTCGGAAGTGTCGCGTCCACCTGTCGGGTCCTCAAGCGGCGGGAGCAGAAATCGACGGCAAGATCGGCTCGGAAAACGCAGCGGACCGAGTCCTCAGCCTTGTCTTCCTCCTCCTCTTGTTCTGCTTTTTCTGCTTCCTTCTTCTTTCTCGCCGTGGCACAGTTTAAATTATTCAAGTCTCAGGGGCTGCTGAACTTGCCTGGCCCGGCCGCCATTGGCCAGGAGCCGCCAGCCAATCAGATGCGGCCGCCCTAATCAACACTGACTGGGCCGCCTCGCTTTGGCAACTGGCAAGTTTAAGTCGCTCGAGAGCAGGCCGAATCGGCTAGCCCAGATAAGCCCGGCACAGGCATCTGTGAGCTGAGCAGCACCTCTCTCTCTCTCTCTCTCTCTCTCTCTCTCTCTCTCTCTCTCTCTCTCTCTCTCTCGCCCTTTCTGCATTCTCCTTATCTGTTCCTGATTGACAGGTAATCTTGACCGCCACACTTCTCATTCTTTCAGTTCTCTCAGGCCTTCTCTTTCAGTCTTCAATGGCCAGAGTAGCAGATAAGCCCCCGCCTGACAACCAGACCCCAAAGTCTCAAAGTCTAGCGTGATGTGGGCCAGCGGCTGCCAGCTTAATCAGATGGAGTGCCAGCAGCGCTGATGCAGCTCCCGGCTTTGGCTTATCGTTGGGCTTCAGGAGCTTGCTGCTCCGTCTGGTGCACTTTCTTTGCTGAACTCAAAGTCTCTCTCAGGGTTTCACTCTCCGATTGACTTCTGGCTGGGTGTCACTCTCGGGGTTTCACTCTCTGACTGACTTCTGGCTGGGTGTCACTCTCAGGGTTTCACTCTCCGATTGACTTCTGGCTGGGTGGCACTCTCGGGGTTTCACTCTCCGATTGACTTCTGGCTGGGTGGCACTCTCGGGGTTTCACTCTCCGATTGACTTCTGGCTGGGTGGCACTCTCGGGGTTTCACTCTCTGATTGACTTCTGGTTGAGCGTCACTCTCGGGGTTTCACTTTCTGATTGACTGCTGGATTGGTGTCACTCTCGGGGTTTCACTCTCCAACTGACTGCCGACTAAATGTCACTCGGAGAGCGTCACTCTCTCTCTGTCCGGCAAATGACATGCGTAGGGAAAGTTTCGCTGCAGCAAAGCTTCTCCGAAAGCCATCAGGGAGAGCCCGACTGCCCGGTTGCGATCGCAGATGGCGCAGCTGCTCAGCCGGACCATGACTGATGGCTCCAGATGCCACCCTCCATCAACCAGCCTCTCAGACACCGGCAAGTCCTATCTCAAATTTGTAAGTCGCATCCGCCTGCTCATTCCAGCCTCCTAGCTTGTTCATCTTCATCCTGAGCATTCCAGCTGCTGCACTTCAGCTATCCATGGAGTGGTCACGTGACCCCCCCATTCATCACCGGCCGGGAAATCGAAGCGAATTACCCGGCCTGATCGATGCCGGCCTGTCTAGCAGCTCGCGAAGGTGGGCGAGGCTGAGGGGGGAGGCTGAGGGGACGGGAAAAGTTCTGAGGAGAAGCAAAACAAATGGGATTTGTCCGGGGCCGGGGACAGGGGGAGACAGTCCGCATCTGTCTTGCTGGGTGCGACTAATCTGCAGAGAGGGACCCGCTGGCAAATTCGGTGAATGCGCAGTGAGTGCGCAGTGAATGTGCAGTGAATGTGCAGTGAGTGCGCAGTGAATGTGCAGTGAATGTGCAGTGAATGTGCAGTGATATGCAGTGAATGTGCAGTGAATGTGCAGTGAATGTGCAGTGAATGTGCAGTGAATGTGCAGTGAATGTGCAGTGAATGTGCAGTGAATGTGCAGTGAATGTGCAGTGAATGTGCAGTGAATGTGCAGTGAATGTGCAGTGAGTGTGCAGTGAATGTGCAGTGAATGTGCAGTGAGTGTGCAGTGAATGTGCAGTGAATGTGCAGGGCAGCACTGAATCAGCCGCTCACAGGAAAGCGCAGCGGGGCGGCCAGCTTCAGCGAGCACTTTCTCGACAACTGGCCAGTCTAAGCCTTCAGAGCCTTGCTTTTAGAAGAAACACGCAAAGGAAAAGCAGATTCTCAGCGGGCGCAACAGCCACGGGGGGCGTGAGATGCCAGCGCCATCTCTGCCAATGGATTATCAGTGTTCACTGAGCACCGGGTACCGGATTATCGACCCCCGTAGCTGATCTCTCACTTTCCGAGCGCCTCTGTCCACGAGAATCCAATTTCGAGTTTCCACGCGCGCCGCCCGAGCTGCTCGGCCGCTCGGATCAGGTGGCGCCTCGATCGATTCGCCCCCCCCCCGACCCCGCCTGTCCCCTCGGATCCCCGGCACCGCGAAACCGCCGGCGGATCGGAGCTGCGAGAGGAGCTGGAGTGAGGGGAATCGATTGATTGGCTAATCTAGCCAACGGATTAAATAATCGAGTGGATTGCTAATCTAGCCAACGGATTAAATAATCGAGTGGATTGCTAATCTAGCCAACGGATTAAATAATCGAGTGGATTGCTAATCTAGCCAACGGATTAAATAATCAAGTGGATTGCTAATCTAGCCAACGGATTAAATAATCGAGTGGATTGCTAATCTAGCCAACGGATTAAATAATCGAGTGGATTGCTAATCTAGCCAACGGATTAAATAATCAAGTGGATTGTTAATCTAGCCAACGGATTAAATAATCGAGTGGATTGCTAATCTAGCCAATTGATCAAATAATCAAGTGGAGTGCTAATCTAGCCAACGGATTAAATAATCAAGTGGAGTGCTAATATAGCCAATGGATTAAATAATCGAGTTGATTGCTAATCTAGCCAACGGATTAAATAATCAAGTGGAGTGCTAATATAGCCAATGGATTAAATAATCGAGTTGATTGCTAATCTAGCCAACGGATTAAATAATCGAGTTGATTGCTAATCTAGCCAACGGATTAAATAATCGAGTGGATTGCTAATATAGCCAATGGATTAAATAATCGAGTGGATTGCTAATCTAGCCAATGGATTCAATATTAAGTGGATTGCAAGTGCAACCTCCCAAAGTTTGATTTTTTTTAAAATAAATATTTTGGAGTAGTGACATTGGAGTAGGAAACTTTGTGCAATGCAAATCAAAATTATCGTTTAAAAATCTGTGTGTGCTACTGACTAAGTAGACGAGACGCAACATTGTATTATCAGATAGCAAATCCTTTCACAGCTGTTGAGTGCTGGTTCCGTTTCTGTATTTCCTATTCTGGCATCTTTCAGTAGCTTGCTTTAGTCTTCTGATACAGGAGATCCTTTGATACACTGCAGTCCCTGCACCCCTACAGCCCTGCACCCCTGCAGCCCTGCACCCCCTGCAGCCCTGCACCCCTGCAGCCCTGCACCCCTACAGCCCTGCAGCCCTGCAAACCTGCACCCCCTGCAGCCCTGCACCCCTACAGCCCTGCACCCCTACAGCCCTGCAGCCCTGCAGCCCTGCAGCCCTGCAGCCCTGCACCCCTACAGCCTTGCAACCCTGCACCTCTGCACCCCCTGCACCCCCTGCACCCTGCAGCCTCGCACCCCCTGCACCCCTGCAGCCCTGCAGCCCTGCAAACCTGCACCCCTGCACCTCTGCACCCCCTGCACCCCCTGCACCCTGCAGCCTCGCACCCCCTGCACCCCTGCAGCCCTGCAGCCCTGCACCCCCTGCACCCCCTGCACCCTGCAGTCTCGCACCCCCTGCACCCCTGCACCCCTGCAGCCCTGCAGCCCTGCACCCCCTGCACCCCTGCAGCCCTGCAGCCCTGCACCCCTACAGCCCTGCAGTCCTGCACCCCTGCAGCCCTGCACCCCCTGCAGCCCTGCACCCCCTGCACCCATGCACCCCCTGCACCCCTGCACCCCTGCACCCCCTGCACCCCTGCACCCCTGCACCCCCTGCACCCCTGCACCCCTGCACCCCCTGCACCCCCTGCACCCCCTGCACCCTGCAGCCTCGCACCCCCTGCACCCCTGCAGCCCTGCACCCCCTGCACCCCTGCAGCCCTGCAGCCCCTGAGCCCCTGCACCCCTTGCAGCCCCTGCACCACCTGCAGCCCTGCACCCACTACACCCACTGCAACCCCTGCGCCCAAGCATTAATAATATAAATGTAAATTGTGAAATATTATACACACTAAAAGCAGTTTCACAACTGTCTTCACAAGTTTCTGAAATTATTCTTTGTTAAATAATGGGATAAAAGCTGCTGGTCAGCAACAATTGGAAACACAAAAGTACAGATTGGTTGCTAACTTGTGGATTTACAACATGAAGAGTTCAGATAGCAGAACGGAAACGGGAGGAAACTTGGTCCAGGCCAAGTCAACGAGAGTCAGCACAACACAACACATTTTTTTGTAAGCGAGATAGCGAACGAGGGACATCAGAAATCGATAAATAATAATCATCAGCGATATCGGTCTTTATTGGCTGAGAGGTCTGCCCACAATTTACAAGCCTAGTTAACCCCACTGTACAGCAGTAGGCTGCCCAGTCAGCCCCACAGTACAGCAGTAGGCTGCCCAGTCAGCCCCACAGTACAGCAGTAGGCCGCCCAGTCAGCCCCACAGTACAGCAGTAGGCCGCCCAGTCAGCCCCACAGTACAGCAGTAGGCTGCCCAGTCAGCCCCACAGTACAGCAGTAGGCTGCCCAGTCAGCCAGGCCGGCGTCGCTGAAGCTCAGGCGGTCAGCAGCTGGCCGGACTCGCAGGCGCCGGGCGTCAGGCCGGCAATCTCGGCAGCCGTGACCATCAGGCAGGCATCGGGCGGCTCGCGCTGGAAGAACGCGCAGCCGGAGGTGAACAGGCATCGCTGGGCGCAGGCTGTGAAGGTCGGCGAGCCGGAGTCCTCCGGGCGCAGGGACAGCAGGCTGCGGTTGGCGCACTGGCTGGAAGGCGCGATCCGCCAGCAGGCCGACGAACCCGACGGTGCCACCGCCGCAGTCAGCAGGAGAAGCAGTGCCAGAGTCAGGTGCATCGTTGAGCTGCGACTGACAGGAAGGAGAGGGGCGGAGCAGCTCCGTGAGTAACTCTCGCCCAAGAGGCCCAGAGCCCGCTGCGAACCAAATGAAGAGTCGAAGCTTGGCCTTTTCACAATGATTCATATGGGTAAACAGCAAGAGTAACTATACTTTTCCATAGATAGTAAAACGCTTCGAAATCTAATTAGCATTTTGAAAGCAGAGAATTCCTGAAATAAAGCAAGCACTACTGTTAGTGAGCGGCCGTAGTTATGAAAACTCTTTTGAGAACTCTACGAGCGTATTTTCATTGCATTTTTCTGGAACCTGTAAAGCTCCCCATCTCGCCATTGCATTTCACAGCGGAGAAACTCACCTCAAGCCGTGAGAAAAGTGGAGCGAACCAAGGCGGATGCGAAGCGGCAGTCCGTGGGAAAACTCAGTGTTTTCAGTATGCAGTGAGATCCCCAAACTCTCTCTCTCTGCCCTGGACAGCCCAACTCTGAATTCCGCCAGTTATGAAAGCTTGTTTGCTTATTCGAGTTGGCATGGCAACGCACGAACTGCATAATGAGAGCCGCGGTGCCGGTGACTGTTTTCCATTGGCAGGCCATTGTGGCCCAGTGGTCTCTCCAGCGCCGTCCCTCCGTACCTCGGGGGGGACTCCGGCATGGCAGCTGGTCTGCTGCTCCTGCGGCCCCCCCAACCTCCTCACGGATTATCGAGACACTTAAATTTGCTATTGTGAGAAAATTGTACAGAAATTGCTATTCCAAATTCCTTCCGACCTCTCTAGCATTGTTGGCAGCTCTCCGGCAGCTGGAGTGGCTTGATTGAATTATCCAATGCTGTAAATTCCCGCATCTTTGCTGTATTTTGTTGCTATGCACTGGCTCAGCTGGTTACCTGATTTATGACGGGCTGAATGCGAACTAATGTCAATGTATCACATTATTCATGCACCAAAACGGTCATGCATCAAATCGGTCATGCATCAAATCGGTCATGCACCAAATCGGTCATGCATCAAATCGGTCATGCATCAAATCGGTCATGCATCATATCGGTCATGCACCAAATCGGTCATGCATCAAATCGGTCATGCATCAAATTGGTCATGCATCAAATCGGTCATGCATCAAATCGGTCATGCATCAAATCGGTCATGCATCAAATCGGTCATGCATCAAATCGGTCATGCATCAAATCGGTCATGCATCAAATCGGTCATGCATCAAATCGAATAATTATTTTAAATAATAATTATTTATTGTTATTTTATCGAATAATTGTGCTTCTCCCTCTCACGTCCCTTCTCCCGCTCAAACCTACACCATCTGCTCCCCTCCACCCTCTGCTCCCCTTCACCGTCTGCTCCCCTTCACCGTCTGCTCCCCTTCACCCTCTGCTCCCCTCCACCCTCTGCTCCCCTCCACCCTCTGCTCCCCTTCACCCTCTGCTCCCCTCCACCCTCTGCTCGCCTCCACCCTCTGCTCCCCTCCACCCTCTGCTCCCCTTCACCCTCTGCTCCCCTTCACCCTCTGCTCGCCTCCACCCTCTGCTCCCCTCCACCCTCTGCTCCCCTTCACCCTCTGCTCCCCTCCACCCTCTTCTCCCCTCCACCCTCTGCTCCCCTTCACCCTCTGCTCCCCTCCACCCTCTTCTCCCCTCCACCCTCTGCTCCCCTTCACCCTCTGCTCCCCTCCACCCTCTTCTCCCCTCCACCCTCTGCTCCCCTTCACCCTCTGCTCCCCTCCACCCTCTGCTCCCCTCCACCCTCTGCTCCCCTTCACCCTCTGCTCCCAGAGGGTTGCCAGTAAAGGTTATTCAATTCAAATTTTCATATTCTGGCGCTGCTCTCGTCTAAACAAGCCGCACAAGCCGCACAAGCATTCTTCCATTTCGCTAATAGTTTCTGGTTGCATTTCTGTAGGACTTGCAGGGCAGACATACCTACAGAGCTATCTCAGGGCTTGCTCAGTGTCAGGTGTCGGGTGTCGAAGCGATGCGCTGTGTGAGTTTGCACTGTGGGTTCATCCATTCGGGAGTAAACAGCAGTTTTGACACTGAATTTGCGCTTTCAGCAATGAAGTTTTACCAGCTGCTTCAAGTAATTTCACAGGCTTGCTTCACCCGCAGTTCCGACGTACAGAAGATGAGATGATATGATGTAAGTGCTAAGAAGACTTCCCATCTCGCCAATGCATTTTTCTGCGGAAACCGGCCACTTTCCTGCCCACACCCTCACAACCTCCAGTCCACACCCTCACACTCTCCTGCCCACACCCTCACACACTCCTGCCCACACCCTCCCACCCTCCATCCCACACCCTCACACACTCCAGTCCACACCCTCACAACCTCCAGTCCACACCCTCACACACTCCAGTCCACACCCTCAAACACTCCTGCCCACACCCTCACACACTCCAGCCCACACCCTCACACACTCCTGCCCACACCCTCACACACTCCAGCCCACACCCTCACATACTCCAGCCCACACCCTCACACACTCCAGCCCACACCCTCACACACTCCTGCCCACACCCTCCCACCCTCCAGCCCACACCCTCACACACTCCAGCCCACACCCTCACACACTCCTGCCCACACCCTCCCACCCTCCAGCCCACACCCTCACACCCTCCAGCCCACACCCTCACACCCTCCAGCCCACACCCTCACACTCTGCAGCCCACACCCTCCCACCTGTAGTGTACGCCCCCTCTATGCCTTCACGCTTTTCTCTGACTAGCTTTCGCCCTCTTGTCCAACGTGCACTAGCACTGGCCCCGTCAACCGTTGCGTAACACTGTAGCCGCACGTCGGCAGTGAGTTGATATAATAGCTCAAATATACGGTCCACGAGACCAGGTTTTTCGCCACACACAAGCGCACTACACCACCCTCCAGCCCCACCGTCCCATCTTGAACCCACTGACCAGTTTTTGTTCAACCAACATCAAACCCCTCATCTACAGCTCAGTCTCTCTCCCCTGTTCTCCTATCCAATATCGCGGTCGCTGCAAGTAGTATAATCGACCCTATTTTAATAAACCCACGGGAGAAAGAAAACCGAGAAGATGCGGGGGCGTGTGAAGCAAGCCTCACTTGAGTGAATAAAAACTGTCGCTTTTGGCAGCTTAAGTTGCAGGCCATCTTTAATACCGCAGCGGTGAGCTCAGCAACTCCGAGAGCAGCCCAGGACAGGCGGGGCCTCGCTGGGACGGCCAGTAGAACAGGCAGATGAGAGCAGTCGGAGCCTCGAGGCGTCACTGAGGACTGGCGATGACTCTCTCCGAGCTCGGGCAAGCTCGAAGGACTTTATGGAAGGGCGAGGGGTGGGGCGAAACCGTGCGTGCCGCTTCTCTCCGAGCTGCTGCTGCTGCTGTGTCTTGTCATCCACTCGACACCTCTGTCGGCTTTTCGGATTTTATTTCCCCTAATGCTCCGTCCTCCGTTCCCCTAAGTCCTCCGAGCTCCACTTGTCCTTTCGCATCGATGCTTTGTTCTCCCCGGTGCTTTGTTCTCCCCGGTGCTTTGTTCTCCCCGGTGCTTTGTTCTCCCCGGTGCTTTGTTCTCCCCGGTGCTTTGTTCTCCCCGGTGCTTTGTTCTCCCCGGTGCTTTGTTCTCCCCGGTGCTTTGTTCTCCCTGGTGCTTTGTTCTCCCCGGTGCTTTGTTCTCCCCGGTGCTTTGTTCTCCCTGGTTTCTCAGTTCTCCCCGGTGCAGAGCAGCCTCTAAAGCCGGTCTCCAAACTGTAACCACAAAGCCAGCAAAGGAGGCTATCGAACTAAAATAGCTTCTTCGGTCAGTGCGCATTTATCAAACGAGACGAAAAACTTTTTCAAACTTTAAAAATCGCTGCAGATAAAATTTCTTCCGCTCCAGTAACAGCCAAACAATCAGCCCGGGCCACTGACTCCATCTTTGCAGCGCTTTTATTGAAAGCTGATGGCTAATAGAATTGCTTTGATCCGTCTGGGCTCGGGGGGGGGGGAATTCGATCTCAGCACCAGCTCAGTTCGGCCGATTTCGACTGGCGTGTCAGCCCGGCTGAGCTGCAGGAGCAGGCAAATTTGGTTGCTTTTAATGGTGCCGTGCGTGCAGCAAATATTGCCAGACCTTTGATGCGGCCCTTTCCAGCTGGTTTGTTGACAGAGCGGAACCGTCCATTAATGGCGACCGATCTCCATTCTTCAGTTAATTTATCCCCTGACTTCTGGCTGACGGCGGCGCGCTGACATCTGTCAGTGGCAAACATGTTCATGTATCTATGCTTTTCTCCGTGGCTGTCTGTCTGTCTGTCTGTCTGTCTGTGGCTGTCTGTCTGTCTGTCTGTGGCTGTCTGTCTGTCTGTGGCTGTCTGTCTGTCTGTGGCTGTCTGTCTGTCTGTGGCTGTCTGTGGCTGTCTGTCTGTGACTGTCTGGCTGTGTCTGTCTGTCTGTGGCTGTCTGTCTGTCTGTGGCTGTCTGTCTGTCTGTGGCTGTCTGTCTGTCTGTGGCTGTCTGTCTGTCTGTGGCTGTCTGTCTGTGGCTGTCTGACTGTGTCTGTCTGTCTGTGGCTGTCTGTCTGTCTGTGGCTGTCTGTCTGTCTGTGGCTGTCTGTCTGTCTGTGGCTGTCTGTGGCTGTCTGTCTGTGACTTTCTGGCTGTGTCTGTCTGTCTGTGGCTGTCTGTCTGTCTGTCTGTCTGTGGCTGTCTGTCTGTCTGTGGCTGTCTGTCTGTCTGTGGCTGTCTGTCTGTCTGTGGCTGTCTGTCTGTGGCTGTCTGACTGTGTCTGTCTGTCTGTGGCTGTCTGTCTGTCTGTCTGTGGCTGTCTGTCTGTCTGTGGCTATCTGTCTGTGGCTGTCTGGCTGTGTTTGTCTGTCTGTCTGTGGCTGTCTGTCTGTGTCCTTCTGTCGGTCTGTGGCTGTCTGTCTGTGTCTGTCTGTCTGTCTGTCTATGGCTGTCTGTCTGTGTCTGTCTGTCTGTCTGTCTGTGGCTGTCCGGCTGTGTCTGTCTGTCTGTGGCTGTCTGTCTGTGTCTGTCTGTCTGTGGCTGTCTGTCTGTGGCTGTCTGTCTGTGGCTGTCTGTCTGTATGTTCTAGCTGACCTTTGAACTCGCAAAGTTGTAGGCCCCGAACGCAAATGGAAAGACTTGCAAAAGCATTTTCACCCGTAGAAAGCATGCAGATGGCCTCGCAGCAGCACAATAGGCTATCCGTTTGAAAGTCAACTCTCGTGGGAGTCGCGGAGGCGGCAGCCTTTTCAGATTTCTCCAGTTCTCTTCGGTCGGACATCGAAGGCGGGTGCCGCTGTGGCGCAATGCTCTAATTTTCGAGTTTCCGAGAAAGCAGGGGAGGCCTTGTAGTCCTCACTTCCCTTCAATTTGCTGCCCTTCCCCTCCCATCCCGGGCGGTTTGCACTGCATGCAGTTTTCCATATTTCTAAGCTCGTAGCTCTCAGCTATCAACTTGAATCCCTCAAAACTGCTACTGCAGAGCAAGGACTCCTAGTGGTCCTTGCTGCAGAGTCACAGGCCAAAAATCTTCCCACCTCTTTAATGTATTTTCTAGCTATGGCATGTCTTCTCTAGATTTTAGCAGGTTTTCTAGTCTAGTAGTCCTCGTTTAACACACACAACTCGGTATGCATAGTGGAAGTCCTGAAGCTGAGATGCTGGCAAATAGTGGAAATTGGGCTGGCCCTCAAAAAATGTCTACAGAACAACGACAACTTCTGGCGGCCCTTGTGAAAGTCAGGCCAGACTGGGAGGCCGAAGCAAGCAGAACTGATGGCGGTCGCCCGCACCTGCACTGATTGGACAGTGGCGGTCAGAAATCCCTACAGCAGCCAGATCGCCCAGGTATCCGGATATAATACGCCCTACTTGCAGCGCCGCAGGGTTTCGCAGGTTGAGGCCCCCCCCTCTCCCCAGCCGCACTCTCAGCTGTCCCGCAGCTCCTGCCTCTGAAACACAGCACTGCTCGCAACCCCAACTCCAACTTGTACCCGAGAAGATCAGACGCGAGCGAGCCTCGACTCTGAGTAGGGAGGGGGAGAGCTTCGTGAATTGCGCAGCTCCCGTCGTGTCCTTTCCAACCTCGGGAATTCGAGCCCAGGGCATCGGGCGGGAGTCCCGAGTCGAGTCGACATCGCCGAGTCATCAGCGGGAGCAGCAGAGTGGCATAAAGCAATTTGAGCAGCTCCCCCCTCTTGTTTTCCCCGGGCAGCGGCCGCCCAGAACTCCCCTCCCGCTCGGCACTTAATCCACTTCTGGGAAAACAATTAACCCATCTGATCGCTGCAGCGATAGCGCCGAGCTTAATGGGATAAAAAGGATTTGAAGTTCGAAGATCTCCGACCCGCCTCATCCCCCCGAACTCGGCCCGGGCCGGGCTTGCTCGCTCCTGAGGAGCAAATAAAACTCTTTGTCAAAGAAGCCGCATGCAGTTTCTGCTCAGTCGGAATCTCAGCGCACTGCAAACTGCCCCGCCGCCGAGCGCCTTATCGCTGGCTCAAGCATGAGAATTTCTGCGTGGGCGGTAAGTATATATCTCCTTTTTCAGCGCAGCAGCTCAATTATTATTAGGGAAATTAGTATACATTATTTTCTTTTATAAAGCAATCGGTTGTTAGACTTGCTGGGCGATTGACAGAACATGCAGGGATCGCAGTAGTGCAGTAGTGCCTTTTTTCCAATGCGAATGATTTGTCCACCTGTCAGGTGACTTGACCTTCACGCTTATTTAGGCAACCCTCTTTTACTTTTTTGTGGTGGATCCAGGGGTCAAAGGAGTTGCTGACCCTTTGTAGAAAACTAGGGATCAGTTAATTCTAAACCTGCCATTTTCTTGTTTAGTATAATTACATAAATCTACGAGTATATCGCATAGGCTAAATATTTGATAATCATCCTTAACATTATTAAAAAACGGTAGATCAAAATAGGTGAAGGCAAGCGGATTCCTAATCAAAATCTGTATCAATAGCAATTGATACACCCTTGTTTACCGCATGGGGTGAATTGAAACGTGGATGGTCCATGGTCGATCCTGCAAATACACATGAGTCGTCCTTGGTATATTTAAAAAGTTGCATACTTTAGAATGTCTAAGAGCAGAATAAAAAAACTTTGTCTATATTTGGGTATAGAAATTCGCTTAAATTAACCAGTAGCTAAGCTAGCATCGATAATTTGTAGTTAATGAATCAACGAGCAAAACCATAATATATATTTGGTACCCAGAATCATACACGTACGTAGAACGTGGCACCTAAATTAGAACGCAGTCATTTCCACTCATTTTTAGAGGCCCGTGCTGGCACGTTACTAAATTTAACTCTTTTGAAATAATTTGACTAAAATATCCAAACAAAATATTATTTGAAATTAAATAACCTCTATTGCTTTGTCAACATCTTTATAAATAGGCATTGTATTTTTTGCTTTACTATCTGCTAAAATTTAACTTGTGAGTGTTTTCAGAGTTTCGCAGAAAATGTCTGTTCAATTTCATTGGGACCAAGCGTTGTTGTATGCATAAGCAGTTTGACTTGATGCACTGGTAGGTGTTAGATATGTAGCATGTATCTTAGAAACAAGGGAATGATGCTATGCAGGCTTATAATAGGGAGTGTCTACGTTAAAAAAGACTTTAGGCCTAGTCTCAGTCTCAGTTAATTTTTTAGTTTTGGCACTAGCCACTATCTATCTTGTCCTTGTTTGTAAAAAGAATGCACACTATTTCTAAAACTTACCTTTTTGGATATTTTCCAAACATTCAACAAATAATGCTTCTGGGTATTCTTATTGAGGTATGTAAATTTTGATGAGTGAATATTTTAAAGTATAAAAACATGAAAAATGCAACTAATACCATTATAAAAGGAACTAAGAATGTAAACAAAATAATTTTTTAATAATTTGTTTCAATATATGATGAAGTTTGGCTAATGTTTAGTTTGTACAATTTAATTCTAAAAGCAAATACTTTTTTATGCTTTCATGAGTCTATTTTTGTTATAAGTCAACAAAGCTACTATTTTACATTAAAGTATTAATGTTAAATATCTTAAGTATCAAACATTTGATCATACTTAAATCCTAGCCATGTTAATTTTTGTACCTTTTGTAATCACTTTTTAGTTAAAAAGGGGGCCTTATTTTAACTCATGTTGAAAATTGTCAAAAAATCAGCTAAAACTTTACAGCAAAATTCCATTTTAAATTTAATTATACATTTTATGTGACCTATTATATGCTAAATTATTCTGATTAGCATTTGTTATATGCTATATTCATAACTGTATATATTTTTTGTTTATGTGTGCCAGAATTTTCTGCCATAATGTACACCTTCCTGAGTGTAAAATCCTAGGACTGATATAAGTCATATGCAACCAAATTTTATGCCTTATCTTATTAAGTGTAGGTATGGCAATCTCCTAGTAAGTGTTGGTTTACTTTTTTTCAATTTAAGAAATGTTCTATTTATATACATAGTTTTGCATCCTTTGGCCAGATTAAATTCCTTTTTATTAGAGCTATATGCCTAATTCATACTCAGGATTATATCATTAATGCCAGAAATTTCTGGCACAAATTTGTAATAGCCAATGCATATTTTGGTGCATAATTTTTTTTGAAAATTCTTGTGGTATATATATATATATACTTGAATTTTAGTATATAACATGCACTATATGGCACATATACACTTATTCTGAACCTAGAAGAGGCTGTGTTATGCCATTATAGTTTGTATAAGCATAAGAAATCAATTTAAACCAGTGTCAAGATTGTGTATCAATTTGGAACAAAATTTGCTTCCCTAGCTCCTGTATACCAATCACCAATGTATGCCAATGGACTTAAACACACAAAAATACACCAAGACAAAAACAAAAAAGACAAACTATTTAAGGCTTGTGATTTTTTAATTTTTGCAAAAAAGATGAATAAAGAGTTGTTAATATTCTATTAAACTATAAGGAACTAGTTTATTTTAAATATTTTTGTTCATACATACAAAACCTCCAAAATTCGGTTGGCCATGCAACTTAGTTGTGACAAAATGCGACAAAAATGCGACATAGTTTTTGGCTAAAAATGTGACTTACATGTAAAAAAACCCTAGTGTAAGTAGCATAAAGCAAATTAACGCTACTTTGGGTAAATGGCAGCCAGGTTGCGGATGGTATGCATGTACGCCGGAACTTTTCCGGCGTACAAAACGGCCACCCTCAGTCCTTGGCATACACAATCGGCGTACACAACCCCTGGCGCACTTTGTTGGCGTACACTATTGGCGTACACAAGTAACACAGCCACGCATACTTTTTTGGCGTACAAATTTTGGTGAATCAATTCATGCCGTGCATGAAAATTGTAATGTAAATTAATGTTTTTACGTAAAGTAAAGGAAAATTTATATCGTCAGTGATAAACTTTTTGCTTATTTTAAGTTAAAAAAATAAAATTAGTGTAAAATTTTGCTGAAAGTATTAACTTTGCATGATATTTTTTGTAGGTGTTATTTAGTTTGTTTAAACTGACAATATTCGTAATATTTTAAAGACACTTTTCATACGAAAGCCTTTCCTAGAAAACTCTACTCGTGAAAACCGAATGACCCTTTTTTTAGGAATTTTTGGTGTACATTTTAGTGCAACTTTTTGTTTTTGGCGTACACTGGCGTACAAAGTCCTTGACGCCCGAATTTTTTCCGGCGTACACGGGTACATGATCCGCACACTGGAATGGCAGGAGTAACTATGACTGTCTTATTAAGTCAAAATGCCTCATCAGCTACTTAGTACTACTACCTGGGGTTTTTTAGGTGGGCATTTTTGCAACTTCCTTGTTTGGCCACCAAATCAGTTGGCTAGATTGGCCGACTCGGCCGACTGTTGCGCACGTATGTTTTTGTTATATTTTAACTTTTTAGAAAAGTTAAATATAATTTTTATTTAGTTTTTCAATAATTTTTAGGATGTATTCTTTTGAGTCAAAATTTAGCTATTTTCATTTTCCAATATACTAAAAATCAAAACTATCCTATATACTAAAACTAGTTGTCTATGTATGTAGCTATGCAATAGATTTAAGAAAAATGGCTTAACTGATTTTCTTCAAACTTGCACCATTCAATCAGGAATTTTCCTGTAATGGTACATGCATTGTGGCTAAGAAATTACTCAATGTTTAAGGGATTAAATATAAAAAAAAACATGCTTTTTGCAAAGGTCAAGTAGACTTTTCAACTTGAAATGCATTGTAAAAAAACTGACTGGCTGAATTTTGATTCTAATAAAAATTGCATCATAAAAAAGTTGAAAACAGTGTCAAAGAAAATCACACAAGACTTGATTAAAAAATTGCATAACCATATTGCTAATTTAAATTGAAATTGAAATTGATGCTCACTGACTAAGAAGTTGATTTTGTCATAATTTTATTGAAATTGATGTTGACTGACTAAGAAATTGATTATGTCATACTTTTACTCTAACTGACACGATGTAAGAATTGAATTATAAGGGCCACCATTTTTCTCTAATTGACAAGAGATAGCCTAGATGCAAACAGACTAGACTGCTAATGTAGCAACCTGGGTTTGAATCTTAGTAGTGCAAAATATTTTTTATATGCAATATGTCAAACATAAAAATGGCACCATGTCAAACATAAGAGCCACCATGTCAAACATAAAAGAGCCACCATGTCAAACATAAAAGAGGCACCATGTCAAACATAAAAGAGCCACCATGTCAAACATAAAAAAGGCATCATGCCAAACATAAAAGAGCCATGTCAAATATAAAAGAGGCACCATGTCAAACATAAAGGAGCCACCATCTAAAACATATGAGAGCCACCATGTCAAACAGAAAAGAGCCAGCCACCATGTCAAATATAAGGGAGCCACTATTTCAAACATAAAAGAGTCACCATATCAAACATAAACAAGGCACCATGTCAAACATAAAAGAGGCATCATGCCAAACATAAAAAAGCCACCATGTCAAACATAAAGGAGCCACCATGTCAAACAAAAAAGAGGCACCATATAGAACATAAAAGAAAAGAGAGCTTAGAAAGGGATTATTGTACTACCTGAAAAGGCAATTATTGCATTAGCTGAGGAAATTGTTGAACTAGCTATTTGCTGTCTGGTGGATTCTTGCTATTTAGGGATACTGGCTATCTGGGGAATGCTTAGCTGGGGGATGCTTGCTATCTAGGGGATGCTTGCTATCTGGGGGATGCTTGCTATCTGGGAGATGCTTGCTTTCTGGGAGATGCTTGCTTTCTGAGGGATGCTTGCTATTGGGGGATGCTTGCTCTTAGGGGGGGGGGGGAATCTGAGAAGGGTTTGCTAGCTATCTATGCATTCTTTCTATCCAGGGATGCTTGCTGTCTAGGAGATGCTTGCTATCTGGGGGTCACAGGGATGCTTTCTATTAGAAGGATGCTTGCTGTCTGGGAAATGCTTTTGACTTTGGGGGAATTCTTGCTATTTTTATTGTAAAGGCTAATTTTGTTGTGTACTTCTGTGACTTTTATAAAAAAGAGATTCATAGTAAACATCTTTCATCCATGACAATTTAAGTCAAGTAAGGTGAAAACTGAAAAAGGAATCAGTTCTTTTAAAAGTGTGGTTTTTTAATGGTTTGCATGAATGATTTTTGCTCTTTGCATATTAGGCATCCCAAAGGGGGGCATTAGATTGCTAGTATTTAGCTAAACTTTAACTTAGTAATTTTTGTACAAAACTGTGTACATTGGTTTGACTTGCAACTTGGTCCTACCTGCCACCTTGGCAATCTCTATATACTAGACTATATACAAAAAAGGCATGCTAGGCTATTCTGTACGCCAATGGTGTACTCCAGGTCCTTCTGTATACTGGAATTTTCTGCTTACATATATACCATCTAGAGTCTGGTTTTTAAGTTATAAAAACTTTATTATTTAAAGACAAATTTATAAAAAAAATAATGTTGCATTAAGTTGTAAGTATATAGTTTGACAATTCTTTTGCAACTATATTATAGATACATAAAAGGATAATAGCTTTATTATGTAAATGTTTGTGTTTATTCTGGAGTAAGCCAAGGGCTAGGAGATATCAGATTTACCTTGGGTACAATGTGGCACACTAGTGGATTTTGCTTTGTGTACTTGGTGCACAATTGAAAATATTGTTGGGTAACTTCTGGCACATATGTAAGATGATCCTTACTATATTGCCTAACTGCCATCTCCTCTTCTATGGGCTTTGGTGATAACAGCAAAGATAAAGGTCTAGAGTGGTTTTATGTTCACATACATGCGCAACCTCCAAAATTTGGTCGGCCGTGCGACTTAGTTTTAACAAAAATGCGACGTAGTTTTCGGCCAAAAATGCGACTTACATGAAAAAAACCTGAAAGCAAAATTAACGCAACTTTGGGTAAACGGCAGGAGTAACTATAACTGTCTTTATTAAGGCAAAATGCTTCGTCAGCTACTTAATACTACTTTGGTATTTATTTGGGTGGGCATTTTTGCAACTTACCTTGGTTGGCCGCCAAATCAGTCGTCCATATCGGCCAACTATTGTGCATGTATGGTTTTGACTCTTGTCATTCCTAATCGTATTTGTACCCCATGTGGCACTAGAACAGTACACTTGACACGGAGTGTTTTAGGCATGATTGTACAGTGTAAGGTTGCAAAAGTGGGGAGTGGCAGAGATACATATGTATATATAGCTGTATGAGTATGATGGCACAAGCTAAGGCTAAGTCAATGCATGCAGCGATAAAAGCAGTCTGTAAAGCCAAATAGTGAAAGTTAACCTTAACTTATAGCACCTTGGCAGCCTATGCTGTCTGCCTGCATCTGATACGAGCATATAACTAAACTACCAAGGCAATTGGTTGTATTTACACTTACTTTCTGTACATGAATTGGTAAAGGTAAGGGCTTTTAAATGTTTTATTTATATAGTAATACTCATAAATCAATTTTATTTTATCACCAAAATCATATACTCGACTTAATCTTTCACAGAATGATGTACAGCCTTAGTTGTCTTTGCCTACTGATTCTAAGTGGCATCCTAGCTATCAATGGTATTCTAGCTGAGAGTGAGTGCTCAATTGTTATAAATGAGTTAAATACTGATGAGCCTAATATTGGATCTCAAGAATTTTCAGAGTTCATTGAGCTGAAGAAAGTTTGTTCCACAACTGCAATGCTATTAGGATCAGTGCCAGTGAGACTCCGTGATTTTCTTCTGATTGGAGTTCAAGAATATAGCGGCGATTTTAGACGACCTGTGGTTTCATTTTCTGCTGACTTCTATCGGTCCTCGGGCTTCAAAACGGACAGCAGTTTCTTTGTTATTGCATCAAAAGAGAAGCAGGAAGCAGCAGATATGTTTTTTACCGATACATCTATTGGGTATCAGGGAAAAACTAGACATGGGCTGCCAAGTTCCGCTCCTTGTGGATCATCGCAGTCATCCATCATTGATTTTTTCAAGTCTGCTAGTAAGACAATTCCAACAGAACCAAATGCATTAAAGAATGGGAATGGTAAAAGTGCTATGGCCATTATTCTCTTGTATCAACGAGACTTTTCTAGATCAGAATCGGACAGTTCAAGTTCCACAACTGCCAGTAGCATTGGAAAACTGCGACTAGCTAAAATGCATGCAACACAAAGAAGACCTGTTTATGAAGATAAAATTATCATTGATAACTCATTAGCTGAAATTATTAGGAACAATGTGCATGACATGATCATCTATGCACGAAGTACACAAAATAACAGGTGCACATTTTTTTAGTCCATTTATCGTAGGCTAAGAGACAAGCCCAACTACATCTTAAAGCCAGCAAGAGAATGGGATGAACTTGGTCATGAGGACTATTCAATAAACCGGTGCCCTGAATCCAGCAGTGAGTTACGAAAGCCTTTGCTTTTTACAAGGTGGAAACTTGGACAGTTGACTCCAGGTAGAGAAAATGACTGCTCAGGTGCTCATTGGATTTTAGAGGACAATATTGAAGCCATCATAAATACACCTTCAAGAGAAGCAGGTACATTGGCAGACTCAGCATTAGCATCTGCTTCATCAGCAACAGAAAGAATCGAAATGCGACTAGCTCCTGCTCCAGCTCCATGTTCTGAAAGCTCACACCGTAGTGAATTGGCCAGGTCCTATGAATTTTCAGAGCAAATAGCAGCTAATCGAGATCATGCTGTTCAAACTGCTGCTGCAGAAACTTCTAATTTTTGCTCTGCTGCAAATGTACAGGAAAGAAGAGAGTTGTTGGAGAATGACCAGCAAACAAGCAAACTACAAGTAGAAATTATTAGGCAAGTAAATATTCAAAGACAATCAACGAAACGATCACTTTGCCAAAGTCCTATTGTTGATTTAGATTCGAGCGACTCAAGGGGTTCAGGTGATGTTGAAATAGTACAAGTAAATACTGCAGAAGCAGGGCCATCGCAAAAAAAAATACCATGCATAAGCACATCTGCAGACGCATGTCTAGCCACTTCAGCATCAAAGCCCTCGTCTTCCTCTATGATGGGCGAAAATATTGAAGTTTTCCCTAAAAAGGACTGGGAGGATACATCTGGTTTTCGAGAGGAGTGGTTACATTCTTTGGAGATGCACCAGTCACAGTAAGTAAATGGAAACTGACGAACTGTAAATTAATGTATAGTGTATTGTGCATTGCACTTATTAGCATATTGCTTTTAGATACTCACAAATAGTCCAAATCCCAAAATATTCTCTAATTTGACCATTGCAGATCATTTTCAAGAAAATTTGTGTCACAAGAAATGAAGACATGGTTTCAATATGTTCAAAACACCGAAGATCTATCAAGATCTGGAATACAATGTCGGATCTGCAGAAAATTTTTGAATGCACATAAGAAAAAGGAGACAAATCTAGAGAGCCAACGTAAGTTAACTTTTGCAACAGAACAAGGCTACATTCCCAAAGGTCATGCAAAAGATAGCGTACGAAGAAAACTACAGGAACATTCATCAAATACACTTCAGTGACGCCATAAAGTGGATGAAGGAAAAACATACTTCAGTTCTTGCAAAGCAACTCAAACAGATGAATGAGGCCGCTAGACTAGCTAAAACTAAACGAGATGAAATAACAGCCCGAGTTTTGACAACAGTTTATGCCGAAGTCAAATCTAATATTCCATTCAGTGCTCATCCAAATATGATTGATTTACAAGTAAAAAATGGGTTGGATATGGGGAGCCATCATAAGCATCGCAAAAGTGCCGCAGCAATGGTGGAATCAATCAGTAATACAATGCATCGGACATTTGTGAATTACATTAAAAGTGCTGACAATCTTCCGATTTCTATTGTACTAGATACAACGTCTGATATTCATTCAAACAGCTACGTCATGATATACTTCAGAGTTCTTGAAAACAGCCAACATTTGATGTTTTTTATCGGTTTAAATGTCTGACTGAAGTAGAGACTGGACGAAGCATTTATGAACTTCTCATCCGTTTATTTTCGGATGACAAGCTAGAAGATGAAATCAAACGAAGGCTATTGGGGGTGACAACTGATGGTGCATCCGTAATGACAGGAAGTCGAGTGGGATTAATAAGTCAACTGAGGCCTTGGGCTAGCAAACAATTTTTTCAGCACCATTGTGCAGCGCATAAGTTAGAACTTTCAATCTATCATGCCTTTGAAATCTTCCCATTTATGCAACATCTCGATAAGAATATAAATTCTCTACACAAATTTTATATGAGCCACGCTGTTAAACGTAAGGCATCTTTGGCACAAACTTCGGAAGCACTCAACTTGGTTTTCTATGAATTAAAAAGAATATATCGCATCAGGTGGGTTGCATCGGAAGTGTCTGCTCTTGATGTGATTCGAAAGTCGTACTACTTGCTTCTGACAAATTTAGAAAATATCAAATCACCTTCCTCAGGCTTTGATGACGAAAGTAAAGCAACTGCCTCTGGATTATTGAAAACATTGCAAAATGTCCGGTATTATTCATTACATCTATTTCTCATGGACATTCTAAAATTACTGGAATTTGAGTCCTTGCAGTTTCAAAGAGCCAAGGGTACATTTATTGGCTTGCAAGAACGCCACACTAACCTTATCCATTCACTAGAAACCTTAAAAACGAACAATGGTCCTCGCATTGTGGACTTTTTGGCTTCCTGCAAGTGTCGTCGAGTTTTGGGAACTGCAGATGGATATCCGCAGCTGGAATACCATTCAGGATGTCACACAAGAGACCTATCTTATTCTAACTTTGCTTGTCCTTCCGGCCCTGGAAGCAGCGATCCAACAGAGAGGTTTGAGTTGAAGCAACCAGGTTCTGCTGCAGACAGATCTCTAAGAAATAGATTATTTGATGCTAGTGGACGTGGCAGTGTTGTTGACATGGGAGCTTATCCAGCACTGGATGAGATTCGCAGTCGAATCATTGATAGCATAATTGATCAGCTGCGTAATTATTTTCCTGAGGATGACTACTCAATATTTAATGTGCTCAACCCAGTGTTATTGCCTAATGCTGAAACATTACATACTGTCTTTACATACAGTTCGAGAATCATACCTCTTGCTAGACGGTTTGGAATGGAAGATGACAGCTCTGAATCTGAAACAGAGGACCATCTTTCTGATTCAGACTCTAGAGATGCAGATGCTTCAGAACGCGCTACAGAAAGGACAATCTCTGGTCAGACTACAGTTCTTCTAAGTTCATATATAAGACCGTTAGAATCTTGCAGTTTTAATTTGCTAATTAAATATTATTAAAAGTATGATTTGCAATTGTAATAGGGCTGAAAAATTACTGCTTATAAGTTATTCTATCCCTATTTCTATTCCTTAGCCATTTCTGGCTTCGTAATTCTTAATTTTTCAAATTGATGCGTTAATGCACACGTAGCCTACACCCTAGTAAGTGATACATTAAATTCATCCTAAACTAATCCTATCCTAATAATCCTAAAGATGCTCTGCGACTTAACTCAGTCCTGCTGCGACTTACCTCGGCCCTGCTGCGACTTACTCGGTCCTGCTGCGACTTAGCTCGCCCTCAGTGCGACTTAGCTCTCGCTCGGTGCGACTTAGCTCGCCCTCGGTGCGACTTAGCTCGCCCTCGGTGCGACTTAGCTCGGTCCTGCTGCGACTTAGTGCGACTTAGCTCTCGCTCGGTGCGACTTATTTTGCCCTCGGTGCGACTTAGCTCGCCCTTAGTGCGACTTAGCTCGGTCCTGCTGCGACATAGCTCGCCCTCAGTGCGACTTAGCTCTCGCTCGGTGCGACTTAGTTCGCCCTCGATGCGACTTAGCTCGGTCCTGCTGCGACTTAGCTCGCCCTCGGTGCGACTTAGCTCTCGCTCGGTGCGACTTAGCTCGCCCTCGGTGCGACTTAGCTCGGTCCTGCTGCGACTTAGTGCGACTTAGCTCGGTCCTGCTGCGACTTAGTGCGACTTAGCTCTCGCTCGGTGCGACTTAGTTCGCCCTCGGTGCGACTTAGCTCGGTCCTGCTGCGACTTAGTGCGACTTAGCTCTCGCTCGGTGCGACTTATTTTGCCCTCGGTGCGACTTAGCTCGCCCTCGGTGCGACTTAGCTCGGTCCTGCTGCGACTTAGTGCGACTTAGCTCGGTCCTGCTGCGACTTAGTGCGACTTAGCTCTCGCTCGGTGCGACTTAGTTCGCCCTCGGTGCGACTTAGCTCGGTCCTGCTGCGACTTAGTGCGACTTAGCTCTCGCTCGGTGCGACTTAGTTCGCCCTCGATGCGACTTAGCTCGGTCCTGCTGCGACTTAGCTCGCCCTCGGTGCGACTTAGCTCTCGCTCGGTGCGACTTAGCTCGCCCTCGGTGCGACTTAGCTCGGTCCTGCTGCGACTTAGTGCGACTTAGCTCGGTCCTGCTGCGACTTAGTGCGACTTAGCTCTCGCTCGGTGCGACTTAGTTCGCCCTCGGTGCGACTTAGCTCGGTCCTGCTGCGACTTAGCTCGCCCTCAGTGCGACAGCTCTCGCTCGGTGCGACTTAGTTCGCCCTCGGTGCAACTTAGCTCGGTCCTGCTGCAACTTAGCTCGCCCTCGGTGCGACTTAGCTTGGTCCTGCTGCGACTTAGTGCGACTTAGCTCTCGCTCGGTGCGACTTAGTTCGCCCTCGGTGCGACTTAGCTCGGTCCTGCTGCGACTTAGCTCGCCCTCAGTGCGACTTAGCTCTCGCTCGGTGCGACTTAGTTCGCCCTCGGTGCGACTTAGCTCGGTCCTGCTGCAACTTAGCTCGCCCTCGGTGCGACTTAGCTTGGTCCTGCTGCGACTTAGTGCGACTTAGCTCTCGCTCGGTGCGACTTAGTTCGCCCTCGGTGCGACTTAGCTCGGTCCTGCTGCGACTTAGCTCGCCCTCGGTGCGACTTAGCTCGGTCCTGCTGCGACTTAGTGCGACTTAGCTCTCGCTCGGTGCGACTTATTTTGCCCTCGGTGCGACTTAGCTCGCCCTCGGTGCGACTTAGCTCTCGCTCGGTGCGACTTAGTTCGCCCTCGATGCGACTTAGCTCGGTCCTGCTGCGACTTAGCTTGCCCTCGGTGCGACTTAGCTTGCCCTCGGTGCGACTTACCTTGTCTTCAGTGCTGCAACTTACAGCACTTACAACTCTTTTTGTGTTTTTCTCTTTCTCTTTGCTCCCTTTTTCTCATTTTTTCCTTTTCCTTTCCCCTTTTTCGTCTTTTGTTTTTTCGTTTTTTTTGGCGGTTAATCAATTTTGCGACTTACTTGGTTGGCCGCCAAATCGGTCGGCCGGATCGGCCGACTCGGCCGACTGTTGCGCATGTATGTATGTTCAGGTACTATTAGTGCAAGGGATTCAAACCTTCTTTTCTCATCTTATATAGATGGCTACAGATTGGGTAGGAATAGAGGTTATTTTAAGCAACAGATATGTGGGCCTATTATATGCATTTCATTCATGTTTTACATGAGTAAACTATGCCCATTTATGTGTATTTTGGGTAATTTTATGTGTATAAGCAAATGCACAAAATAGGTATCTTTGGTAACATAGAAAGTACACAATAATAATACAATATTGCAGATAGGTATAGGACCAAGGCTAACTATATATGTATATGCAAGTTCCTAAAATTTGTTTATTTATACAAGTATACTTAATTGTTATAAGGCTTTTATTTTGACTAAGGCCAAAAATGGTGACTTAGCCAAGTTAAGGCTGAAGTGGGTTTTAATAAATAAAGTTTAGAAAAAATCAAGACAAATTGATCAGTTTATGCATAAAAATGCAAATAATATTGCTGAGAATAGAATAAACTGATAGATAAATTGAGCAATTTATTAGAAAAAATAGTAACAAATAGTAACATTTAGTCTTAATTGTTAGATATAAAAAAACAAATAAATTGTTACTAATTTTAAGAGCCTGACGATGCCTGATGCAAGGCAAAACATGTCGCATAAAAAATGATAGCGCCACCTTCTTGATTCTACTTTTTCTCAGATGCGCAACTTTACCACAGTATTAGAAAAAATAATTTAAGAATAAAAGGATAGTTACTAGTTAATTTTTTTATTACTAGTGTAATAAAAGAGCAACTTAATTTGATATCAAGCAATGAAAGTTCATGCACTGTATGGCTTAATTTATGTAGCTATAAACAATAGCATTCCAAAATAGATTTAGCTGAAAATCAAAATACATGGAAAATAATGGATAGTTGTGTCATCTAAAAGCTTATTGCATTGTTAGCTAGTTTTGTGCTAAATAGAACCAAGGATTTGTTCAATGGCCTGCTTGATGACTTTCTGCTAATTGTAGATAGAGTTAACCTTGGCTAAAATGTCAATACAAGTGCACTAGGATATAGGCCTTTATTGGTCAGCTGGATGACCATCTGAGAAGTCAATGACAATAGAGATTGCACTTTGGCCATTGTTAGGGGCTTCAAATAGTTGTTGATATTGGGTTAGACATCTATCCAGTATGTTGGAAGTCAAGTATCAATTAACAGAGGCTGCACATTTGTAAAATTAGTGCATACATGGCTTGTATAATTACTCTTGGCAGCATCTAAAGCCTCTTTGTTAGTGAGGACAGTCTAAATTTAAGTAGGTATAATTGTGGTATCTCAGCAGACTAACACAAGAAACACGAGTACGTGGCAGGTAAGACTTTTTTTCCGGAAAAAAAAGTACGAGCTCCACTTAGGGCAACCCGCGCTTATATTTGATATTTAACAGTAAATTGTTACACGATCGATAAATTCAACCACCAAAATGTCACGTGATTAAAAATATGTTTCACAATACAATATACAAATAATTTATTAACTGCACTACTTAAAGTATAGTAGTAAGAAAAGGTTAGTTAGACGAACGGCCCTTTTACAAGCTCCTAGTCACGACACAACAATAATTATTAAGAATACTGGAATAAGGAACTATAGCTTAGTTAGACTTGCAATAGCAGAATAAGCTTACCGGTAGTATGTATGTTTTTTGTTCTCCATATGACATTACGTTCCAAATATGTGCATTTTATGCATGTGCATGTTGCTTGGATATAAAGGCAACAAATTACTGCAGGGTATACTGAATACTAGTGGTGCTATAATGTTTCCTCATAGTGAATTTATGTAACTATATAATTAGCTGATAAAAACAATTGCCATTCAAATGTGCTGCGTTTTTTTCTTAGAAAAACTTCTCCTAAACAAAAACTAAATCTTCTTATCAATAAAACTTGAACCACCTTAGCAAAGCTAACTAATATTATCTGAAATATTTGTTTCAACTAAACTGTGAAATCATATGTATATCTACTTTCTGCCATTTGACAAAAAAACAAATGACTGTTTAACAAAAAGGCTTTTAATTAAAAGGTTTTTGATGAAATGTCAATCTACTTTTAGACTAAACAGCCATATGCAGCCTTCAGATGCACTATGCAATAGCTGTGGCTGAGCTGTTGGTTGAATATGTGGCCAAATTGTGGCAAGTGTAATCCATTATTTTTATTTTTATTATCTTCTACTTCTAAATAGAAGTATGCAAAAATTATCTTTTGCAATGTTATACTTAGTCAAATAGGTTTTCTAAGTATATTACAAATAAATTTTCTAAAAAACACCCAAAAGCAAGTGTTGAAAAAATTAATTTTAAAGAATATCTTATAATAATAATAATTGTTTTTGATTTTGATTGCTTCATTAGTCCAAAGCAATGTTTAGGGCCTAGTGTTAAATATCTTAGCAATGAAGTCAACTTTTGCAGTGCTTGAGGTATTATTTTAAAGCTAAAATGTATAAAAAATTAATAAAGCAATTTTGAAACAAGTTTATCTTATCAAGCTAATACTATGATAAAAAATCAATGGTAGGTCAAGATGATATGTAATTATAGTGTTGCTAAGAAATCTTTGAATTGATTTATCTTATATTTAACTTTAATTAAAAATGTAAGTTTTTATAATTTGATACCAAACAATTATTTAAATGTTTGTTTAAAAGAAAGTTAAACTAGGTTAGGCCTAGTTTTATTAACAAAAGTATAAATAACTTTTGAATATGACCTATTTGAATATGAATATCTCTTGGGAAAACTACACATGACTTATTTTTAGGTTAAATTTTAGTTCTATTGAAAGAGTTCCTTTTAACAGTAGTTTAGTGTCTATAAATATCAAAAAGTAAAATTATTATTAGCTTCAAAGTCATTCCATAGAATCATACTTTTGAAATAATTCATAAAATTTCTTAACATATAAATGGTACATTTCACTTTCAAGACCTTTTCTACATTGTATATAACTTCAAGATTAAAATACATATAATCTATTTTAAATCATTAATTTCTCAATTTAATGATAAAAAACTTTATTTAAACTGTTTAAAGTTTTATCTTATATGTAGCTAAGAAATTGTTTTAATCTTTAAAAACAAAATCTGAGTTTTCTAAGAGATAAATTGTCAGAATGGAAAAACTGTACATTGAATTCACAATTGAAGATTTATTCCATAAAAGTCATTTAACTATTGGCTATTGGCTATTAGCTATTGGTAGAAAAAATATTATTAAAATTTGTGCCTAGCATATTTTGGCAACAAGAAATCTTTATTTTGAGTGATTATAACTTCTATGTAATCCTATAGAAATAAAACCTAATGAATTTAGTAGAAGATATTTTTGTTGTTATTTCATTTAAAGTTTCGAGGGAAAGGTTAAAAGTAATGTTTAGTAATAGACAAAGTTTGAGTAATTTTTTGAGTAGATTTTGAATAAGTTTTTGAGCTAAGCTTACAATACAAAAAGTAGAAAAAAATTAGTCATTAATACTATTGCAATTGTAGTCAACTATAAGTCTCTAGCATATTAAATGCAGATATTGTTTAGGCAAAATCAGAATTTTGCATATTCATAATTGCTAGCATTAAAACAATAAAATAAATAAGTTTCAGGATAAAAAAGAACCAAAAAGCAGAGGGAACATCTTTATGCTTTGCATTTTGAATTTATATATGCATATTATTGATGCATAATTGAAAAAAGACAATTTGACATTCTTCATTAAATTTAGTTAATATTTAGAGATTTAGTATAGGTGGATTTTTTTACTAAAGTTAATCACTTATTTTGTAAAATTTACTTTTGTATAAAAAATAAGCTAAACTTTGTTAAACCAAGTTAGATTTTGTTAGATCAAAGGCAAATCAATTCAGTCTAGTCAGCATAAGTGAGGCAAGGTAGATGTGAAGCATATGTACACTATAAGGCCACTCCCAAACCATCACTTGGTTGTCAGTTAAGCTCTCTTATTGATGCAAGCAATTACCAAATTGTCTTCATCAAAGCATCTCTCATAGAAGTTGTCCTATTTGTTATTAATTCACATACTAATGATGGTCTTGGGTAGAAGAATGTGGCATTTATATAGTCACCCAGTCTACCCACCAATAACTAGATAGTCACCCAGTCTACCCACCAATGACTAGATAGTCACCCAGTCTACCCACCAATGACTAGATAGTCACCCAGTCTACCCACCAATGACTAGATAGTCACCCAGTCTACCCACCAATGACTAGATAGTCACTCAGTCTATCCATTTCCCTCCGCTCCCGCTGGCCCCGCAGTTCGCCTTGTCGGTTTTGTCGGCCACCTCGCCGGCACCCAGCGCCAAGCCGGTCGAATCGGTGACGCTCCAACAGTTCGCCAACGCGAGCCAAGCCTCCCTGAGCCTGGGCTGTCGTCTCCCTGGCAACAGCTCCGACCGCGTCACCTACGTAGAGTGGCAGGTGCACGGCGACACCGTCTGCCGGCTGTTTCTGCAGCGCAAGCCGATGGAATTGGACGAATGCCGAAGCAGTCTGCACAGCCTGGGCATCGGCATTAACGACGCGGGGGTGCAGCTGGTGCTGGCGCCGGTGCTTGCCCGTCATGAGGGCCGCTACCGCTGCCTGGCGTACGAGGATTCGGACTCGTACGAGCTCG
This sequence comes from Macrostomum lignano, assembly GCA_002269645.1. Taxonomy (NCBI): domain Eukaryota; kingdom Metazoa; phylum Platyhelminthes; family Macrostomidae; genus Macrostomum; species Macrostomum lignano. The sequence continues at coordinate 863,859 of NIVC01000020.1, forward strand.
TGACCAATGTGCTAGTGCGCGGTGAGCAGCGGGAACTGGGATTTCATGTCACGTGACCAATGTGCTAGTGCGCGGTGAGCAGCGGGAACTGGGATTTCATGTCACGTGACCAATGTGCTAGTGCGCGGTGAGCAGCGGGAACTGGGATTTCATGTCACGTGACCAATGTGCTAGTGCGCGGTGAGCAGCGGGAACTGGGTTTTCATGTCACGTGACCAATGTGCTAGTGCGCGGTGAGCAGCGGGAACTGGGTTTTCATGTCACGTGACCAATGTGCTAGTGCGCGGTGAGCAGCGGGAACTGGGGTTTCATGTCACGTGACCAATGTGCTAGTGCGCGGTGAGCAGCGGGAACTGGGTTTTCATGTCACGTGACCAATGTGCTAGTGCGCGGTGAGCAGCGGGAACTGGGGTTTCATGTCACGTGACCAATGTGCTAGTGCGCGGTGAGCAGCGGGAACTGGGGTTTCATGTCACGTGACCAATGTGCTAGTGCGCGGTGAGCAGCGGGAACTGGGTTTTCATGTCACGTGACCAATGTGCTAGTGCGCGGTGAGCAGCGGGAACTGGGTTTTCATGTCACGTGACCAATGTGCTAGTGCGCGGTGAGCAGCGGGAACTGGGGTTTCATGTCAAAGCGTGTATCGTGACACATCAGCTTTAATTTTAGCATCCTAAATTCGGATCCCAAAGTTGGCACCATGTTTTTGCCACACTGGATGGCGTCATGTTTTATTTGAATTATCAATAATGTCATAATTCTTAGTATTTGAAGACTCACGAGTTGTAAAACTCGAATAATCTGTAAACATGGAGTCTGCAAGTCTGCTGGAGTTCGAGTCTTTCGGACTACGAATAAAATAATATGATACCTGTCTCAGTTGTCAGGACGTTTGGCAACAGAAAATCATTTATACACAACTGTTCTACCCGCTGCGCATGGAAATATAAATCCCATTAATCTTATTTTTGGCAGACAAGCCGTTCAAGCCTACCCGACTCCAACATGTGGATGTCGGCCGCGACTGGGTGCGCCTAGGCTGGGAGCCGCCGCGCCAGCAAAGCCACTTGCCTGTCGACCACTACGAGGCCGCCAGCTGGCCCGACCTCGACGAGCCTGACAGCCGGAAACCGCCAGCCGGCGTGACCTGGCAGCGGGTCCGTGACAACAACCCATTTTTGCACAGCCATCGGTTCAGCTACCTGTCGGTCTACACCTCCTACTGCTTCGCCGTGCGCGCCGTCAACAGCATCGGCGCCGGCCAGCCAGCCGTCCGCTGCGGCATCCGCACTAGGGGCCAGCCACCTGAGAGAGGCGCCGTCAGCGCCAGGCTGGTCAGCGCCAACGCCACACGAGCGGCCTTCGTTGTGGCCTACCAGCCCGACCGCCTGCACGGCCGCCTGCGTCAGGTGGAGCTGCTCTGCCAGCTGATGCGCTACCGGGAGCTCAACGTCGCCTTCGCACCAGAAGATCGGCAACTGTCGGCGCTGGGATTGAGGGCCTTGCTGCCGTCGCGCGCGTTTAACGATTCCACCGAGCTGGTAGATTTCTACTTTAATCCAAGTTTACCTTGGAAATCCCCATCCCAAATCTCCCCTAATGTAATCCCCATCCAAATCTCCCCTAATGTAATCCCCATCCCAAATCTCCCCTAATGTAATCCCCATCCAAATCTCCCCTAATGTAATCCCCATCCAAATCTCCCCTAATGTAATCCCCATCCCAAATCTCCCCTAATGTAATCCCCATCCAAATCTCCCCTAATGTAATCCCCATCCCAAATCTCCCCTAATGTAATCCCCATCCCAAATCTCCCCTAATGTAATCCCCATCCAAATCTCCCCTAATGTAATCCCCATCCAAATCTCCCCTAATGTAATCCCCATCCCAAATCTCCCCTAATGTAATCCCCATCCAAATCTCCCCTAATGTAATCCCCATCCAAATCTCCCCTAATGTAATCCCCATCCAAATCTCCCCTAATGTAATCCCCATCCAAATCTCCCCTAATGTAATCCCCATCCAAATCTCCCCTAATGTAATCCCCATCCAAATCTCCCCTAATGTAATCCCCATCCAAATCTCCCCTAATGTAATCCCCATCCAAATCTCCCCTAATGTAATCCCCATCCAAATCTCCCCTAATAAAATCCCCATGCTAAATCTCCCCTGATAATATCCCATCCCAAATCTCCCTTAATCAAATCCTTATCCAAATCTCCCCTAATAAAATCTCATCTCAAATCCCCTAATAAAATTCCCATCCCAAATTTCCCCTAATCAAATCCCATCCCAACATCCCCCAATAACATCGCACCCTAATCTCCCTAATTTTTCTCTTTTATAATCTTTAATCTCCCTAATGAAATACCGTATCTCTAATTGAATCTACATTTGTATGAATTATTCATACAATCATAACTGATTCTGGCTCATACGCATACATCTTAATTCCTATTCTGGAATTTCTTCCCTCTCATACAGGTGTGGCTTGCCGAAGATCTGCAGCCCTACAGCCAGTACCGGCTGATCATAAAGGCGTACAATGAGGAGTACGATGGACCGCCGGAAGTAACAAAATTCAACACAACGGAGGGCCGTGAGTGCTTTCTCAGCCTTTCTCAACCTTTCTCAGCCTTTCTCAGCCTCTCTCAGCCTTTCTCGGCCTTTCTCAGCATTTCTCAGCCTCTCTCAGCCTTTCTCAGCCTTTCTCAGCCTTTCTCAGCCTCTCTCAGCCTTTCTCAGCCTTTCTCAGCCTCTCTCAGCCTTTCTCAGCCTTTCTCAGCCTTTCTCAGCCTTTCTCAGCCTTTCTCAGCCTTTCTCAGCCTCTCTCAGCCTTTCTCAGCCTTTCTCAACCTTTCTCAGCCTTTCTCAGCCTTTCTCAGCCTTTCTCAGCCTTTCTCAGCCTTTCTCAACCTTTCTCAGCCTTTCTCGGCCTTTCTCAGCCTCTCTCAGCCTCTCTCAGCCTCTCTCGGCCTTTCTCAGCCTTTCTCAGCCTTTCTCAGCATTTCTCAGCCTCTCTCAGCCTTTCTCAGCCTTTCTCAGCCTTTCTCAGCCTCTCTCAGCCTTTCTCAGCCTTTCTCAGCCTCTCTCAGCCTTTCTCAGCCTTTCTCAGCCTTTCTCAGCCTTTCTCAGCCTTTCTCAGCCTTTCTCAGCCTCTCTCAGCCTTTCTCAGCCTTTCTCAGCCTTTCTCAGCCTTTCTCAGCCTTTCTCAGCCTTTCTCAGCCTTTCTCAACCTTTCTCAGCCTTTCTCGGCCTTTCTCAGCCTCTCTCAGCCTCTCTCAGCCTCTCTCAGCCTTTCTCAGCCTCTCTCAGCCTTTCTCAGCCTTTCTCAGCCTCTCTCAGCCTTTCTCAGCCTCTCTCAGCCTCTCTCGGCGAGCGTCTTGGCAACAAATTCATTAAAGAAATCCATTTATTTGTCAACTTTTTAAATAAATCCTCTAATAACTGCCTCTGACGTGCCGTTCACTCCATTGATAATTCCCTTTGATGCGCTGCTCACTCCATTGATAATTCCCTTTGATGTGCCGCTCACTCTATTGATAATTCCCTTTGATGTGCCGCTCACTCCATTGATAATTCCCTTTGATGTCCTGCTCACTATATTGATAGAATTTCCTTTTGATGTACCGCTCACTCTATTGATAGAATTCCCTTTGATGTGCCGCTCACTCCATTGATAATTCCCTTTGATGTGCCGCTCACTCCATTGATAATTCCCTTTGATGTCCCGCTCACTCCATTGATAATTCCCTTTGATGTCCCGCTCACTCCATTGATAATTCCCTTTGATGTGCCGCTCACTCCATTGATAATTCCCTTTGATGTCCTGCTCACTATATTGATAGAATTCCCTTTGATGTACCGCTCACTCTATTGATAGAATTCCCTTTGATGTACCGCTCACTCTATTGATAGAATTCCCTTTGATGTCCTGCTCACTATATTGATAGAATTCCCTTTGATGCGCTGCTCACTCCATTGATAATTCCCTTTGATGCGCCACTCACTCCATTGATAATTCCCTTTGATGCGCTGCTCACTCCATTGATAATTCCCTTTGATGCGCTGCTCACTCCATTGATAATTCCCTTTGATGTGCCGCTCACTCCATTGATAATTCCCTTTGATGCGCCGCCCCGCAGTGGCGCCGTCCCCCAGCCTGATGCAGGAGACGCAGCTGCAGTTTGACACGAACGCCACTCTCACCTGGAACCAAAGACGGCGAATTCCCGGCCAGTTGCTATACTACAGGGTCCGCTACTCCCCCATCTCCTATCCGGCTGTCCAGTATCAGCTGAACGTGTCTGCCCAGCACAACCGAGTCGTGCTCACCAAACTGCAGCCCATGAGCGAATACCGGGTCTCCCTGGCCGCTGTCACCGGCCTGGGCCCGGGCGCCGAGTCCAACACCATCGTGGTGTCCACCGAGCCCAGCTGGCCCAGCTCGCCAAGGCAGGTGCAAATCGAAACGGGCTTCGAGGCCGGCGCCGTGGTCTCCTGGGCGCACAGCCGCTTCACAATGCAGATTCCCAAATCCCGAAAGAGCTCGGGCATCCCACTCGAAGCGCCGGCTAGGAAATATCCCGCCCACCTGCTGGCCTTTCGCGTCAGCTGGGCCTTCCTGGACCCGGCCGGTCCCGGGGCCGCCCGCACCTCCGGGCACATGGAGACCAAGCCTCTTAATGACATGTCTGGCTGTAGCTGCTCAGCCACGGACTGGAGGCCCCGCTCCCCCAGCACGCCCTGCCGGGATCAGCCGGATCGGATTTGCGTGAGTTCTCAGACTGCATCCCCCAGCATCCTCTATACTGCATCCCCCCAGCATCCTCTGTACTGCATCCCCCCAGCATCCTCTGTACTGCATCCCCCAGCATCCTCTGTACTGCATCCCCCCAGCATCCTCTGTACTGCATCCCCCAGCATCCTCTGTACTGCATCCCCCAGCATCCTCTGTACTGCATCCCCCAGCATCCTCTATACTGCATCCCCCAGCATCCTCTATACTGCATCTCCCAGCATCCTCTATACTGCATCCCCCAGCATCCTCTATACTGCATCCCCCAGCATCCTCTATACTGCATCCCCCAGCATCCTCTGTACTGCATCCCCCAGCATCCTCTATACTGCATCCCCCAGCATCCTCTATACTGCATCCCCCAGCATCCTCTATACTACATCCCCCAGCATCCTCTGTACTGCATCCCCCAGCATCCTCTATACTGCATCCCCCAGTATCCTCTATACTGCATCCCCCAGCATCCTCTATACTGCATCCCCCAGCATCCTCTATACTGCATCTCCCAGCATCCTCTCTACAGCATTCCCCAGCATCCTCTCTACAGCATCCCCTAGCATCCTCTATACTACATCCCCCAGCATCCTCTATACTGCATCTCCCAGCATCCTCTCTACAGCATCCCCCAGCATCCTCTATACTGTATCCCCCAGCAGCCTGTATTCTCTATTCCTCTATTCATCCAAGGTGTGATCAATGCCAATTATCCCGTCATCACAGGTGTGATCAATGCCACGTAGTAACCAGTGCAATGCTGATTTTTTTATTCCCAGTTTCACAGCCCTCCCTCATCTCTTACCCCCTTCCAAACTCCAGGTGCTAATTCCCTGGTCCCAGCTGGCCGCCGGACGCTCTCCGCCGGACGACTCAGGCGTGCTCACCCGGGTCAGCTTCTCCGTGCGCAGCGTCGGCCTGTCGCAGTGGTCGGCCGGCCGGCGCTATCCCGGCCACGTGTCCGAGGATTGCACTACCGACATTCCGGCCGCGTACATTTTCCCCAAATCGGCGGCCTCCCATTCCACCAAGCAGCCGGTCATTGTGGGCGTCATTGTTGGTGGCTGCATCATGCTGTTGGCTATTGGGATCATCGCCTTCCTAATTTGGAAGTGGCTCTGCAGCCACCGTGGCTACCGCAGGCCGTTCGGCACTGCCATGGAAACGATGGAGTTCGTAGGTGAGGCTGCCTCTCATTGTGTTCTGCACCCTGTCAGGTCTTTGTCGCGTAGCCTTTATTGTACGCTTCAGGGTCATGTCAGGTAATTGTACATATTAGAGTCATGTCGCGTCATGGAAGACTTTAGGGTCATGTCGGGTCATGGAAGACTTTAGGGTCATGTCGGGTCATGGAAGATTTTAGGGTCATGTCGGGTCATTAGAGACTTTAGGGTCATGTCGGGTCATTAGAGACTTTAGGGTCATGTCGGGTCATTAGACACTTTAGGGTCATGTCGGGTCATTAGAGACTTTAGGGTCATGTCGGGTCATTAGACACTTTAGGGTCATATCAGGTCATTAGAGACTTTAGGGTCATGTTGGGTCATTAGAGACTTTAGGGTCATGTCGCGTCATGGAAGACTTTAGGGTCATGTCGGGTCATTAGAGACTTTAGGGTCATGTCGGGTCATTAGAGACTTTAGGGTCATGTCGGGTCATGTAAGACTTTGGGGTGGTTTCGGGTCATTGTTATTGTTAATAATACTAGGATTCGTGCCAGGTCATCGCGAGACCGTTGAACCAGGTCACTTCAGGTCCTCTTGTAAGCCTCAGGGCCATTTTAAGTCAAATCACCCCTAAGTGCGGTCACCTTTGGTTCATCCCGACGCGAACCCGCAGAGCACGAGTACAACGGCACTCGCAGCTCCGGCTGCCGGCCCCAGTTCCGGCCGTACAGCCAGACGGAATTCAAGCCGCTCAGCATCCCGGATTTCAGGGAGCACGTGCTGGCCAGCCACGCCAACGACAACTCGGCCTTCCAGATGGAGTTCGACAGCGTGCAGCAGTCAACCCACCGGGACTGGCCGGCCCTGCACTGGAAGCAGCCGGAGAACCTGGCTAAGAACAGATACACAGACATCTACCCGTGTGAGTGACACCTCAGGTGGGATGTGCGGTCAGCGCCTCAGTTATCTTCACTGACTCCTGTGCCACTCATGTGATCAACTTTAATTTCAGTTGATCACAGCCGGGTTATTCTGTTCAGCAATAGCAGGAAGAAGCGAGGGGACTACATCAATGCGAACTATGTCGACGTGAGTGGCTTGTTATTGCTCTCATTGCTAAAAGAAATTCCAGAATCCCAATAGCCATCCCAGATCCCAGAATCCTAATAGCCATCCCAGAATCTTAACAGCAATCCCAGAATCCTAATAGTAATCCCAGATCCCAGAATCCTAATAGTAATCCCAGATCCCAGAATCCTAATAGTAATCCCAGATCCCAATAGCCATCCCAGATCCCAGAATCCTAATAGCCATTCCAGATCCAGAATCCTAATAGCAATCCCAGATCCAGAATCCTAATAGCAATCCCAGATCCCAGAATCCTAATAGCCATCCCAGAATCCTAATAGCCATCCCAGATCCCAGAATCCTAATAGCCATCCCAGAATCCTAATAGCCATCCCAGATCCAGAATCCTAATAGCAATCACAGATCCCAGAATCCCAATAGCAATCCCAGATCCCAGAATCTCAAAAGCAATCCCTGTGATTTCTGATCACAAATCTCTGAGTCCCAATAGGAATCCCAGTGATCCAAATTCCAATCCCAATAGCGATCCCAAATCCCAGATCCCAATAGCCATCCCAGAATTCTAATAGCGATCCCAAATCCCAGATCCCAATCTCAACCGCATTCAATGCTGACCCTCCGCAGGGCTACCACCGGCCCAAGGCCTACATCGCCTGCCAGGGCCCGCTGCCGGCCACGTTCGACGACTTCTGGCTGATGGTCTGGGAGAACAAGAGCAGCGTGGTGGTCATGATCTCCAACTTTGTGGAGCGCGGAAGAGTGAGTCGTCTGTAGGGCAATTAGATGCGGCTGATGAAGCTTGACCAGGGGTTTTATCGGGAATTATTAAGGCTATTGCTTGCTATAGATAATGCCCAATGTTTATTGTGAATTAAGAGCCTTGGAGCTGTGGATGAAGTGTTTATAGGGAAGCTGAGCTGTGGGAGAATTTCAGCAAGGCCGACCCCCCCCCCGCAGCGCAAGTGCGACCAGTACTGGCCGGGCAGCGGGTCGCAGACCTACGGCCACATCTCGGTGAGGTTCATCAGCCAGGAGAGCAAGGCCGCCTATTGCCTGCGCAAGTTCGGCATCCGGGACACGCGGGCGAAGAAGTCCGTGAAGGAGCGGCTGTTGCACCACTACCTGTACTCAGAGTGGCCGGACTACGGCGTGCCCCAGTACCCGCTGCCGGTGCTCAACTTTGTGCAGAAGTCGATCAGGTCGTCTGATGACCACGGGCCTATTGTGGTGCACTGCAGGTGACTGCCCTGTTAATGCTCTGTTGATATATTGATACAGTAGCATCTTTGTTGATAGATTGATACAGCAGCTCTATTGATAGATTGATACAGCAGCTCTATTGATAGATTGATGCAGCAGCTCTATTGATAGATTGATACAGTAGCAGCTCTACTGATACATTGATACAGCAGCTCTATTGATACAGATTGATACAGCAGCAGCTCTATTGATAGCTTGATACAGCAGCTCTATTGATAGATTGATGCAGCAGCTCTATTGATAGATTGATACAGCAGCAGCTCTATTGATAGGTTGATGCAGCAGCTCTATTGATAGATTGATGCAGCAGCTCTATTGATAGCTTGATACAGCAGCTCTATTGATAGATTGATGCAGCAGCTCTATTGATAGATTGATACAGCAGCAGCTCTATTGATAGGTTGATACAGCAGCTCTATTGATAGATTGATGCAGCAGTAGCTTTATTGATAGGTTGATACAGCAGCTCTATTGATAGATTGATGCAGCAGCAGATCTATTGATAGATTGATGCAGCAGCAGCTCTATTAATAGATTGATACAGTAGCAGCTCTATTGATAGATTGATACAGCAGCAGCTCTATTGATAGATTGATACAGCAGCAGCTCTATTGATAGATTGATACAGCAGCAGCTCTATTGATAGATTGATACAGTAGCAGCTCTATTGATAAATTGATACAGTAGCAGCTCTACTGATACATTGATACAGCAGCTCTATTGATACAGATTGATACAGCAGCAGCTCTATTGATAGGTTGATACAGCAGCAGCTCTATTGATAGATTGATACAGCAGCAGCTCTATTGATAAATTGATACAGTAGCAGCTCTACTGATACATTGATACAGCAGCTCTATTGATACAGATTGATACAGCAGCAGCTCTATTGATAGGTTGATACAGCAGCAGCTCTATTGATAGATTGATACAGCAGCAGCTCTATTGATAGATTGATACAGCAGCCCTAATATTAGCGCTGCTATTCCGCCATCCCCGCAAGCGCGGGCGTCGGCCGCACGGGCACGTACATCTGCATTGAGGCGCAGATCCGGCAGATTCTGCAGCAGAAGACGGTGAACGTGCGCGGCTTCCTGGAGCACATCCGGCAGCAGAGGATGCGCCTGGTGCAGACGGAGGAGCAGTACGTCTTCATTCACGACGTGCTGCTGGAGTTCCTGCTGTGCCCGGAACGGGAGGTGCCCAGGGACCAGCTGACCAGCTACATCAAGGGGCTGGACGAGCCCGGACCCTGCGGCTGCAGCAGGCTGGAGACTCAGTACCAGGTGCGCACCTCGCTCACTCTCTTAATTGACAGTTAGCCTTATTGACAGTACGCCCTGACCCCTAACCAACCCCTGCCCATTCCCCGTGTCTGATTCTCCCTAATCCCCTGTCTGATTCTCCCTAATCCCCTGTCTGATTCTCCCTAATCCCCTGTCTGATGCTCCCTAATCCCCTGTCTGATGCTCCCTAATCCCCTGTCTGATGCTCCCTAATCCCCTGTCTGATGCTCCCTAACCCTCTGTCTCATGCTCCCTAATCCCCTGTCTGATGCTCCCTAATCCCCTGTCTGATGCTCCCTAATCACCTGTCTGATGCTCCCTAATCCCCTGTCTGATGCTCATTAATCCCTGTATCAAATCCCAAAGATGTCAAATTCACAAAAATCCCAACTAAAGCTCGACTGGGGTCCTCAGCCCCGCACCATAGCAACCAGTGCAGCTCCAACCCACCGCTTCAACTCCCGCAGCTGTGCGTGTCCGAGCAGCCGTCGCCGCGTGACCGGATGGCCGCCAAGAAGCCGTGCAACGCGCGCAAGAATCGCTGCATCCTGCCCAGTGAGTCCGCGCTAGGTTAAACTATTCCTCCTGTTCACCCACATCAGTGATTTGCGCGCTTAGTTCTGTTTTTTTCACCTTCTCTGCAGTCGACTCCCGCCGCGTGAAACTGACGGCCGAGCCCGGGGTGGAGGGGTCCGACTACATCAATGCGTCTCACCTGCATGTGAGTGCGCTGCCCTGCCGCTGGGCTGGACTGACTGACAGTGACAGACACACACACACAGACAGACAGACAGACAGACAGACAGACAGACAGACAGACAGACAGACAGACAGACAGACAGACAGACAGACAGACACACAGACAGACAGACAGACAGACAGACAGACAGACAGACAGACAGACAGACAGACAGACCAGAACAGGTGCTTAACCCTCTCACCACCGCCTCTCTAGGGCTACTTCTCTATGAACGAGTACATCGTGACGCAGCACCCGCTCGAGGAGACCGTGTTCGACTTCCTGAAGATGATCTGGGATCACAACTGCTCTGTTGTGGTCAGCGTCTACACCGAAGACTCGCCCGATGAGCCGCCCCTGCCCAGCATCTGGCCCACGCCCGAGGACGACATGCGCGAGGCCGAGCACCTGCAGCTGTACTTTCGGTGAGACAGACCAACCCATCCCATTTCCATGGAATTATCCCATATCCCTGTTATCCCATTCTCATAAATTATCCCATATTCCAATTGTCTCGTTCTCTATAGTATTTTCATTTTGAAATCTCACCACTCTTACCCCTCAAATCCCCGCCCAGCAACGAGGAAGAATATCCCTTCGCCACCCGGCGCGAATTCCTCATGGCCACTAAACGCGACGACTACAGCCTGGTGGTGTCGCTGTGGACTCTGAAGCGCTGGCCGGAGCTGCTGGGCCAGGCCATGGACATGATGAAGCTGGTCGGCGCCGTCTCCGAGCGCAGGGCGCCGCCCGCCGCGCCGCTGATTGTGATGGACACGTGAGCAGCGATTCACCTACACTGCACTTTTAGCTGTCAGGTCTCGGTCGAGTTGGACCTGCGACTGAGCCGAGCCCCCCCTTCCCTAACTGCAGGTACGGAAGCAGCCACGCTGGCATCTTCTGCGCCCTGTACAGCCTGTACCACCAGCTGCAGCTGGAGCACTCGGTGGACGTGTACTCGCTGTTCAAGCTGTACCACCTGCAGCGGCCTGGCATGTTCAACAGCTCGGTGGGTGCCACCAACCCGTCACCTGCTTCAGTGACCACCCCAGACCTCCACAATGATCCCCCAGACTCCACAAGGATCCCCCCAGACTCCAAAATTATCCCCCAGACTCCACAATGATCCCCACAGACTCCGCAAGGATCCCCCCAGACTCCACAAGAATCCCCCAGACCCCACAAGAATCCACCCAGACCTCCACAATGATCCCCACAGACTCCACAAGGATCCCCCCAGACTCCACAAGAATCCCCCCAGACCCCACAATGATCCCCCCAGACTCCACAAGAATCCACCCAGACCTCCACAATGATCCCCACAGACTCCACAAGGATCCCCAGACTCCACAAGGATCCACCCAGACTCCACAAGGATCCCCACAGACTCCACAAGGACCCCCCAGACTCCACAAGAATCCCCCAGACTCCACAAGGATCCCCCAGACTCCACAAGGATCCCCCAGACTCCACAAGGATCCTCCAGACTCCACAAGGATCCCCCAGACTCCACAAGGATCCCCCAGACTCCACAAGGATCCTCCAGACTCCACAATTACCCCACAGACTCCACAATGATCCCCCCAGACTCCACAAGGATCCCCCAGACTCCACAAGGATCCCCCAGACTCCACAAGGATCCCCCAGACTCCACAAGGATCCCCCAGACTCCACAAGGATCCCCCAGACTCCACAAGGATCCCCCAAACTCTACAAGGATCCCCCAGACTGTTTCAGGCACTCTCTTACCCTCTCCAACCCCCATATTCGCTAATCTGTCTCATGCTCTCCAATCCCCCCCTGCTAATCTGCAAGCCGCCTCATGCGTCCCCTCCGCTCGTTGCCCCCAGGCCGACCTCCAGTTCATCTACGAGGTGATCACCTTCCACGCCTCAGTCAACTCGCCGAGCAGCAGCCTCCTTCCGCAGCGTCGCGACAACGGCGGCACCGGCGGCACCCTCGGCAGCCGGGGCGGCGACAGGCGGGAAGCGCAGCAGCTGCCGGCCCAGGAGGCTCTGCACATGTCCGAGCAGTTGAAGCAACTGCAGCAGGAGGTTGAGGAGACCTGCGGCCAGGAGAAGCAGCTCGCCGAGTCGACTGTGGCGACCGCCGTCCCCTCTGGTGACGCCGCCATCACCAACGGCTCCGATAGCGGAGCGGCTGCGGCTTCGATGGTGGCGGCGGCCGAGCCCGTCTCCTTTGGTGACGTCGCCATCGTCAACGGCTCCGATGGTGTTGAGGAGGCGCGCGGAGCTGCCAACGCGAACGGCGCCGTCTCGCTGACGCTTCCGAAGGATGCATGACGGGTCGGGGGCTGTCGGATTTAAATTTCTATGCGACTGAAGTTGCGTGCAATGCGGTAATCCGGGCACTTCTGGCGTTACCGATCCTCAAAGATACTTTTCCATCTCCCAATTATCGCAACGCGTTATCCTTTGCATCGTTATCTCATCTCCCTGTAATCCCATCCCCCAATTATCCCATATCCCAGCTATCCCAGGTATCCCATCCCGAGCCAGCTAACCTCATCAGCTCTCAACCATCCAACCTGTCACTGTTGATCATCATTAATCGAGACGCCCCCCCCCCTGACCATTTGCTTTTTATAGCTAATCTGCAGCGTGCAGTCAAAATTTGTCTTTTAAATCGTGAAAATTGGCTTCGCTGTGGCCGCCTGCTAATTTAGGACATGTTATATCGCAGCTCAGCAGTTCATCTCTTCTGACCTCCCATCCCGACCGAATTCTGTTTAATTTGCGCTCATCTTTACAATTTTAAGTATTTTTCATCTGTTAGTAACAACCGTGCACAACTACTTACTGAGTAGAGCTTATCAGTAGCCAATAACGCATATGCGCACCAATGCCTTTTTTCTGCATCGCTTTCCGCGCTCTTTTTGGCAGTGTTTTGTGCGACAGATTCTACCCGTCACACCCAATTTATTTTCTCTGATCAGCCGCAGCCCTAGTCAGCCTGCGGGACCAGTCCATTGTTGCAAAGTAGTTCCCCTGTTCCAGCACCTGCCCCAGCTTCCTCCGCTAGCAAAATGAAAACTGCCTCAAATTCTCAGCGTTTCAAGCTGCTCACAGCCTGATGCTTTTGTATTAAACATCTGCTGCTTTTACTGTCCGTGCTTATTAGCTACCTGCGGCTTGCACTCGTGTTTTCTGTGGTTACTGTACATGTAAATTTATTGCATCATTTTTATCCGATTTTCTACTGTGAATTCACTTTTAATCGCCGATTCAGTTCGATTGTTTTTTAGCTTAGCGCTGTTTGTTTGGCACAGTTTGGTTGGCCAGGCGACCAGAGATGACTTGCATTTTTTATATGCCCCATCTTGAATATGACTATTAAATACATCACTTACTTAACTCAAACTGGTGGTTAAAACGCTTTGCTGAAGTCTGCCGGTACAAGACAGTCTGCTTTTTAAAAGAACGCAGATAAAACCATCAATACAGCTAATGTGGGTTCGAGTTCGGCTTTTTTCAGAGCTTTCTCGATCACGGCTCCAAATGTTGAACAAATTAAAGCTTTTGCGAAAATTGAAGCATCACCTTAAAATTTTTTGTTTTGTTTTTATCCAGCAACTACAGGCTATGCAAAGTTCAGCTTTAAAACTAAAGATGCACTTATGTTCTAAATTCACCTTTGCAAAAACTAGTCACGCCGTAAGCTTTCTGTCATACGAGATCTTAACTGGCGACATGCAGAATTCTGGTTCAAGGCGGCGGCACTCCTACTTATCTGAGAACCTGTTCAGAATTTATAACGTAGCTTGTCAGAGATCCCATCACGAATCTCCTCAATTGTTTATGCAACGAAATCTTCCATGCCAGGGACAACTAAAAGGGTTTTAGTTGTCCCTGCTTCCATGCGTATTTTTGGTCAATAACTCCAAAAGAAAAACTTCTTAATGATGCAAAGACTATAGAGCGTAGATAAGTACGAAAAAAATTGGGCAGTCATTCTTTTTTGGATTTCAGAACACATTTCGGTTTATTCTAGCATACTTGTATATTTTAGAAAAATATTATATATATAAGTATATTGTCTATTGTATATTTATATATTTTAGTGTCTCACAAAATGACAATGCGGCAAGAAAAGTAAAAAACGTTTTTATTTTCAATCAGGTAGAGATGCTCGTTTAATAAATAATAGAGAAATGAAGGCCAACACCAACATATAAGTTTATTATTATAGCCAACGCGTTTCGACACAAGCGGTCATCTTCAGTGGCTATAATAATAATTTACTTATATGTTGGTGTTGGCCTTCATTTCTCTATTTTCAATCAGATAGTTTAGAGCATGGGGGCGAGTCAATAACACAATACCCCACTGGCTTAACGAGCTGGCGGGCTGGTTGCACCCACCCCCCAACTAGGCGAGCCAGGGGGGTTTGAGTACCAATGCACCAGAGATCACGCTGCTTGCAGGTCTGGCCGCCACAATATTATATATTATTGCCCACCACATGTATCTTAGCCATAATGTGCTAAACTGGTTTTTGACGGCATAGCGTGTGGTTGCTGGGGGTTACGGTGTATCGTTTTGAACAAGAAAAAAGGCACCAATTCAATTTAGACAAATTCTTTCGATTTATATAAACATGTTTCACGGGACGTTTTTCAATTTAAATTTGACAGGCTCTCTGCCTCTCTGGATTACATTCTTATAAAGTTATAAACTTGTGTTTATCCTTATATAGACCGAATTAAAGCTGCAAATTCTAATCAATGCGAAGATGCTTGTTATTAATTTTATTGCAGAAACAATGCTAAAACCAAATTTAATGTTTTTTCTTAAATTGTACCTACCAACAATCAGTACAACTTATGTAGAACCCTTTAATAGTTTTATTTTGAAACGCGTGAATTAGTCTATGTAATTTTGTATCAACATAAATTCGGTAAAAGCTTTATACTTTTATATAGACAAATTTATACATGATTCTGCCATCATGTATGTGATATCCGAAATGATTTTCTTCACGAACATTTCTCTCTTATGTAGCAAATTTTAGAAGTCATGGATAATATGTTAAAGTTTAAACCTACAGTTTATTTACCTTTAAAATTTATTGTTATTTCCAACAGTTTAATGCTAAGGACTACAGTGGTGTGGTCCTTGTTTAATGCATGGATAAATAATATTTTCCATAAAGAGCAAGCAAAAAATGAATTAGGGGTCGATTTTGATATAAAAGTAATAAATTACCATTTACTTAAGCTTTGCCGTTTTCTAACTGTAAAATTTATACTATATTCATTCTGCTATAAAGTGGAAGCACATAATATTTATATAGAAATATCATTTTGACCAAATTTCTATTATTGTCTTTTGAAATTTATTTTGTTTTACATATTTTTTTAGTTTGTTTCCTTTTAAACTGTAATAATAGTATTTGAGCTGATATAAAAATATTTTCAACTTTGAAAATCAGGCATGCTTGATTTTTATCTAGGAATGGAAAAAAATCCAATCTGGCAATATGCTTGATGGTATCTAAAATAAACTTATTAATCTTTTTTGGTTCATTTTTTCTCTCCCTCGCCGGCGAATCCGCAGCCAAGCAGCCGCAATGTCCGCCACAGACCGAGGCAGCGCCGAGCTGGCCGCCAAAGCCAAGAAGCAGCTGGCTGGAGGCAGCGCCGCCGACCCGCTGGAGAAGCTGCGCCTCATCTGCCTGTCCCGCGGCGCCTCGGGCATCAAAGGCCTCGGCCGGCAGTTCCGCATCATCGACGATGACGGATCGCGCTCGCTAGACCGAAAGGAGTTCTGTAAGGTGCGCTAAGATCCGCAGGAAGTGCTCACGACTGAATTTCTCTATGAGCGCTTGGTTAACTGCTCAAGGCTGTGGCTTAGGTTAAAAGACGGTCATCTCTAGATTCGGAGACGTTCACAGTGACTCATTAATAATCTGTGGGGTTTAGACACGGTCACAGTCACTCATTAATAATCTGTGGGGTTTAGACATTGTCACAGTCTCTCATTAATAATCTATGGGGTTTAGACACGGTCATAGTCACTCATTAATAATCTGTGGGGTTTAGACATTGTCACAGTCTCTCATTAATAATCTATGGGGTTTAGACACGGTCATAGTCACTCATTAATAATCTGTGGGGTTTAGACACGGTCACAGTCACTCATTAATAATCTGTGGGGTTTAGACACGGTCACAGTCACTCATTAATAATCTGTGGGGTTTAGACACGGTCACAGTCACTCATTAATAATCTGTGGGGTTTAGACACGGTCACAGTCACTCATTAATAATCTGTGGGGTTTAGACACGGTCACAGTCACTCATTAATAATCTGTGGGGTTTAGACACGGTCATAGTCACTCATTAATAATCTGTGGGGTTTAGACACGGTCACAGTCACTCATTAATAATCTGTGGGGTTTAGGCACGGTCACAGTCACTCATTAATAATCTGTGGGGTTTAGACATGTCACAGTCACTCATTAATAATCTGTGGGGTTTAGACACGGTCACAGTCACTCATTAATAATCTGTGGGGTTTAGACACGGTCTCAGTAGTTCATAGCCAGTGCTCGGACCGCGCCCAAATCCCACCCCGCCCGCGCAGGGCTGCACGGACTTTGGTGCCGACCTCAGCAAGCAGGAGATGGACGCCATCTTCGACAAAGTCGACAAGGACGGCTCCGGTTCGCTGGATTTCGACGAATTTCTGGCCGCCCTGCGGCCGCCGATGAGCAACGCCAGGCGGGAGCTGATCACCAAGGCCTTCAAGAAGCTAGACAAGACCTGCGACGGCGTCATCACGGTGGAGGACCTCAAGGGTGTGTACAACTGCAAGCACCATCCCAAGTTCCGGAACGGCGAGTGGACCGAGGACGACGTGTTCAAGGAGTTCCTGCGCACCTTCGAGGCCGAGGGCAACGTGGACGGAACGGTGAGGAGGATGCGGTGTACTTTTGTGCTGCAGGCTTGATGGAGCTGTTTGTGTCATCTGTGTTGTGTGCGGCTACCTGAATATTCGTGAAAATATTAGAAATATTCCTATTTCTAGAATTATGAGGGAATAGAATGGATTGCTAATCTAGCCACTGATGAAGGAATAGAATGGATTGCTAATCTAGCCCACTGATGAGGGAATAGAATGGATTGCTAGTCTAGCCCACTGATGAGGGAATAGAATGGATTGCTAATCTAGCCACTGATGAAGGAATAGAATGGATTGTTAATCTAGCCACTGATGAAGGAATAGAATGGATTGCTAGTCTAGCCCACTGATGAGGGAATAGAATGGATTGCTAATCTAGCCACTGATGAAGGAATAGAATGGATTGCTAATCTAGCCCACTGATGAGGGAATAGAATGGATTGCTAATCTAGCCCACTGATGAGGGAATAGAATGGATTGCTAGTCTAGCCCACTGATGAGGGAATAGAATGGATTGCTAATCTAGCCACTGATGAAGGAATAGAATGGATTGCTAATCTAGCCACTGATGAAGGAATAGAATGGATTGCTAATCTAGCCACTGATGAGGGAATAGAATGGATTGCTAATCTAGCCCACTGATGAGGGAATAGAATGGATTGCTAATCTAGCCACTGATGAAGGAATAGAATGGATTGCTAATCTAGCCCACTGATGAGGGAATAGAATGGATTGCTAATCTAGCCCACTGATGAGGGAATAGAATGGATTGCTAATCTAGCCCACTGATGAGGGAATAGAATGGATTGCTAATCTAGCCCGCTGATGAGGGAATAGAATGGATTGCTAATCTAGCCCACTGATGAGGGAATAGAATGGATTGCTAATCTAGCACACTGATGAGGGAATAGAATGGATTGCTAGTTTAGCCCACTGATGAGGGAATAGAATGGATTGCTAGTCTAGCCCACTGATGAGGGAATAGAATGGATTGCTAGTCTAGCTCACTGATGAGGGAATAGAATGGATTGCTAATCTCAGCTCGTAGTCCCCATCATCCACGCGCTCGATTTTGCTCCATTCCGTTTCCATGGCAACCCACGGGCCGGCAGGTGACCCGCGACGAGTTCATAAATTATTATTCGGGCGTCAGCGCCAGCATCGACAATGACGCCTACTTCGACCTGATGATGCGCACCGCGTACAAAATCTGGTACTGCCCTCCCCGAGTTTTGTTAATCTGTGGTTCCCGCTGCTGCCGGGTTGCAGGTTTTCTTTGATCGTTTTAGTCTTTTCTTTTCACCGCGTTAGCATTGCATTGATTCTGTCACTATAAAGGAAACATTTGCACGCTAATTATTCTGGGACGTCATATACGCGTATCGCTACTGCCATCGTTTGTACTAGTAGTGTGATTGGGTGGATTCTCTTGCTTTTATCACTTTACTAAAATATTCCTCGATGATTGGCTTCTGATATAACTGCTTGCTGTAGCGTTGCTTGCATTTACCATGACCGAGTCTTCAACTATTTTAAAACGCCGCCACTTCCTTAAGATGGAAACGGAGGAATGATTACAAATTAGATATAGAAATGGAAATATAGGCATACTTTAAATTTAAATTCTGGTATAAAAATAAATGAATATCACACGAGAGTAAAATATCGAAAATAGAAAACAGATTTCTATAGAAAATAGAATAAAATATATTATGAAATAAAGAACACAATAACGATCGAATAACGACTAATTTGGCGCCAATTTAAATTTCATGATATTAACCGTCGATTGAAATCAATTAGATATGTTGGTTGAAGCGTTTTTGGTTAAGCAGGGTTGGTTTTGGTTAGTAGATCTACACTGAAGTGAGTAACATGCACGTCTCCAAGACCGCACTCCACCACTCCGCAGATCACCAAGGACGAGTTCATGAACTATTACTCTGGCGTGAGCGCCAGCGTTGACAATGACGCCTACTTTGCGCTAATCATGAAAACCGCCTACGGTGTGTAAGCGCGACTCGAATCCAGGACCTACAAAGAACTTCGCCTTCTTATTATTCTTATTGCAGTTGTTCTTGCTTTTTGTGCAACCGTGCAGAAATTTGATTTCTCAGCTTTGTTTATCGCTCTATTTATTTGCTTGTTTATTTAAAAATTGCCCAGTCAGTCCAGCCATTCGAATAGTCAGACATATACAGCTTTTTTTCTCGTTTACCGCTTTTAATTTAAAAGCATTTTTTCAAATCTGTGCAATGTGTCTTAAAAATTACTTTTTATCATTCCTTAGCCCCATGCAGTGCATGCGGTTAGCAACTGTACCTGCCGCACGCTGCAATCTTTTGAACATCCTTGATGAGCCTCACAACTGAGTCTCCTGAATAGCACCCAACGTCGAATCTCTGTGTCCGGATCTCTCCACTGTTTTTTCTCTCTTTCTACTGAATAATAAACTTCTGTGTTGTCAGCGATGGCTGCTGCTCCCGCCGCTCCTCCATCGCCTGTTTTATCCATTAATTTCTCTCTTGGCCTGTTGTTGCAGCCAAAATATTGCTGCCATCGGTTGGCCTACTTATTAGCTTATAACTGAAGTAGTATGCACGGGATATTAATAGATTTTTATCCAAGCCAGGCCGAAAATATTCGGCTTTGTTGATTAAACATCGGCCTGAAGTTTTGTCAGCAAAGATTTTTGACCGCCTTGTTTTGCCTTTCTTTACCGACAGCCGTGCGCTGGGCGATGGCGGCTCGTTGCATGCTGCGAATGGGGGAATTTCTCACTTTCTGAATTGCTGAGCGGGGAATTCCTCACTTTCTGAGTTGCTGAGCGGGGAATTCCTCACTTTCTGAGTTGCTGAGCGGGGGGAATTCCTCACTTCTGAATTGCTGAGCGGGGATTCCTCACTTCTGAATTGCTGAGCGGGGGGAATTCCTCACTTTATGAATTGCTGAGCGGGGAATTCCTCACTTTCTGAGTTGCTGAGCGGGGAATTCCTCACTTTCTGAATTTCTGAGCGGGGAATTCCTTACTTCTGAATTGCTGAGCGGGGGATTCCTCACTTCTGAATTGCTGAGCGGGGGGAATTCCTCACTTTCTGAATTGCTGAGCGGAGAATTTCTCACTCTATAAATAGTAATATCTCAAATTCGTAATAAAAATCTCGCGCTGGCTGAATCGTTCTAAAAGTGGAATTTTCACCTAAATGAAAGAATTTCGCACTTGCTGAATGGAGAGTTTCTCACCTAAACAGGGAATTCCCCACCTCGTCAGTGAAGAATTCCGCACTTGCTGAATGGAGAAGTCTTATCTTTTAAACGGGGAATTTCTCAACTTGTAAATGGGAATGCTTTACCCTTCTAACTAGAAAATTTCGCCCTTGCTAGATAGGGGAATTCCTTAATTTGCTAAGCGGGAGAACTTCTCACTTCTTAAATGTTAAAATATTAAAATTACTCCATTTCTGCTGATTCGAGGGAATCCCCTTGCAGATTAGGCAATATTGGGAGTACGCCACTTGAAAACAGAAACACGAACTCCAAGAACACTTTTAGTTGAATTTACTCTGCAAACAAAGCCGAACTTGCAGGAACCCGGACAGAGGGAGACCTGCTTGAAACTACTTTTAGTAGCCAATGCTTTCCACACTCTATAATCAAAGCGAATAGCAACTCTAAGAGTCTGTAAGCATGGTGAATGTAATTCTATCCGTCTATGATTAAACAGTTAAATAACTAATCAGAGATTCAGAGAGACAGAGATTCACAGAGAGTCAGCATCAGAGAGAGTCAGCGTCAGAGAGAGAGTCAGCATCAGAGAGAGTCAGCATCAGAGAGAGTCAGCATCAGAGAGAGTCAGCATCAGAGAGAGTCAGCATCAGAGAGAGTCAGCGTCAGAGAGAGTCAGCATCAGAGAGAGTCAGCATCAGAGA
The DNA here is from genome assembly GCA_002269645.1 of Macrostomum lignano. Taxonomy (NCBI): domain Eukaryota; kingdom Metazoa; phylum Platyhelminthes; family Macrostomidae; genus Macrostomum; species Macrostomum lignano. The sequence goes on from NIVC01000020.1 coordinate 885,042, forward strand.
GAGTCAGCATCAGAGAGAGTCAGCATCAGAGAGAGTCAGCATCAGAGAGAGTCAGCATCAGAGAGAGTCAGCATCAGAGAGAGTCAACATCAGAGAGAGTCAGCGTCAGAGAGAGTCAGCATCAGAGAGAGTCAGCGTCAGAGAGAGTCAGCATCAGAGAGAGTCAGCATCAGAGAGAGTCAACGTCAGAGAGTCAGCAGAGCCGTGACCCCAGCCCAAATCACAGATCCGATCACGCAGTTGTCGCTGCCGCAGCTCAGGCCCTGGTGTAGGCGAAGGGGATGCTGGAGTTCGCCTGCTGCTTGCCGGTCATCTTGGCGTGCAGCGCGTAGCCGCTGATGAACATGCCGACGCTGCCGCACAGCACGCCAACGGCGATGATGAAGGCGTCGAACAGCCGGGTGTACAGCGGGCTGGCGTGCCGCTTCAGCACCAGGTGGAAGTAGGCGGGCCACACGAAGGACAGCATGGTGCCGGTGAAGCTGCCGATCAGGCCGCACAGCAGGGCGAAGTGCGGCACGGTGATGGCCACCACAAAGGTGAACAGCACCAGCAGGGCCCGCGGCAGCACCGCCCAGCACTTGAACTCCCGCTTCTCGTTCCAGCAGCTGGGCAGCGGCCGGCCCGTGAAGAGGCTGTTTTCCAGGAAATTGGCAGCTGCGAAGTAGGGCAGCGGGTAAGAGAAGAGCGCCTTCAGCGCCAGCGCGATGTTCACCGACACCCGCAGCGGCACATTCGTCAGGTTGTTGGTGATCTCCTCCTTTGTGCTGTCGGCGAAGGTCACGAAGCCGATGTAGCCGAACAGGGCCTTGAAGATGGCCGACAGCAGGTGCGTCCAGTTCATCATGCAGGCAAAGCGGCGCTTGTCGATCAGGCTGCCCTCCAGCGTCGGCAGAAAGATGTGCGACGTGTAGGAGAAGACAATGATGCCCAGCGAGATGGGGAATGTATAGATGTCTATGTGGAACTGCACCTGCGGGATGGGAAATATGCAGATGTCTATGTAAAAACTGGGGAATGTGCAGATGTCTATGTATCAAACTGGGCAATGTGCAGATGTCTATGTATGAAACTGGGGAATGTGCAGTTGTCTATGTAAAAGCTGGGGAATGTGCAGATGTCTATGTAAAAACTAAGGGAATGTGCAGTTATCTACTTAAATGCTGGGAATGTGCAGATGTCTATGTAAAAACTAAGGGAATGTGCAGATATCTATGTAAAAGCTGGGGAATGTGCAGATGTCTATGTAAAAACTAAGGGAATGTGCAGATATCTACTTAAAAGCTGAGGAATGTGCAGATGTCTATGTAAAAGCTGGGGAATGTGCAGATGTCTATGTAAAAGCTGGGGAATGTGCAGATGTCTATGTAACAGCTGGGGGATGTGCAGATATCTATTTAAAATCTGGGGAATGTGCAGATGTTACTATCAGTAGTCAGCTGGCCTCACCTTGGCGGGCTGCCAGTCGGCGGTGCGGGTGAGGCAGTAGACGATGATGATGCCGTTGATGATGACGTGGGTGACGGTGTTCCAGAAGGAGATGAGGCTCACGTGCCGCAGCGAGGTGAGCGCGGCGCACGGCAGCAGGCAGACAAAGCTGACGCTGACCCAGAAGGTCTTGCTGAGCCCGGCCCCTGGGAAGCAGAAGTACAGCAGGTCGCCGCACAGCACCAGGTAGAGAATGCAGGTCATCAGCGCCTCCGTGATGGCCGCCGCGTTCACCACCTGGCCGCCCAGCTGGCCGCGGAACACGAACTCGGCGATCTCCCGGTAGCTGCCGCGCACGCGGACGCCGTTCTCGTACAGGCAGTCCACCAGCACGCGGCCCGTGTAGCAGCAGACGAAGGCCACGAAGACGATGCCCAGCACCGACCAGTAGCCGCCGTGCATCACCGCGTACGGCAGGCTGACCAGGAACATCCCCTGTGGGCGGTTCGGAATCTCACTCGGAATCTCACCCAGATTCTCACACTGAATCTCACTCCGAATCTCATTCGGAATCTCACTCGGATTCTCAAACGGAATCTCACTCGGAATCTCACTCGGATTTTCACTCGGAATCTCACTCAGATTCTCACACCGAATCTCACTCCGAATCTCACCCAGATTCTCACACTAAATCTCACTCCGAATCTCATTCCGAATCTCACTCGGATTCTCAAACGGAATCTCACTCCGAATCTCACCCAGATTCTCACACTGAATCTCACTCCGAATCTCATTCCGAATCTCACTCGGATTCTCAAATGGAATCTCACTCGGAATCTCACTCCGAATCTCATTCCGAATCTCACTCGGATTCTCAAATGGAATCTCACTCGGAATCTCACTCCGAATCTCATTCCGAATCTCACTCGGATTCTCAAATGGAATCTCACTCGGAATCTCACTCCGAATCTCATTCCGAATCTCACTCGGATTCTCAAACGGAATCTCACTCGGAATCTCACTCGGATTTTCACTCGGAATCTCACTCAGATTCTCACACCGAATCTCACTCCGAATCTCACCCAGATTCTCACACTAAATCTCACTCCGAATCTCATTCCGAATCTCACTCGGATTCTCAAACGGAATCTCACTCCGAATCTCACCCAGATTCTCACACTGAATCTCACTCCGAATCTCATTCCGAATCTCACTCGGATTCTCAAATGGAATCTCACTCGGAATCTCACTCCGAATCTCATTCCGAATCTCACTCGGATTCTCAAATGGAATCTCACTCGGAATCTCACTCCGAATCTCATTCCGAATCTCACTCGGATTCTCAAATGGAATCTCACTCGGAATCTCACTCCGAATCTCATTCCGAATCTCACTCGGATTCTCAAACGGAATCTCACTCGGAATCTCACTCGGATTTTCACTCGGAATCTCACTCAGATTCTCACACCGAATCTCACTCCGAATCTCACCCAGATTCTCACACTAAATCTCACTCCGAATCTCATTCCGAATCTCACTCGGATTCTCAAATGGAATCTCACTCGGAATCTCACTCCGAATCTCATTCCGAATCTCACTCGGATTCTCAAACGGAATCTCACTCCGAATCTCACTCCGAATCTCATTCCGAATCTCACTCAGATTCTCAAACGGAATCTCACTCGTAATCTCGTCTGGACTCCCTCTTGGAGTCTCACTCGGAATACCACCCTGAATCTCACATGAAATCTCACCAGGAACAGGAATCTCACCTGGAATATTATCTAGAATCTTACGAGTACCTGGAATCTCACCCGAAGTCTCACCCGGATCCTCGTTATAGAGTGAGAAACCATGAGAAAACGTTAGAGTTAAATCGCAATCTCACTCGGAATCTCACCTACTCGAATTCCGATCCCCAAGCTCATCTCTGCCTTCCCATTATTTGGAAAACTCAGAATCCTCAGCCTTTTCTCTTCAAGCACCCCAGCAGGCGCTGAACTCAAGTTTCTAATCAATCCCCGCCCTCTGCAGATTCCTGAAGGTCCGGCCTGTCCGATCCGTCACCGGCCGAGGCGCCATCCGCCATCCATCTCCCCTCCGATCAGCAGCCCCTGCTAGACTGGCCGCCGGACGTGAGCAGCATCCCCCAGCCTCCCCAATCAGCTGCCCGGTGATCGATGAGGCACTCGGTGTCCGCACTTCCTCAGGCGTGGCGCGAACACTGGCAGCACCTGGCCACCTCTGCTCCGGCTGGAAGATGGGATCTTATCTCCTCTTGAAAATCCCCTCTTAAACTCGATTCCCCATCGAGCTGCGCTGCCGACTCCACCGCCCCTCCCGAGGCTCCCATCAGGATTTAAGCGACAGGGGATTTCTAATTGGAAGTAATGATTGATAAATCAATTCCCCAGGGGCACCCGGGGCAGCGCAGATAAGCACAGCCGATGGATGCGAAGGGGATCAAATCTGGAGAACGGGAGAGATGAGGCAGAGACGAAGCGAGGCAAACGCAAGGGGAATCAAGCGGGGCAGCAACAAAGGATCTGCCGGGCTGCACAGCGGCAGCAGGTGGCCTGGGGCCGGCCGAGTTCTCAATATCCGCGAATGAGGGAGGCTGAGGGGAGATGAAGAGAGCTGAGGGATTTCTCTGAGCTGAGCCCGCGGGGTGAGGCTGGCTCGATTTCGACACATTCTTGTTTGCGGGGGCTGCGGCACCCCCCCCCCTCGCTGAAGTGTTTGCTCTGTTTCGAACTCTTGCCAGACTCTGAGCTCTTTGAGAAGCAATTTCTTGTTGCTAGCGGAGACCTCGGACCGGCTCAAGCAGACAGGGAACTGCCATTTCCGGCTGGGATTTCGGGGAGCACGCGAATCCGCCATCAATGAGAGGCCGTCAGCCTGGTCTGAGAAACAGAGAAAGTTTGCAGAGGGAAGCTGAGGGGTGGCTCAGTTTGGGCCAATTCTCACCTCCGCTGCGCCTGCTTGCATTATTAATGAGCAGTTTGCGCGACAGTTCCCATCCCGATCAAAGTCCCCATGGACTCAAATCCCCTTTTTTATGAGTAGCTGCAGCAACCTCTCTTCTCAACCGGGATGGCACAGTTTCCCAAACTATTAAATTCCACTCTAACGAGCAGTTGAAAGCTTGATGCAGCTCAGCGGGGAGTCTGCGGGACTGATGAGGCTCCCCGATTGCTAACTGCAGCGGAAGCTGACCGGCACCTGGTGGCTGGACGAGATAAAAAACAACTTTAATTATCTTCTAGTTCTCTGAGAAGCTGATGATGCCGATTGGCACCGAAGGTAGGGGGGGGTCTTCAAGCTGCCAGGTGGTCAACTTATAAATCAATCAATTTTTGCAATCAATGGGTGACACCAGAATAACTTGCTCTGCAGAGACTTTCCCTGGCAACGCTGTGAGCACGAAATAACCATCAATACAACCAATGCAGTCTTTAAAGCAGGCCCGTGTGCTAGTAGCACTGTATGACTGTATGACTGTAAGGCTGTATGACTGTATGACTGTAAGACTGTGTGACTGTATGACTGTAAGGCTGTATGACTGTATGACTGTAAGACTGTGTGACTGTATGACTGTAAGGCTGTATGACTGTATGACTGTAAGGCTGTAAGACTGTATGACTGTAAGGCTGTATGACTGTATGACTGTAAGGCTGTAAGACTGTAAGACTGTATGACTGTAGGACTGTAAGACTGTATGACTGTAAGACTGTAAGACTGTAAGACTGTATGACTGTAAGACTGTAAGAATGTAACACTGTATGACTGTAACACTGTATGACTGTAACACTGTATGACTGTAACACTGTATGACTGTAACACTGTATGACTGTAAGACTGTAAGACTGTAAGACTGTAAGACTGTAAGAATGTAACACTGTATAGCTGGTAACTGTACCTTCTCACCAGCACAGCGAGGGGGGGGGGGCTCACCTGAATGGCGTTGGTGACGTTCCAGCCGGCCTGCCACTCGTTGATCTGGTCCCGCCCCGAGCCGCCCGCCGTGAACTCGCCGTCGTCACCGCCAGCCCGACCGTCGACCGCGCCGTCGTCGGCCTCCTCCACGAAGCGGTGAAATCCCTGCAGGCTGTCCGTCGCGCCGCCGCCGCTGCCGACACCGCAGCTGCCGCTTCCGCTGCCGTCCTCAGGCAGCTTCGGCCTGGTCAGGAAAGTCCGCAGACGCTGCTGCGGCACCGAGTGAGAGCCGTAGCCGCTCATTGCCGCTGCATCGAATTCTGGGGGGCTGGGGACTCGCTCGAGCTGGCGCGCCGGGGCAGCTGCTCAATTTAATTTGAGTCCCGCCTGCCTCACCCCACCCTGCAGGCTCCGGCCAATGGGGGCGACTGACCTCCCCTCCTCGCAAATCTGACCATCGCCTGCGGGGCTGCGAGCCGCTGCAAATGCGGTTCCCGTGTTGACCCCCTCCGCAGCTGTCCGAGTTCCCGCCGGACACTTGGCCGGGAAGAATTTTAATCCGCATGATGCCTGATTGTTTGATTGACACTGGCCAGGGCTGGGCCGATAGCCCCATCGGCCCCTCGGGGAAAATGCCGCTTGACATCTGACACATTCATCTGACATCTATCTGACACATCTATCTGACACATCCATCTGATACATCCATCTGACACATCTATCTGACACATCCATCTGATACATCCATCTGACACATCCATCTGACACATCCATCTGACACATCCATCTGACACATCCATCTGACACATTCATCTGACACATTCATCTGACACATTCATCTGACACATTCATATTACACAGGAATATGACACATTCATCTGACACATTCATCCGACACATCCATCCGACACATCCATCTGACACATCCACCTGACACATCCATCTGACACATCCATCTGACACATTCATATTACACAGGAATATGACACATCCATCTGACACATCCATCTGACACATCCATCTGACACATCCATCTGACACATCCATCTTACACACCCACCTGACACATCCATCTGAAACATCCACCTGACACATCCATCTGACACATCCATCTGACACATCCATCTGACACATCCATCTGACACATCCATCTTACATAGGAATATGACACATCCATCTGACACATTCATCCGACACATCCATCCGACACATCCATCTGACACATCCACCTGACACATCCATCTGACACATCCATCTGACACATTCATATTACACAGGAATATGACACATCCATCTGACACATTCATCTGACACATCCATCTGACACATTCATCTGACACATCCATCTGACACATCCATCTGACACATCCATCTGACACATCCATCTGACACATTCATCTGACACATTCATATTACACCGGAATATGACACATCCATCTGACACATCCATCTTACATAGGAATATGACACATCCATCTGACACATTCATATTACACAGGAATATGACACATCCATCTGACACATCCACCTGACACATCCATCTGACACATCCATCTGACACATTCATATTACACAGGAATATGACACATCCATCTGACACATCCATCTGACACATTCATATTACACCGGAATATGACACATCCATCTGACACATCCATCTTACATAGGAATATGACACATCCATCTGACACATTCATATTACACAGGAATATGACACATCCACCTGACACATCCATCTGACACATCCATCTGACACATCCATCTGACACATCCATCTTACATAGGAATATGACACATCCATCTGACACATCCTTCTGACACATTCATCTGACTGACGCAAAGCTGACGCCTAGCGTGATACGAGCACTTAAAATACAAAAATCTGACACACACAACTGACACCCAACAGCGGCATCTGACACTAGCACCTGACACAAACCCCCTGACACCAGCACTTCGCAAATGACTTTATGAAAATACAGGAAAAGCAAAAACGTCAACTAGAAAAAATTTCTTCATTCGAAAAAAAAACAAATTGTTTGTCAATCCATTGGTTTTGAGTTTTATTAGCTGAAAAATTCAAAAGAACTTTACTGTCGTAGTTCAAAAATAAAGATAGAAGTTTTCCCAGCTGGGCGCTGCAAGTAGTAACAAAGGCACTAAAGGTAAACATCCGTATTCAGTCTGTTGAATCTGTCAGTGAATGTGTCATTGAACGTCAGTAAATGTGTCAGACAATGTGAAAGTGAATGCGTCAGTGGATGTGTCAGTGGATGTGTCAGTGAATGTGTCAGTGAATGTGTCAGTGAATGTGTCAGTGAATGTGTCAGTGAATGTGTCAGTGAATGTGTCAGTGAATGTGTCAGTGAATGTGTCAGTGAATGTGTCGGTGAATGCGTCAGTGAATGTGTCAGTGAATGTGTCAGTGAATGCGTCAGTGGATTATCTTTCTGTCGCATTCCTCAGCCAGCTCGTGCAGGATTTTCTTGTCATAGAAGTAGTTCTCGGTGCGGAAGGCCTCGAGGCCGCAGGCTTTGACGGTCCTGATGGCCGGCCTGTAGACGCTGAAGCCGGCGCAGCTGCCGGCAAACTCGAGCACCCGCAGCTGCACGTCGGTCTCCCGACAATAGAAGTCCATGAGGCTGATCTTGATGCTGTTTGGCTTGTCCGACACGCACTGGTTGGTGCGGTAGTCCGGCTGCAGCAGGCTGGGGTCGGAGACCTCGCATTGGCGCACCGGGCAGACGCGCCTGGCGTTGCCGGCCTGGTCGCAGGTGCACCGAGTCACGGTGGCGTTGCCGGGCCCTGGCAGCCGCAGGGACAGCGCGCCGCCCTCTCGCAGATGGTGCGCCAGTTCGGGACAGAGGCGGGTCACCAGCAGCTCCGGACTCTCCGTTGGCTGGGCATCTGCAGCCGTCAGCAGAAGCAGAAGACAGCAGCAGACGCGGCTGAATGAGGATGAAGCGAGGTCTGAGAGCGACATTTTGCCCGTGGTTCTGTGGCCGCCTGGCTTGAAGAGGGACATCCGACTAGCGCATATTTTATAACAGCCGAGCTGTCAGCTCTGCGGCCAATTAGACAGAACTGAGAGCCATGGAGCTCTGGCCCTAGAATATGGACAGGCAGCTGCAAGCTGTTGTGCGAATGGCGGGTCTCCATGAATGAAGAGAAGCGTCACCCCGCCCCTGCCCTCCGTCCCTCACTGTCTGCATCGCGAGACGATAAAAAACGAAAACAGAAGGGGGCTGCTTTGTGCTTTTGACAAACAAAGCGTGGGAGTTACTCCGGGACAGTCTTGCTACTGTTTGCTTTAGCAGAAGCCTGCGAATGCAGAGGCACAAATACCCGAAACAGGCCCGTACGTAACGAAAACTTACGGCTCAGGCTCATGCAGACACACAGAATTCCAGCAGTAGGCAGACACGGCGCAGGCATGCCCTGACTGGCATCAGCTGAGCTCATAAATACGCACAAATGCATAATACAGTGTCACATATTCACAAAGATTTACACAGACTCACGCAGATTCACTTTGATTCACAGACTCACCCAGACTCACCCAGACTCACAAAGATTCACACAGACTCAGATAGACTCACACAGACCCACCCAGACTCACACAGACTCACTTTGATTCACAGACTCACCCAGACTCACCCAGACTCACACAGACTCACTTTGATTCACAGACTCACACAGACTCACAAAGATTCACACAGACTCACACAGACTCACTTTGATTCACAGACTCACACAGACTCACACAGACTCACAAAGATTCACACAGACTCACACAGACTCACACAGACTCACACAGACTCACACAGACTCACACAGACTCACACAGACTCACACAAAGATTCACACAGACTCACACAGACTCACACAGACTCACACAGACTCACCCAGACTCACAAAGATTCACACAGACTCAGACAGACTCACACAGACCCACCCAGACTCACACAGACTCACTTTGATTCACAGACTCACACAGACTCACACAGACTCACAAAGATTCACAAAGATTCACAAAGATTCACACAGACTCACACAGACTCATACACAAAGATTCACAGACTCACACAGACTCACACAGACTCACAAAGACTCACAAAGATTCACGCACTCACACAGACTCACACAGACTCACGCAGACTCACACAGACTCAAATAGACTCAGCTGGATGAAAATGAATAAAGCGAGTCTAGGTGAATTCAACGCAGTTTTGCTAGAAAGCTTAACAAGTGTTGCCGGGTGTTGCCCATTCGTGGCTCTCATGCCAGGCTCAGAGACCGCATGGTGTCATCAGTAAACTGCCATAAATAAACAGCGCAATTTCAAAGTTCAAAGTTCAACGACGGCCGACCAACTCCAGCGAATCACTTCGCTGCCCGCCTGTGGAAGATGATCTGGTGCTTGCCAGGTGCGTGCACCAGCCCGGCCGAGCCCACTTCGATGTCTTTGAGGTCTTTGTAGCAGTCCTTGTGCAGCTCCACCCGGTAGGCCTGGAAGATGCCGGACAGGAAGAGGAACAGCTCCTGGCGGGCCAGGCTCTCGCCCAGGCAGGCCCGCTTCCCGATGGAGAAGGGCACGAGGAACTCGCTGGTCTCGTACTCGCCGCTGGAGTTGATGAAGCGCTCGGGCCGGAACTGCTCGGGCTGGTCCCACAGCTCGGGGTCGTGGTGCACTCCGTACAGGTTCACCATGATCAGGTCGTTCGAGGAGATGTCGTAGCCCTGGTTGGGGGGGGGGGTGTTCCAGGATGCGGAGCCTCCGTATTAAGCGCTATAAGAGCGGTCACAGCCCGCCACACACCAAACCAGAGCGGTCACAGCCCGCCACACACCAAACCAGAGCGGTCACAGCCCGCCACACACAAACCAGAGCGGTCACAGCCCGCCACACACCAAACCAGAGCGGTCACAGCCCGCCACACACCAAACCAGAGCGATCACAGCCCGCCACACACAAACCAGAGCGGTCACAGCCCGCCACACACAAACCAGAGCGGTCACAGCCCGCCACACACCAAACCAGAGCGGTCACAGCCCGCCACACACAAACCAGAGCGGTCACAGCCCGCCACACTCCAAACCAGAGCGGTCACAGCCCGTCATGCACCAAACCAGAGCGGTCACAGCCCGTCATGCACCAAACCAGAGCGGTCACAACCCGCCACACACCAAACGCACACCTTGAACCTGATGTCGCGCGTGCACCGGTGGCCGACGGAGAAGGGCGCCAGCGTGGAGTACCGCTGCACCTCATCGATGAAGGCCATGGTGAAGTGCATGGCCTTCTTGTCCCTGTAGACGGGCAGGCGGCTGTTGCCCGTGGCGGCCTCCACCTCAGCGGCGATGCGGTCCTGGCACTCCGGGTGCAGGGCGGCGTACAGCAGGGCCCAGCGGATGGTGTTGGAGGTCGTGTCGGTGCCGGCGATGAACAGCTCCGTGAGGGTGCGGACCAGCTGGAAGTCATCAAAGCTGTGGTCCTGCGAGTGATTGACAGGTGCGCTGTTGCGTGTTGTGCTGCTGCAGCCAGTGAAAGTTCAAGCAGAGATGTAAGAATAAATATCATAAATTGTAGAATAATCGTAGCTAGATTAGCAATCCATTGGCTAGATTAGCAATCCATTGGCTAGATTAGCAATCCTGTGGCTAGATTAGCAATCCTGTGGCTAGATTAGCAATCCTGTGGCTAGATTAGCAAGCCAGTGGCTAATTAGCAATCCATTAACTATATTAGCAATCCATTGGCTAGATGAACGATCTATTAACTAGATTAGCAATCCATTGCCTAGATTAGCAATCCATTGACTAGATTAGCAATCCATTGACTAGATTAGCAATCCATAGCCAAGATCAACCAGTCGGGCACTCACCGAGCGCTTTGAGTTCAGCCGCTGCTGCTCCAGCAGGAAGGCATCCAGGAAGTCGGCGGGCTCGCTGACCTCGGCCAGGTTGCGGCGGTGCCTGTCGATCTGGTCCCGGCAGAACCGGTGCGTCACCTCAATATTCCTCTTGAACACGAAGACGTCAACGCCGATGAGCTGCAGCAGCCGCATGAAGCCGGGGATGCTGTACAGCCCCGGAAAGGCCGTCGGGATGAAGCGGCCAATGTTGTTGCCTTGCAGATTCTCCTGGGAGGCCAGCATGAAGTCCGTGAAGCCCTCGTCCTGCGTGCCGGCCGGTAGTTGAAGAGCAGCACGCTGATGACGTTGGCGATGGCCCGCGGCACGAGCTCGTCGGTCTCCCAGCCTCTGCCCGGCTCCGCGTCCAGCGTCTGCTGCAGCTCGGCGAGCTCGGCGTGGATGGCCTCCTCAGTGCCGCTGCGGGCGAAGCCGAAGTCCCGCAGCACTTTGAGCGCGAAGCGGCGGTGCTCGCGCCAGAGCTCGCCCTCGGCCGACACGATGCCCTTGCCGTGGGTCATGCTGAGGATGAAGGGCGAGTTGATCCGGCCGGAGAACACCTCGGCCCACTCCGGGCTTGTCAGGGCCTCCTTGATGGCCGCGTAGCTGTTCAGGATGACGAACCGGCGCGAGCCGAAGGTGAAGCTGACAAGGTCGCCGTACTGGCGGCGCCATTTACTGTGCGCCACCAGGAAGGTGGGCCGCTCCAGGTTGAACAGGTTGCCGAACAGCGGCCAGGGCCGCGGGCCGGGCGGCGGGCGTGGGCGCTGGCGGCGGCGGAGCAGCAGGTAGGCAGCGGCGGAGGCGGCGGCCAGGGCGGCGGCTGCCACCAGGTGCCGCTGGCGCTGAGCGGGCAGCAGCAGCAGCAGAGAGTCCATGCTGTATTCGAGAGTGACGCCTGTCGCTCAGCAGCTCTGAGTCAGAATTTTTGGCGACTCTCTTTATCTACCTGGCCCGGCCAGAGCGCACGCCTGAGAGATTTCGCGAGTAGCTCACGCTCAGGTAGGTGCCAGCCCGGGCCTGTAGGAGCGCGTCAGAGCCACCTGACCTTCGGGTGAGCTTTCGCTTGGGGGTCAGAGACGGACTCAACTGATAAGAGCTGCGGACTGAAGGCTGGCTGTGTGGTATGAAATTCTTTGGCAGCAATACAAATTGTTCGGTGCGAGCTCTGCTGCCTCTGCAGTTATTTTTCGCTTGCTTCTGTGCACTCAATTCTACCTGCTTACTGTTCTACCTGCTCTCAGTTCTACCTGCTCTCAGTTCTACCTGCTCTCAGTTCTACCTGCTCTCAGTTCTACCTGCTCTCAATTCTACCTGCTCTCAGTTCTACCTGCTCTCAGTTCTACCTGCTCTCAGTTCTACCTGCTCTCAGTTCTACCTGCTCTCAGTTCTACCTGCTCTCTGTTCTACCTGCTCTCACATCTACCTGCTCTCTGTTCTACCTGCTCTCAGTTCTACCTGCTCTCAGTTCTACCTGCTCTCTGTTCTACCTGCTCTCAGTTCTACCTGCTCTCAGTTCTACCTGCTCTCAGTTCTACCTGCTCTCAGTTCTACCTGCTCTCAGTTCTACCTGCTCTCAGTTCTACCTGCTCTCAGTTCTACCTGCTCTCAGTTCTACCTGCTCTCAGTTCTACCTGCTCTCTGTTCTACCTGCTCTCACATCTACCTGCTCTCAGTTCTACCTGCTCTCTGTTCTACCTGCTCTCAGTTCTACCTGCCCTCAGTTTTACCTGCTCTCAGTTCTACCTGCTCTCAGTTCTACCTGCTCTCTACTCTACTCTCTATTCTACTCCTCCGTAGTCACTGAAAGAAACTGTTGAGCTTCGGCTGAACTGCACTAGAAAATGGCATGATGCGATTAAAGAAATCCTGTCAACATGTATTTGCATGCGCTATTGATGAAATCATGCAGTGTGCTACAGGTAAGAGCTGTGCTAAACATCGCGAGTTACAGAGCTGGGCCTGAAAAAGAATTGGGATAGACAGAGCCGCTTTGTGAGGGAGTAACATTTCAGTATCAAAAATTTAAAGGAAAAAGTTCAGAGAAGCCACCGAGGACCGCGTGTAGTAGGAGTGACGTCATACTTTTAAAAAGTAAAGCCTAACTGATTAATGATTTATTTGATGTTGACTAGATATTTTTAGATATTGACTAGAGGTTGATTAGATATTGATTAGATATTGATTAGATACTGATTAGATATTGATTAGATAGTGATTAGATATTGATAAGATATTGTTTAGTTTTTGATTAGATATTGAGTGGATATTGATTGGATACTGATTATATATTGATTAGATATTGAGGTTCACCAAAGATTGATTAGATAACTGAATAGATACTGAATAGATACTGATAAGATATTGATTAGATACTGATAAGATATTGATTAGATACTGATAAGATATTGATTAGGTTATGATTAGACATTGATTAGACATTTATTCAAAGTGCGCCTCGTCCATCTCCTACTATTTGCTGTCCTGGGGCAGAAATGACAGAACAGGAAAGCTCTACAAAGCGTGAATTTATTCATTGCCAATCATTTTGCCATGGCTTGCTCTCGCCAGAAGTTACATCAGCCCTGCCAGCCGCTCCCCGGGGGAGGCATGGTTTGAGGACAGCTGAAGGGGGCACAACAAACAGCAGCAGTTGCTGCGGAGAAGGCGGGCCGCTGAAGGCGGAGGCCACACAAGCAGCCGGCCAGACCTGCAGGCCAAATTTGCTTCAGCCTGGGGAGCAGTGCGCGGCAGCTGCAGGCTGCTGGACCCCCTGCCTTCTCTTCATCTCGCCCTGTCTGCCAGCATCCACCACTCCCCAGCTGCTTTCCCATCAGGGCGAGGCTCCGTTGCTCTGTCCCGCTCCCCTACCCCCCCCCCGCGCACTTTAGGACAACAGAAGGCTGGGAGCAGAGGTGGGGGCAAAGCACGGAGGATGAAGGGAAGAGGCTGAGCTGCTGCTCCAGCGCGGATGGAGCGGCAGGACAAGCAGCAGCGGCAGCTGGGCTGCTCAAACAATGGCTGAGTCCTGAGGGGCGGCCAAGGCGCCCTCCACCGACATTGGCGGCCGGGGCGGCTGCACTTTTGCGATTCCCCACCGACTGCCGCACGCCCCGAAGCTGCGGAGCTGCTCCATCACTGACAGAAGCGATTGCAAAACACCTGGCAACCAGGGGGGGGGGGGTTACTGGCTTGACTGCTGGGGACATTGCTGGTGTCGTTTGGGCGCATTCGTAGGAAGAAATGGCTGTGAAAAGTTGTGTTCGCGAGTCCTCAGTTCAGACTGATGAAGATCAGAGTGTCAGCATCGCGGGAGCTTCAGTGCAGCCGGGTTTTCTCCCGGCGCAGGCCGCCCTCCGGCGGCTCGCGGGCGGCCTCCACGGGCCGGCCGTTCAGCGTGAGCTCATAGCGGGTGCCGCCGCGGCCGCCCGGCACGATGCTGATGCGGCCCTTCTGGCCGTCCAGCTCGAAGTCCAGCGTGGAGCCGGTGTCGCTGAAGTCGCTCTGCGTTATTTGGGTTGGGTTGGCTGCATTGCGAGACATGAGATCCGGGTGGTTGGGTTGGCTGCATTGCGAGACATGAGATCCGGGTGGTTGGGTTGGCTGCATTGCGAGACATGAGATCCGGGTGGTTGGGTTGGCTGCATTGCGAGACATGAGATCCGGGTGGGGGTGCAGATGAGCCAGCTGGAGCTCTGCTGGCCGGCTTTTGCCACAAAGTTGACGAATATTTGCAGGTTTATCAAACAGAGTTCTGTGGAGATTTCCAATTTTATTTTCTACTAGAAGATATTTTTTCTGGTTGGATTTTTTCAGCCGAATTTGTCTATGGCAAAACCAGATTTGTTGTGTGAAATATGCGAACCTCTGTGACGGGGGGCGATGACCAGCACAGATGGGAGGATAATGACCAGCACAGATGGGAGGATAATGACCAGCACAGATGGGAGGATAATGACCAGCACAGATGGGAGGATAATGACCAGCACAGATGGGAGGATAATGACCAGCACAGACGGGAGGATAATGACCAGCACAGGCGGGGGGATAATGACCAGCACAGATGGGAGGATAATGACCAGCACAGACGGGAGGGCGATGATCTACCCAGACGGGAAAATAATAACCAGCACAGATGGGAGGGCGATGATCTACCCAGACGGGAAAATAATAACCAGCACAGATGGGAGGGCGATGATCTACCCAGACGGGAAAATAATAACCAGCACAGATGGGAGGGCGATGATCTACCCAGACGGGAAAATAATAACCAGCACAGATGGGAGGGCGATGATCTACCCAGACGGGAAAATAATAACCAGCACAGATGGGAGGGCGATGATCGGATACTTTTAAACTTCTTCGAGACTCGAGTAATCTACAGCAGAATCAAGCAATTTTGTTTTTAAACTGTCAATCACTCATTCTGAGAGCTCGACCTATGCAATGTGCCTGTTGGTCTCGCTAATGCATTTGTTGGCCTTCAAAATCGGCCTTCAAATCCATTCCAGGACTTGAAGATTCGCTAATGCATTTTAATGGGGCTGGAGATGCACTCATGTTGAACGCAAATTTTCTATTTCTGTTCTTTTTACTAAAAGCCTTCAACAGCCTGCAGAGTGCGAACTGCCTCACCTTCAAGTCTTCTGGAGGGGGGGGGGGGTTGGAGACGAAACCCAGGCACAGGAGATGCAAATATACACTCTGCAGAGGCCCAGACTCCATTGCAACTGACAGCTGCGTTGAGTGCCGGGCTGGGGCAAGTCGAGTGCGACCTGCCTTAGCGACTGCGGTAGGATGAATTGAGCCCGAGAGCTCGCAGTTAGGGATTGCTAGACTAGCCCACTGATGAGGGAATAGAATGGATTGCTAGTCTAGCCCACTGATGAGTGAATAGAATGGATTGCTAATCTAGCCCACTGATGAAGGAATAGAATGGATTGCTAATCTAGCCCACTGATGAGTGAATAGAATGGATTGCTAATCTAGCCCACTGATGAAGGAATAGAATGGATTGCTAATCTAGCCCACTGATGAAGGAATAGAATGGATTGCTAATCTAGCCCACTGATAAGGGAATAGAATGGATTGCTAATCTAATCCATTGATAGTGCTATTAAACAGTTCACAATTGCCGCACTCACCACAGTCTGCAGCAGCTGGTCATTGCACCAGAGTTCAAGCGAGTCCTTGCCTAAAATTTGAGTATTATTTTGAGATAAATTCCTATGCCAGGGGTGAAGCCAGCCCAAAATGGGGTTGTGGACTTGTTTTGAGAAGCGCAGCACTCACTCAGAGCGATGCTGTAGTTCACGCCGTGCAGCTTCGTGTTCCACACGGCCGTCTCGGCAGTCGGCATGTACGAGTTGATCGGCATGGCGGTGCGGGGCCTGCGAGGGACGGGAGGGTCACGACCATGCAGTACAGACAGGGACTGGAGGGTGATGACCATGCAGTACAGAGACAGGGACGGGAGGGTGATGACCAGTACAGACAGTGGCGGGAGGGTGATGACCAGTACAGACAGTGGCGGGAGGGTGATGACCAGTACAGACAGAGACGGGAGGGTGATGACCAGTACAGACAGTGGCGGGAGGGTGATGACCAGTACAGACAGAGACGGGAGGGTGATGACCAGTACAGACAGGGACGGGAGGGTGATGACCAGTACAGACAGGGACGGGAGGGTGATGACCAGTACAGACAGAGACGGGAGGGTGATGACCAGTACAGACAGAGACGGGAGGGTGATGACCAGTACAGACAGGGACGGGAGGGTGATGACCAGTACAGACAATGGCGGGAGGGTGATGACCAGTACAGACAGAGACGGGAGGGTGATGACCAGTACAGACAGGGACGGGAGGGTGATGACCAGTACAGACAGTGGCGGGAGGGTGATGACCAGTACAGACAGTGGCGGGAGGGTGATGACCAGTACAGACAGGGACGGGAGGGTGATGACCAGTACAGACAGAGACGGGAGGGTGATGACCAGTACAGACAGTGGCGGGAGGGTGATGACCAGTACAGACAGTGGCGGGAGGGTGATGACCAGTACAGACAGTGGCGGGAGGGTGATGACCAGTACAGACAGAGACGGGAGGGTGATGACCAGTACAGACAGAGACGGGAGGGTGATGACCAGTACAGACAGAGACGGGAGGGTGATGACCAGTACAGACAGAGACGGGAGGGTGATGACCAGTACAGACAGAGACGGGAGGGTGATGACCAGTACAGACAGTGGCGGGGACGGGATGGCAATGACCAAGCTTAGCAATGGGAGGCGGTGGCTATCAAAGGAAGCTGGGCCTACGGACCAGCCAAGTGAGGCAGGACTGCCGCAGAGAATTAGTGCTCAAAGTTCCCTGCTCAGAGTTCTCTGGCAGCACCAATGGGAACCAGCACGCTTTACTGGCCAGCTCTGCCAATACTTGATGCAAAGAACCGAGCTGCAACTCCCAGTTGAAGTCCGTCATTGAAGTTTGCTGCGAGGGGCTTGCAAGCAAACAGACAGGGTAACCGAATTTAGCGGGGGGGGGGGTTCCTGGAAACTGATTATACGGCAAAGTGGGCAGCCTTGGTAAGCAAACACGACTGGAAACTGGACCGGGGCTTAACTGGGTTTGCTCAGCGATCCGGCAAAACGAGGGGCGCCTTTGTGGAGCGGCTTTTAGAGGAAATTTCACTGGCTCCGGCTCGGTGCAGAGTGCAGTGAGCTCTCGGGGAAGCAGTGTCTGAGGGCCAGTGTCTGAGGGCAGCAGTGCCAGTGTCTGAGGGCGACAGGGCCAGTGTCTGAGGGCGACAGGGCCAGTGTCTGAGGGCGGCAGTGCCAGTGTCTGAGGGCGATAGGGCCAGTGTCTGAGGGCAGCAGGGCCAGTGTCTGAGGGCGACAGGGCCAGTGTCTGAGGGCGACAGGGCCAGTGTCTGAGGGCGACAGGGCCAGTGTCTGAGGGCGACAGGGCCAGTGTCTGAGGGCGGCAGGGCCAGTGTCTGAGGCGTCTCACCTGGCCCCGGTCTCACCTGGCCCCGGTCTCACCTGGCCCCGGTCTCACCTGGCCCCGGTCTCACCTGGCCCCGGTCTCACCTGGCCCCGGTCTCACCTGGCCCCGGTCTCACCTGGCCCCGGTCTCACCTGGCCCCGGTCTCACCTGGCCCCGGTCTCACCTGGCCCCGGTCTCACCTGGCCCCGGTCTCACCTGGCCCCGGTCTCACCTGGCCACTTTGGTCGGTTTCTTCTTTTTGCCCTCCTTCATGCGAGCGGCAGCGGATTTTCCAGACGAGAAGATAACGGACATGCCGCTGCTGCTGCTGCTGCTGCTGCTGCTGCTGCTGCTGTTTGGCTCTGGCTTTGGAAATGCCGCAGGATCTGCTGGCTGAGAAGACTTTGGTTGGAGAGGCGGGGAGCGGCGGGCCGCCATGGCGGCAGCTGAGCCGGGCTTTATTGCCAGCCCCGGCCCGGCTGAGCCCCCGGTATTGGCTGCAGCCCCGGCCGGTTCAGCTGGGGGAAAAACTGGGCAGGATAAACAGACAGCAGACGGGGAACAGGGGGTTTGGGAATCGGGACAGTGGCGCAGGGGGTTAGGGAAGCTGGGAGAGACCGGTAATTACCAACACTTTGCTTCGTCTTCTCAACTCAAACTGGTAGCAATAAAAGTTTGAATGCATTGGTAAAAATTAGTGCAATTCAATTCCGTTCAACCAGCACGTCTTAGTCTGAGGGGTTGCTTCGAAGCGTTTTAACTCCAGTTAATTGCACACTAAATTTCACACTAAAGTGCACACTAAAGGCTCCAGAAAGCATTTGTTTCTAAGAAAAGAAAAATTTTTCTGCGTAATTAATTCACCTTGATTTGTTAATTTACAAACTTTTTAAAAAAGCACAAAATCGATTTTTTTTTAGTTAAAAGTAAATCTTGAGTGCAAATCTTGTGTGCATCTTTTATCAAATGGAGAATAAACCTGTGGCAGATGGACATGCAGTTGTCAAAGATTTGAAATTCATTTATTTAAACAAATTATATAAAATCGATTTGTTAATATCAGCAAAAGCGGAACGAGATTTTAAAATGAGTATGAAAGTAAGAAAGTTTAAAAGTACAAAGAGCAACGAGCGACAGATCTTTCTTAGAAAATGATTTAGCTTGTTCGAGAAAATATAAAGTGAATTTTATAGGAAACAGAAAACTCAGGTTCTAGGAAATTTTTGCCGTTTTTACAGAAGCCGTAAAATTGTTGGGACGCGATTAAATAAATCAAATTCAAATCTTTCTAAGAAACAGTATCTTTGCTTGAAGCACCTTCAGCTTTGTTTTACCGGAAAAGACCGTCCTTCAAAAACATTCATTTCTAAGAAACCGTGGCCTGTCGGGCCAGCCCGCGGGCCGCTCGAACGGAGGACCGCAGCCGCTCCAGTCGGTCGCCGCCAGCCGAGGCCCGCCGCAGCTGCTGCCCGGCATCGCCGACCGCAACTGAGGCGGCAGCGGCGGATTCCTCGGGGGCGCCATAGAACTCAGCGCGCACCAGGCCGCGGCGCAGGGCCTCGCGGAGCTGCACGCGGCGCTGGCCGTCCCGGTAAACGCCGCGCCCCGGCTCCAGAAGGCCGCGGCTGACGGCCGCTTCCGTGGCCAGCCAGGCGCCCGTGGCGGGATCCAGCGCATGCGTCACCCGGAACGGCCGCGAGTCCCGGCGACCCAGCCAGGGTTGAGGAGCGGCGCCGTTAACCCCGTCGGAACCACTGCCGACATCTCCGACATATTTGCCATCTCCGACATCTTTGCCATCTCCGACATCTTTGCCATCTCCGACATCTTTGCCATCTCCGACATCTTTGCCATCTCCGACATCTTTGCCATCTCCGACATCTTTGCCATCTCCGACATCTTTGCCATCTCCGACATCTTCGCCATCTCCGACATTTTTGCCATCTCCGACATCTTTGCTATCTCCGTCATTTTTGCCATCTCCGACATCTTTGCCATCTCCGACATCTTTGCCTGACCTATACTCGGTCGCTTCTTCGACAGTTTCGACAGCCACGGGTTCCGCCCGGATGAGGCCGCGGTTCATCGCCTCCATGACCGGCAGGCGCTCTCCGCTGATGCTGTTCACGTGGTAGCTGCGGTCAGCGCTGATCAGCCCGCGGCTCAGGGCGTCGCTTAGAGAGACGTAGGCGCTCTCCATGTGGTCTGCGAAACGGAGGGCGGTAGCTAGATTAGCAATCCATTCTATTCCCTCACCAGTAGGCTAGATTAGCAATCCATTCTATTCCCTCATCAGTGGGCTAGATTAGCAATCCATTATATTCCCTCATCAGTAGGCTAGATTAGCAATCCATTCTATTCCCTCATCAGTGGGCTAGATTAGCAATCCATTCTATTCCCTCATCAGTGGGCTAGATTATCAATCCATTCTATTCCCTCATCAGTGGGCTAGATTAGCAATCCATTCTATTCCCTCATCAGTGGGCTAGACTAGCAATCCATTCTATTCCCTCATCAATTGGCTAGATTAGCAATCCATTCTATTCCCTCATCAGTGGGCTAGATTAGCAATCCATTCTATTCCCTCATCAGTGGGCTAGATTAGCAATTTATTCTATTCCCTCATCAGTGGGCTAGATTAGCAATCCATTCTATTCCCTCATCAGTGGGCTAGACTAGCAATCCATTCTATTCCCTCATCAGTGGGCTAGATTAGCAATCCATTCTATTCCCTCATCAGTGGGCTAGATTAGCAATCCATTCTATTCTTCATCATCAGGCATAACCAGCCTCACTTGCCAGGTGCATCAGCCAGGTATTTCTATTTCTGTATTTTCCCAGCATTAATTAAGACCCCCGCTGAGGTAGGACAGCGGCACAGACTTTGAAGAGGTATTTTGGACAACAGTTGGGGGGGGGCGATGCGTTACCAGGCAGTTGATGAAGCCAGAGCGGCCCAGCATCACTTATTGATGACATTGCTACAATCCAAATCTACAGGCATGGGGAGATTCTTCTATGGGAAATTTACGTGCCCGACATTTTTTGCAAAATTGATTCCCGCTGCAACCGGGCAAGGCGGCTCGGCAATGAGCCTCACCAAACACTCCGGAGATGCAGTAGCGAATCTCCTTGGACTGGTTGGCGCGGGCGGTGGCCTCCTCCTGCGGGGACTCCACGCTGTCCACCTCTTCTTGGAGGGATGACCAGAAACTGAAAACAGAATTTTGATGATCTGCCTGTTTGATTTGGATAGACAGACAGACAGACAGACAGACAGACAGACAGACAGACAGACAGACAGACAGACAGACAGACAGACACTAAGACAGACAGACAGACAGACAGACAGACAGACAGACAGACAGACACTAAGACAGACAGACAGACAGACAGACAGACAGACAGACAGACAGACAGACAGACAGACAGACAGACAGACAGACACTAAGACAGACAGACAGACAGACAGACAGACAGACAGACAGACAGACAGACAGACAGACACTAAGACAGACAGACAGACAGACAGACACTAAGACAGACACACAGACAGACAGACAGACACTAAGACAGACAGACAGACACAGACAGACACACAGACAGACAGACAGACAGACAGACAGACAGACAGACAGACAGACAGACAGACAGACAGACAGACAGACAGACAGACAGACAGACAGACCGACAGACCGACAGACAGACAGACAGACAGACAGACAGACAGACAGACAGACACTAAGACAGACAGACACACAGACACACAGACAGACAGAAACACAGACAGGCAGACAGACACACAGACAGACAGACAGACAGACAGACAGACAGACAGACAGACAGACAGACAGACAGACAGACAGACAGACAGACAGACAGACAGACAGACAGACAGACAGACAGACAGACAGACAGACAGACAGACAGACAGACAGACAGACCGACAGACCGACAGACAGACAGACAGACAGACACACAGACAGACAGAAACACAGACAGACAGACAGACACACAGACAGACAGACAGACACACAGACAGACACACAGACAGACAGACAGACAGACAGACAGACAGACAGACAGACAGACAGACAGACCGACAGACCGACAGACAGACAGACAGACAGACACACAGACAGACAGAAACACAGACAGACAGACAGACACACAGACAGACAGACAGACAGACAGACAGACAGAGACAGACAGGCAGTTACCTGTGATCATAATCCTCTTCAAGCTCCATCCAGCTGAGACCGCGCCGCTCTATCGAGCCGCACGCCAGCTCGCGCTGAAATGGGGATGAGGATTCAGAATTTCAGTTCCCCAGCTCCCAGTCTCCCAGGTATTGAGGGTCTGATTGAGAACAAAAACTCAAACGCCCACGCGCTCGGCAGTTGAATGGGAGCAATTAGAGCTGGGGATTTCTCTGCCATGCCCAGCGGTAGTCGGCGGGGCGCAGAGGACAATGCTGGCAAGCAGCCGGACTGCGTGCTGGCCCAGAAACGGACACGCCGAATTTGGGAGAGCGGCGAAATTTGATAAGCGGTCGGAGTTTCATAGAAATAGAGGCGAAACACTGGGCGGAAATGGAAAAAATTAGAAGATTTTTAGCAATGGGATAACAATCAACACTCTCCGTATCTCAGCCTCCATATCTCAGCCTCCATATCTCAGCCTCCATATCTAATCCTCCATATCTCACCCTCCATATCTTACCCTCTATATTTTACTCTCCATATCTCACTCTCCATATCTCATCCTCCATATCTCACTCCCCATATCTCATCTTCCATATCTCACTCTCCATTTCTCACTCTCCATATCTCATCCTCGATATCTCACTCTCCATATCTCATCCTCCATATCTCACTTTCTACGAGTATATCTCACCCTCCATATCTCACTCTCTATAACCCAGCCTCTGTATCTCACCCTCCTCCATATCCTCCATATATCCTCCACTGTATAACCCTCTCTACTCCATATCTCACTCTCTACAACCCCTCTCCTCCATATCTCACTCGCTATAATCTTCCTCTCCTCCATACCTCACCCTTCATATCTCACTCTCTATAACCCCCCTCTCCTCCATACCTCACCCTTCATATCTCACTCTCTATAACCCCCTCTCCTCCATACCTCACCCTTCATATCTCACTCTCTATAACCCCCCTCTCCTCCATACCTCACCCTTCATATCTCACTCTTTATAACCCCCCTCTCCTCCATATCTCACCCTTCATATCTCACTCTCTATAACCCCCCTCTCCTCCATACCTCACCCTTCATATCTCACTCTCTATAACCCCCCTCTCCTCCATACCTCACCCTTCATATCTCACTCTCTATAACCCCCTCTCCTCCATATCTCACCCTTCATATCTCACTCTCTATAACCCCCCTCTCCTCCATACCTCACCCTTCATATCTCACTCTCTATAACCCCCTCTCCTCCATACCTCACCCTTCATATCTCACTCTCTATAACCCCCTCTCCTCCATACCTCACCCTTCATATCTCACTCTTTATATATCAGAAGACAGAATCGGGCCGCATTCGCTCCAAATCCAGTCGATTGGGGCGCACTGGTTTGGCCCGGCTCACGGCTGAGCACGCGGGGAGGGCGTGACTGGAGGGGTGGAGGGACACTAAAGAACAGCGGGGGTGCTCTCACCTCGGCCAAGGCCAGCAGCCGCTCCAAAGTTTCCACATTGGCAAACAGAAAGAAATTTGCCTCTGAGAATTGCGACCGCCTTTGGCCGGAGTCTGGAAATGGGGAGTTTTCGGGTCAGAGAGAAGCTGCATCGTTTGAGACTGCGGATTTCATCTGATGCCTCATCTACCCACCTGATGCCTCATCTATCCCCCTGATGTGTCATCTACCCACCTGATGCCTCATCTATCCCCTGATGTGTCATCTACCCACCTGATGCCTAATCTATCCCCCTGATGAATCATCTATCCACCTAAAGCCTCATCTATCCCCTTGATGCCTTATCTATACACCTGATGTCTCATCTATCCCCTTAATGCCCCATCTATTCACCTGATGTCTCATCTATCCCCCTGATGCCTCATCTATCCCCCTGATGTCTCATCTATCCACCTGATGCCTCATCTATCCACCTGATGCCTCATCTATCCACCTGATGCCTCATCTATCCCCCTGATGTCTCATCTATCCACCTGATGCCTCATCTATCCCCCTGATGTCTCATCTATCCACCTGATGCCTCATCTATCCACCTGATGTCTCATCTATCCACCTGATGCCTCATCTATCCCCCTGATGCCTCATCTATCCCCCTGATGTCTCATCTATCCACCTGATGCCTCATCTATCCACCTGATGTCTCATCTATCCACCTGATGCCTCATCTATCCACCTGATGCCTCATCTATCCACCTGATGCCTCATCTATCTACCTGTTGCCTCATCTATCCACCTGATGCCCCATATATCACTCCCGCTTACCGCGCCAGTCCCGGCCGGTCAGCAGCAACCCCAGGCTGCTCAAGCGGTCCCTGGCCAGCCTGTATCCGGGATGGCTCTCCCAGCCTTTCCGGAAAATCGCCTCAAACCGCGGCCCGGCTGCCGAGAACTCGGCCAGTTCGTCCCGACTCAGGCAAGCAAAGAATCCGGTCTGGATGAAAGAGCGGTGGATGGAGGGACACACTGCAGGTAACACTGGAGGTGGAAGCGGTGAATGGAGGGACACACTGCAGGTAACACTGGAGGTGGAAGCGGTGGATGGAGGGACACACTGCAGGTAACACTGGAGGTGGAAGCGGTGGATGGAGGGACACACTGCAGGTAACACTTGGAGGTGGAAGCGGTGGATGGAGGGACACACTGCAGGTAACACTGGAGGTGGAAGCGGTGGATGGAGGGACACACTGCAGGTAACACTGGAGGTGGAAGCGGTGGATGGAGGGACACACTGCAGGTAACACTGGAGGTGGAAGCGGTGGATGGAGGGACACACTGCAGGTAACACTGGAGGTGGAAGCGGTGGATGTGTAGAGATCTTCAAGCATAGTAGCCTACTAAAAGTAGCAAGATAAAAACATGAATACTATTTAAAACTAACATGCGTCATACTCTATTTTCAGTAATGCATGCAATATCACGTAAACAGCGAGTGATTGTTACATAGTCCAAAAAACCGGTTTTCAACCTAAATTTCCAAATATGGTAAAGGTCAAGTTAAATGCGATCTAGGCTTCACCCCTTTCTATGCAAAACCCCACCGGTCAAGAGACAAAGTCCATCTTTTGATTCTTATCAATAAAACCAGTTTGAAGCTCAAGGTCGAATGAAATCGTGTATAAATACAAGCAAAAATCCGAGCTGAAACCTCAGACTCGGAGCAGCCTTAAGAGATCTTAGGCTTAGCCAGAGTTACTAAACAAGGCTATATCTCTGAGAGAGACAAATACCAATTGGTAAACCTTTGTTCGAGTCTTTGTTATTTGAAGTCTTTGTTGTTCGATTATTGAGAGCTGTGTCATTGCCGGCCGTTACTGATAAGTCGATTTATTGAGTTATTGAATTTGAGGCCTCCCTATTCCTAAGGGATTGGATAGGATCTGCGGACCGATTCCGATACTCTTAGTTGATTACTGACTGATTGATTTTGGTACCCTAGAGTAACCGATAGGAGCAAACGACTCCGATTCCGTTATTTCTAGAAGAAGACGCCCTTTCGGAGGACCTCGTTATTGTTATAGAGTTGACTTTGTTATTAGGGCGCATCTCTGCACTCGAAGAATATATTGGTTTCTGCACTCGAGGAATATATTGATTTCTGCACTCGAGGAATATACTGACGTCGACGGACTAAGTTATTAAGCTCTCATATTCGGCCGATTCTATAATTCAAGACTACTCCGGAGGAAGAATATTTGAAGAGACGAGCTCGGAGAACCTGCCCGACAAAGAAGAGGAGCCCGCATCAGTAAGTGAACACTGAACCTTGTTCCCAGGCTTGAGGTCTGGAAGTGGGAGTTCGTGCGTTTAGACACTAGATTAATTTCTCTCTCTTCTCTTTCTCTCTCTCTCTTTCCCTCTCTCTCTAGTGTGCTAAAGCGAACTCTTCAGATGGAGGGACACACTGCAGGTAACACTGGAGGTGGAAGCGGTGGATGGAGGGACACACTGCAGGTAACACCGGAGGTGGAAGCGGTGGATGGAGGCACACACTGCTGTCAGCTTACCTCAGACTCCGAGTACTCCCCCTTGATGCCGAGCGCCAAGGACCAAAAGGTTATTCGCGCCAGCAGCCGCGCGCACTCGGCGAATTCAGCGACCTCCAGCTGGCGGCGAAGCTCCTCGGCGGCATCAACAGCCGGCCGGCAGGGTGGCGGCAGCAGCAGTAGCGGCGCCGGCAGCAGCAGCTCCCGACCGCGGAGGCTGCGGACTCGCCACAGCCAGCTGTCCGAGTTGTCCAACAGCTGAAGCTCCTCGTCAGCAAATACGGTCTCCTGCAGGACAGGCAGCGGCTGAGTGAGATCTGGCGCTTTGTGCTTAGTTGGAGGGGTAGGGGAACAAATCCCTACCCCCAGTGTACACTGGCCACTAAACAGGGTGGGGGAACAACCTCCTACCCCCAGTGTACACTGGCCACTGGACAGGGTGGGGGAACAACCCCCTACCCCCAGTGTACACTGGCCACTGGACAGGGTGGGGGAACAACCCCCTACCCCCAGTGTACACTGGCCACTGGACAGGGTGGGGGAACAACCCCCTACCCCCAGTGTACACTGGCCACTGGACAGGGTGGGGGAACAACCCCCTACCCCCAGTGTACACTGGCCACTGGACAGTGTGGGGGAACAAACCCTCCCCCAAGTGTACGAAAGCCAGCCCCGCTAGAGAAGGGGATGGGTGAATAAACCGCTACATCCGTACACACCAACCGATGTAGTTGGGGGAGGGTTTGTTCGATGTCGCCGAACTGGACGGTGGTGTGGGTAGCAAACCCTACCCGTGAATTCACCCAGAGCTCAACAGCGGGCTTACAAACTCGCTCGGCTTGCCGACCACCCTGGCTGAGAAGGCAGCCAGACAGCGGCACCAGGTAGCTTCGGTGATGGCGCCCGGCCGGCGCAGATGGCAAGGAGCCAGGAGGCGGGCCCGGTGGCTCAGTTGATCCGCTTTGAACTGCCACATGCTGAGTGCGCTGAACATTGACTGACAGGATGGGGAGTCAGAGAGACGTGTTATACTACTGAGCAGATACAGTAGTGTTGTTTTGTCAGCATACACAAATAAAACAAAGGCAGATACAAGTACATGCATGCGCTCAGAAGTCAGCGGAACGGGCAGAGTTGCCTCGCCGCTGGTGGCGTGACAATGTCGCCGAAGGCGTTGCGCCAGGGTGCCCCTACAACCATTAAGGTTATATAAATACCCAAGCAACCCCTCCATTCCTAGAATCCGAGTCAGTTCCTAGTGGTCTCGGGCTCTAACCTGGGCCACGTCAACCGCCTCCAGAAAGCGGTCGGCCGCCCCAGCCGAGTCGTCCCATCGCTGGCCGACCCAGCTGGCGAGGCGGTGTCGGGCAGAT
The DNA here is from genome assembly GCA_002269645.1 of Macrostomum lignano. Classification (NCBI taxonomy): domain Eukaryota; kingdom Metazoa; phylum Platyhelminthes; family Macrostomidae; genus Macrostomum; species Macrostomum lignano. Next base: position 912,880 of record NIVC01000020.1, read on the forward strand.
GCGAGGCTAGCCGGAGCGGCCGCCCGCAACAGGCGCAGCTCCCGGTGGAAGGCGGCAAAGTCGGCCGCGTTCCGCAGCTGGCAGGCCGAGCAGTCGGCCAGGACGGCGAGCTCGGCGGCGCCCGACCGGAGGGTCGCCACGTCGAGGAACAGCCGCCTGCCGACGGCCTCGTGGTCTTCTGCGTCGGCGGCGTTGTCTCCAGCTTCGACGAAGGTCATCACTGACGTCGCCGAAGACTCATTGAAGGCGGCGGCTGCGTCGATCAGGCCGAGCTCCGATTGCATCGCCGACAACTGCCGCGGCACATTGTAAGGGCATATACATGTACGAGGGTAAGTCTTGGCTTGACTGTATACGTACGAGTGCAGTACACTATAAAGAGAATGCGGCAATATTGCTCGTTGCCACAAGTTCCGGTAGCAACTAAACAGAAGTTCTGTCCCAGAGTTAAATTCTTGGACAGCTAAAGCAGAACGCTACAACTCGATTTTCTAAGAAATAAGCCGGTAAAGAACTCATGTCGCATCGCCTGTGCATTCAGTATCCTCTCCACAGATCGGAGTTTCGCAACCGAATTGGTCTATGGCAAAACCCCTTTTAGCGCTATGCATTCTCTATGCGCATTGACATATGGCCAAGCATTCTTAAATTGCTGACACTATTCATTGTCTATGGCCAAAAAGCAATCCTTCACCAATAACGCGACTGTGCAGTAAATCCCAAGCCGTGCTGTAAATTCCCGCACGTATTCAACTTATTAAATTTATTTAAGTCTACCTGAGCTAACTGGTCTAATTCTACCTGAGCTAATGAGCTAATCCTGCCTAAGCTACTGTCTCAGTACCTGAGCTACTGACCCAATTCTACCTGAGCTACTGACCCAATTCTACCTGAGCTACTGAGAAAATTCTACCTGAGCTAATGAGCTAGTCTTGCCTAAGCTACTGTCTCAGTACCTGAGCTACTGACCCAATTCTACCTGAGCTACTGAGAAAATTCTACCTGAGCTACTGACCCAATTCTACCTGAGCTACTGAGAAAATTCTACCTGAGCTACTGACCCAATTCTACCTGAGCTACTGAACCAATTCTACCTGAGCTACTGAACCAATTCTACCTGAGCTACTGAACCAATTCTACCTGAGCTACTGAACCAATTCTACCTGAGCTACTGAACCAATTCTACCTGAGCTACTGAACCAATTCTACCTGAGCTACTGAACCAATTCTACCTGAGCTACTGAACCAATTCTACCTGAGCTACTGAACCAATTCTACCTGAGCTACTGAACCAATTCTACCTGAGCTACTGAACTAATTCTATCAGCCGAGGTACCGAAATTTAGGACTGAAACTTACATTTTCGCAGGCAAAAATATTTTCCATTGCTGTTGTCACTTAATTAAAATAAATTATAAAGCCCTCTTATCCCTCTTATAGTCCATGCGTGCGATAAATTCCAATCTATCTATGTCTATGGCTAAAACCAGAAGAATGCTTTGCCCATAAATCAATGAATCTATCACTAGGTTCCTTCGTGCGTAAATAGTCTTGGCACGAGTGCGCGTTAGATAGAGACCTCGAGGTTACTAGGTTACTAGGTTACTCGAAACCTAGAGATAAATCTACCATTTCGTACGCTGCTTGCCGGCCTTCAGCTCATTTCTAAGAAACTCCAGTGTCGCGTCCTTCTACTTCAAATGTCCATGTGTAAATGGAACTCCTTCGGCATGTTCGGAATGTCCTTCGGAAAGACTCGCAGATCTTTGAACCACTCTGACAAAACGCACCGCCAGACGCTGAGTCGCCAGCCCAACCGCGTCCATCGTCCCGGCCACGTCCGAGTCCAGCGATTGACTTCGCGAAGCCTTGGCCGATTTTAGTTCGTCCAGCAGCGCCGGCTGCCGGGGCCTGTTGAAGGGGAAGATTCGCGGCCGCTGCATCCACTAAGAGGCTTGAGTTGAGAACGCAGCAGAGCACAGTGGAACTTGCCGGGCCGAGATGAGACCGAATATATGGGGCAGGGCAGTAAACTGGCACTTAATAACCTCTGACCCACCCCCGCGCTGAGCAGCCATTCAGGCTAGCAAGCCGTGCTCGAGTGCTGGCGAGATGCGACTCTCGACTTGGTTTTCTCTCGCTGTTGAAGTGCTAAACAGGATTTTACGCTTCATCATTTGGATTTACGAGTATCTGACCGCGGGGCAGCCCAGCAGTGCAATTATCAATCTCATACAGCTTGACATTCACTGCTCTGCTCCCGTGACCCACGCAGAGCCCTCACAGAATGCGAGAATTGATAACTCGGCTTTGGACACGCGCAAACTGTTTTATTGGCAGGTGGGGCGGTCAGTCTGGGGGCAATTAACTGGCGCCAGAGATTTTATGAGCAGCGGCCACCTGACTGCAGCTGGGCTCTGAGAAACTGCTCTGATATTATTTTATTTGTTTTTTACTTGGAACCTGCAGTTTGGGAGCTTGACGCGTTCTCTTCTTGTAAGAGCATTCTCTTCTAGCCAGTGTGAGTGCTGTCCCTATCCAGTGTGAGAGCTGTCCCTATTGAGTGTGAGAGCTGTCCCTATCCAGTGTGAGAGCTGTCCCTATTGAGTGTGAGAGCTGTCCCTATCCAGTGTGAGAGCTGTCCCTATTGAGTGTGAGAGCTGTCCCTATCCAGTGCGAGAGCTGTCCCTATTGAGTGTGAGAGCTGTCCCTATCCAGTGTGAGAGCTGTCCCTATCCAGTGTGAGATCTGTCCCTATCCAGTGTGAGAGCTGTCCCTATCCAGTGTGAGAGCTGTCCCTATTGAGTGTGAGAGCTGTCCCTATCCAGTGCGAGAGCTGTCCCTATTGAGTGTGAGAGCTGTCCCTATTGAGTGTGAGAGCTGTCCCTATTGAGTGTGAGAGCTGTCCCTATCCAGTGTGAGAGCTGTCCCTATCCAGTGTGAGAGCTGTCCCTATCCAGTGTGAGATCTGTCCCTATCCAGTGTGAGAGCTGTCCCTATCCAGCGTGAGATCTGTCCCTATCCAGTGTGAGTGCTGTCCCTATCCAGTGTGAGAGCTGTCCCCATCCAGTGTGAGATCTGTCCCTATCCAGTGTGAGAGCTGTCCCTATCCAGCGTGAGAGCTGTCCCTATCCAGCGTGAGAGCTGTCCCTATCCAGTGTGAGATCTGTCCCTATCCAGCGTGAGAGCTGTCCCTATCCAGCGTGAGAGCTGTCCCTATCCAGCGTGAGAGCTGTCCCTATCCAGCGTGAGAGCTGTCCCTATCCAGCGTGAGAGCTGTCCCTATCCAGTGTGAGAGCTGTCGCTATCCAGTGTGAGAGCTGTCCCTATCTAGTGTGAGAGCTGTCCCTATTGAATGTGAGAGCTGTCCCTATCCAGTGTGAGAGCTGTCCCTATCCAGTGTGAGAGCTGTCCCTATCTAGTGTGAGAGCTGTCCCTATTGAGTGTGAGAGCTGTCCCTATCTAGTGTGAGAGCTGTCCCTATTGAATATGAGAGCTGTCCCTATTGAATGTGAGAGCTGTCCCTATCCAGTGTGAGAGCTGTCCCTATTGAGTGTGAGAGCTGTCCCTATCTAGTGTGAGAGCTGGCCCTATTGAATGTGAGAGCTGTCCCTATCCAGTGTGAGAGCTGTCCCTATTGAGTGTGAGAGCTGTCCCTATCTAGTGTGAGAGCTGTCCCTATTGAATGTGAGAGCTATCCCTATTGAATGTGAGAGCTGTCCCTATCCAGTGTGAGAGCTGTCCCTATCCAGTGTGAGAGCTGTCCCTATTGAGTGTGAGAGCTGTCCCTATCTAGTGTGAGAGCTGTCCCTATTGAATGTGAGAGCTGTCCCTATTGAATGTGAGAGCTGTCCCTATCCAGTGTGAGAGCTGTCCCTATCCAGTGTGAGAGCTGTCCCTATCTAGTGTGAGAGCTGTCCCTATTGAATGTGAGAGCTGTCCCTATCCAGTGTGAGAGCTGTCCCTATCCAGTGTGAGAGCTGTCCCTATCCAGTGTGAGAGCTGTCCCTATCCAGTGTGAGAGCTGTCCCTATCTAGTGTGAGAGCTGTCCCTATTGAATGTGAGAGCTGTCCCTATCCAGTGTGAGAGCTGTCCCTATCTAGTGTGAGAGCTGTCCCTATTGAATGTGAGAGCTGTCCCTATCCAGTGTGAGAGCTGTCTCCATCCAGTGAGACAGAAAGATGTCAAACAGATGATGAACAGAGGCTGCATAGACAAATATTCGATGGCAGATACGAGCTAAAAGTTGCGCAGTGCAGCCAAATCCACAACACTGATTCTGTTCTGTATATTTTGCCACACAAAAATGCTAGCAATTACAAGAATAGCGCAAGGAAATACAAAGATGATCTTGTTAATCTTTAAGTGAACGCAGTTCCTCAATATAAGCATAGAATGCGCCGAGAAGCCAGTCGGACCTCACAGCAACGGGATAAATCGGGAAATACGCGCTACATTCTACTGAGTGCCAAAGAGTGTCTGACTACTGAGGCTGAGGAGGCGGCCCTCGTCACTTCTCCAGCACGTCTTTTGCCTCGTTGATTTTGGAAGCCAAATAGGGCGATCCGCCTGGAAATTGCCGGGAGCATCCATTACTCAATCTGCATTGCCGTAGTCACTCGCGTTTCCTGCTTTGCCTGTCCTTTCCCAACTCTGCCCTTCCCCATCCCACCTCTGCCCTTCCCAATCCCACCTGTCCTTCCCCATCCCACCTCTGCCCTTCCCCATCCCACCTGTCCTTCCCCATCCCACCTCTGCCCTTCCCCATCCCACCTCTGCCCTTCCCAATCCCACCTGTTCTTCCCCATCCCACCTCTGCCCTTCCCCATCCCACCTCTGCCCTTCCCAATCCCACCTGTCCTTCCCCATCCCACCTCTGCCCTTCCCGATCCCACCTCTGTCTTTCCCCATCCCACCTCTGCCCTTCCCGATCCCACCTGTCCTTCCCGATCCCACCTCTGCCCTTCCCAATCCCACTTCTGTCTTTCCCCATACCACCTCTGCCCTTCCCGATCCCACCTCTGCCCTTGCCGATCCCACCTCTGTCCTTCCCGATCCCACCTCTGCCCTTCCCGATCCCACCTGTCCTTCCCTATCACACCTCTGTCCGTCCCGATCCCACCTGTCCTTCCCCATCTCACCTCTGTCCTTCCCAATCCCACCTCTGCCCTTCCCAATCCCACTTCTGTCTTTCCCCATCCCACCTCTGCCCTTCCCCATCCCACCTCTGTCCTTCCCCATCCCACCTCTGCCCTTCCCGATCCCACCTGTCCTTCCCTATCACACCTCTGTCCGTCCCGATCCCACCTGTCCTTCCCTATCACACCTCTGTCCGTCCCGATCCCATCCACTGTCCGCCCCGATCCCATCCACTGTCCGCCCCGATCCCATCCACTCTGTCCGTCCCTATCCCATCCACTCTGTCCGTCCCGATCCCATCCACTCTGTCCGTCCCGATCCCATCCACTCTGTCCGTCCCGATCCCATCCACTCTGTCCGTCCCGATCCCATCCACTGTCCACCAATCCTGGCACTTGCCTCTATCCGGGTGGTTCAGCAGCATGATCTTCTTGTGCGCTTCCTTGATTTTGTTTTTGGACGCAGTTTGGCTGAAACGGAGCAACAGGATCGAGTCAAGCTAGGCTGCTGGCATTGGCTGGCTATGGGAGTTGCCCTCATGAGCGACAATCACAGAGGCCCCAAAATGAACTCGACAACCCACGCACACAATCAATTTGGTGCGAGGCTCGGATGCCCTGCCCACCCTCTGTTTCTGGCTCAGACTCAGAGAGCAGCAACCAACCTGACTTCCAAGATCCTTGCCGCCTCCCGCTTGCTCATCTTGACCTCGAAGCCGCCGGGCGGGTACTTGGACAGCTCAGGCAGGCGGAGCATCGCCGCGAACTGCTGCGGATTTTTCACCCGGCTGAGCAGAAACCGGCCGCCGAATCCCACGGCCGCCAGGCACAGCCCGCCAACCACTAAGGAGGACATCCGGCAGAAATGCGGGAGGGAGCTACTGGCTAATACATTCTCTATTCCCCATGCTCAATGCATTCTCTATCCCCCATGCTCAATGCATTCTCTATCCTAATGCATTCTCTATCCCCCATGCTCAATGCATTCTCTATCCCCCATGCTCAATGCATTCTCTATCCTAATGCATTCCCAATGCCTAATGCATTCCCAATGCCTAATGCATTCCCGATGCCTAATGCATTCCCAATGCCTAATGCATTCCCAATGCCTAATGCATTCCCAGTGCCTAATGCATTCCCAATGCCTAATGCATTCCCAATGCCTAATGCATTCCCAATGCCTAATGCATTCCCAATGCCTAATGCATTCCCAATGCCTAATGCATTCCCAGTGCCTAATGCATTCCCAATGCCTAATGCATTCCCAATGCCTAATGCATTCCCAATGCCTAATGCATTCCCAATGCCTAATGCATTCCCAATGCCTAATGCATTCCCAATGCCTAATGCATTCCCAATGCCTAATGCATTCCCAATGCCTAATGCATTCCCAATGCTTAATGCAAACAACAAAATGGAAACAAGAGGAAAAAAGCAAGTCTGGAAACAAAACTGCCAGACAGGCGGCATCTGTGAACAGAATTTCGCATTTGCAGCAAATATTACTTTATTATAATTAGTTTCGATAGACATTTGACATTAAACTGCGTCTTACAGACAAGGAACCGGTGGATTGGAGGGTGAAGCCCCCGCCGCAGTCGCACTGGATATCAGAGCTACCTGGCAGCCACTGCAGACAGAGACCCACAGGAGCAGGCGGTGAGGAGAGGGCGGGGCCGGTGAGTCGGGGACCGGACCGGGCAGAAAGGCGGGAAAGAACCGTCAGTCAGTCAGTGCTCAGGAGCATTACGAATGCCGATGATAGTTGCGGGTACGCGAGTAGACAAAGAAAGCAAAATCAGGCTGGAGGGCCGGCCGGTCACGTGGGCTTCGCGTAGTTGCGCGTCCACTCGCGCGCGTTGCGAATGGCCTCCGGCTCGTTGTTCTTCCACAGCTCGGCGATGTCGTTCTCTAGCGGATCGTCGGGATTCGGCGCGCTGAGCAGCGCCTGGATGGACAGCAGCACGGTGCGGATCTGCAGCGCCGGGCTCCACTTGTCCTTCAGGATGTCCAGGCAAATGCGGCCCAGCCGGTCTATGTTGGGGTGGTAGATCTTCGTCATGAACCGCACCTTGGGCGCGTTCATCGGGTACTCCTCGGGCAGGAACAGCTCCAGGCGGAACACGCCGCCCTCGTACGGGCTGTCCTTCGGCCCGTGCACCGTCACCTGGAAGTAGCGCGCGTTCGCTTCGTTCGGCGTGGCCTCGATGCCCTCCACCGGCTCCGCCATCAGACGCTGCGTCTCCTTGATGATGCGACGCGGCAGGCCGGCCATTGAAGAGCCTGGCTCTGCGGGTGCGGCCGGGCTATGCTGCTCTACTGACAGTAGCATGATGCTAATCTGATCAATACTCTACTGACAGTAGCATGATACTAATCTGATCAATGCTCTACTGACAGTAGCATGATACTAATCTGATCAATGCTCTACTGACAGCAGTATGATACTAATCTGATCAATGCTCTACTGACAGTAGCATGATACTAATCTGATCAATGCTCTACTGACAGTAGCATGATACTAATCTGATCAATGCTCTACTGACAGTAGCATGATACTAATCTGATCAATGCTCTACTGACAGTAGCATGATACTAATCTGATCAATGCTCTACTGACAGCAGTATGATACTAATCTGATCAATGCTCTACTGACAGTAGCATGATACTAATCTGATCAATGCTCTACTGACAGTAGCATGATACTAATCTGATCAATGCTTTACTGACAGTAGCATGATACTAATCTGATCAATGCTCTACTGACAGTAGCATGATGCTAATCTGATCAATGCTCTACTGACAGTAGCATGATACTAATCTGATCAATGCTCTGCTGACAGTAGCATGATACTAATCTGATCAATGCTCTACTGACAGTAGCATGATGCTAATCTGATCAATGCTCTACTGACAGTAGTATGATACTAATCTGATCAATGCCCTACTGACAGTAGCATGATGCTAATCTGATCAATGCTCTACTGACAGTAGTATAATACTAATCTGATCAATGCTCTGCTGACAGTAGTATGATACTAATCTGATCAATGCTCTACTGACAGTAGCATGATGCTAATCTGATCAATGCCCTACTGACAGTAGCATGATGCTAATCTGATCAATGCTCTACTGACAGTAGTATAATACTAATCTGATCAATGCTCTGCTGACAGTAGTAGGAGGCTGGCTACTCAAATGAAATGAAACAAGACTCAAAGCCGAGTTCCCGAGCAGAAAAAAATCGAAGGCAATCATTAGTGTCCCAAAATCATATTTTATCCCCGAGACGTTGGGAATCGCAGGAAGACAAAAGAAGACGCAGAAGAATTCTTTTACAAAATCTTAGCAGCAAAGTTTGACTCAAAATTGCCTCACCCGGTGAGAGAACAAATGAAAAAAGAGCAATAAAAAAAAGAAAACTGTAATAACAGAGAGGAGAAAGTCTTTGTCAGTGTCGGCAAAACAAAACGCTGAACTGGAAGCCGATGCGATGAAGGAAGCTGAGGCAGTGGAGGAAACAGGATCGAGAAGTCTCCGATCAAGCGAATAAAAACAGATAACAAAAAAGAATAAAAAGGCAAATCTGAGATTCAGAACTCTTTTTGTAGCAAGCAGGTGGGCGAAGACCGGCAACACGAGCCGCAGACTGCTCAAGCAGATGGAGGCTGAGCTGCTCTGGGGGAGAGTTGTACCCGAGTTCCACCCAAGGACAACTCAAGTAACATATATATAGGACGCAACACTCGAAAACTATGGTAAATGTTTTGAAGGCAGTGGCGATTTCGCCTAAAAAACACTACAGAGATAGGAAATTTCACGATTTTCAACACTAAAAAAGTGATTGGGTCTCTTAACAGTGTCAGAGAAAGTTTTAATCACTGTTTTGTGCCTCACATGCTGCTCTAACGACGCATTAATCGATCTTTCATGTTAAATTGGTCTTGTCATTATTTTAAACGTTTTTTCAAGTGACAGACCAATTACCAATTTAACAGACCATCTCCGTAGTGTATTTTTCCGGTGAAACCTGCCTTTAAAACTATTTCTGAACGAAAAGCTTTATGAATATCGATAGAGCGATAAGAAAGGCACAACATATCAAAAGATGAACACTGGATCTGCCTCCTATCAAAAGCAATAACAATTTTTGTGCTGAGAAAATTAAAACCTCCGATCTCTGTAGTGTATTTTTCGGCGAAAAGTGGCCTTCAAAACATTTACCACAGATTTAGAGTGTTGCGTCCTTCTACTTAAGTTGTCCTTGGTTCCACTCTGTGCACGACCGTACATTAATACTAAGAGCTCGCGCTTGTCATGCGATTCAAGCCCAGCTGAGGGCCCAATTGATTTCCGCACCCCCGCGAGCTAACCAGCTAAACCTTTGTTATCTACATTGATTTCCGCAGCCCCCCGCCTCTGCCAGAGCAGGCCACAGTGGCCAATTCAGATGGAAGCAGCAGAATTTCAATGGGGCCAATTAATAAAAGTCAACCAGCAGGCTTTGAGTTAGTTTAGAATGAGCAGGCGCAATATTGACAGTTATTAATCGGCTGCTGAGCTGATGAAGGCGGGAGAACAGGTGAGAACAGGACTGCAGCAATTTTAGCACCGCAAAATACAGGAGAGCTTGGCTGGCTTTTTATTAATAACAAATTTCAAATTGACCAGATTAATCTAGTGGTGACGCAGTAAAAACGCAACCATGAAATCAAAACAAATGAAATCTACTGTTGTCTGTTCGGCATGGATGTTAAATAATAAAAATTTATTGCTCTGACAAATACTGAGGCATATTGCACTCCATTACCTATTGATATTGCAGACACAGAGCAGAGCTACTCGAGCACCATAGCAGGGTGAATTGCAACTCTGATTTATTTGACACAATTTAGAAACATCCACTAGGATGCTCATTTAAAAAAGTGCTCAAAATCCTTAATCATTCATCATCAAAAATACTGTTTTTGTGATTGAGAAAATCAAAAAACTTTAAAGAATAAAACAAAGGAAACTAGAAATAAACATATGAGAGGCGATCCGCCAGCTGGGAGGGGGACAGTAGCAGTTTGGGGACAGGCTAAGCCGCTCACTGAGAGTGCACCACTCGCTGCAGGAGGCCCAGCGGGCTGAGCACGGGCTCCCGCTTCCGCCTGATCAGGTACAGCGGAGTGAAGCCGGTGGCCAGCAGCAGCAGGCACAGCCCGATGAACACCAGTGCCAGGGCAGTCAGCACCTGCCAGCGCTCCCGGAGCCGGACCTTCATCACTGATTAGGCGGCCGCTAAGGCTGGGGGCAGAAAGACGAGGCTACGATTGAAGCACTTGTAAGATACTAGCTGAGCCCCTTGCTGGAATAACTGGGACTGTGGGAGCTGGCTGCTCAGCCTGAGGAGCTGGGAGGCTGGCTGCTCAGCCTGAGGATCTGGGAGGCTGGCTGCTCAGCCTGAGGAGCTGGGAGGCTGGCTGCTCAGCCTGAGGATCTGGGAGGCTGGCTGCTCAGCCTGAGGATCTGGGAGGCTGGCTGCTCAGCCTGAGGATCTGGGAGGCTGGCTGCTCAGCCTGAGGATCTGGGAGGCTGGCTGCTCAGCCTGAGGATCTGGGAGGCTGGCTGCTCAGCCTGAGGATCTGGGAGGCTGGCTGCTCAGCCTGAGGATCTGGGAGGCTGGCTGCTCAGCCTGAGGATCTGGGAGGCTGGCTGCTCAGCCTGAGGATCTGGGATGCTGGCTGCTCAGCCTGAGGATCTGGGATGCTGGCTGCTCAGCCTGAGGATCTGGGAGGCTGGCTGCTCAGTCTGAGGATCTGGGAGGCTGGCTGCTCAGCCAGAGGATCTGGGAGGCTGGCAGCTGCACCAAGTTCTATCTCTAGGCAGAAAGTAAAAGCCTAGTAAAAAAATAAAAAGGCAAGACACAAGGGTGTTTACAAAGGCCACACGAGCCATGCGGTGCCAAAGAGCTGCAAATCCTCGCGCTCCGCATTTCGCCAATAAAATAATTATTGAATATAATTATTGTAAACTGCAAAAGCAAAAACAGAAACAAATCATGATTTTTTTCTCCTGCTTTTAATATACTGCTTTGCGCAAATAAAACATTGAAAACGGCTGTCTTAAAAAGCACAGATAGCATTGGATCTTGCAGAGAGGAGAGAACATTAGTGTTTGTGGCCTGTGCGCACCGCGTGAATCAGTATTAGCGCTGCAGTGCACAGTCAAGGATTACAGAGCAGGGTTGGGTTGGCCGAGCAGGGGGGAAAACAGGCCTAATCTAAGTGGAATGCAGAGCTCCCAGCCAAGTGAGAGTAACTGACAAAAAGGATCAGAAGAGAGGAGAAATGGGATCTTCTTGAGATCAGAGAATTGGAGTTGGGATCAGAGAAAAGATAGGATCTGAAGAGGTAGCAATGGGTTCAGAGAAGGTAGAGATGGGGTCAGAGAAGGTAGAGATGCGATCAGAGAAGATAGAGATGGGGTCAGAGAAGATAGAGATGGGGTTAGAGAAGATAGAGATGGGGTCAGAGAAGATAGAGATGGGGTCAGAGAAGATAGAGATGGGGTCAGAGAAGATAGAGATGGGATCAGAGAAGGTAGAGATGGGGTTAGAGAAGATAGAGATGGGGTCAGAGAAGATAGAGATGGGGTCAGAGAAGATAGAGATGGGGTCAGAGAAGATAGAGATGGGGTCAGAGAAGATAGAGATGGGATCAGAGAAGGTAGAGATGGGGTCAGAGAAGGTAGAGATGCGATCAGAGAAGATAGAGATGGGATCAGAGAAGGTAGAGATGGGATCAGAGAAGGTAGAGATGGGATCAGAGAAGGTAGAGATGGAATCAGAGAAGATAAAGATGGGATCAGAGAAGGTAGAGATGCGATCAGAGAAGATAGAGATGGGGTCAGAGAAGATAGAGATGGGGTCAGAGAAGATAGAGATGGGATCAGAGAAGGTAGAGATGGGATCAGAGAAGATAGAGATGGGATCAGAGAAGATAGAGATGGGTCAGAGAAGATAGAGATGGGGTCAGAGAAGATAGAGATGGGTCAGAGAAGATAGAGATGGGATCAGAGAAGATAGAGATGGGTCAGAGAAGATAGAGATGGGATCAGAGAAGGTAGAGATGGGGTCAGAGAAGGTAGAGATGGGATCAGAGAAGGTAGAGATGGGATCAGAGAAGGTAGAGATGGGGTCAGAGAAGGTAGAGATGGGATCAGAGAAGGTAGAGATGGGATCAGAGAAGGTAGAGATGGGATCAGAGAAGGTAGAGATGGGGTCAGAGAAGGTAGAGATGGGATCAGAGAAGGTAGAGATGGGATCAGAGAAGGTAGAGATGGGGTCAGAGAAGGTAGAGATGGGATCAGAGAAGGTAGAGATGGGATCAGAGAAGGTAGAGATGGGATCAGAGAAGGTAGAGATGGGGTCAGAGAAGATAGAGATGGGTCAGGGAAGATAGAGATGGGTCAGAGAAGGTAGAGATGGGATCAGAGAAGATAGAGATGGGTCAGGGAAGATAGAGATGGGTCAGAGAAGGTAGAGATGGGATCAGAGAAGATAGAGATGGGGTCAGAGAAGGCAGGATAGAGAATAGACATGCAAGCAGAAAGTGCAGGCAGTGGGGAAAGAAGCGCAGGCTTGGTCCATGGCAGTGATGGAGGGCGCTGGGGTGTGAGCAAAGCCGATACAGAGCCGCAGGAATGAAGCGGGCCCACGCAGAAGCGGATGCGGAGTGTCAGAGCAGTATATACGAGCTACGTGTGTAACATTAGTGGCACAAAAAGACAAGCAGCATAGCAACGCAAAAAGGAGAATTTTTCGGTCCAGCGGCGCTGCGAGAAGCACCGCTTGCCGCTTGTTAAAAATAGTAGTCACGCAAGATGATAAATTGTTAACCTTTCGCAACTCCGATCGCAGTCGAATATTAAATTCTGTTTTCAGCAAGCGAATAAACATACTAGACTACTCACTAGTAGTTCAACTGTACTATTGTATATTGTTAAAAAAAATTTTTACCCCAGAAATTCACCGAAAATCAGTGAGAAAACTCCGAAAGGTCAGTTATCACATTTTTGGTACAACACTATTAGGGCGGGACAATACGAAAGTTCATAGTGCGTCACAACAAACAAAAACCACCCTGCCGTCTCCGTTTCATTCATCATCACCATGGCCAGGTGTTAAGTACAGACAAGGGCGCACTAACTAACCAATGATCCACTCAAGCAGGGGAAGCGCGCAGCCGGCGCACACACTGAGTTGGAGCCGGGGATCGCCGTTCATTCGGGGGTCATCTGTTCGACACGACGCCGTCTTTCAACGACGCCATCTTCTTGGCGTGCATCTCGGAGGCGGCCGGCGGGATGGCGCCACCGCCGCCGCTGCCGCCAGCTTGGCCGGACGAGCCGGGCAGGGCAGACAGGTACTGCTTGTTGCGGTGGTAATTCAGCACGGATACTGGCGTCTTGCCAGCCATGATGAGCACCACGAATACAAAAAGGATGGAAGCGACTAGGATAGCGGCTAGCTTGGCGTTGCTGGCGTGCATTCCGGCTGGGCGGCTGAGGGAGGGCCGGCGCTGCTTTGTAAAATATTGGGTTATGGAGTACTGGAGCTGTCTGCCTTTCTGTGTCTGTCTAGCTGTCTGCCTGTCTTAGTGTTTGTCTGTCTGTCTGTCAAGCTGTCTGCCTGTCTTAGTGTTTGTCTGTCTGTCTGTCAAGCTGTCTGCTTGTCTTAGTGTTTGTCTGTCTGTCTGTCTGTCTGTCTGTCTGTCTGTCTGTGTCTGTCAAGCTGTCTGCTTGTCTTAGTGTTTGTCTGTCTGTCTGTCTGTCTGTGTCTATCAAGCTGTCTGCCTGTCTTAGTGTTTGTCTGTCTGCCTTTCTGTGTCTGTCTAGCTGTCTGCCTGTCTGTCTGTCTGTCTGTCTAGCTGTCTGCCTGTCTTAGTTTTTGTCTGTCTGTCTGTCTGTGTCTGTCCATCTGTCTGTCTTTTTGACTAAATCAAATCATAGATAGACACCCCAAGAATGGTCACCTAACATGTTGTTTGTTAATCAGAGCATCAGAAAGACTGGCTTAGAGATTCAACTCAGTGCAGCATTCATAGAGCTAAAGCAATAAGTTGCACGTGACAGTATAGCACTAAATTCAATTGACTTGCTATGTGACAATGCCATGTGGATTCCCCTATAATTTTTAAGTTAATCTTGTGTTTTTAGTAGGAACTGGTAAATATTTCAAACTTTTTGAATTTTTGTACATTTTTGATGCGTCAAGGCATTTCTTTGTTGATCAGCAAAAACCTTCTGTTCAAGAGCTGGAATCCTTGGTGCTAGCACTAGCGACCAGGTGCAGGCGCTCTGTGATGATTTAACATGCTCCAGTTTCAATTTCACTAATTGTGATTAGCAAATTTATTTCTTTTCGACTTTTTCTTTTCTAGCAGGTTCAGGTTTCAGGTTCTTTGCTTGTTTGTTTTGCCTTACTATACCAGTTAGTTTTGCCTGAATTTCATAAGTTTTTCTTATTTCATTTATTTCTCAATTTATCTCTACTCAACCATCTTAAAATGGCATTTTTATTTTTTTAAGTTATCCAAAAGATTGAAAACTTTTGGTATATTGCTTATTTGCTACCATCTTCTCTAATCTAACTATAAAAATCAAAACTCTGTCTGTGTGTCTGTCTGTCTGTCTGTCTGTGTGTCTGTGGACAATTTTGATCGCTATGGACTCCCAAACCACTCAACCAACTAACACCAAATTTTACACCCACCCTAAACTCACTACGGAGAATGTCTTAGGCTATCTTTTAATTTCCTAAATTTGAGTCTTCCTACCTAAAAGTGCAAAAAACTGCTCAAAATTCGCGATTTTTTTACTAAATCCTCCATAGCGCCGCTCCACTTCTACCGATTTATTTCAAATTTGACACAGGCAATTTTCAACTATTTTGGCACAATCGTGTAAAATTTCGAGTCTCAAAGTTAATCCTGAGCGGTGCTGTGCACTTTTAAAATTAGGCTGTTTTTTTAGCGTAGCAACCACCCCAACCTCCGCCCGCCTGCCTCTCTTTCGCGATCTGGGCCCAGATGTGTAAAAGGGGTTTCAAAATTGACTAACTTTCAGCTGCCATAAGTTTGCTCCACGTAAAGCGATTGACTTCAAACTTGACACAATTCTTCATTGACTCATTATCTATCTAAATGTAAAGTTTCAACTCTGTAACTCAACCGAAAAAGAAACTGTAGGCATGTGAAGTTTGTCTGCTTTTTCTGTTGTTTGTGGCGCTCAACTCACTCATTCCCGCAGTCCAGACGAAGGGTCAGGCGATAGGGCTCAATGTACATAGCGAATGTACAGTGTTTTGGAATAGCTTTATTTATAACCTTCTCTGCACCCCGAGAGTGGAGAGGCTACGTTTAGCCATAACAGTTTAGTGAGAAATTCTAACCACTGCCCTCCCCTCTGTATTGGCAAACTCTGCAGCAGTTTAACAGTGGATGGCAAACAGGCAAATCAAGGCGATGCGGGATGGTTTGTAAAAATAGCGAAAAATTAATGAATAACTTATTACAATGCAATCCTACTAAATTAGTTACACCATGAAGCTTTTAGCATTAAGTTTCGCATAGAGTAACTTTAAAATTTAAATGACTCCTAAGAAATGCGCATTTCCTTGGTTGTTAGACTGCTGCAGAGTGCAGACTGTGGTGGTGGAGCTGTTGAGAGATACACAAATTTGAGAGATACACAAATTCCTCTCAGGGCTGCTAATTGGCCAGAAAGGTGACGTGATTAAAGCATAAGAAATGATAACCATGATAGTACTACGTCCCACAAACTGGCTTTCAAAGCAGGGATCGGTAGATTTTTAACTCAAAGGCCAGATAAAGAATCCAACTCATGGCTGCGGGCCAGATGAGAGTGAAAAAGAAAAGGAATAGACTATTAGAAAGAGAGGAAGGGCGAGAGGGGGTAAGAGAAAAGATATAAGATAACAGGAAAGACGAGTGGGGTGAGGACGAGGAGAGAGCAGAGAATATGGGAGGAGGAAGCGAGAGGAGGGGAGACAGGAGGGAGAGGAAAGAGTAGAGGTGAGAAGAGGAAGAGACAAGAGGGGAGAGATGAGACAGAGGATCGATGAGAGAGGAGAGTAGAGAAGAGTGAGAAGAGAATAGAGAATAGAGAACAGAGAGGAGATAGGAGGGGAGAGAGAGGGAGAGAGGAGTGAGAAGAGAGGAGATAAGAGATGAGAGAGAGAGAGAGTTGAGAAAGAAGAGAGGAGAAAGGAGAGATGATAGAGTAAAGGGAAGAAGAGGAGAGAGGAAAGAGATGAGATTGTGGAGACGAGAGAGTAGAGATGAGAGATGAAGGAAGAGAGAGCAGAGTGCAAAGAGACAATAGAAGAGTATAGAAGAGGGAAGAGAAGAGGAGTAAGAAGAGAGGATTCAGTAGAGGGGAAAGAGAAGAGTACACAGGAGAGTGGAGAGTAAAGATGACAGAAGAGAGAGGGGGTAGAGAGCAAAGATGAGAGTGAACGCGATATATGAGAGGAGAGAGGAGAGCGAAGAGAAAAGAGAGAAGACAAGAGAGGGAGAGAATAGAAGAGGGAAGAGAAGAGAAGGGAAAAAGGAGAAAGGAAAGAGAGGAGTCAAAAGAGGGGAAAAAGAAGAGTACAGATGAGAGAGGTGAGAAAACATACGAGTATAAGAGAGTAAAGATGGCAGATGAGAGAGGGGAGATGAGAGACCAGAGACGAGAGTGAACAGACGAGAGATGGGAGAGTGGAGAGAAAAAAGGATAGAAATAAGAGATGAGAGGGAAGACAAAGGGAGAGAGAAGTGAGTGAGGAGAGAGGAGGGGAGGGGAGAGAAACGAGAGGACAGGGGAAAGAGGAGAAAGGACGAGAGAGGAGATGAAACAGGGGAGAGATTAGAGGAGAAAGAGATATGGGACAGGAGAGAGCAGAGAGATAAGAGGAGAGAGAGAGGGAGAGAGAGGAGAGAGAGAGGGAGAGAGAGGAGAGAGAGAGGGAAAGAGAGAGGAGAGAACATGCAGAAAGAATGAGAAAAGAGAAGAGAGAAAAGATAAAAGAGGAGAAAGAAGAGATAGATAAGAGAGCAAAGACGAGAGAGAAGAGAGGTGAGGGAAGAGACGATAGAAGAGAGGAGAGAGGAGAGAGGAAAGAAGAGATGAGATGAGAGGAGAGAGAGGAGAGAGTAGAGAGGAGGGAGGAGAGGAGGGATAAAAGAATAGAAGGGAGAGAGAATAGACGAGAGAATAGGGGATAGAGGAGAGAGAGAGAAGAGACAGAGACGAGAGAGAGGAGAGGAAACAGAAGAGAAGGTCGAAGTTTCGAAGGATCCAAGGGACATAAGGAGAGGCAAAGGCCAGAGTTTGCCTGTTCGGAGCACCCCAGCCAACAATATAAATGTTTGCCTCAAATCCTAATTTTTTACGAATGTACTCTATTTTATGTTTAATTCTAACCTAACTATTAACGAGTTTTTGTTTGAGTTTGACCTCAGATTTTAGAATACGAGTACATGCAAAAATAGTTCCAGGGATTGAAATTCCCCGGGTTCAAAATCCGCGGGTTTCAACAGCTTGTTTGATTCATAAACACAATATTTATTTTTTACTCTGTCCTCAGTGTCATTATGTTATTGATACATTTATGCATATTGGTGTTAGAACTCTATTCTCATTGGCTATTGTCAAAATGTTACCATTGTCATTTTCTAATGCTTACTTTGGTTTCTATTTGTTGTTTGTATCAGTGAAACATTTTAAGGGGGATATTGCGACATTCTGTTTTAAAATATTTGTCCTTCTTTCTATATGCACATTGTTAGCAACTCTTCTTTACTATCAATTATTAATTGGTTAGCATCCCCACCTTGTCAGCCATCCTTGGGCTTTTGCATATTGAACCCCATTTGATTTTTCTATCTATTCTTTATCTTATCTACTCTAGCCACCTCCAAAAAAATATATGCTGCACAAAGGGATGGCTTTCAAGCCTGGTCCTCTCTTTTTCTACTTTAATTATCTTCAAATCAAGCTGCAAATTGTTGAATAGTATTATTTTTTCTATAATCTAATATACTAAAATAATAAACTAAACAATAAAATAGACAGCCATAACCTATCACAATACAATTAGGCAACAAGAAAAAAAAGACTCTAAAAGACTATAATACCTAGGTTTATTGGCATATGTAGTAAAATCAATCATCCATATACAAATGTGATAATTTTTCTTTAGCAAAAAACTTGCAATAGAATCACTGATTAGCAAGAGTTCATGAAGATAACACCAATATCTAATCCACTGCAACTATGGCATATAGTGCACTTGGACTATTTTTATAGCTTGGACATATGCCATTTGGTATATTCTAGGGTCTAGTCCTCTAATATCAATGGGTTATTGAAACTTAATGAACTGAAACATTTATAAAAAAGGATATCTCAAATGTCTACCATATACTAAAAACTTAATGTTGGATTGGCTTAATTGGCTTTATTTCTTGACTATAAAAAATTTCAACTCAAAAAATGCTACAAACTCCTTGGCCATAGTTAGGATTCAAACAAGGGGATTATAATGTGAGCATCCTATGTACAAGTGCTTGTAAATTGATGTTGTTTGTTACTAATTATTAATTGATATTTTGTTTCATTTTTTGGCTATTTTTCTTAAAGTATACAAAGTTAATTTAGATTAATTATTATTTATTAGAATTATAAAATAGGTCAAAAAAGCTAGATGCAATTCTAGAACCAGTTTGGTGACCCTTTTTTATAATCAATATAATGCATCATTAAGTATGACATACTCACATTTCATAGGCTAGTATTGCAACCCTCAAAAATGGTCATACAACCTAGGTTTATTTTTTTGTGCGCAATGTGTAGATGTACCCTAAATTTTAAAACTGCACCCTGAAATTAAAAAATAGGTGCAGTTTAGGTGCAGTCTCACAACATATTTTCCATTGAAGCCTTATTTGCACTGCCTTGAAATAAGAAAAAAAAATTGCACTTTGAGCCTTAAAATTACACTATGAAAGTGAGCAAGTGTGATTTTGCACTGTCTCTGGCAAAAAAGAAAACCCTGCATGCAACCCCATTGGAGGTTGCAACCCATAGGTTGAGAACCACTGATCTAAAGGGTGTCTTGACAGTGCTAAGAATGAGGTCTTTTTTTCTGATCAAGGCAAAGTTAAGACCCCCTGGTTTTAGCTAGGTTTGAGATAGAGGGAGAGTTCAAATAAAGAATGATTGGACTCCTATCTAGCAAGCTATAGCGCTACAATTGGAAACAATAAGGAATTGGCTTTTATTGCTTTAGGCTCTATGCACAGGTTTTTTAATAATAATTATATTAGTTTACAAATAAAATATATGCATATGGCTGCATATTTATTATTATATTTAAAATATCCTTACAATCTAGCCAATAGCTTTAGTTTTGTTTCTTTGAATTGTAGCCTTAGCTTTCTCACTAGCCTGTATGCTTAAAAGATAAATAAATAACAGCAAGACAAATAGGTATTGATTTTCACCTGACAAATAGCTCAATCAACTGCAGGGTCATTCCACGAGAAAAGGACACAATGGGAAAAAAATTAAAACTGATGTAGAAGCACCAACTTTGCTTAAAGTGCTTAGTGAGAGTCTATATTTTATGTTTTTATTGAACTTTAATGAAGATATGGCATTTTTGTTCCTTTTTTTCTACTCCAAAGTCTATGTAATGCATACATTCTGAATAGGTACGCTGATAGGTATAAAGTTTTAAGCTTTGCAATTTAATAGTTACTAACTATAGAAGTCGTTTTCTGGCATATAACTAATGTTTCAGTATATGAAAGTAAAAAAAACGTTTTTAGCAGTTTAAACATAGCTTGAAAGATAGTATGAAACAGTTTATTGTGATGTAATTCATGTGTTACGACCGGGATATAGAAAGTTGAAAAGTTTTTTTGGTGACTGTCTCTTTGAAAAAATTAACATCGGGAATGGTTTTCATTTGAAACACATGTATATTGGTGTGATACAGAAGTATTGACACAGTTCGATATGCATTTTGTACTCTATTTTATGTGTAAAGTTAGGTTACGACCGGGATATCCTGGTCGTAACATGGTCGTAACACAATGATACCATTTGTTTTTTCATGTTGATTTTTATTCCCTCATTCAAAATACTGACCGTGTGTTATTTTTCTACACATAATATTAAGTACATGTATAAAGTACATGTGTACAACGCAGAAAACAAAATACTATAAATATATATATATATTTATCTCAATTAAAACAGGTCAAGGGCATCCAGCGTGACCACTTCTGGTGCCTGGACACTGACAGTGAAGTTGCTGTGCGAGCGCCAGTCTCAAGTGCTCCGCCGCCAAGGCCTTCCTGGGTCCCTGCAGCTGCCAGTACTCCGGTTCCAGCAGGCAGGCTGCTCACTGGCATGAGCCAAGAGTCCGCTGAGGCTCCAAGTGCCAGTCTTGACCCCATCGCAGCTGAGCTAGCTGTGGGCCGGTGGGTCCTGGTCGACTATGAGGGCGAGGTTTTCCCTGGCCAGGTTGTGAAGATCCGGCAGCTGGACGACACTGAGGGGGTGTTTGAATACAAAGTGAATGTGATGGTGAAAAGCGGCAACACGAACTACGCCTGGCCAAAGTCCAAGGACTGTATTTACTACCCACTGGCTGACATCCAGAAGCTGTTGGATCCCCCTGTGCCCTTGGATGCCCGTGGCCACTTCAAATTCAACTTTGAGTGATGGGCAACAACAGCAACTGCCACACAATAAACATGGATGCAGAACCTGGAACCCGGATGTTACTTTTCTGGGTTCCAGGTTCTGCATCCATGTTTATTGTGTTCACTTTACTGCTTTTACTTCGACGTTTTTGCTGATCTGAAATGGGAAAATTTAATTTGTCAGTGTTATAATAGTGCATGCAAAATCTAGCGTGTTTGGGTACCATCAAACTCAATGTCACTTTGTAGGTCATAAAAGATGTTGAAAAAATGCTATCGTTGACCTTGAAGTCCAAAACAAGTTTTAATAGTTTTTACCAAATGTTTAACTATCATTTCAAACGATCATAAGACATGTACCTTTCAAGAAAAGAACGATATTACTTGACTCACCGCCACTTTGTTGATAATTCCCGAGTGTGACTGCGGGGAGACAAAAGTGTTACGACCGGGATGTTACGACCGGGATTTTAACAAACTGACTTTAAACTATCAAAAGTACTAAAATAGAAGCGAATCACATTGCTTACCTGTTGTTTCATTTCTTTGTAGCATATTTTTGTCACTCGCTTGTGGTTCCAATGAATATGTTGAGTAAACTTTTAGTTTACTTTTTAAAAACGTGATCTACGTTTTTCACTGGTTACGACCGGGATGTGAATGTTTTGTTAATTATTCTCCTAATAAAACAACAATTTGTGCCAACTGTTTTTGCAAAAGAAAGACCATACGAAGTGCTTTCAAGACCACATGTTTTTTGTTTCAAATACTTTCGCCTATTAGAAAAAATATGACCAAATACAGTGACATGTTACGACCGTCCTTATCTGGAATGACCCTGCGAATTATATTCTAAACTGGGATTAAGATAGGCATACTGATGGTCAATCCTGGCATTTTTGAATCCTAGACAATTGTGATCCTAAGATTTAGGCCTAATCAAAATTAGGATTTTTGGATCTTAGGGTCCCAGGATTGCATTCCCTACTTGTAAGTCCCTAATATAAGCAATTTATAGGCTTAGCCTTAAACATAGCCATATTCTTGAAATTACAAATTAGCAACTTGGCATTTTTTAAACTAATTTTCAAAATCCAAGTTGGGTAGGCCAATAGATTTTGAGTTGCTAATTAGAGATTGGATAGGATTGAAATCTTTGTGCAGGATTGGGATTAGGAATAATTTTTTTCTTGGAATTGGGATCAGGAATTGGGATCAGGTCTTTTAGTATATTGTAGTTTGAAGGTCCATATAAAGTTAAACAAAATTAAGCAAAAAATATCAAGATCAAAAGTAAAACATAACAAAATTGATGCAAAGTTTTGTAATCAACAAAGGGCGATCTTCTAGTTTGTTTTGCAATATTATTTGCTTGTTTATTTTAGTTTAAAATAGTATGTCAATGCAGTAAAACATTAGAAAATGAGACCTACACCCAAAAGGGATGTGAAATAGAAGCAGATGAGTAATAGTAACAGTTAGGGGGGGGGCAGAAAACAGAGGATTTGGTTACAGAGGATAATAATGTGACACCCAATATGGCACAACACCAAATACTGTGCCAAGGTATAGGTAAAGTGGCGCCACAGAAATTCCTTGGACAGCCAGTGAAATTAGAATGTCTTTAACAGGATTTAGGGATTGGGATCAGGATCCCATCTGACCTCTATTGCTAATTTAAATAATTTTAATTCAACTAGACTCTAATTGATCTAAACATAGAAAAATGGATTTATATCTATGATAGTACTATTAGATACTAAGGTTATGGAAGGAGAATAGGCCTAGTAGAATTTATTAGGCCCTTAACTATAAAACCTTATTGGGCTTTGGATTTCTAACATACATATAACAATATTTTCATACAACCCATTTTTATTAACTAGTTAGTAGGCTCTACTGTAGATAATAGGTAGAGGGCTTGTTACTAGTTTACTTTTTAAGAAGCATTCTATTTAGCTATACACTCTCATCATTGTGATTAGGCCTATGGCCTATGCATAAGCAAACCATTAACCAAAAGCAACAGATATTTTTTATTCTAAGAAAATGTAAATAAAGAAGGGTTACTGACCAAATCTCATCTAATTCAGGGTTTATTCAGGTGTTAATTTAGGAGGGCTTGTTTGCACGTTCGTTGATTTGTTTCACTCTGTGACTTTATAGTGTTCATTTCCGCCATAATATTAATTTTCAAACAGTTTTTTTAATATTTAAATTAGACTTTCGATTTTTTAAATTAAACCAAAATATAAACACTTTATAACAAGTACGAAGTGTTGAAATGCTTTTTAAGTGCTGTACGTGATTCTGGTGCTTGATTTCAAATTTAAATTATTTTTAACTGTCGATGAGAGTGTAAATGTCCCCTATGAAATACTCCTTTGTGGATTAAAGCTTAAAGGACTGGAGGGAAAGGATAGGACAAGGGAAATTTATTTTAAAGGACGCCGCGACATCTCTTAAGATTTTTTGTCGAAAATTGCCGTCCGTTTTGTCTATAGCTTTACTTCGGGCTCAATTTCCAGTGTTTGAGTTGACACTGGCCGCTGGTCTTTTTGAAAGATTGGCTCGATCATCTTAGATGTACATAAGTTGTACAAGTTAGTACAAGTTGAATCCATTTTAGTTGATAAAAAATGATAACGCTCTCCCTCCATTTTTTACCATAAAATTGTTCAGTCAATATCTTTCTCTTCAATTTCTTTTTGGCTGGCTTATCATATCTTTTCAGTTTTTTATAATCCTTGCAAGTACACATTTTTCTACTGAAAGTAGCATGAGTGTAAGCATTAGTAGGATCGAGTTAACCCGCATTGGTTTGGAGAGATTACAAGCCTATAGCAGCTAGTATATAAATAGCCTCCACTGAGCACTCAGATAAGAGGGAAGGCCTTTGTTTATGCAACTTTAGAGTTGATAAAATATAAGCGAACATTATAAGATATAGAGGTATGCATAAGTGCTGTACATGTACGCGTATGTGTATAAGGTCGGGCAGTCTAGTGGTTTTGCAATGTTAAAAATTTAACTAGTTTTCATTTATGCAGTAGATAAAAATCATAACCGAAAACAAGACACACATGGAAGTATTTAGAAATAGAAACTTATAAGCTGCTGCATGCTTGCTTATCAGTTGAACCACCAAGTGGATTACCCCCAAACAAACGTTTTTGTTGCGCCGGAAAGGGGCAACGCAGGCACACGAAATTCAAAAACGCGGGCTACATTTCGTTGCGCACCCCTTCTCAAACAAAAATCAAATCGCGTCAGCCGTCTGGTCGAAGCTCGAATCGGCCCTAAGATCGAGGGTTAGCAGACCTTCGAAGCAGATGGGCCCATCGAAAATCTAATTTTCCCTTTGCCTTCGCCCCTCCCCTTGAAGCAGCAGGTGCAGATTGCTCCGCGGCTTCTTTCTGGCAAAGATCCTCCCGTCCCGATAATTTTCTTTCCCTGTAGCCAATTTTCCAATTTTCCTGAGCAGTTGCTCACGCTGACGGAGAAGCCAAGCCTCTCTCTCTGACCCCAGGTCTGCCGCCCTTCATCTCCTGCAGTTCGTCTCCTCTTAGAGCTTCTCCAACTCCCTCCTTAGTTCGTTTTCCCAACTGGAATCGCTCAGGGATGAGCTGCTTCATTTACAGGGATGAGCTGCTTCATCTGCAGGGATGAGCTGCTTCATTTGCAGGGATGAGCTGCTTCATTTACAGGGATGAGCTGCTTCATCTGCAGGGATGAGCTGCTTCATTTACAGGGATGAGCTGCTTCATCTGCAGGGATGAGCTGCTTCATTTGCAGGGATGAGCTGCTTCATTTGCAGGGATGAGCTGCTTCATTTGCAGGGATGAGCTGCTTCATCTGCAGGGATGAGCTGCTTCATTTGCAGGGATGAGCTGCTTCATTTACAGGGATGAGCTGCTTCATCTGCAGGGATGAGCTGCTTCATCTGCAGGGATGAGCTGCTTCATCTGCAGGGATGAGCTGCTTCATTTACAGGGATGAGCTGCTTCATCTGCAGGGATGAGCTGCTTCATTTGCAGGGATGAGCTGCTTCATTTGCAGGGATGAGCGCTTCATCTGCAGGGATGAGCTGCTTCATTTGCAGGGATGAGCTGCTTCATTTACAGGGATGAGCTGCTTCATCTGCAGGGATGAGCTGCTTCATTTACAGGGATGAGCTGCTTCATCTGCAGGGATGAGCTGCTTCATTTACAGGGATGAGCTGCTTCATCTGCAGGGATGAGCTGCTTCATTTGCAGGGATGAGCTGCTTCATTTGCAGGGATGAGCTGCTTCATTTGCAGGGATGAGCTGCTTCATCTGCAGGGATGAGCTGCTTCATTTGCAGGGATGAGCGCTTCATCTGCAGGGATGAGCTGCTTCATTTGCAGGGATGAGCGCTTCATCTGCAGGGATGAGCTGCTTCATCTGCAGGGATGAGCTGCTTCAAACACCCCAGTTTCGCTTGTGTCTCTCCAATCAGGGACCTGCAGCTGTCTATCGTTCCCAACTGTTACCGCTAGAATGCGGTGCTGGTTTCTAAATCCCCACCCCCTCCAAAAAATGTCTCCGCCAAACTAGAAGACCTGAGTGTGACAGTGGAGCAGAGTGGAGCAGTGCTGAGTTCCCACCCACTCAGTCTCAGTCAGTACGCACGCACGACTTCCCCTGCAAACCCACCCTCTGCTGCGTTCCTGCGCACTTCTAAGTTTAAATGTACTTTTCCCTGTTTTAGAGAGAGAGAGAGAAAGGAGGGGGAGAAACGGAGATTAAGCGCTGCGGGCCTGAGGTGGCGAACAACTGCGAACAATGCCAAGGCAGATAAAGCAGCAGCCTCCCTTTGCATTTGTTAGTATTTCATTCTGCACTGCTGCGCTTTATCCAGCTCTCACCCGCCCTGCCACTCACTGCAGCCCGCGCATTCCGCCACAAGTCCCCCTTCTCTCTCCACCCCACCCTCCCTCTGCAGTTCACTTCTGCGCAGTGCAGCGCCAAAGCCAAAAAGAGAATTGCAGAGGGCCGGGGGTTGGGCCGGGCCGGAGGGGGTGGGCGCTGCTGCTGTAGTTGAAATGCAGGCGGGTGGCCGGCCGTCTCCGAGGCAGAGCCGGCCTGCGCTGTAGAAAACAGGAAAGACAGGCAGAGCGAGACAGAGAGTACGGGAAACAGCCAGCGTTACTTTTTCTGATGCGTCTTCCATATTCCCAGGTAGAGCCGCCCCCCGGCGGAGCCGCTGCTACAAATTGAGGCTCTTTCCCAGGCCGAACCGGTTGCTCAACTCTCCCTTCTCCCCCCACCTCACCGGGCCCCATAGTTGAGAACCTCAAATCCCCTTGGCAACCCGAGTCTTCCCGCGGGCCGAGGCGAAGCGGCCTCCAAATGGGACACGAGGACAACAGCAAAGGCGGCAACGGCGGGCAATCGTCGCTGACGAAGAGTCTGCTTCTGCCTGGCCTGATTCTGCTTTTGTTGCTGCTTCTGGCTGTTCGGCGTCGCAACCGGCGTCACGTGACTTGCGACGCGCCCGGGCCTCCGGCCTGGCCGTTGATTGGCAGCCACTTCCACGTTGAGCTGCCGTTGTGGCGCTGGGTGGAGCGCGAGGGCAAGGCGCGCTACGGCCCGGTGATCCAGGTGCGTTTCCCCGACCACCTGGCCGTGATCGTCTCTGGCTACGATGAGGTCCGCGAGGTTTTCCTCAACGAGAGCCTCCTGGGCCGGCCGCAGTTGCCCTGGCGCAAGCAGGTCGGCGGCCTGGCCCTCAGCGAAGGCAAACTCTGGCGCGCCCACCGGACCTTCAGCGTCCGCGCTCTCAACGACTTCGGCTGGGGCCGGCCGGCCTGCCAGGCCGACGTGGCCGAGGAGTCGCGCCAGATTGTCCAGGAGATTCGCGACCGCCTACCGGCCGGGCCGGCGCCGCAGCTGCGCTCGGCCGAGCTGGACGTCGGCGAGCTGGTGACTCAGAGCGTCAGCGCCGTCATCAGCCGGATGATCTTCGGCTGCGAGCAGGTGGCCTACGACGAGCGCTTCTACTCCAAGCTGCCTCTCATGCAGTCCATCGAACAGGAGAACCGGCTCAGCCTGGCCCAGACTCTGATGAGGCGCCTCGGGAAGCTGCCCTGGCCTCTGGGGCCGGCCGTTCGCCGGCTGCTGTGCCTGGGCCGGCCGGAGCCGCTGGTCATGGAGGCGCTGCGGATGTGCCAGGAGCAAATCGACAAGCGACGGCGCAGCCTCCGCCACAGCCAGCAGGCGGGCGGGGCGGCGCTGGCCCGGCAGTGCAGCCGGGACTACTCAGACTACATCGAGTTCTACCTGCGCGAGAAGGCCAACTACTTCAGCGACGACGAGAACGACAGCGGCCGTCGGGACGCCGCCGGGGACGCAGCAGTCGACGAAGCCACGGGGGCGGCGATGGCGGCAGAGACGGCGCCGGACGACCCTGTGGCTCCGTCCATGCGCGACGGCCGCCTGGCCATGACGATCTTCGACCTGATGACTGGAGGAGTCGACGCTGTGGCCAACCTGGTGCGCTGGGCGCTGCTGCTCGCCTCCCTGCACCCTGAGGCGCAGCGGCGGCTGCGCGAGGAACTCGAAGCCGCAGGCGGGGACGCCTCCTACGCTGATAAGGATAAACTGCCCTATGCTGAGGCCTTCCTGGAAGAGGTACGTGTCTCAGTGCCTGAGCTCCCTTCATACAGTGCCTGAACTCCCACATACAGTGCCTGAGCTCCCTTCATAAAGTGCCTGAGCTCTTTTCATACAGTGCCTGAGCTCCCTTCATAAAGTGCCTGAGCTCCCTTCATACAGTGCCTGAGCTCCCTTCATACAGTGCCTGAACTCCCTTCATACAGTGCCTGAACTCCCTTCAGACAGTGCCTGAACTCCCTTCATACAGTGCCTGAACTCCCTTCAGACAGTGCCTGAACTCCCTTCATACAGTGCCTGAACTCGCTTCATAAAGTGCCTGAACTCCCTTCATACAGCGCCTGAACTCCCTTCATAAAGTGCCTGAGCTCTTTTCATATAGTTTCTGAGCTACCTTCAGACAGTGCCTGAGCTCTTTTCATACAGTGCCTGAACTCCCTTCATACAGTGCCTGAACTCCCTTCAGACAGTGCCTGAACTCCCTTCATACAGTGCCTGAACTCGCTTCATAAAGTGCCTGAACTCCCTTCATACAGCGCCTGGACTCCCTTCATACAGTGCCTGAGCTCCCTTCAGTGCAAAGTCTAGCTCAGCCAGAATCTCATTTCGCACTGAGTCCAAACAACCTTCATACGAGGCCGCATTCCGAGTAGTCCGACTCAACAACAAAATAAGAGTTCACTTTAGCTCGCACTGGACGCACAGACGGAGTTGCCATTTAGCATTTGTCCAGCGCATCGGCAACTCAAGGCTCAATTAAGCGCCATTGTTTGCCTTAAGAGAAAAACAGCAGCCTTGGCCTTGTGCTTGCGCTGAGGCGTAGCGCAGTCACAGAGCCGTGCGTCTGCACCAATTGCCCGCAGCGGCAGGGCAGAGCCAACCAGTCCAAATTTGCTTATTTTGCAAGCCGCTGTTTGCATTTCCTGGCACGTGCCCTGCGGCTGTCATTCATTCTGCGCACGGTGCGGCCTGCAATCTGCGGAGCACGTGGCTGAGACATTTCGGCTGTTGCGATTGTCCCCACGGGTTGTAATTTACAGGTGGTATCTGCCCAGACTTTCTCAGGACACTGAAGGGCATTTTCTCTGCTCATAATCTGGTCTCTGATCCATTGTGTCTGGTCTGTGATCCCTAGTGTCTGGTCTGTGATCTCTAGTGTCTGGTCTGTGATCCCCAGTGTCTGGTCTGTGATCTCTAGTGTCTGGTCTGTGATCCCCAGTGTCTGGTCTGTGATCTCTAGTGTCTGGTCTCTGATCCATTGTGTCTGGTCTGTGATCCCCAGTGTCTGGTCTGTGATCTCTAGTGTCTGGTCTGTGATCCCCAGTGTCTGGTCTGTGATCTCTAGTGTCTGGTCTGTGATCTCTAGTGTCTGGTCTGTGATCCCCAGTGTCTGGTCTGTGATCTCTAGTGTCTGGTCTGTGATCCCTAGTGTCTGGTCTGTGATCCCCAGTGTCTGGTCTGTGATCCCCAGTGTCTGGTCTGTGATCCCCAGTGTCTGGTCTGTGATCCCCAGTGTCTGGTCTGTGATCCCCAGTGTCTGGTCTGTGATCCCTAGTGTCTGGTCTGTGATCCCCAGTGTCTGGTCTGTGATCCCCAGTGTCTGGTCTCTGATCCCAGACTTCCTAATCCTAGACGGTTAGCCATATTCCTTTAGCCCCAATTTCTTCAGCTCAATTCCTCGATATCTGTGTTCCCAGGTTCTCAGATTCGAATCCCAACCGCCAAAATCCCAGATCTCAACTCGAGCATCGAACCCGCCCCCCCCCAACCCGCCCGTCGCCCGCAGGTGCAGCGGTTCGTCTCCCTGCTACCCGAAGGCGTAGTCCGGCGCGCGGTGGACAGCACCACCATCGGTGGCTACCGCGTCCCCAAGGGCGCCCGCATCATCCCCAACCTGTACGGTGTGCACCACGACCCCCTGCACTTCCCCGAGCCCGACCGCTTCCAGCCCGACCGCTTCCTCCGCGACGGCCGCTTCCAGCCGTCCCGCCACCTGCTGCCGTTCAGCCTGGGCAAGCGGGCCTGCCCCGGCGAGGCCCTCGCCCGCATGGAGGCCTTCACGCTGCTCACCGCCATCCTGCGCCGCTTCTCCGTGGCGCTGCCGGACTCGGAGGCCGCCAGGCTCGACTTGCTGCTGCGCGGCAGCGACGGCTTCGTCAGGCGGGTCGCCGAGCATCGCCTCGCCTTCACGGAGCTGCCGCAGCCGCCGCCGACACCGCCGACGCCGCCGACACAGCAGCAGCAGCAGCAGCAGGCGCCGCAGTTTCTCTAGCGCTGTGAAAAAGAGCTTTTCTCTTCTCTCTCATCTTCTCTCCTCAGTTTTTGGCGTGAATGACTGAAGCGGAAGGACGCAGAGCTCGCAAATTTCACGAATTTCTCCAAGCAGCTCGCGTTCTCCAAACTTCCGAAAGTTCAGACTGTGGCCTCCTTCTGCTTTACTTTCCATAATTTTTTTGCTTGCCAAGCTTCTTCTAGTTGATCCTTGTAACTTTGATCTATGAGAAGACTCAAACAAAAAGGATTTTAAATTCGCGCCCGATTTGTTTAAAATGACAGCGTCAATCAAGCATTTCTGATTGGGTACCGAAAATCTGCCAAATTCCAAGAACTGTTCAGCGCGAGGCGACTCTCTCTCAAGAATAAAAATATTTTTGCTGTCCGAGAAATCATTCCGTTAAAATGCTTTCCATACTACTTGCAGCGTTCATCTACTTCGGTCTATAGTTAGAGATCTCTAGCGTTGTTAATAGATTTTATTTTTAGACATTATTTCAAAGCCACGCGAATGCTTTCAGACTGCGCAGAACTGATGATTTCAACTCCGTCTTCTCCCTTCCGCAGTGACACAATTTCAAATTCTCTCTGTGTGCGTGACCGCCATTTCTAAGTTGGCTAACCTTTCTTGGATTTTATTTCATTGCTTTATTCGCTACTCACTATGCTGCCTACTGGCGCTACTGTTTTAATCAGTTCGGAAATATTGGCAACTTTTAGCTACAGAAATTTGTGTGTATTAAGCACTGAAAATCGGCGAGATTGGGATAAGAAAATCATTATTTTTCAAAAGTATGGATTTTATCCAAGACAAACTACCACTAGAAATAGATTTTTTCTGAGACAATTGTTTACAAATGAGTTGCAACTTCAAAATGATTCTGATTGGATGCTGTCACACTAATCCCTAATCCTGGGATATGTTGCTACACTAATCCCCAATCCTGGGAGATGTTGCTACACTAATCCCCAATCCTGGGAGATGTTGCTACACTAATCCTAATCCTGGGAGATGTTGCTACACTAATCCCCAATCCTGGGAGATGTTGCTACACTAATCCCCAATCCTGGGAGATGCTGTCACACTAATCCTAATCCTGGGAGATGCTGTTACACTAATCCCCAATCCTGGGAGATGCTGTTACACTAATCCCCAATCCTGGGAGATGCTGTTACACTAATCCCCAATCCTGGGAGATGCTGTTACACTAATCCCCAATCCTGGGAGATGCTGTTACACTAATCCCCAATCCTGGGAGATGCTGTTACACTAATCCCTAATCCTGGGAGATGCTGTTACACTAATCCCTAATCCTGTGAGATGCTGTTACACTAATCCCTAATCCTGGGAGATGCTGTTACACTAATCCTAATCCTGGGAGATGCTGTTACACTAATCCTAATCCTGGGAGATGCTGTTACACTAATCCCCAATCCTGGGAGATGCTGTTACACTAATCACCAATCCTGGGAGATGCTGTTACACTAATCCTAATCCTGGGAGATGCTGTTACACTAATCCTAATCCTGGGAGATGCTGTTACACTAATCCCTAATCCTGGGAGATGCTGTTACACTAATCCCCAATCCTGGGAGATGCTGTTACACTAATCCTAATCCTGGGAGATGCTGTTACACTAATCCTAATCCTGGGAGATGCTGTTACACTAATCCTAATCCTGGGAGATGCTGTTACACTAATCCCCAATCCTGGGAGATGCTGTTACACTAATCCCCAATCCTGGGAGATGCTGTCACACTAATCCCTAATCCTGGGAGATGCTGTTACACTAATCCTAATCCTGGGAGATGCTGTTACACTAATCCTAATCCTGGGAGATGCTGTTACACTAATCCCCAATCCTGGGAGATGCTGTTACACTAATCCCCAATCCTGGGAGATGCTGTTACACTAATCCTAATCCTGGGAGATGCTGTTACACTAATCCTAATCCTGGGAGATGCTGTTACACTAATCCTAATCCTGGGAGATGCTGTTACACTAATCCTAATCCTGGGAGATGCTGTTACACTAATCCTAATCCTGGGAGATGCTGTTACACTAATCCCTAATCCTGGGAGATGCTGTTACACTAATCCCCAATCCTGGGAGATGCTGTTACACTAATCCTAATCCTGGGAGATGCTGTTACACTAATCCTAATCCTGGGAGATGCTGTTACACTAATCCTAATCCTGGGAGATGCTGTTACACTAATCCTAATCCTGGGAGATGCTGTTACACTAATCCTAATCCTGGGAGATGCTGTTACACTAATCCTAATCCTGGGAGATGCTGTTACACTAATCCTAATCCTGGGAGATGCTGTTACACTAATCCTAATCCTGGGAGATGCTGTTACACTAATCCCCAATCCTGGGAGATGCTGTTGCACTAATCCTAATCCTGGGAGATGCTGTTACACTAATCCCCAATCCTGGGAGATGCTGTTACACTAATCCTAATCCTGGGAGATGCTGTTACACTAATCCTAATCCTGGGAGATGCTGTTACACTAATCCTAATCCTGGGAGATGCTGTTACACTAATCCTAATCCTGGGAGATGCTGTTACACTAATCCTAATCCTGGAAGATGCTGTTACACTAATCCTAATCCTGTGAGATGCTGGTACTCTAATCCCTAATCCTGTGAGATGCTGGTACACTAATCCCTAATCCTGTGAGATGCTGGTACACTAATCCCCAATCCTGGGAGATGCTGTTACACTAATCCTAATCCTGGGAGATGCTGTTACACTAATCCTAATCCTGGGAGATGCTGTTACACTAATCCTAATCCTGGGAGATGCTGTTACACTAATCCTAATCCTGGAAGATGCTGGTACACTAATTCTAATCCTGTGAGATGCTGGTACACTAATCCCCAATCCTGGGAGATGCTGTTACACTAATACTAATCCTGGGAGATGCTGTTACACTAATTCTAATCCTGGGAGATGCTGTTACACTAATACTAATCCTGGGAGATGCTGTTACACTAATCCTAATCCTGGGAGATGCTGTTACACTAATCCCCAATCATGGCAGGTCCCTCAGCATAGCTGTGCCGAAGCCGTGTCCAATGTGATTGCAATCGCCGCTCACTCACAGAACTTGGCTGACTTGGGATGTTTTTTCTTTTTTGAAAAACGACTTCGGCTTTTGACTTTGTCAATTTTTTTAGAAATGGGCTCCGGAATAAATTGCGTCAATATGGAAGAAAAAATTATGCAAATTTTGGATTCTGGTTTTGGCCGATCGCTGGGTGTGATTGACAGGGCGATCTTTGCGGCAAGGAAGCAGCCCGGGACTGCTTATCGATGTCAAGCCGCTGCAGCACCCGGTGCTCTCGGGGGGGGGGGGAGTTGGGAGTTCGGCCGCTCCTGGTCGGAGCTGCTGAGCCATAAGAAGCGGTCGCGGTCCACGTGGGCCGCCATGAGCAGTCACGGGAGCGGCCAAGCGAACCGCCGCTGGCAGCTGGGCGGTCCCCGGGGAGGCTGAGGATGAGGCGCTGCTAGTGTGTATATATATGAATAGTTTAGCCCGTGTTCACCGGCTCGGGGATTCGAATTCTCTATTCGAGTCCCTCCCTATATACACGAATTTCTGGTCCGGCTAGTCCACTCCCCCTAGGGATAATTCTCCCCTAAACCCTGCAGAAGCTGGGGATCATTGGGCATCAATCACCCGCCCCCAGCCGCTCAACAGTTGGCCTCAAGGAGTGGATTGTAGCCGTCTTGAGCAGCTGGGGCTGGTGGGGGAGAGAGACCTGCGACATGCCTTGGCGCCGTAATTGCAGTCATTCTTCTTCAGCAGAGACTTCGAGTCTGCTATAAGCTGCGTCTCCCCCCCCCCTTGCTCGGCGCCTCTCCCACTGGGAAGTCATAAATTTGCACCGATCCCGGCGGTCCGGAAGCAGGGAGGGCTGGGGATTCAGTGAGCTGCCATCGCCTCCCAGAGCAGGTGGCGCAACCCCGCTGAGTAGCGAATTCGAACTGCAGTTGTTATGAATCGGGCCATTCGAAAATATTGAAAGCAGAGATTCGAGAGCGAGAAAAGCCGCTTCCTGTGCGGAAGCTGGCAGAGCTCGGCGCTTGTCTGCCAGAATTCCTGCGAACTGAAGGAGCTGTCAGAGTTCAGATTGGGTCGGCCTTGAGTTCGGAAAAATTAATGACTTGTGCGATTTGCTGTTGGAACTCGGAAACAGCTCAGCTAACAGCTCACTAAACAGCTCACCAAACAGCTCACTAAACAGCTGACCAAACAGCTGACCAAACAGCTCACCAAACAGCTCACCAAACAGCTCAACAAACAGCTCACCAAACAGCTCACCAAACAGCTCACCAAACAGCTCACCAAACAGCTCACCAAACAGCTCACCAAACAGCTCAGCTAACAGCTCACTAAAAAGCTCACCAAACAGCTCACTAAACAGCTGACCAAACAGCTCAACAAACAGCTCACCAAACAGCTCACCAAACAGCTCAACAAACAGCTCACCAAACAGCTCACTAAACAGCTCAACAAACAGCTCACTAAACAGCTCACTAAACAGCTCACCAAACAGCTCACCAAACAGCTCACCAAACAGCTCACCAAACAGCTCACCAAACAGCTCACCAAACAGCTCACCAAACAGCTTTACAAACAGAAACCCAAACAATTTCGGGTTTTTTCGGATTAAATTGACAGTTTCGTGGTGCTTTTGCAATTTTTGAATTTTAGAATTCCAAAATTGCATTTTCCTTAAATTTCACAATCCTCAACTTTCAAAATCTCAAACTTCAAAATCCTCAAAGTTGGGAATCGTGAAAGCACCACAAATTTGTCAATTCCTGAGAAGCGACCCCAGAAAAAACGCGAAGATTCGTGCAGGAAGGAATGAATCACTCTGTGAGCAGCCATGCCCCCCCCCCTAGCGACTCACCGCTGGCCGAATCCCAAGATCTCCATCACATCCCAGATTCCGTATACAAAGAATCCCCACCCGGAGCCGCGGCCGGCTCATTGCTGCGCATAATGCCGACTCGGGCGGGAAGAATTTCCCCATACTATGAAAAAGTTAATTTGGAATCGATGGCCGGCGGAGATAGGGGCCGTCGCATAGGGCTTCTGCTGCTTCTTCTAAAAGCAGGCGGAGCGAGCATTTATAAGCTTCAGCGGCCCCCTCCCCGCCGCCGGAGTCGCCATTATCTTAATGAGATCGCGGCGGCGTCAAAAATTGCTGCTTCTCTCGTGCAGGAGGGCGACTCCCAGCCCGCCTGCTTCTCCCAGACTCCCGCCCAGCCGCCTCATCAGGAGCCGCCGCAGCAGATAAGACAGACGAGCGACCAGAGACAGAAAGAACAATTGAGAGCAAAAAAATTGATTCCATAATTAACCTCGCGCTCTGCCGCGTCAGAATCTCAAATTCTAAGAAATGCATTGCGGGTTGAGCAGCCAGCCGGGATGAGGCTGGGGGGGGGCGTGACTGGAAATCCATCAACTGCTGCATGCCGGGCGCCACGTGGCCGATGCCAGCTGCCGGCGGGCGGCAACTCCAGCCAGGCGGAGAGCAGCAGAGCCGTCAGGTGGCCGAGGGGAGAAAGTTTTACGGAGCTGGCATCTTCTTGACTCCCCGCTGGGGTTGATGGAGCCGCACTTCATTTTCCCCGCTCTCCCCTCGCTGCCATCGTCTCAGCCGGCGCACGTGGCCGCTCCAACCTGCTGTCAGCCGCTGCTCAGCCGCTGCTCCGCCCCGCTGCCATCCGTCAGCTTCAAGCGGAGACAAAATTTAAATTGCGAATTTGAAGGCTCAGGACTGGCTGACTGTGAGCAGAGCAGTGGATTGCTAGTCTGGTCTCCGTGAATGAGGAACTGGCTGCCTGTGAGCAGAGCAGTGGATTGCTAGTCTGGTCTCCGTGAATGAGGAACTGGCTGACTGTGAGCAGAGCAGTGGATTGCTAGTCTGGTCTCCGTGAATGAGGAACTGGCTGCCTGTGAGCAGAGCAGTGGATTGCTAGTCTGGTCTCCGTGAATGAGGAACTGGCTGCCTGTGAGCAGAGCAGTGGATTGCTAGTCTGGTCTCCGTGAATGAGGAACTGGCTGCCTGTGAGCAGAGCAGTGGATTGCTAGTCTGGTCTCCGTGAATGAGGAACTGGCTGCCTGTGAGCAGAGCAGTGGATTGCTAGTCTGGTCTCCGTGAATGAGGAACTGGCTGCCTGTGAGCAGAGCAGTGGATTGCTAGTCTGGTCTCCGTGAATGAGGAACTGGCTGCCAGTGAGCAGAGCAGTGGATTGCTAGTCTGGTCTCCGTGAATGAGGAACTGGCTGACTGTGAGCAGAGCAGTGGATTGCTAGTCTGGTCTCCGTGAATGAGGAACTGGCTGCCTGTGAGCAGAGCAGTGGATTGCTAGTCTGGTCTCCGTGAATGAGGAACTGGCTGCCAGTGAGCAGA
Organism: Macrostomum lignano; assembly: GCA_002269645.1. Classification (NCBI taxonomy): domain Eukaryota; kingdom Metazoa; phylum Platyhelminthes; family Macrostomidae; genus Macrostomum; species Macrostomum lignano. The sequence goes on from NIVC01000020.1 coordinate 949,130, forward strand.
GCAGTGGATTGCTAGTCTGGTCTCCGTGAATGAGGAACTGGCTGACTGTGAGCAGAGCAGTGGATTGCTAGTCTGGTCTCCGTGAATGAGGAACTGGCTGCCTGTGAGCAGAGCAGTGGATTGCTAGTCTGGTCTCCGCATTTTGTTGCAAAATCCATAAGATAAGCTCGATAGAAAGGATTCATAAAACGAATGCATCAAGTTGTGCCGTTTTAATGGTTTTAGGCACAGGGCTTGTACGCAGGATATAAAATTAATATCGAATTCGAATTTTCCAAACAGAAAGCTGAGCGAATATAAAAAGATGAACTTTGGGTCCGCCTGCTAGCAAGAGCAAATAAAAATGTTGTGCTGAAAAAGTGAAAACCTCTCTTCTCCGTAATGTATTTTTTTCGGTAAATCCGATTTCCTATAAATTCCAAGAAACGTAGGTTCCCGACCTTCTGCTTGAGTAGCCCTTGAGTTTAATTCAAAACCAAAGCGCTTCAAAGCCGCATTGAAACTGTGGCAGAGCGGCCCCAGCCAGCACGGGCTGCGAGGCCGCTGCTGCATGGCTCACCAAAAAACTGATCAATAACATGCTTGGCATCTCCGGCCTCACAGATCCCCATAAACAAGCTCGGAAATTTCTGCTTCTGAAACCGGGATCGAACAACGATTGACGAGTCAAATCCCCGAGATAAGGAAGAGCAGTTCGGGCTGAGGGGTGGCCAGCTCGGAGAAAATCGAACCCCGATCCGCCTTATCTCCCAAAACAGGCGCGCCTAATCCCCATTTTTGCGCTGCCGCAGTCCCGCTTCTAGCCTCTCCCCCCCCCCGGTTCCTCATCTCGAACCGTCTCACACTTTCTCACTTTTCCCATTTCTCCTCTTCCCCAGCCCGCTGTCCGGGTTGGCCGGGAATTCGGGATTTCTCCCCCGGCCAGCCAATCGGCCGGCCCCCCGCCGCGCCCCCCTCCCCGCTGACGGGAGATCAGTTAAGGCCGCTTATCGCCGGCGCGGCATAAAACCAGCGGTGCGTTGCGGCAGCCGATTTCGTTCCCAGACTCGCCCGGCAGCCCCAGTCGATAAGCGGCAGATAAGCATTTATCAGGCAGCAGCCACAGCCAGATAGCCACCGCCCAGCAGCAGCAGACAGAAGCCGCCTGCAGACGCCTACACTGTGTGTATAAATACAACAGCCGCTACCTCCCCCGCGAACTGCAGCACTGCCTACGGCACTCGCTGAACTTTTTTGTAAGTTAATAATAACAATAGAACAATAGGCTTTGTTTAACTGAACATCCATCTGCGTTAGGCAGAGAATCTTCGCAGGTCTCTTTGCAAAAGCAGATTTTCCTGAGCATCTGCGGCTGGCTGAAGCTCGCCATGGCGTCTTGCTTGGTAATTTACGATTTGAAATGACCGACTTGGTCCTTCGGTTGCACTTCTGTTCCATTTTCAGGAGTTACAAGAGCCCCTATTCCCTCTGCTGGCACCCCAATTCCCTCTGCTGGCACCCCAATCCCCTCTGCTGACACCCCAATCCCCTCTGCTGGCACCCCAATCCCCTCTGCTGGCACCCCAATCCCCTCTGCTGGCACCCCAATCCCCTCTGCTGACACCCCAATCCCCTCTGCTGGCACCCCAATCCCCTCTGCTGACACCCCAATCCCCTCTGCTGGCACCCCAATCCCCTCTGCTGACACCCCAATCCTCTCTGCTGACACCCCAATCCCCTCTGCTGACACCCCAATTTCCTCTGCTGACACCCCAATCCTCTCTGCTGACACCCCAATCCCCTCTGCTGACACCCCAATCCCCTCTGCTGGCACCCCAATCCCCTCTGCTGGCACCCCAATCCCCTCTGCTGACACCCCAATCCCCTCTGCTGGCACCCCAATCCCCTCTGCTGACACCCCAATCCTCTCTGCTGACACCCCAATCCCCTCTGCTGACACCCCAATCCCCTCTGCTGGCACCCCAATCCTCTCTGCTGGCACCCCAATCCCCTCTGCTGACACCCCAATCCCCTCTGCTGGCACCCCAATCCCTCTGCTGACACCCCAATCCCCTCTGCTGACACCCCAATCCTCTCTGCTGACACCCCAATCCCCTCTGCTGGCACCCCAATCCCCTCTGCTGGCACCCCAATCCCCTCTGCTGACACCCCAATCCCCTCTGCTGACACCCCAATCCTCTCTGCTGACACCCCAATCCCCTCTGCTGACACCCCAATCCCCTCTGCTGACACCCCAATCCCCTCTGCTGACACCCCAATACCCTCTACTGGCACCCCAATTTCCTCTACTGGCACCCCAATTCCCTCTACTGGCACCCCATGCCTTCGTCCCGAACCACTACGAGCGGGTGTGAAATTCAAGCCATAGAATCTCATTTAAAAATAAACTCCCCATTTCTTACACTTCATCCCTTCCTATAGCTCAGGACTCGCAGGACTCAGCATAGAAATGGGCCCCATAGCAACAGACCAGGTGGCCGGCCTCCACTTGTGCGTTCGTTCTGTGAAAATTCGTTTCGTGGGAATTTCGTTCACGCAAGCTTTTTATGACTGCGGATTATGCTAATGAGCCGTAAGCCCAGCTGCAGCAGCGCGGGGATGCGGCAGCTTCGGGTTGCCGGGCCCGGCCAAGTCAAGCGCGAAGTCCCCTCTTCTCCCTTCGTCTCCCAGCTTTCTGCTCAAAATATTTTACTGCTCCCATGCAGAAGCCGACGAGACTTGGGAATTTTATTGGCCAGAGGGATCGGCAGGGGAGGCGATGGGATAAAAATCCCACTTTCATTTTTATACGAAGGGGGTGGAGAAATTTATGCCCGGCAATGAGAAGAGAATTAGTCAGGTGAAAGAAAGCATTTTATGAGAGGATGAGGGGTAAGCATTGGAACTCGGTCAGGGACGCCTCAGACTAGAGCTCTGGACTGGAAATTGAGCTGTGACTTTTCTCAACTTTCGGCCGGTGATGAATTTTTTCACTTACAGCAGATTGTGCTCGTAGAGAGCTGTGAACACCTGTCCAGAGCAGGGGAATACCTGTCCAGAGCAGGGGGACCACCTGTCCAGAGCAGGAGAATACGTGTCCAGAGCAGGGGAATACCTGTCCAGAGCAGGGGAACATGTCCAGAGCAGGGGAATACCTGTCCAGAGCAGGGGACCACCTGTCCAGAGCAGGGGAAAACCTGTCCAGAGCAGGGGACCACCTGACCAGAGCAGGAGAACACCTGTCCAGAGCAGGGGAACACCTGTCCAGAGCAGGGGAACACCTGTCCAGAGCAGGGGACCACCTGTCCAGAGCAGGGGAATACCTGTCCAGAGCAGGGGAATACCTGTCCAGAGCAGGGGGACCACCTGTCCAGAGCAGGAGAATACCTGTCCAGAGCAGGGGGACCACCTGTCCAGAGCAGGAGAATACCTGTCCAGAGCAGGGGGACCACCTGTCCAGAGCAGGAGAATACCTGTCCAGAGCAGGGGAATACCTGTCCAGAGCAGGAGAATACCTGTCCAGAGCAGGGGAACACCTGTCCAGAGCAGGGGAACACCTGTCCAGAGCAGGGGAACACCTGTCCAGAGCAGGGGACCACCTGTCCAGAGCAGGGGAAGCTGGCAAAGCTGACTAAACTTCAGCTTTTTGGCTTGAGGCGTCCCTAGTTCCATTTTTTGAGTGACCCACAGCCTCCTGTGCCAGCAGTTCAAGCACAATTGCCTTAATTGCTCAAAGCATGGAGCAACACGGTATTACATTTACCAAAGTTGATAGAAGTTCAGGTGGGGTTTCAGAGCAGCTGGTGCAGTCAAACGGAGCTCCAGATATTCTGTTTAGAGCTCCCTGACTCAGGAGCTGCAGAACAAATTCTGCAACAGATGGGATCAGGGAGCGCCGACTCTGCTGTGTCTCAGGACGGGATTTTATGCGTCCATAGAGTGGGATTAAACTGACAACCAGCCGCTTTTATCCCCTCCCGATTCCCCACAAATATTAAATCCCCATCTATTCAATTCCAACCCGTGTCAGGTTGAAAATCTGCTTTTGTCGGTGAATTTGTTGATTTTTCAGCAATGACACGCATCTGACGCGCCCCCATTGTGTTGGGAAAATTCTGGCTGTCTGGGCTGCCTCTCCCGTCACCTACACATGCTGACCTCAGCTCACCCACTGCCACCGTCCCCTTTCTCTCCATCTCTCTCTCTTTCTATCTCCTTTCTGACTTCTTTCTGATCTCCCCCATCTCTACTCAATCTCCCTCTCTCTCCCTCCATCTCTACTCAATCTCCCTCTCTCTCCTCTCCATCTCTACTCAATCTCCCTCTCTCCCTCCATCTCTACTCAATCTCCCTCTCTCTCCCTCCATCTCTACTCAATCTCCCTCTCTCTCCTCTCCATCTCTACTCAATCTCCCTCTCTCCCTCCATCTCTACTCCATCTCTCTCTCTCTCCCTCCATCTCTACTCAATCTCCCTCTCTCCCTCCATCTCTACTCAATCTCCCTCTCTCCCTCCATCTCTACTCAATCTCACTCTCTCCCTCCATCTCTACTCAATCTCCCTCTCTCCCTCCATCTCTACTCAATCTCCCTCTCTCCCTCCATCTCTACTCAATCTCCCTCTCTCTCCCTCCATCTCTACTCAATCTTCATCTCTCACACTCGCCCCCCCTGGCCTCCGTCCGTGCAGCATGGAGATCCTCCAGGCGCACTCCAGCAGGGACTGCAGCGCGGTGCAGCAGCCCCCCTACTCCTGGCACCACCGGACAGTCGGTGGAGACCTCGAAGATCCCTCGTCGGCTGCTGCAGCTACAGCGGCCGCCACCGCTGCCGCCGCCGCAGCCGCAGCAGCAGCCGCAGCTGCCGCTGCCACAACGACGGCATCGTCTGCAGCTGCGGCAGCGACCGCAGAGTCGGACTGCTCCGTAGTCAGCCAGTCTGCTGGCCAGCGCCTGACTGACAGCGGCGACGAGTCTCCGGAGAAGTTCATCCAGCAGCAGCAGCAGCACCTGGCCGGCGGCGGCTGCGCAATGCCGCATCACCACCAGGAGTCCGGCCTGTTCGGCGGCGGCGCCTACATGTCCGGCCAGGGCCAGCCAATCAAAGCGGAGCTCGGGCTGGGCCAGGGTGAGTCCGGAGCTCCCGTCAGGATTCCCAATTGCAGATCCCAACTGGCCCGTTCCTCACTAGAAAATGGCCGCGACTGCAGTAGCAACAAAGGAATGTGAAACGAACCTCTGAGTCTCATTAAAATGTGTGCAACAAACTAAATAGAAAACCAGCCCTGAACCATTGTGTCTCACAGTACTCACAGTACTCACAGTCCCCACAGTACTCACAGTCCCCACAGTCCCCACAGTACTCACAGTACTCACAGTACTCACAGTACCCACAGTACTCACAGAACTCACAGTAGTGTTTATCCTCCTCGCACAGACGCCATTGGCTACCCGGTGGGCATCCAGACCTGCTGGTCGAACTTCCCCCCTGACCCGGCGGCGCAGCAGCACCAGCTGCAGCAGTACCAGCAGCACCAGCTGCAGCACCAGCTGCAGCATCAGCATCATCAGCAGCACCTGCAGCACAGCAGCAGCGGCGGCAGCGGCGGCAGCGGCGGCAGCAATGGCTTTGGTTTCGCTTTCGGTCACCAGCAAAACTCAGAGGCCGGCTTCCCGGGCTCGTATCCCGCCAGCTTCAGCTCCCCGTACCAGCCCTACTTCCCGGCAGCCGCAGCGGCCGCCGAATACGCCAGGAACCCGCTGGGGATTCACCCGTCTCTGTTCCGCATGAACCCGCAGCACCAGCAGCACCAGCACCACCAGCACCATCCAGGACACCTGGTTGGACGCCTGCACCAGTTTAAGGCTCGGGCCAGGAACGCCTCGGGTGAGAATTGCGTAGCTTGATCTCATGGTGTGATCTCATAGTGTGATCTCATAGTGTGATCTCATAGTGTGATCTCATAGTGTGATCTCATAGTGTGATCTCATAGTGTGATCTCATAGTGTGATCTCTTATTGTGATCTCATAGTGTGATCTCATAGTGTGATCTCATAGTGTGATCTCATAGTGTGATCTCTTATTGTGATCTCATAGTGTGATCTCATAATGTGATCTGTTATTGTGATCTCATAGTGTGATCTCATAGTGTGATCTCATAGTGTGATCTTATAGTGTAATCTTATCGTGTGATTTCAAATTGTGATCTCTTAGTGTGATCTCATAGAGTGATCTCATATTGTGATCTCTCTTATTGAATCTCATAGAGTGATCTCATAGACCAGCGATCCCTTTGCATAATCTCAAAGTATGGATCCCCGTGCCATCATCCTTCAGCACTCACTGCCGCCCATCCCGCAGAGAGTCGCGAGTGCGTGAACTGCGGTGCCACGGCCACCCCACTGTGGCGCCGGGACGGAGGTGGCCACTACCTGTGCAACGCATGCGGCCTGTACCATAAGATGAACGGGCAGAGCCGGCCGCTCATCAAGCCAAAACGGCGCATGGTGAGCAGGGGCTCGAATATTTTCAATCACTCCCGATCCGTCACTCACAATCCGTCACTCACAATCGGTCACTTACAATCCTTCACTCACAATCCGTCACTCACAATCGGTCACTTACAATCCTTCACTCACAGTCCGTCACTCACAGTCCGTCACTCACAATCCTTCACTCACAATTCGTCACTCACAATCCGTTACTCACAATCCGTTACTCACAGTCCGTCACTCACAATCCGTCACTCGCAATCCTTCACTTACAATCCGTTACTCACAGTCCGTCACTCACAATCCGTCACTCACAATCCGTCACTCACAATCCGTCACTCACAATCCGTCACTCACAATCCGTCACTCACAATCCGTCGCTCACAATCGGTCACTTACAATCCGTCACTCACAATCCGCCAGTCACAAACTGTCACTCACAATCCTTCACTCACAGTCCGTCACTCACAATCCGTCACTCACAATCCTTCACTCACAATCCTTCACTCACAGTCCATCACTCACAATTGGTCACTCACAATCCGTCGCTCACAATTGGTCACTTACAATCGGTCACTCACAATCCGCCAGTCACAAACTGTCACTCACAATCCTTCACTCACAATCCTTCACTCACAATCCGTCACTCACAATCCTTCACTCACAATCCTTCACTCACAATCCTTCACTCACAGTCCGTCACTCACAGTCCGTCACTCACAGTCCGTCACTCACAATCCTTCACTCACAGTCCGTCACTCACAGTCCGTCACTCACTGTCCGTCACTCCCACCCACCCGCAGTCGGCGCAGCGCCGCGCCGGCACGACCTGCTCGAACTGCGCCACCACGCAGACGACTCTGTGGCGTCGCAACCACAAGGGCGAGTCGGTGTGCAACGCCTGCGGCCTGTACTTCAAGCTACACCAGGTGGACCGGCCCATCAGCATGAAGAAGGACTCAATCCAATCGCGCAACCGCAAGAGCTCCGTCAAGAGCAAGAAGAAGAAGGAGCTGGACGCGATGAGCGACCTGATGCGCAGCGCCATGCACAGCTTCCAGTTCCCGGCGGCGAACTACTTCGGTGGAGGCGCTGGCAGTGGCGCTAGCGCCGGCACCGTCAGCGGCTTGGAGAGCGCCGCTCCGGGAAGCCACTTTAGTCACGTTACTTCGGGGCTGCCTGCGCTGCCACCGCCGCCGCCACCGCAGCACCAGCAGCAGCAGCCGCCTCCGCCACCACCGCCCCCGCAGCAGCCGCAGCAACAGCAGCCGCCGCCGCCGCCGCCGCCGCCGCCGCCGCGGTACCCGGCATCCACAGCAGGGATTCTGGGAGGCGCCTTCGTCAGCGGCGACCTCCTTTCGGGCCTGCTGTGAAGCCCTACTAATGAGTGCGCAAATACTTGAACTGACTACTGCAAGTAGGGACGGTGGCGCAGTTGTGGATAACAAAAATGCATAAAAATGGAGTCTTGATGTTCACACAGCATGCACACATTAATCGCACATTTAATTTTCTTTTTTTACGTTTACACTGCGTACTTTTGATCCTTTCTTGCAATGTGTACTGAGTTTTGATTTTACAGTATTTATTCACTTGTTATTTAATATGAGCAGTGTGAAACTTATACTTGAGTGTGAGAGTTGTTTGTGCGGGCTAATATATATGAAAAAAATTTTGCATCTTTGGGAAGTTTAATTGCCAGCTCCTGGGAGTGTTGACTGACTGGGTTTATTGTAGTTGAAAATTTTACTCAACTGCTTTATGTGTTAGATAATGTGTTAGAGAGATAATTCGTTAGACAGGGAATGTGTTAGACAAATCATGTGTTAGACAGAGAATGTGCTAGACTGATAATGTGCTAGACAGATAATGAGCTAGACAGAGCATTCTCCGATACAAAGCTTAGAAAGATTTTGTAAAATACGCTTTTATTCTACTTTAAGTAGGCCAATACGGACAAATTTAGAAAGGAAAAATGACTACAGGAAAAATGCAGCATTGGATTCAGTTCGCTAATCGCTGAACAGGCGGCCTCTTGCAGAAGAAGAATACAGATATTCCAGCGTATATTTTGCAGACTTTTCTACACACTAATTGTATAGAGAGTTGCGTATCTGAGAGAAACCCCAGTAGTATCTTAGCATTGCAGAGCGCGTTTTACAGCTGAGGAAACGAGAGTCCGGCGGTGAAAGTTCAACAAGTGGCTACAGGCAAGAACATCAACAGGCGACTAAAAGAAGTTTGAAAAACAAGAACAACAACAAAAAGTGACGACAAAAAAGCAGAAATTGACAGGCTGGGGGGAGGGCGGAGAGGCTGATTGCAAGCACTGGGACTAGGTAGGCAGAAAAGTGCGGAGTGGACAAGCAGCGGCAGAGGCAACATTGCGCAGTGGCAGTCAGGCAGGTTGGGTCAGCAGTGGCCTTCGTTCGCGACAGCGGCAGGTGCTGAAGGGTAATAGTACTGCGAGTCTGCGGGAGGATCGGGCTTGATTTAATTTCATTCGAATTTGCGATGCTTGCCTACTGATAGTAGGTTGTCGTGAAAGTGGCGTTTGGGTGTTTTGTTAAACAAAATAATGAGACTTTAAACTGAACAAAAGCTCCCTAAATCCATAACTTTTGAAGTTTCCGAAACCTCTGGATGAATCCCTAACCTGAAGTTTCCGGAACCCCTGGATGAATCCCCACCTGAAGTTTCCGGAACACCTGGATGAATCCCCATCCTGAAGTTTCCGGAACCCCTGGATGAATCCCCACTTGAAGTTTCCGGAACCCCTGGATGAATCCCCAGCCTGAAGTTTCCGGAACCCCTGGATGAATCCCCAGCCTGAAGTTTCCGAAACCTCTGGATGAATCCCCAGCCTGAAGTTTCTGAAACCTCTGGATGAATCCCCAGCCTGAAGTTTCCGGAACCTCTGGATGAATCCCCAGCCTGAAGTTTCCGGAACCCCTGGATGAATCCCCAGCCTGAAGTTTCCGGAACCCCTGGATGAATCCCCAGCCTGAAGTTTCCGGAACCCCGTATGAATCTCCCGGATGAATCCGAGTTGAAACAATGTCCTAAAGCCCCGTGGGATCCCGACAAACCAATCTCCTGAACCTGGCGAGGCTCCCTCAGCACTCACTCATCCTGGTGTGCGCGCCGTAGGCGGACTGCAGAAACCAGGAGGAGGCGGCGGTGGCATCTTGGTGAGCGCCGTAGTGCTGGCTGGCGTAGTGCTGGCTGGCGTAGCCCTGGTAGGCGGCGGCTGCCGCGTACTCCGCAGCGTAGCTGGCGGCGGCTCCGTACTGGTGCGCTGCCGGCAGTCCGTAATGCGCTCGGAACTCGTCCAGCTTCGGACTGTCCGACTCCAGATGCAGCGCCGGCTGCTGCGGCGGCTGAGGAGGCGGTGGCTGTTGCTGATGCTGCGGCGGCGGCTGCTGAGGCGGCTGGTGAGGCTGAAGCAACTGCGGCTCGGTTGCCAAGTGGTTGCTATGGCCGTGATAGCCCCCGGCGTGCCGGACGCCAGCGGAGGCCGGGTAGAACTGCGGCTCCTGCGGCGGGATGCCGTAGGCCGCCGCCGCTGCCGCCGCCGCTGCCGCCGCCTGCTGGGCGCTGAGTGCAGGCAGAAGTCCGGGGTTCGAGCCCGGAATTGGCGACTCCACTTTGATCCGCTTGGACGGTGACAGCCACTGGATTGTGAAAGAGGTTGGAATTTCTATTCAATGAGTCACTCAGCCATGGGAATGTTTTGTTCTCCTTGGAAACATAAATCAAAGATGCTCACCTCTAGGCGATCCGGTGGCGACTGGCGGTGGCACTGCTGCTCCTTGGTGGCGTCTGAAATGGATGGAAGGCCGGGTTGCAAGCCCTGGTAAAGATTCTAGCAGGTAAAGATTCTAGCTGGTAAAGATTCTAGCTGGTAAAGATTCTAGCTGGTAAAGATTCTAGCTGGTAAAGATTCTAGCTGGTAAAGATTCTAGCTGGTAAAGATTCTAGCTGGTAAAGATTCTAGCTGGTAAAGATTCTAGCTGGTAAAGATTCTAGCTGGTAAAGATTCTAGCTGGTAAAGATTCTAGCTGGTAAAGATTCTAGCTGGTAAAGATTCTAGCTGGTAAAGATTCTAGCTGGTAAAGATTCTAGCTGGTAAAGATTCTAGCTGGTAAAGATTCTAGCTGGTAAAGATTCTAGCTGGTAAAGATTCTAGCTGGTAAAGATTCTAGCTGGTAAAGATTCTAGCTGGTAAAGATTCTAGCTGGTAAAGATTGGAGCTGGTAAAGATTGGAGCTGGTAAAGATTGGAGCTGGTAAAGATTGGAGCTGGTAAAGATTTGAGCAGGTTAAGATTGGAGCTGGTAAAGATTCTAGCTGGTAAAGATTCTAGCTGGTAAAGATTGGAGCTGGTAAAGATTGGAGCTGGTAAAGATTATAGCTGGTAAAGATTATAGCTGGTAAAGATTGGAGCTGGTAAAGATTCGAGCTGGTAAATATTCGAGCTTGAGAAATGTCCACAGAAATCAAAGCAGCTCACCCGAGTCATTCAAGTGCTGCATCTGCATGTGTCGACGTTTCCTCTGCTGCTGTTGCTGCTGCTGCTGCAGGCTGTTCTGATTCTCATCCGACAGGGCGCCGTTGCTGACGGAAGAGCTTCCCGGCGAAGAGTCGTCACCGGCCAGCAGCAGCTGCTGGTGCTGACTCGGCTGCTGCTGCTGCTGCTGCTGCTGCTGCTGCTGTTGCTGTTGCTGCTGCTGGCCGTCTTTGGCAGCGGACGCGGAGTTCAGACCGCCCAGCAGCCCCTTGATGGTGTAGGCCGCGTGGCTCGACAGCAGCAGGCCCTGATGGGAGCCGGCGCTGCTGCTGGCGGCCTGCTGAGGCGGCTGCTGCTGCTGCTGCTCCCGCCCATCGCAGCTGGCCGCCCGGCCGTCGTCCTCGTCATCTCCGGACTGGCCGCCCCGCTCGGCCGCCCTATTCCGCACGATGCGGTTGATGGAGGACACGGAGGGCACGGTGTCCTGCGAGCAGACGCCCTCGGACAGCAGCATGTCGCGGATCTCCCAGGCGAACATGGTGGGATTGTCGGCCTTGTACTTGCAGATGGCGTCCACCACAGAGGGGGTGGCCACCTTCGGCTTGGAGCCGCCGATGACGCCAGGCCGGATGCTGCCGGTCTCGTAGAACCGGCCGAGAATCTTCGACACGCAGCCGTGGCTGACGCGGAGCCGCCGGCTGATGTCGCAGGGCCGGACGCCGCGCTGCGCCAGTTCGACAATCTGGTTGCGGGTGAAGTCCGGCAGTGGGCGGCCGTTCACAAAAGCTCCGCCCAGCTGGTTGATGCCGCCGTGGCCTGCGGGGTCGAACAAGAGTGGCGTTGGGGTCGCCAATGAAGGGGCATGGAAGTGATTCTTGCTTATAAGGCTATTGGAAGCGCATTAGAAGCGCCACTAGAAGCGCCATTAGAAGCGTCATTAGAAGCGCCATTACAAGCGCCATTAGAAGCGTCATTAGAAGCGCCATCAGAAACGCCATTAGAAGCGCCATTAGAAGCGCCATTAGAAGCGCCATTAGAAGCGCCATTACAAGCGCCATTAGAAGCGCCATCAGAAGCGCCATTAGAAGCGCCATTAGAAGCACCATCAGAAGCGCCATTAGAAGCGCCATTAGAAGCGCCAATAGAAGCGCCATTCGATGCAGCACTAGAAGCGCCACTAGAAGCGCCACTAGAAGCGCCAATAGAAGCGCCACTAGAAGCGCCACTAGAAGCGCCACTAGAAGCGCCACTAGAAGCGCTATTAGAAGCGCCACTAGAAGCGCTATTAGAAGCGCCAGTGGGAGCTCTTTTGGGAGCGCCATTTGAAGTGATCCCGGGAGCGCCACTGGGAGCGCCACTGGGAGCGCCACTGGGAGCGCCACTGGGAGCGCCACTGGGAGCGCCACTGGGAGCGCCTTTTTAAATGCCACTGGGAGCGCCTTTTTAAATGCCACTGGGAGCGCCTTTTTAAATGCCACTGGGAGCGCCTTTTTAAATGCCACTGGGAGCGCCACTGGGAGCGCCACTGGGAGCGCCACTGGGAGCGCCACTGGGAGCGCCACTGGGAGCGCTATTCAGATCTCTGAGGGCCATGGAAGCTCCATGATGCTGCTCACCAATGTTCTTCAGGTACATGCCAAGAAGGTGCAGCCGCAGCAGGGACTCCTGCGGGTTTCCGCCTTTGCCGCGGCCGCTGCCGCCGCTGTCCATCTGCTATGCCGGGCGCGAGTCTGCGAATCCGCACTTGCAAAGCGAGGAAAACCCCAGCCAAGGAGAAGCGAGAGGATCTCAGGCCTGAGCAATATATGCCGATGCGGCCAGGAAGCTGGGCTGGCGGACGCAATAAAGCCACGCCACGGAAATTCCGTATTTTATACGCCCGGAGCCGCGACCCCCCCCCCTCAAATCAGCCCCTCTTGATTAGCGAGCGCTATAGGGAGGTCCCGGCGTGGACCTAACTGGGTTAGGGACGGCTCTCATTCCAGGAAACGCATGCGCATTTGGGGCCGATGGGAGAATGGGGAGCAGGCGCGGAGTGGCTGCTCAGAGGGTAACGAGACGTAAATCACTTTTCTTGCAACTTGTAACGCAATTAAATTAGCGCAATTGGGCAACAAGGAAAGAAGAGTGGATCTGAGAGGCCGCCCCCCCCCAGCGCGCACAAAGGGACAGCGGCGCGGCGGCGGCTTCTTTGAGGCTTCGCCGCGGGGGGGGGCGGCTGCTGCAGGATGCCGGAGTCGGCGCGATGAAGCACAAGAAGAGGGAGACTGGAGATGAAGCTGCGCGCCTTCTCATGAGTGGTGGCCGCTGAGTGAAGTGTTGGTGTTGTTCATTTCCAACCACGGCAGACTGAAGTGGCTGACAGGACTGAGTTTCCTCTCTCACTTTCTCCGCCCCCGTGTCTCTGCGCTTGCGCAAACGAATTTGCATGCGAAACTCCCCGCCTGTGACTTCCGCCTGGCTTGGCCCTGCGATTTCAGCCAGTTTGCCAGTGCAAAAAAATATTGCATTTACAAATAATGCACTTGGCGTGGGACCCCGCCTGCCAGCCCCAATACAAATTCATTAATTCTTGCCCTGCTTCCGAAAGTCTGCTGCGATCTCACCAGCGCTGGTCAGGATCTGGGACTAATTAATTATTCAGAGGAAGAGGCCAAAAACTCTGCATAAGACACGCAGAGAGCGCAGCCCGCTCTGCAGCAGTGCCAACATGAGAGCCACCAAGCAGGGCAATAAAACAATCAAAATCAGAGAAACAGACCTGACAAAGCGAGGCGGCCCGGCCAATTAAGGGAGGTGCCAGCGCCATCAAAGGGGGGGACAAATAAGCGCCGCGACGGCTCTCAGCAGAGGTTTGAATTTTTTTTTAAGAAAAAACTTTCGGCAATAAACTGGTGAGGGAAAGTCGGTGCTGCATAATTCAGCGATCGGGTGCTCCGCCAATTTGTCCCAGATCACCTATGAGCATAAAGCAATGAATTTTTTACCGGTCCCAAGGGAGCCTGGCAGACTGCGGCTTTTTGTTTTGTAATGAAGCTGATGAAGCTGAGTCTCAGGTACATGAAAAATTCAGCGATTGAATTCGCCAGAAACAGCAATGAGAGGCGATCAGCTCCCCAGCCTTTTGGGAAATCTGCAGCTAGAAAACAAGGCAAAGAGCCGGGGCCGCGGATGCGAGGCAGGGCCCTGTGAAATGCTCAGCAGCCAGACCAGCACGCGACACCCCCGGGGAGCAGCTCGAAGGAGACTCACCCTTTCCCTTGCCGCCCTTGGCCCGCATGTACACGTCCTCGTAGAACGAGCTGGCCTGGGAGGGCGACGGGTAGGGGCAGTAGGGCGAGGGCCCCGGGCCCGGCGGGTACAGGCAGGCCCGGTGGTAGCCCATCGCGGTCGCGTGCGACCCGCCGCCACCGCTGCCGCCTCCGCAACCGCCGCCTGCGCCGCCGCCTGCGCCGCCGCCGGCGGCCGCGGCGCTGAGAAACTGGGAGGCGGCGGCGGCCTCGGCAGATCCGGGAAGTTCGGCGGCTCCCCTGGCCGAGGGAGCGGACCACTGCCACAGGTACTTCAGGCTGTCCATCTCAGCTGGCCCAAAAGAAGCTTAATATGCTGCTTTTATTGTCGACAAAATCTTCTGCTTCAGCAGAGTCGCAAGAAGATGCCTCATCGCCCTCTCCGCCTCCTTTTTATTTGCTCTCTCAGCGCCGCTCGCAATTCCCCCGCTCCAGCAGCCCAGCAAACCGGCGCGCCACCCCAGCCGCCTCCAAGCCTCATCGAAATTCCCTTCATCGCGCCTCGCCAGTGAAAGCGGCGCCCCGCCCCGCCCTCCGCCGCCCCCCGTGGCGAGCCAATGATCTGCTTTAGGGGCCTCCGAGCCATTGGCTGCCCGCAGCCTCATCCGGAAGCCCGGAAGCTGGGAGGTTTCGCTGCTTTAGTTAGGGAAGGGAAAGAGAGACAGGCTGCACTGAAGAGTGGAGGCCTCCAACAGGTTTCTGGCCTCGAGAGCTTTTGTGACACCCCGGGATTAAATATTTATGCTTTGAATCCTTTTTAGTGAGGCTTTGCTTCTTTACTTCTGCTCGAGTTCTGTCCTTCACGGCTCTTCTGGTTAATCCTTACCCCCCTGACCTGACTGCCTGCTGCCCTGACTCTCTCTGGTCTCCAATGACCTTTTGTAGAAATGCACTTCCGATTTTGTTCGCTAGTTTAGTTCTCTCCCTGACTCTCCCATCTCCTCTTGTCTGACTCTCCCATCTCCTATTCTCTGACTCTCCCATCTCCTCTTGTCTGACTCTCCCATCTTCTCTCATCTGACTCCCAGCTCTCCTCTTGTCTGACTCCAATCTCCTCTCATCTGACTCCAATCTCCTCTTCTCTTACTCTCCCATCTTCTCTCATCTGACTCTCATCTCTCCTTTTCTCTGACTCTCCCATCTCCTCTTCTCTGACTCTCCTTTATCCCCTTGTCTGACTCTTCCCTCCCCTCTTCTCTTACTCTCCCATCTTCTCTCATCTGACTCCCAGCTCTCCTCTTGTCTGACTCCAATCTCCTCTCATCTGACTCTCATCTCTCCTCTCATCTGACTCTCATCTCTCCTCTTCTCTGACTCTCCCATCTCCTCTTCTCTGACTATCCTTTATCCCCTTGTCTGACTCTTCCCTCCCCTCTTCTCTTACTCTGCCATCTTCTCTCATCTGACTCCCATCTCTCCTCTTCTCTGACTCTCCCATCTCCTCTTGTCTGAATCTCACCTCTCCTCTCATCTACTGATGAGGTAAATAGGGGAAACGAAAGCCTCCCCAAAAACTGACAGAATTCTCCCCACTGCCAGCCTCGCTCAGATTTGCCACCTCCGCTCTGGTTCGATCCCATCGCCTGAGCTGCCAACCCCCCCCCCCCCCCAGTATCGATCCCGGAGATCCCGGCGGTTGAAAATCGCGTGACGATGAAGCGCGAGGAAGTGGGAAAATTATCCCGATGAGCCTCACCCATAGAAAGTGAATAAAGGAAACAAAAAAGCTTTCAAATTCGCTGCAAAGCTGGGCAGGGCTGCTGGTCTGAGTGGTTTTCGGCTCGCGAATTTTCCGATTCCGGAGGTCAAAGCATGGCGCAGCTTCGCGCAGCTGCATGGGGAACCGCGGGGCAGTCTGGGACAATTCGCCCAACTCAGCACCTGGACAGCCCAGGCCTGCGCCCACCTGACACCAGGGCAGATCGAACGACATTTATAATCCCTCGAAAATATAAATAAAATCCTAATAGGGAAAGTTCAAATCCAACCGCATCCCAAGCAGATGGGGCCGGGCAGTCACTTTCTCCCCGCAGCTGGGATTCTGAGGCCGCCCTCACCAGCTCAGTTCATTAAACGGCTCACTGAGCAGCGGCGGCAGAAATCTGCGAGGCCGTCGGAGCGCGACAGGCCCGGCTGGCTTATCCAGCACCGCCCGGACCCGCCGAATCCCCAGAGGACTTTCTGCTTCCCTTCCAGCCTCTGCGCCCGGACCTAAAAATGCCGGGCCGCGGGGTCTGCAAGGCGCGCGGCGGATTCTTCCCGCCGCATGGGATAATTGTTCGGCCGATCCCCGCGACACCTCGCCTCATCTCCCTCCGCATGCTGTCTCCCATTCTCCCCCCTGAGCAGTCCATAATGCCGCTCTGATTGATGGGGTCCAAATGGGAGGCTGAATGGGAGCCGCGTCATCTGGGCTGAGAACCGTCAGTGCTCTCTGGCCGCATGGAGGGCGCGATTGAAAGACTCTGCTTTCTCTTTGCTTGCATTTGTGTTGGCGGCCGTTTTTCGGCCAGCGTGCGAGGCTCCGCGGCCGGTTCTCGGGGCTTGGAAATCTTGCACAGGGGACATGTCGCAATTAGCAATGCTAATGAGGCCTGCTGGCTGTGTAAGAGAAAGTGGGGCGCTGGCTGGAAAGCCGAGACCGCCCACCACTCAGCCGAGGCTACCGCGGGGCCCCCAGCAACCCAGCCTCAGCCAGCCACTTTTTTGCTTCCTCTCTGGAGATATTGATTGGATTTATTCGAATTTCGACACCAAATTTGTAAAACAATTCCGCGGCTGCCGAAAGCTGCACGTGCGGCAACGGTTTCGAATAGTTTGCCCAGCAACCGCGGCTCTTCCCGAATAGCCCGGTAGCCACCGAGGGCGAGATCTCCTCTCCTCCTCCAATGAGACGACACAAATAATTACATGGCGAGTCACTAACCAGTCAATAGCTCGAATGCAAAAGCCTGCAGTTGGGAGGAATTGATTCTGACATTTCTCCCAAAGCCCCCCCCGGTTTCCCCGATTTTCCCAGAGGCTGGGGCGGTCACGCGCCAATGAAGATATCCCAAAAACTGGAAGCTCGCAGAGAAAGTCTTGAGTTCGAATCCCCAGGGAGAAGGGCTCTGTAATTATAATGCCCTAAATCGAGCTGACAGAGAATCCCAAATTCGCTGCGACTCCCGAGCTCAAGAGAGGAGGAGGCAGCTTCATCAAGCGGCATTGGGACAGTTGGGTCAGCTGTGCCAGCCAATTCATCACCCTGTGGGCTGGGTGCGGGTGGGAAGTTGGTTGAGCAACAGGGGGAATGGAGAGCCGGGAGCAGGCGGGACTCGAGCCCGCAGCCTCAATGGCGCATTCGCGTGATGCCCGATCGAGCTGACAGGATGGGCAAAAAGTGGCGGAACTTCCTCGCCCCAACCCCGGAGAGCAGTAAATCACTGCGCTGGGGGCGAGTCAGCTGGGGGCTTCCCGTGCAGGTCTCTGCGACCTTCTGTTTGCCCCCCTCACCTGGGCAGCCCGCATTCTGGTGGCCCTGTTTGACTTGGGGGGAGACGAACTCGAGTCATGCGGCCTTTGATTGTTTGGCGTGCTCGAGGCGGTGAACGGGCAGAGAGATTTTCAGGCTCAACCTCAATATTGACAGTAATTTACAGACTTCTGCAGCCACTATCGATATGTCTTAACCTCAAAATTGACAGGAATTTACAGACTTTTACAGCCACTATCGATATGTCTCAACCTCAATATTGACAGGAATTTACAGACTTCTACAGCCACTATCGATATGTCTCAACCTCAATATTGACAGTAATTTACAGACTTCTGCAGCCACTATCGATATGTCTTAACCTCAAAATTGACAGGAATTTACAGACTTCTACAGCCACTATCGATATGTCTCAACCTCAAAATTGACAGGAATTTACAGACTTCTGCAGCCACTATCGATATGTCTTAACCTCAAAATTGACAGGAATTTACAGACTTCTACAGCCACTATCGATATGTCTCAACCTCAATATTGACAGTAATTTACAGACTTTTACAGCCACTATCGATATGTCTCAACCTCAATATTGACAGGAATTTACAGACTTCTGCAGCCAATATCGATATGTCTCAACCTCAAAATTGACAGGAATTTACAGACTTCTGCAGCCACTATCGATATGTCTCAACCTCAAAATTGACAGGAATTTACAGACTTCTGCAGCCAATATCGATATGTCTCAACCTCAATATTGACAGGAATTTACAGACTTCTGCAGCCAATATCGATATGTCTCAACCTCAATATTGACAGGAATTTACAAACTTCTACAGCCAATATCGATCCGTCCCAATCTCACAGTTACAGTGATTTACAGACTTGTCACAGCCTGAACCTAGCAGCCTCAGCGAGTCAGTTTACAGACTATATTACTTCAAACACAGAAATTTACAGCCAAAAACTGGTAGTGCATTCGCAGCCTCAGAATTAGAAACACCAGCTTGAGCCCCACCCGATTCCAGTAGAGCCCGGGATAGTCCATAGCATCCTGAGCTACGAGTATTTATATTCTAAAAACCCTCCCAGTTCTCCAGAGGGTGTCAAACTAAAAGTAATTGTTAAATTGCCCCAACACTTTGTCCCGACCCAGCCCCCCCCCCCCCCCAGGTTTAACTCGCTCGCTTTGCCCCCGGGGCTTGCGGGCTTGCGCAAAAAAACAGGCGAGTCTTGCTCCTAGAAGAAGAAGAACATCGAAAAAGAGAGCATCGGAAAGCCGCTGCGCCCGCGAGGCTTCTGGGTCGGACGGGGGTTGGGAGGGGGACTCTCTGATAAACCCTCTCTGACGCAACCGAACTCTTTCGAATGGAGCCTCACAGCGGGGTGCCTGCAGGCAGTCCGGTGACCGACCGCTTGCGCAGGTTCGGTTCGCACATTTTCATTCATTCCCTCTCGCGAGCGAATAACAGAAAGTTCTCCCTTCAAAACAGAGCGGGGTTCTGGTTGCCAGGTCATTGCAAATCGAATATTACATTCCGAGCGAAAATAAACACAGAGGGACATTATTAAACTCTGAGGAAAATCCCATTGTTCTCCAAGCTTGTCAGTTAAAATCTGCATAGGATTATAGTTGCCGGGAGCCCTGTTTTCACCTATACTCACTCAATTTGCGATGTTAATTCTACGAAACCGGTCTGCCAGAATAATTGATTGACAGCTCACTCACCTTTGAGTTCGGACACTCCTTTCACAGCCTCGTCCGCGTGCAGGTGCAGCTGGTGCTGCTGCCGGTCCCTGGCGATGATGGCGGCGAAGTGCTCAAAACTGTCGCCCGTGCTGCAGAAATTCTGCTGGTATTGCTGCTGCTGCTGCTGCTCGAGAAGGAACTGGTGCCCGAGCTGCTGCTGGTGATGCAGCTGGTCCTGGTGATCTGCGGGTCAAAGCAGAAATTCGGTGTTGCAGCAGCTCAAGTGCCGAGCTCCCAGCCTCACTGCCCGCTCCACCGTCCTCTTTATAGCCTGCCAGCTCCGGCCGAGCTCTCCGTGCTCCGCGGCCCGTGCCGGGAAGTCGAGGCCCTCCCCTTGCCCCCCGGACTCCCAGCTCGAGCACGCCCGGCCGAGCGTGTGACTTCAAGCTCTGCTGGCTGCGGCGGCCGGGGGTGTCGGACAGCTGGGGCAGCCTGCGGTGGTCAGCGGGGGTCCTCAGGGCAGGTTTGACGGGGCGGGGAGTCACAGCCCACTGGGTCTGAATGCTGCTGTCTCCAAGGCGCCCCCCAGCCAGAAGGCCCAAAATCAAAGAGCAACATTTGTGTGGGCGACGCGGCTGGCTGGGCGGGCAGCGGCTGCAGCAGCGCAGCGTGTCACGGTCCGGTTGCCACCCTCCCCCCTCAGCTCAAGATGGGCGAGACGGGTTGCTGGGAGAGCAAGGCATTCGCATTCCGCTGCCTTGGAGCGAGAAGGAGCCCGGAGTTCCCCCGCAACAGCTCAGCCAGAGTCAATGGCACTTGGGCGATCGGCGAGGGGACTGGAGAGTCGTGTCAAGTGTCCCCCCCGAGCTCCTCAGGTGGCCAGGATCAGAGGCTCGCCCGCTTGGATAAGAAAATGAAAAGCCATCCACAGGTGGAGAGGGATCTCATGATGCCAGCAGCCCCACAATTGAAATTTCTCTCCCAGCGGCACGGCAACCCCTCATGAAAGCAGTCCTATGCAGAAGAGTGGATTATCCGCTGCAGTTGCTTGCCTGCTTCTCCTAGAGGTAGTTAATTGAAATTTCTGCCTTAATAATTGATGCAGTACGCTCGTTAGTTGCTTAGGAGGCTGGCTTAGGTACGGAGATGAAGCCAGGGGGGGGGGGTTCGCAGCCGGGGTCGCAGGATCGCTCAGCGGGGCTGCCGAGAGCAGGGGGAGATTGTGGGCAGCCAAGCAGATCGAGAAGCTGCAGCAGAGCTCAAATAGAGATGATGAGGCTGCATCGCGGAGGCTGGGGAGCCGACAGCTGCAGAATTGTTTCCTAGCGGGCTTCGCACGGAGAGTCGCTAGCGACAGCGGCAGCAGCAGCAGCAGCTTCCAGACCGAGCGCTGCTTTCAGCTCACAAAAAATCATTCGCTACCCCCCCCCCGACAGCAGCTGCCGAGCCTGCGCGCTTCCCACTGACTGCAGCGGCCGGCCCGGCATTGTCTGCCGCTGCTGCAGCCGCCCGGGCACCGAGCCCAGCCGATGATCTCCAAACTGCATTCCCAGACACTCCACAGCCTGGAGGGGGGGGCAAAGCCGGGACTGCTGAGGCGTTGCGGAGCCCCGTAACGGGATCTGCGGACTGCGCGGGGTGCCGGGCTGGCGTGTGCTGCAGAAAAAACTCCTCCTTTCTCTGGAGATATTTTTCTGTTTCCCAAAGCATCATTGAGAGTCCCCCGATCCTTGCCGCTTGGCTGACTCGCTGCATCCCAGCGCGGGAGTCAGCTGCCTCCGCCCCCCTCCGCCAGCTCCCGGGAGGCTTCGCGGCCGATTGATTTCGCGGACGCAGCGCGGCGCATCGAAATGGGGATAATTCTCCCATCATTGGGACAATGGAGTGAGGAGGAAAAAGTGTATCAACTACAGTGAAAGCTCAGGCTTGAAGTAAAAAACACGGGAGCTCTCATGAGAGCAATACAGTTTTTTGGCTGACAAAAATGATTGGGATATGCAGATGTTACTCACGCAGCATTGCGGCAGACTCCTTGCTCCCTGCTGTGCGAACCTGCAGCCCGGATGCGCCCGTCAGTCAGTCAGTCCTCGATCCGAGTATTCGAGTCTAGCAGCGACTTTCACTGCAGCGGCCTGTCTGTGTTTGGCCCCAATGCTGCTGGTCTGCGAATGCGTGCCGCACTTTATTCCTCACCGAGCTGTGGCCTGCCGCCCCCCCACTTATCCTCGACCAATCCGCGGGCTCCGGCGCCCCACCCCACCCTCCGCCTCAAGAAGTTTGCCGCCGCCATTCACCCCCTCAGGCAGGTCAGCTGCTCCACCGAGAGTCGGGCCGGCCTCGCATGCGGGCTCGCCGCACACAATAAAACTCGAGTTGAGATTGGGACTGAGAGTTTGCTGCTCACAGCTCTGGCCAACCCCCCTTTTTAATTGTTCCAAAATTTGCCGCCGGTCCGTTTTGCCAGTCTGAACTGCCCGCCTGTCTGTTGTTGTGACTTTGAGTGTGTTGTAAATTAAATGCCCCCCTCCTGGCCAGCTCGCTCAGACCTCTCGGAGGATCAGGTGTGTAAAAGAATGCCAAAGCAAAGAGTTATAGAATTGAAACACGCAAGTTTATGCAGCCAACTTTCCTTCTACTGGTTCACAAAAAAGACTACAACTACGGCGGAATGCTTGGCAGAGATGCCAGCTACTTATTTATTTAGAAACTCCGCCTCACGCTTGCAAGACCCGTGGACTGTTGCAACAAACACTGACCGATCACAGTGCGCCACTTCCCACTGTTTATAATAGGAATTTTTTAAATAAAGATCAGAAAGATCGAAAAAATGTGTTTATTGCAACAGACTATTGAAGGCTTCCCTGGGGCTGCGTGCCACAGCAAGTCCTCATCTGTCTCGAATGCCAGTCTCTTCTTCCAGTGTTGCGCAACCGCTCAGACCCGAACCCTACTGCAGTGCGCGGCTTTATTCAACTCCATGCCGTGCTGGGGACACCTTGAAACACATTTTATATGCCATTGAACACGCGGGCAATGAACCGTGTCGTCGGAACACTTTTTCGAACTCTGAAATCAGTTTGTCACTCCCGGCCCCAGTGGTGACTCCAATTTCGGGTGCTTAATTGTATTCGAAGCGATCGAATATTTAGTTCGCACCAGGGCTGCTTGAGGCTCTGCTAAGTGGCTGAACTCTGTTCCTAATTACAGTCATCAGGATTATGCAGTTTTTTTCAGACTGACGCCCCCAATTCACACCTGTGTGACATCCTCAACCCCATTATTGAATTCAAGTGGATGCAGGAGCTGCGTTGAATTGATGGCGTGGAGTGAGTATGCGAGCTTGGAGGCTGAGTTAATATCTATATTATATATGTATTTATTAACCACACACTATATGAGAATATCATGAGACGAGACAGACGGGTGAGATATGCGAGAAAATCATGAGACAATGAGATAGACAGGGTGAGATATCAGACAATAGCATGAGACAATGAGATAGACAGGGTGAGATATCAGAGAATAGCATGGGATAAGAGATAGACAGAGTGAGATATCAGAGAATAACATGGGATAATGAGATAGACAGAGTGAGATATCAGAGAATAACATGGGATAATGAGATAGACAGAGTGAGATATCAGAGAATAACATGGGATAATGAGATAGACAGAGTGAGATATCAGAGAATAACATGGGATAATGAGATAGACAGAGTGAGATATCAGAGAATAACATGGGATAATGAGATAGACAGAGTGAGATATCAGAGAATAGCATGGGATAATGAGATAGACAGAGTGAGATATCAGAGAATAGCATGGGATAATGAGATAGATGGGGTGAGATATCAGAGAATAGCATGGGATAATGAGATAGATGGGGTGAGATATCAGAGAATAGCATGGGATAATGAGATAGACAGGGTGAGATATCAGAGAATAGCATGGGATAATGAGATAGATGGGGTGAGATAACTAAATTCACAAACCTTCAGTTTATCTAGAAAAGGTTTGCTTAAAATACTGTTTCCGGCGGAGTCTGGGGCCCTCATCGGGGCACATCTTGATCCCGAATCGCCACCCCCAGCTCGTAAAACTTGCCGGACACACAAAACCATCAATAGCAGTCCGCGAGCTCAGCTCAATCGAGTTCTCAGTGATTTATTGCCTACTCCCCGTCTTCTCGCGGGTTGCGCAATTCGAGCTCAGAGTCCGGCCGAGCACCGAGCCGCATTGCTCAGGGCACTGAGATGCCGAATTGTTTGCGCAAACCGGGGCCCCGGATATTTGGGCGGGGACGGGGAGAAGAGGGAAAAGCGGGGAGTTGAATTGGCGGAGACAAGAGGGGCGGGGCGGGCCCGGCGGGGGACATAGGAGTTCATAATTCGATTACCGAGTTGCGGGGCGCGAGACCCGGACTCCGCTCGGATCATTTGATACTCGGGGAGGCTGCAAAATCTTCATCGATTTCCCTGTGCGCTGCTGAACCGCCTCGCTTTGTTGCCAGCCCACGGCCAACTCCTGTGCTTGTTGCCGGACTGTCACTCTCACTGTCACTCTCATTTTCATTCTCACTGTCACTCTCATTTTCACTCTCACTGTCACTCTCATTTTCACTCTCATTTTCACTCTCACTGTCACTCTCATTTTCACTCTCATTTTCACTCTCACTTTCAGTGTCACTCACTGTCGCTCTTATTGTCACTCTCACTGTCACTTTCATTGTCCCTCTCGCTCTCACTGCCACTCTTATTGTCACTATCACTCTCAGTGTCCCTTAGTGTCACTCTCGTTCCCGGTGTCACTCAGTATCACCATTGCTCTCAGAGTCACTCAATGTCACTCTCATTGTCACTCTCGCTCTCTATGTCACTCAATTTCACTCACTGCCAGGCTCATTGTCAGTCTGGTTGTCACTCAATATTACTAACTTTCACTCTCACTGTCGCTCTTACTTTCACACTCGACGTCACTCCCAGTCGACCTCGCACGCAGGCCAACACCAGTGACTCTCCGTATCCCACTGCCCCGCTGTCCCTCTCTCCCGCCCTGCCAAGAGGCCGTCAGTTTGCGAACAGCCACTTAAACTGACAAGCATTTTCGCGCCGCTCAATTACGGGCGCAGTTCCGCTCTCGCTGCTGTCCGCCCGGCAACCGGAGTTCGATCCCCCCGCCGCGGCCTGCGGACGGATCGGGTTTCGCTCGGCCACCGGGCCGCCGTCAATCAATGAATAATACATGCCGGACACAAAACCGTTTACAGCTGCTAAGAGGAACTGCAACCGGGACGGGGGTTGGTGACAAAATTTCAAAATTTAAGTAGCTCGAAGGGGGGCAGTAAAAAACACGAACTCGAACCCAGGAAGACATGAAAAATGAAACAAAAGCTACGGTTTTTCCCGCGGGAAATCGAAACCGGACGGACGGAGCCTCCTTTGTTGCCGCTGCGGCGGCGCGGGACTTACTGGAATTCGAAGCTAATTCGGTCACAAGTGGCTCCGGGGTGGAAATTTGAGACTCGATGCTTGAGCGAACACACTTTTGGTCAGCTGTATAGGCTTGCAGATCAGTCTGGGGTCGTGGCGGCTACTCATAGTAGCAACGATGATTTTTTCGGAGAAAAATTGCCATTATAATTTAATCACCACGATAATTTATTCTGGGATCTGGGAGATTTGGAAGATCTGGGATCTGGGAGATCTGGGAGATTTGGGAGATCTGGGAGATTTGGGAGATCTGGGAGATTTGGGAGATCTGGGAGATTTGGGAGATCTGGGAGATTTTGGAGATCTGGGAGATTTGGGAGATCTGGGATCTGGGAGATCTGGGATCTGGGAGATCTGGGATCTGGGAGATCTGGGATTTGGGAGATCTGGGAGATTTGGGAGATCTGGGAGATTTGGGAGATCTGGGAGATTTGGGAGATCTGGGAGATTTGGGAGATCTGGGAGATTTGGGAGATCTGGGAGATTTTGGAGATCTGGGAGATTTGGGAGATCTGGGAGATTTGGGAGATCTGGGAGATTTGGGAGATCTGGGAGATTTGGGAGATCTGGGATCTGGGAGATCTGGGATCTGGGAGATCTGGGATCTGGGAGATCTGGGATCTGGGAGATCTGGGATCTGGGAGATCTGGGATCTGGGAGATCTGGGATCTGGGAGATCTGGGATCTGGGAGATCTGGGATCTGGGAGATCTGGGATCTGGGAGATCTGGGATCTGGGAGATCTGGGATCTGGGAGATCTGGGATCTGGGAGATCTGGGATCTGGGAGATCTGGGATCTGGGAGATCTGGGATCTGGGAGATCTGGGATCTGGGAGATCTGGGATCTGGGAGATCTGGGATCTGGGAGATCTGGGATCTGGGAGATCTGGGATCTGGGAGATCTGGGATCTGGGAGATCTGGGATCTGGGAGATCTGGGATCTGGGAGATCTGGGATCTGGGAGATCTGGGATCTGGGAGATCTGGGATCTGGGAGATCTGGGATCTGGGAGATCTGGGATCTGGGAGATCTGGGATCTGGGAGATCTGGGATCTGGGAGATCTGGGATCTGGGAGATCTGGGATCTGGGAGATCTGGGATCTGGGAGATCTGGGATCTGGGAGATCTGGGATCTGGGAGATCTGGGATCTGGGAGATCTGGGATCTGGGAGATCTGGGATCTGGGAGATCTGGGATCTGGGAGATCTGGGATCTGGGAGATCTGGGATCTGGGAGATCTGGGATCTGGGAGATCTGGGATCTGGGAGATCTGGGATCTGGGAGATCTGGGATCTGGGAGATCTAGGATCTGGGAGATCTGAGTACGCACTCCTAAGTGCCTCTGTATCCCAAAAATGTTTTTGATGAAAATCTTGGCTCCCTATGAAGTGACAGCTTGAGCAGAAGTTTTTGATTGACAGCCTGGGGCCCCATTAGCAGGCAGCTCTCAAAAGCATTTTCCGCTGGAATGAAAATTGCATCTTGTCCCCCCAGCCAGCCAGCTGCCTGGCCCCGCCATCTCTACCGGGGAATCGCCAGCCAGTCGCGCAGTGGCACAGCCTGCCTTCAGCGCGTTGCCCTGCGAGAACTGGCGGAATCGCGAAATTGGCCAAGGAAAGTTCAGATATGACTGCAGCTTTTTATGTTAGGATTCGATAGGCAATAAATCTGGTTTCCCGGTGGTTCCCGGTGGTTCCCGGTGGTTCCCGGTGGTTCCCGGTGGTTCCCGGTGGTTCCCGGTGGTTCCCGGTGGTTTACCAAAAAACGATAAAGCCTAAGAGCGTTCGGATACTCCAGTGGAGTCCTCCTCTGCAGGGCAGCCTTCCTGAATGTTTTCTCCGATTCCGGTGCCACTCTGTCCTCATCCTCCCCGGAGACACCCGAGCTCCCCATCAAGTAGTGAGGCGAGAAACTCATCTATAATTTCTGTCGGCAGAAGGCGGGCAATCCCGGAGGAAGCGCGCGCCCTGAGGGCAGGTGCCGCGGGCCGGAGTCGCCGCCGCCTCCTCCTCCTTGTCTTCGAGTGCTCGGGCAGCGAGCGCGGAGATCCCAGATTCTTCCCATGAGGGTTGGGGGGCTGCGGGCCCGCGGGGACGCCTCAGCAGCGGCCGCGCACTCCGCATCTCACTGCACTTTGGCGGCAGCATCTCCGAAAGTCGCCACCCCCTCATCTCCGCCTCTCGGTTGGCCCGGCCTGCATATTTAATTAAAGCTCACAAGACGAGGAGGGTCGCCACTCGGATGCCCCTGCGATGAAGGACCATTGAGAGCCTGAGTAAGGGGGAGGGGGTGGCTGCATCGCAACATCCAGATTCCCCGGCTGCCTGCCTCATCTTTAGCCTCCAGCCTCCCAGTGAGATCTGCAGCAGGCCGTCCCAGCAGCAGCTTCCCCTCCAATCCGTCTGTCCGTCTCCCTGCTGCGGAGACCTCAGCAACTTCGGAGACCTCAGCATCTCGGAGACCTCAGCAACTTCGGAGACCTCAGCAACTTCGGAGACCTCAGCAACTTCGGAGACCTCAGCAACTTCGGAGACCTCAGCAACTTCGGAGACCTCAGCAACTTCGGAGACCTCAGCAACTTCGGAGACCTCAGCAACTTCGGAGACCTCAGCAACTTCGGAGACCTCAGCAACTTCGGAGACCTCAGCAACTTCGGAGACCTCAGCAACTTCGGAGACCTCAGCAACTTCGGAGACCTCAGCAACTTCGGAGACCTCAGCAACTTTGGAGACCTCAGAACTTCGGAGACCTCAGCAACTTCGGAGACCTCAGCATCTCGGAGACCTCGCAGACTTCGTCCCAGTAAAACGAAGTCCGGCACAGTTCGGTGAGTGTCATGGGCTCTCGAGCGGCAATACCGGAGAGAAGATGATGGAGCACAGGGGAGGCTGGGCTCAGCTCACCCTCAGTTCAGCGTGAGAAATTCTCAGCCAGAGCTGCAGACTGCGCAGCTGCCAGCTGAAACAGCGTGGCCAGAGGCGACTGGGGAGCACGAACTCGAGGGCTGAGAAGGAAATCTCAAACAGCCTCGGGGCCGCAGGCAGGCAGGAAATGCGCTGCAGCCGGGAGACAATGGCAGGCTGTTTGTCTCTTGAGCAAAAAAGATTTTTGCAGAGAAAAGTTTCTTTCTGGTTTGGCTCAGACGGCATAAGGAGACGATAAGTGCTCTCGGGGGGGGGGGCTGGGGATCCTCGCCTCCCCCCATTGTTGCTGAGCTCGCGGGGGGGGGCAGGTAGGCAAATGGCTGGGAAACCTGAGAGCTGGGGAGCCGAGTGAGCAGCTCATCTCTCCCTGTTTTGATTTTCACTCGGCCCCGGAAAGATTGGCAAGCGGCAGTGGAGGCTCAGGGACTACTGCATCCACCTGGACTGGAAGCCCAGACGAGCGCTCACCCCAAAACCTTGGCCACATTGCATGAATAACAGGCTGCATTATGGTTGCACCATGGAGAGAATTGTTTCAATTGCACTTCCTTTGCACCGGATTCTTTTCCACTCTTCCACAATGCTCTCAGACAAAGTTGGCTTGTTTTTGGCAAATCGATAAGCCAAACATCCCCGACGGATCAATGCTGGGGCAGTCGGGTTTTCGACCTACTATGAGTAGCGTGAAGCAGAAAGAGGTGGGAAATTATCGATAGAATACTGCAGCATACAGCTAATGCGGTGACAAGACTCGAACCTCCATTTCTACCCCAGCTCAGAACTGCTCACCCCATCACAGCAGGGACTGTGACTCTGCTCACCCCATCACATCAGGGACAGTGACTCTGCTCACCCCATCACATCAGGTACAGTGACTCTGCTCAATCCATCACATCAGGTACAGTGACTCTGCTCACCCCATCACAGCAGGGACTGTGACTCTGCCCACCCCATCACAGCAGGGACTGTGACTCTGCTCACCCCATCACAGCAGGGACTGTGACTCTGCTCACCCCATCACAGCAGGGACTGTGACTCTGCTCACCCCATCACAGCAGGGACTCCTGTGACTCTGCTCACCCTATCACAGCAGGGACTGTGACTGCAGCTCAGATCAGTTTGCCAGTTGCTCACGGTTGGCTAACTAACCGAAGCTAACTCTGCTTAACCTGGGCCAGCTAGACTTTTGTCTGAAAGTACTTCGGGTGTGTCATAAGTAATGTCACTGATGTGAAAACAGACGAACTTGCAATCGCAGATGAACAAAACTGTACCACTCAACAACATAGAGTCCCCCAATATTAATCACCCTCTGGCAGTGCTCATACAGCTTGTCCACCTCAGCCTGCAGGTGTTTTTCCTCCAACTGCCATAACCAGTGCAACGCAGCCTGTTTTACCTCTTCATGGTTTGCGAAACTCTTCTTGGAAAAGTCAGCCTTCAGCCATTTGAACAGGAATCTCTTGCAAAAGTTGAAGTCTGGGCTGTAGGGACTGTCAGAGCAGATTCACTCGCCATGCAGGCAGAAAATTCGAAACAGCCTTCAGGTGTGCAGCCGTGCGGTGTCCATCTGCCACAGAACCTTGTCCAGGTGACATGGATTTGACCGGAGAGTGCACCAGAGGTCTCCAGTGTGCCGGAAAAAGTCGATAAAGTACTGGCCATCGACCTTGGTGTTCGGTGGAGTTGTGCAGATGGAGACTCGTTTGTTTGGCGTGAAGGCTACCAGCAGCATGGTCTTCTTGTCCGAGATGGACTTCCTGGTCACCATCGGCCTGAAGTCCCCAGCTCCCAACCAGCAGCGATTGTCTGCCTTGCTGCCCTTGCCATCCAGGTGGAGCCAGCTTTCATCCTCAGCAACCAGGCAGTTTAGGATGTCATTCAAGCCCTGGCTGCTAAACACCTTGCGGATCTGCTTGGTGCAGGCGTCTTGTCAAGATTCATGATGATTTTTGTTCGCTGCATAGACGATTTTTCATCGCGTTGCACTTGCTAAATCTGCTTGGCGTATTCTTGCGATAGCTTGGGCCATAAACAACCTATGCATGTCTCAAATGCACTGCTATTGCTTCACTAAGTATACTTTGCAGCTACACTACCCACAAGTCCATGTCCCTACATATTTTAGACAGAGGCCTGCAGTGACATTACTTATGACACACCCGAAGTAACAACAAAGGAATAAATATTAATGATTTTTTGAAAGAAACTTTATTGGAAAAATCACAAAGGAAATAAAAACTCTACGCTCTCTCAAAAATAAAAAACTCCAATGAAAGATGGAAAATAAAAGTATACAAAAAATATGGCGACCCGTTACAACTACTCTGCTGATTTCAAGTAGCACAATTGGCGTATTGCAACTATAATTTATCCGGCCAGTCAATCGACGCAGTTGACGGCATCAGAACCTCCGCTTCCACCGCTGCGGACGGCGTCGCAGTCTCGGACTCGACCTCCGCGGTGGTGTCCGAAAGCTCTGCCGCAGCCTCTTCCTTCCCTCCGACCTCCGCCTCATCCGATTCTTCCACGGCAGCCGCAACGGCAGCCGCGCGCAGCAGCTCCGCCACTTCGGTGCGCCCGAACCGCTCGGCGTCGTTCAGCGGCGTGAAGCCCCAGCGGTCGCGCGGCCCGACCGCCACGCCGCAGGTGACCAGCAGGAACTGCACGGCCTCCGCGTGGCCCTCCGCCGCGGCAACGTGAAGCGCCGTCCGGCCATCGTAGTCGGCCTGGTCCATGCAGAGGCCCTTCAGGAAGGCGCCGCGCAGGGCGGTCACGTCGTTGTTGCTGGCGGCGAACAGCAGGCCGACAATCTCGGCGCTCTGCGTCTCCGTCAGGCGGCGTCGGGAGTCGGCGCGGTCGGGGCGGCGCCGCACGGTGGAGTCGAAGTTGTGCAGGCTGAAGCGGGCCACCAGCTCTCGGCAGAACTGGATGCCGCGGCACGAGTTGCCCTGCCTGTCCAGCGGCGGGGACCACAGCGCGATGCCCATGAGGCCGGGAATCACCAGCAGGATGGCGCCGGACACGCCCGACTTGGCCGGCAGGCCGCACTTGAAGGCAAACTGGCCGCTGTAGTCGTACAGGCCGCAGCTGTGCATGAGTGACAGGGTGTCCCGGACGGCCTCGGCCGACAGCACCGGGTCGCCGGTCAGCGGGCAGACGCCGCCGTTCGCCAGGGTGGCAGCAATGACGGCAGCGGAGTCGCAGGTGGCCTCCAGGGCGCACAGCTGCAGGTAGAAGTCGAGCGTCTCGCGCAGGTCGGTGTCGGGCGGGAAGCAGCCGTTCTCGCGCATGTAATAGCCGATGGCGTAGTTCCTGTCCGAGCTCTCCCTCTCGGACAGGAAGGTGGAGTTGGAGAAGCCGAGGCGCTCGCCAGCGGACATTCGCAGGTACTGGCGGAGCACGTAGTCGAAGCGGTCGGCTAGTCGCTGGCCGCGCGCCAGGAGGCTGCAGACGGCGATAGCGCCGCTGTTGATCATCGGGTTGTGCGGCTTGTTCTCCGAGTTCAGCGCGATGGAGTTGAAGCTGATGCCGGACGGCTCGTAGCCAACGAATTGGTGCACCCGGTCGGAGCCCGCCTCCGTCATGGCCAGCGCGTAGTTCAGCGGCTTGCTGACCGACTGGAGGCAGAATGGAACCTGTGGGAGAGGGGAGGTGGACAGTGTCCGGCATGTCACTCGGGGGACAGTGAGGTGACATGGACAGTGTCCGGCATGTCACTCGGGGGACAGTGAGGTGACATGGACAGTGTCCGGCATGTCAATCAGGGGACAGGTGAGGTGACATGGACAGTGTCCGGCATGTCAATCAGGGGACAGGTGAGGTGACATGGACAGTGTCCGGCATGTCACTCGGGGGACAGTGAGGTCACATGGACAGTGTCCGGCATGTCACTCGGGGGACAGTGAGGTCACATGGACAGTGTCCGGCATGTCAATCAAGGGACAGGTGAGGTGACATGGACAGTGTCCGGCATGTCACTCGGGGGGACAGTGAGGTGACATGGACAGTGTCCGGCATGTCACTCGGGGGGACAGTGAGGTGACATGGACAGTGTCCGGCATGTCAATCAGGGAACAGGAGACGGGAGAAGGTTACACCCAGCTTGCCTGGTGGTCACCAAAGCCCGCCCGCTGCCCGTCGACGGTGCAGACGGCGGCGCCCCACCTGGCGGGGTCAGCCCGGGCCAGCTGCGGGATGCAGTTGGCCACGCGGCCCTCCGTGTTGGCCCGGCAGCGCTCGAAGATGGCGGCCAACTCGCCGGTGAACTCCTGGAAGTCGGGCAGCACGAAGTCCTTGCGCAGCACCTGCAGCAGCAGGGCGATGCTCGCCCGCGCCACCTCGGCGAAGGCGGCGCGGTCCAGGAAGAAGGAGTTGCGCGCCTCCTCGTCGCACATCACCGCCCGCTTCTGGCGCTCGCGGATGCTGGCTACGCACTGGCGGAGCCGCGGGTCGCTGAGCTGGATGCCGGCCGCCTCCACCACGCCGAGCAGGCGGGACACGGGCACCCGGTCGGTGGCGCGATCCTTCAGAATGTCGAACACGGCGTCGCAGGAGCCGCGGCTGGCCTGCGCGGCGCGGTACTGCCGCTCCGCTTCGTTGCGGACTCGACGAGCCTCCGACAGAGTTTCCAGGAGGCGCGGCGGAGACTGCGGCGGCTCCGGCTTCATCGAGCCGGCCAGGGACGAGGCGGGGAGCAGCTGAAGCGGTTCGGTGCGCGCCTCGGTCACCAGCATGGAGGCGGGAGAGCTGAGAAACAGCTGAGCAGCATCGCAGTGCAATTGAAATGGAGTTGGACTGAAGCGGCTTCAGGGTTAGGGACATAGACATCTGCGCGAACTTCCGGCTGAGTAGCTCGCTGTCGCCTCAGGAGAGCTTTAAATATTTATACAAGTGGATGGAACCGTTTATTGGTTGGTTGGGTTAGCTAGTTAGTTAGTAAGTAAGTAAGTAAGTAAGTAAGTAAGTAAGTAAGTAAGTAAGTAAGTAAGTAAGTTAGTTAGTCAGTCAGTCAGTCAGTCAGTCAGTCAGTCAGTTAGTTAGTTAGTTAGTTAGTTAGTTAGTTAGTTAGTTAGTTAGTTAGTTAGTTAGTTAGTTAGTTAGTTAGTTAGTTAGTTAGTTAGTTAGTTAGTTAGTTAGTTAGTTAGTTAGTTAGTTAGTTAGTTAGTTAGTTAGTTAGTTAGTTAGTTAGTTAGTTAGTTAGTTAGTTAGTTAGTTAGTTAGTTAGTTAGTTAGTTAGTTAGTTAGTTAGTTAGTTAGTTAGTTAGTTAGTTAGTTAGTCAGTTAGTCTCGCATTCCCAGGTGTCTCACCGCATTCCCAGGTGTCTCACCGCATTTCCATGTGTCTCATTGCACACCTACGCATCTCACTTCACACTACAAAGCAGAAATAATTGCTAGCCAGACAGCACTGAGCCCTTGTCAACTTGAGCAGCTTTGAAGCGTATAAAAGCAAAAGTGCGGCCCAACAAGGATTTGGGATTTATCCTGCGACTCCCCGTCTCTCCCTACTCGGCATTGACCATCCAGCCATGTCAAATATTTTAGCTGAGAAGCGGCTGTCTGCCCGGCCGGGCGTGTTTGAGCAAACAGCGGGGATTCGTTAGTGGGGCTGAGAGCCCGGGTGGTCCGGCCAGCGGCTGGTGAACTTTTCATTCACAAGTTTTTAGCCGCTGAGGCGAGGGGCCTGTGGAGGGCTGCAGGTGACTGCAGGCCGCTGCTCTCGCGGCATTGGACAGCCGGCCGGCTGCCTGCCGACCCAACCAGCGCTTGTGGCGCTGATCCTCAAATCCTCAAATCCAGAAATCCAAAATCCCACGGCCAGCAAATTCAGTCACAGCGGTTGCCAGAAGAAGAACGGAAAATCAAACCGGAAAGATAAAAGAGGAGGAGGCCGCGCTATGAACTGCTGGCAGGACTCTTGACCCTGGTGGTCAAGCTGTGACCCCGGCGGACAGTGACCCCGGCGGACAGTGACCCCGGCAGACAGTAACCCCGGCGGTTAAGCTGTGACCCCGGCGGACAGTAACCCCGGCGGTTAAGCTGTGACCCCGGCGGACAGTGACCCCACTTAACAGTGACTTCAGCGGACAGTGACCCCGGAGGACAGTGATCCCGGAGGACAGTGACCCCAAGACACCCGTCAGTGCAGTCCGCGATGTACAGTAACGACAGAATCATTAGCGGCGGCCAGTGGTCGCAGTCGCAGCAGCAGCAGCGGCGGCGCAGGCAGCGGCAGCAGGCGGAGCAGGCGGCGGCCAGCATAGCGCAGCGGCTGCACCGCTACCGGATGCTGGACGATGTCGGCGACGTCCCAGGACTTCACCCAGCGGACGCCCCCTTCCGCGGCAGCGTCAGTCGTGAGTGGCGGCGGTGGCCGAATGAGTGCAGACTCGATGCCGCAGCGGCAGTGCAAACAGTCTGCTTTCGCAGAAGACGCACTGGGCCAGGCAGGCAGGCGAATTTCTTATCGAGAAGGCCGGCCAAACAATGCGGCAGCTCATTTCCTGCCCGACCCGCGGTCCCCTTTCCCGCTTTTCCCTAAGAAAAAGCAGAAAAAGCCAAATAAGTAGAGAAAGTTTTCCAATAGGAGAAACAGAAGGGGCTGCGCGGGACAAAGCGACTCGGAGAGGGCAAATTGAAGGCTCAAGCAGACACACAGGCGGGCAAAGTCCTCGCGATCAGTTCCGCTACTGGCTGGTGAGCAGTTTCTAGGAATCTTCTGGACGTTTCTAGGAAAGCGAAAACGGAGCCGAGCAGGTGGATCCCGAGAGTTCACGGGGCTGCTCAGGGAAGCCGGCAGAAAGTGAAAAGCCGTGAAGTGGAGAGCAGACGAGTCAAAGAATGATGCTCAAATATTGATTTTTAATCTTGCAGGAAAAAGCAGAGAAGTGGGAGAATCACATGGGGCTGTAGGCGGGGGGTCTGAGTCAACACCGCGCCATGGCCTGCAGGTGCCAGAGCGGCTGTCTCCAGTATTTGTAGTTGCTCCCAGCCGGGCTGTCCCTCATTCTCTCCTCGCTCTCCGCCCGCAGCCGCCCTGCCGCCGCTGCTTGGGGACTCTCCAAGGCGCGCCGACCGAGCCAACGGACTCCGCACGCAATGCCCGGCTGCCGCGGCCGCCGCCAAAGCAGCCACAGCAGTGCTTAGCAGCCCGGACTCCGCGGAGGCCGCCTGCGTGTACCCGAACCCCTGGGTGCGCCGCTCCGACGCCGGCGACATGCTGGAGCTGCGGCCGGTCACCCCCGCCGAGCAGCCGCCCCAGCCCTCTAGGAAGCGGCAGCAGCCGGCCAGCCCCGCCGAGCTGCAGGACCTGCTGGCCCCGCAGCAGCCGCAGGCGCTGAAGCCGCAGCCCAGCTTCCTTGAGATTGTTCGCGTCTGCCTCATCAAGTACTGCCAGACCACCTCGCTGCGCGGCGTACCGAAGGTGGTGAAGACCAAGGAGAAGCTGCTGAAGGGCATCTGGGCGACTTTTGTGCTGGCATTCTTCCTCGGCTGCCTCACCTGCCTGGGCCTCATCATCAAGCAGTACATGGCCTTCGATGTCATCCACCAGCCCAAGACGGTCCGCAACTTCTCCGTGCAGTTCCCCTCCTTCACGGTGTGCAACACCCGCCGCTCTCCCAGCAGGGCATCGAGTACATCAATCAGCACCGCCTGCTGCTGCCGAAGAAGTTCAGCGAGCGGGTGACGCGCAGCCTGGTGAACACCCGCAGCAACATGGCCGCCATCAACCAGACCTTCAACGAGACCGTCCGGGACGCCCTGAGCACCATCTTCGACACCAAGGGCTACTACGAGAACATGCCGCCGGACATTGACGTGACGCAGTTCGGACACACTCTGGACGAGACCATCATCCTGTGCGAGACCACCATCCTCATCAAGGACTTCAAGCGGTCCATGTTCTGCGACAAGATCGGCAGCTGGACGCAGACGTACGACAACAAGTTCCTGAACTGCTACTCCTTCACCGCGCACGCCAACTTCACCAAGCAGATCCTCACCATGCGCATCATGGCGCACACCAACGAGCGGAACCTCACCTTCTGTCCGGACTGCAGCAGCTTCCCCGCCACGCAGGTGTCCGGCCTGCGGGTGCAGCTGCACAACGCCGGCAACTACCCGGAGGTGCAGGAGGAGGGACTCAACCTCAAGCCGGGCAGCCTCACCGAGATCCGCTTCGAGACCAAGGAGTGGTCCATGAAGACGCCGCCGCACGGCCGCTGCTCCGAGGAGGTGCCGCCGTCCATGAAGTTCAGGGAGAGCCGTTTCACCTACAGCTACCAGGCCTGCAAGAAGAAGGTGCGGGAGAAATTCTTGGTACCCAGATGGGGCGGGACAGGATAGAGATTACTCTGCTTTTGACTACCCAAGGGGGCTGAGCAGCTCTCTTGGCCGCATTCATTTTGAGCTTTTGCGCTAAAAATAGGCCGATAGCGGTGAGAGTAGAAGGGGTGAGAGTAGAAGGGGTGAGAGTAGAAGCGGTTAGAGTAGAAGGGGTGAGAGTAGGAGAGCAGAGGGCAGGAGTGGCAAGCAGAAGCGATCAATCATCTGAGCTCCGGAAGCTCAGAGCTGGAACTGGTCAATCAAGAATCGCTGGAAGGCAAAACGCTTTGACCAGTGACCGGCAAAGGAGGCGGTGACGGGGATCTGGCAGGGTGCCAGGTTGATGGGAATCGAATTGAAAAAAAATTTACTTCCAGAATGGCGGCTTCCGGGCCTGTCATTGGGCAGCCAGCAAGCAATTTCTAATAGAATTTTGTTGCAACTCAACTGAAGTCGTCAGCTTGTCAGTCAGCCGCAGCCAGTAGGTCAGTAGCTCTGTCCACTGACCTCAGGCAGTTAGAGGCACTGCAAGTCTATGGAAGCTGATTTTCGAAGGCCAAATCATTCTTCAAACACGCAGCCGAATTTTTTTTCGTCTTTTAGCAATTAAAAGACTATTTATCACCTGAACTCCGGAATTTATATGGCTGGGGCATGTAAAACTGAATGTGTTTGACTGGATGTGCGATTCACCTGGGTTAGCGATGACTTCATGGGCGCGAAGCACCAGGGGCGCCAAGCACCAGCAGCGCCAAGCACCAGGGGCGCCAAGCACCAGGGGCGCCAAGCACCAGGGGCGCCAAGCACCAGGGGCGCCAAGCACCAGGGGCGCCAAGCACCAGGGGCGCCAAGCACCAGGGGCGCCAAGCACCAGGGGCGCCAAGCACCAGGGGCGCCAAGCACCAGGGGCGCCAAGCACCAGGGGCGCCAAGCACCAGGGGCGCCAAGCACCAGGGGCGCCAAGCACCAGGGGCGCCAAGCACCAGGGGCGCCAAGCACCAGGGGCGCCAAGCACCAGGGGCGCCAAGCACCAGGGGCGCCAAGCACCAGGGGCGCCAAGCACCAGGGGCGCCAAGCACCAGGGGCGCCAAGCACCAGGGGCGCCAAGCACCAGGGGCGCCAAGCACCAGGGGCGCCAAGCACCAGGGGCGCCAAGCACCAGGGGCGCCAAGCACCAGGGGCGCCAAGCACCAGGGGCGCCAAGCACCAGGGGCGCCAAGCACCAGGGGCGCCAAGCACCAGGGGCGCCAAGCACCAGGGGCGCCAAGCACCAGGGGCGCCAAGCACCAGGGGCGCCAAGCACCAGGGGCGCCAAGCACCAGGGGCGCCAAGCACCAGGGGCGCCAGCAGTGAGAAGTGCAAAATCAGTGCCAATGCACTGCAAAGACTTACCCGAATTCCTCACCGAGGTCCTGCAAGGGTTCAGCGGTCAGCCGACTGGAAACATTTCTCATGCAAATTGTAGAGCGGCAGGGGCAGCGGATGCTGGCTGGCCGAACGAGCTGATTGCTTCCACTGGTTGAAGCGGCCGAGGCCGAATCCCCAGAAAGTGCAGGAAGCCACCCACATTGCCCGCGCGCAGCCTTACCTGCGGAAGCCCCCCCCCCCTGCAGCTGGGCGGCTGGGAAACCGAGATCTCAATGACAATAGGAAGGGGAGGAGAGAACCAGGCAGACTGAGACGAATTGGAGGGGCTGCTTAAACAAAGAAAATGGCACAGCCGGTGTCAACAGCTCCCGCGGCGCGTGCTCACCTCATCCAGCTGAGATTCCCACTCCACCTCTTTCACCTGCAACAAGGGATCGGATTTCAGGCATAAAACTAAAGCCTGCTTATTACAACTTATAGGATTTGGCAGCACTGTAGACTCAAAGCACAGCCCCTCACTGTGTGAGTACTTGCGGCCAGTCAAGCACAGGCCCCAACTGTGTGAGTACTTGCGGCCAGTCAAGCACAGCCCCCCACTGTTGTGAGTACTTGCGGCCAGTCAAGCACAGCCCCCCACTGTTGTGAGTACTTGCGGCCAGTCGAGCACAGCCCCAAACTCTACTTGCGGCCAGTCAAGCACAGCCCCAAACTCTACTTGCGGCCAGTCAAGCACAGCCCCAAACTCTACTTGCGGCCAGTCAAGCGGAACCCCCACCCGCGGCCCGCAGATCCTCCACGAGCAGATCCACAGCCAGTGCGGCTGCCTGGACAGCACCGTCCCCCTGCCGGACACTCTGAGCCACCCGGGCAGCATTTACTGCGGCCGCATCCCGGAGCGCCAGTTCTCGCTGGCGCACAACGCCTCCACCCTCACCAGCGACTCCCAGCTGGCCGCCGCCGCCCGAGCAGTCGGCGACTTCTACGGCCTCAACGCCTCGTCCGTGGCGTTGCCCAGCTTCCTCTACAACGAGGAGTTCCAGGACTTCCTGCGTCGGGTCACCTGCAACATGGAGATCTTCAAGACTGCCGGCCAGGTCACTGATGACCAGTGCTTCACGCCCTGCACCTACTACACCTATGAGACCACCATCAGCACCACGAACTGGCCAACCAAGGCCTACCTGTACGAGATCGTCAATGACTTCCAGCAGCTGAAGAGCCGAATTGACACCATGTACAGCAGGGGCACCACCGGCAGGAACTCCAGCTACCTGGAGCCCATACTGGCCAAGCTGCAGCACATCTACGGCCCGGTGTACAGGGAGGCCCGGCGGAACCCCGCCAAGGCTGAGCAGATGCTCAAGGAGATCGACTACGTGCAGAGCAATTTCATCGAGATCCTTATCAACCGGGGCAAGTCCAACTTCGACATCGAGCGCATCGAGGAGAAGGCGGTGATCTCCCTGACCTCCCTACTCAGCCAGATCGGCGGCCTGCTGTCCATCTGGGTCGGCCTCACCTTCGTCTGCATCGTGGAGATCATCGAGCTGCTGTACAACATTGTGACCATGTGCGCGGGCAGGGCTCCCCTCCCCGGCGGCTGAGTCTGGCGCCCCAACTCCTCCTCCCCGACTCGCGCATCTGTCTGTCTGTACTTGTACAAACCCCAGCCTCCGTTCGCCATCTCGCCTCTCCCAATCAACTAGCTTTACAACATATAATTTGTGTGAATTCATTCCCAAATGTGACTCGAAGAGCGAGGCAAAGAGCCGGCACTTCGCACGGCTCGGTCCTTTATCAAATGCTATTTCGCTATTTCATTAGAGCTTGACTGGATGAGCACAAGTTGCTAAATAAAGAATTCTTAGACTCGCTCAGCCTCACTGCGATGAAGCGATGCCTGTGCGATGACCGCGTGAACAAAAACTTTGCCTTCTTGCTATTCTCCAAGCAGCCTGGTGCCGAGACGAACTGGGAGAGGCGGCCCATCCGGAAGCCCAGTGCGCCCTCGAGAACTGTAGTTTCCTTTTTAAACTGCTTCGACTTCTTGCATTGCTCAAACCTGACACAATCTGCCCGTCCCATCCTGTTCCTCAGTGAGTTCTCCAACTTGGAAACAGCAGGCACTTTTTTCCTAATCTTGGCTCTCGTCTGCAAACCTGAGCTCTGGGATTTTCATGCACAACTGGATTGAATAACACAGGGCTGGCCGCAGTGTCAGGAGCTTTGCAAAGAGGATTTGCTCGCAGCAACCCGAGCTCCCCAGCTTCCCAGTTGGGAATCGACTGTGGATGCGCAATACCCATTGATTGGCTAATAAATGCAGACACTTGCTGACACTGAGCGGGAAATGCACCGACAGAAGTTATGACTGATGGCAGGCTCTCGGGGCAGTCCGAACTCGCCAGTCCCCTGCCAATTAGTCGCCAAAATGCCCCCATGGTTGCCGCGCAATTTGTCAGGGGGGGGGGTGGGCTCGGAGAGCTGCTGAGGGACTTTGATTGAAGAAGTTTCCGCCTCCTCAGGGAGCTCAAAGTGCATCGGCTGGCAAATGCAAAATTTGGCGCACTTGAATCGAGTAGCTTTTATCAAAGCGATTGATGGGAAACTATCGTTATTGGGATAAGCCTGGAAGCGACTCTCAGAGCTCGGGGTTATTGCACTCTCGCTGGTCAATGCAGCAGTGACAATTCGAGACAATTCCGTCTGATTCTGAGGACGATTCTTAGGTAGTTCAAGGGCGACTCTTAGGGCTGTTCAGGAGTAATTCTCAAGGCTGTTCAGGAGTAATTCTCAAGGCTGTTCAGGAGCAATTCTCAAGGCTGTTCAGGAGTAATTCTCAAGGCTGTTCAGGAGTAATTCTCAAGGCTGTTCAGGAGCAATTCTCAAGGCTGTTCAGGAGTAATTCTCAAGGCTGTTCAGGAGTAATTCTCAAGGCTGTTCAGGAGCAATTCTCAAGGCTGTTCAGGAGTAATTCTCAAGGCTGTTCATGAGCAATTCTCAAGGCTGTTCATGAGCAATTCTCAAGGCTGTTCAGGGGCGGTTCTCAAGGCTGTTCAGGAGTAATTCTCAAGGCTGTT
This sequence comes from Macrostomum lignano, assembly GCA_002269645.1. NCBI lineage: Eukaryota > Metazoa > Platyhelminthes > Macrostomidae > Macrostomum > Macrostomum lignano. The sequence continues at coordinate 989,748 of NIVC01000020.1, forward strand.
CATGAGTAATTCTCAAGGCTGTTCATGAGCGATTCTCAAGGCTGTTCAGGGGCGGTTCTCAAGGCTGTTCAGGAGCGATTCTCAAGGCTGTTCATGAGCGATTCTCAAGGCTGTTCAGGAGCGATTCTCAAGGCTGTTCATGAGCGATTCTCAAGGCTGTTCAGGAGCGATTCTCAAGGCTGTTCATGAGTAATTCTCAAGAAAGTCCAGGAGCGATTCTCAAGGCTGTTCATGAGCGATTCTCAAGGCTGTTCAGGAGCGATTCTCAAGGCCGTTCAGGAGCGATTCTCAAGGCTGTTCAGGAGCGATTCTCAAGGCTGTTCATGAGTAATTCTCAAGAAAGTCCAGGAGCGATTCTCAAGGCTGTTCAGGAGCGATTCTCAAGGCCGTTCAGGAGCGATTCTCAAGGCCGTTCAGGAGCGATTCTCAAGGCTGTTCAGGAGCGATTCTTAAGGCTGTTCGGGAGCGATTCTCAAGGCTGTTCAGAAGCGATTCTCAAGGCTGTTTAGGGGCGAGTCTGGGACAGTTTAGGAGCGATACGATCGGACAGTTTCAAGCGATTCTCGTACAGTTCAGAGGGAGAATCTGACAAGTTTAAGGCAATCCGTTGACTGTCCAGGGGAAGTTCAGGAACGATTCACCATGAATCTTTTCAGATGATTCGATGGAATCCCGTGTTTAGCACCGATTATTTCAATACAGTTCAAATCTTAAGAAAGGTCCCGCGGCAGCACGCAGGGTGCCCAAGGAGCGCTGCCCTATCAAAGATCCCTCCCCGATACCGGAGTATCGAGATCGCCGATCGCTGCCAGGCATGCAGCGATGTTCATGTCAGCCTCCAGCTCGGGATCCGTCAGATTCATCAGGCGCTTAGAAAGCAGAAGTTGCGAGCGGCAGAGATAAATAAGCGCCATCATCAGCTGCACCGTGAGACCTGGGAGATCTGAGGAGCGGTGAGGCTGGATTTCGGCCGCAGTTAGAAACAATAAATTCAACGATGCCGCAGAATTAATCCGATCGCTTTGAAGTCACCGCCAGGACAGCTGATCGCGTAAGCAGCAGGCCGCGACCCCGAGACTTGATTGCAAACTGCTCAACACAAAACCGAACAGCCTCCCCAGCCACTCAGAAATCAGCTCTGCCATTGTGTTCTATTTATCCCACATCCCACAATGCCAATTTCCAAAGCTTCAATTGAAAAAAAGGGGGTGAAAACCTGGAAGACAATGTCAGTTCATTGTTCACTTGTTCAGCAGGCGGCTGCTGTAGTGCCGCAGGGCCCTCACTATATTTGCACAGGGGCTGCGGAGAGCTGGCAGAATAAGACAGGCAAAGGAGCCACGCTAATTGCCGGGAGGAGGAACTGGGGGGCGAAGGATAAAAAGCGAGCCTCTCCATGGCAACAGGAAAATATAGCCACATTAGGGAATAAAAATGCCAAGCAGCAGCTGACTCGGGGAGGTGTTTGGCAAAAATACAGAAAACTGACACTGAGCGATACGATGAGGGTGAGCGAATTGACATCCGGGAAACTTAGACTCGCATTAGACTTCAGGTGCTAAGCACAAAATAGAACATTGAGTACTTTTAATTTAACACGACGAAATATAAGAGGCGGCGGGAGAAGCAAATAGTTGAAACCGGTTTCAGTAAAATATGCTCGAAATTAACTGCTGGAAAAATATACATCCGTAGTTCAAGCTCCTGCATATGGCCGAGCCTAGCAACTGTCTATGGCCCAAACCCCTTACCGACAGATCAAAGCCGGCACAACGGACGCACTTGCCACTCTCTATGGGACAAACGCATGTAGTTTAAAAGCCTCCCGGAAATGGCAGTAACAGTAATGACAGGAAATGCCTACACGCAGGCCCAGGGCGCGGTGAGTCCTCGAAAGGCTACTCGGTCTTCAGCCGCTCTCTGTAGGCCCGGAAAGCGGCCTGCCGGTAGCTCTCAGCAGCCGATCTGGGGTCGCTGGCCTCGGCCACGCCACGACCAACAATGATAACGTCGCAGCCGCCCCGGCCGACCACGTGACCCGGCTCCCTGTAGCGCTGGCCGAGGCCGTCCGAGGCGCCGCCGGAGAAGCTGACGCCCGGCGTGAACTGCAGCAGGCCGGGGTCGGTGGCCAGGTCGGACTGGCACACCAGGCCGGCCACCAGGTGGCCGTGCGTCTCGGCCATGGCCAGGGCGGCTGCCGAGTACTCCTCGTTGATCGGGCTGCCCTCGGAGCTCATCTCGGCCACCAGCACCGCGGCCATGCCGTGGGCTCCCTCCAGGCCGGACAGCAGGCCGGGGCCCGGCAGGGCGTGCGCGGTGACCAGGTCCGCCCAGTCAGCTATGCGGAACTGGCCGCCGGTGGCCTGCAGCCGGGTCACGTGACCGATGTCGGCCAGCTTCCGGTCCTCCATAATCAGGAAGTTGTGCCGCTTGGCCAGGTCCCGCAGTCTGGAGACGAAGTCCGGACTGAAGTCATCAAGGATGTCGCAGTGCACCTTCAGGACGCAGATGTGCGGGCCCACCTGGCGGGTTGGTGGCAGAGTTGACTAATGGGTGATTAAGCTGCCGAGGCCAATTGGACTAATGGTAAGACTCCTGAATTCAATTAGACTAATAGGTGAGACTCCTGAATCCAATTAGACTAATAGGTAAGACTCATGAATCCAATTAGACTAATAGGTGAGACTCCTGAATCCAATTAGACTAATAGGTGAGACTCTTGAATCCAATTAGACTAATAGATGAGACTCCTGAATCCAATTAGACTAATAGGTGAGACTCCTGAATCCAATTAGACTAATAGGTGAGACTCCTGAATCCAATTAGACTAATAGGTGAGACTCCTAAATCTAATTAGACTAATAGGTGAGACTCCTGAATCCAAGTAGACTAATAGATGAGACTCCTGAATCCAATTAGACTAATAGGCGAGACTCCTGAATCCAATTAGACTAATAGGTGAGACTCCTGAATCCAATTAGACTAATAGGTGAGACTCCTAAATCTAATTAGACTAATAGGTGAGACTCCTAAATCTAATTAGACTAATAGGTGAGACTCCTGAATCCAATTAGACTAATAGGTGAGACTCCTGAATCCAATTAGACTAATAGGTGAGACTCCTAAATCTAATTAGACTAATAGGTGAGACTCCTGAATCCAATTAGACTAATAGGTGAGACTCCTGAATCCAAGTAGACTAATAGATGAGACTCCTGAATCCAATTAGACTAATATACGATGGTTTAGCAACACGAAAGCAAACTCTTTGAATTTAAAACATTGTTAATCCGCAGGCGCCACCGCATTAAACTGGGCAGGCTGCAATGCAGAACTGACTCTCAGAGCCCCCAGCTCAAGCCGCCCACCCCGCCTCCCCAGCTCAAGCCGCCCACCCCGCCTCCCCAGCCAGGTATTTTATTGCATCAAAGTTTGTCTGGTTGGCAATTCAGCGATTGGAATTTTTCCGATAGATAAAAATTTTGCCCGCAACGGTGGCCGCTCAGGTCTAATTGGGCTGCCACACCTGTCTCCCCGCCTGAGTCAGCTGCCAGGCCTGCATTTCTGGGGGGGGGGGTCCATAATGGAGAATAAATTCCAAAAATGATAAAGCCTACTGGACATTGTGAAGGTAATAAAAACCATCTGCCCAACTTTTTAAAGCCGATCAATAGCTATGCCATCCTAAGGCTGGGTAATAAATCATGATTTTTGCTCAATTAAACGCTGCTTTGCTGGGACTCAAAATAGTAAATTAGCTCACTCAGGCCAATCAGCTATTGAATAGCTCTTGGTCTTCCGTTTGATCATTAGCCTTAGGGTTATTGGGCCAGACATTAGCCCGGTCAATGAGTCAGTCAGCCATTAGCCCAGGTCAATGAGTCAGTCAGCCATTAGCCCAGGTCAATGAGTCAGTCAGCCATTAGCCCAGGTCAATGAGTCAGTCAGCCATTAGCCCAGGTCAATGAGTCGTCAGCCATTAGCCCAGGTCATTGAGTCAGTCAGCCATTAGCCCAGGTCATTGAGTCAGTCAGCCATTAGCCCAGGTCAATGAGTCAGTCAGCCATTAGCCCAGGTCAATGAGTCGTCAGCCATTAGCCTAGGTCATTGAGTCAGTCAGCCATTAGCCCAGGTCATTGAGTCAGTCAGCCATTAGCCCAGGTCAATGAGTCGTCAGCCATTAGCCCAGGTCATTGAGTCAGTCAGCCATTAGCCCAGGTCATTGAGTCAGTCAGCCATTAGCCCAGGTCATTGAGTCAGTCAGCCATTAGCCCAGGTCATTGAGTCAGTCACCCATTAGCCCGCAAATTACCTGCTCGGCCAGCGCCAGGACGTCCCTGCCGAGGGTCCGGTCTGCGGCCACGCACAGGTTGGTCGCCTTCTCGGCCATGAGGCCAAGCAACCGGCGGGCCTGCGGCTGGGTGGCCACCTCGGCGCGCTGTTCGAACGGCATCCGGCAGCGGGCGCTGAGCCGCAACAAGCTGGGAGCTTCGGCCGCGTCGCCGGTGGCATCTCGGTCGTTGTCGTTGGTCTGGATGGTGACCTGCGGGTAGCAAGGGGAATGACAGGGTCTGTTAAGCTGACTGGGTCAGAGTTAACTTGGGTCAGATATAGTTGGGTCAAGCCTAGTTGAGTCAGAGTTAGCTTGGGTCAGAGTTAGTTTGGGTCAGATCTAGTTGGGTCAGTTAGTTGGGGTCAGACCTAGGTGGGTCAGTTAGTTTGGGTCAGACCTAGTTGGGTCAGAGTTAGTTTGGGTCAGATCTAGTTGGGTCAGATCTAGTTGGGTCAGTTAGCTTGGGTCAGACCTAGGTGGGTCAGTTAGTTTGAGTCAGATCTAGTTGGGTCAGAGCTAGTTTGGGTCAGATCTAGTTGGGTCAGAGTTAGTTTGGGCCAGGGCAATTCAGATTAATTCAGAGCAAAAGAAATTTGAGTCAGGCAGTCGATGCGAGTCATAGAGGATAAACTTGGTTAAGCATAGCCTCAGCGAAGGTGCACCTGATTCTCAAGCACGAAGGTGCGCACGGTGACGCAGAAGCTGGCCGACACCGACTTGCTGGTCTCGAGCTGGCGCAGCAGCTGGGTGAGGCGCAGCACGCAGCGCAGCGGCAGGCCGGCCCTGCGCAGGTTCTCTGCGGCGCCCTGCTCGCGGTCAAGGAGGACGCCGACTCCGGCCACCCGGAGGCCCTCACGGCGGAGAATCTCTGCCGTCTCAAGGACGCTGGACCCGCTGGTGACCACGTCCTCAATGATGAGGCAGGACTGGCCGCGGTCGAATTTGCCCTCCAGAATTTTCTTGGTCCCGTAGTCCTTGGTCTCCTTGCGCCGCATCAGCATGGGGATGCCGCGGTCCACGGAGATGCAGGTGGCGATGGGCAAGGCGGTGTACGGCACCCCACAGACGTAGTCGAACTTCAGGTCCGAGCAGGCCGCGAAGATCAGCTGGCTGATGGTGCGCATGAGCTCCGGGTGCGAGACGATGACGCGCAGGTCGAAGTACACCGGCGAGATCAGGCCGCTCTTCAGCTTGAACTCGCCGAACTTCACTGCTTCGATGTCATGGAGCTTGCTGACCACGTCCGACAGGCTGTCAGAGGCCATGGCGGGCTGCGGGGTGGGGGAGGCCAGGATGCACTGCCTGCAGTTCACTCTGTGGCTAAGCTGGGCACTGTCGGCAGTTCACTCTGTGGCTAAGCTGGGCACTGTCGGCAGTTCACTCTGTGGCTAAACTGGGCACTGTCGGCAGTTCACTCTGTACCTAAACCGCATTAGTATAAAATATAATAATAATAATATAACAGTATCTATGCGCAGCGCGAATATCCTTTAAAAAAACACTGAGCAGCGACACCACAGGATGCCGGAGCGTCACAGAATCCCTACTCCTCCAATCCCCATCTCGATTCGATTTCGCAGCAGCTCCCGGCTCCCCCCATCAATTTCACGGTGTCTGGCCGAGACGGCGGATGCAAGGAAGGACGAGAGAAAAGTTCACCTCCGGCCAAGCAGGCCGCACTTGCTGCTATCAGCGATACTGCAATCATAATTGGAGCAGAAACGGCCTACTTAGACTGCTACTGGGGGGGGGGGGCAGTACCCCTGTGCCGGCAGCATTTCGCTTATTCGGGATGGACAACCGCAGCCTGCTAAAACAAACTGACCACACTGGAGTCACTCTCAATCCAGATCAGAGTCACTCTCAATCCAGATCAGAGTCACTCCCAATCCAGATCAGAGTCACTCTCAATCCAGATCAGAGTCACTCTCAATCCAGATCAGAGTCACTCTCAATCCAGATCAGAGTCACTCCCAACCCAGATCAGAGTCACTCCCAATCCAGATCAGAGTCACTCCCAGTCCAGATCAGAGTCACTCCCAATCCAGATCAGAGTCACTCCCAATCCAGATCAGAGTCACTCCCAATCCAGATCAGAGTCACTCCCAATCCAGATCAGAGTCACTCCCAATCCAGATCAGAGTCACTTCCAGTCCAGATCAGAGTCACTCCCAATGCAGATCAGAGTCACTCCCAGTCCAGATCAGAGTCACTCCCAATCCAGATAAGAGTCACTTCCAGTCCAGATCAAAGTCACTCCCAGTCCAGATCAGAGTCACTCCCAATCCAGATCAGAGTCACTCCCAATCCAGATCAGAGTCACTCCCAGTCCAGATCAGGGTCACTCCCAGTCCAAATCAGAGTCACTCCCAGTCCAGATCAGAGTCACTCCCAATCCAGATCAGAGTCACTCCCAGTCGAGATCAGGGTCACTCCCAGTCCAGATCAGGGTCACTCCCAGTCCAGATCAGGGTCACTCCCAGTCCAGATCAGAGTCACTCCATGTCCAGATCAGGGTCACTCTCAGTCCAGATCAGAGGCACTCCATGTCCAGATCAGAGTCACTCCCAGTCCAGATCAGGGTCACTCCCAGTCCAAATCAGAGTCACTCCCAGTCCAGATCAGAGTCACTCCCAATCCAGATCAGAGTCACTCCCAATCCAGATCAGAGTCACTCCCAGTCCAGATCAGAGTCACTCCCAACCCAGATCAGAGTCACTCCATGTCCAGATCAGAGTCACTCCCAGTCCAGATCAGAGTCACTCCATGTCCAGATCAGAGTCACTCCATGTCCAGATCAGAGTCACTCCCAGTCCAGATCAGAGTCACTCCATGTCCAGATCAGAGTCACTCCATGTCCAGATCAGAGTCACTCCCAGTCCAGATCAGGGTCACTCCCAGTCCAGATCAGAGTCACTTCCAGTCCAGATCAGAGTCACTCCCAGTCCAGATCAGAGTCACTCCATGTCCAGATCAGAGTCACTCCATGTCCAGATCAGAGTCACTCCCAGTCCAGATCAGAGTCACTCCATGTCCAGATCAGAGTCACTCCATGTCCAGATCAGAGTCACTCCCAGTCCAGATCAGGGTCACTCCCAGTCCAGATCAGAGTCACTTCCAGTCCAGATCAGAGTCACTCCATGTCCAGATCAGGGTCACTCCATGTCCAGATCAGGGTCACTCCCAGTCCAGATCAGAGTCACTCCCAGTCCAGATCAGAGTCACTTCCAGTCCAGATCAGAGTCACTCCATGTCCAGATCAGGGTCACTCCATGTCCAGATCAGGGTCACTCCCAGTCCAGATCAGGGTCACTCCCAGTCCAGATCAGGGTCACTCCCAGTCCAGATCAGGGTCACTCCCAGTCCAGATCAGGGTCACTCCCAGTCCAGATCAGAGGCACTCCATGTCCAGATCAGGGTCACTCCATGTCCAGATCAGGGTCACTCCCAGTCCAGCTCAGAGTCACTCCCAGTCCAGATCAGAGTCACTGCAGGCATCAGATAAACAGCACACCTAAGGCATCTGAATCGCTGCAAAATATGCGCGAACAGAGGCCATTGCAGCAGCAATTTTATTTGAAAACAACACACAAAAGTGCAGCCACAACAGACAGCCATGCCACGGCATTCCCAAAGTTTTCCAACCCTGCCAGATAACTCAAGGGTGAAGGAAGCTGGAGACGCAGGGATGAAAATAAACTACAGGCAAGGGAAAGATGAAGGCTGGCTGCTGGGTGGCGGAATCCTGGCGCTACTCTCGAGTCCTCAGAGCAGTGCAGCAACCCCTGCCCAGCCTATCAAGCATGCAAATGAAAGCAACGACAAGAGCCGGCAATATTCGCATAATTAATAATTTATTAATGAGAAACGGATACGCAAGCAGAGGAGCAATGTGTGTGTAAATTACGAATGCACAGTCTCCGCGACTCCTGGGACAGCAAGGCGCGCTCACAACATGCAGAGAACATTGCTGTATGATGCTCAATTCAAGCTGCCGGGGCGCCCACTGGCGCTGACAAGCCAATTCAACTAGTTGGAAAAACTGCCGCTGAAAATAAAACCTCACCATCTACTTACAAGTAGCGAATAAGCATTTTAACAAAATAAGGAACGCCTAAAATTGTAAAAAACGCTGCGATTTGTACTAAGCAGAGAACCCCATTACTAAGAAGTAAAGGCATGGCGGGTCAAGATGAAGATCTGGGAGGCTGGCTATGAGGATATAGGATGCTGGCTGCTTAGCCTGAGGATCTGGGAGGCTGGCTGCTCAGCCTGAGGATCTGGGAGGCTGGCTGCTCAGCCTGAGGATCTGGGAGGCTGGCTGCTCAGCCTGAGGATCTGGGAGGCTGGCTGCTCAGCCTGAGGATCTGGGAGGCTGGCTGCTCAGCCTGAGGATCTGGGAGGCTGGCTGCTCAGCCTGAGGATCTGAGAGGCTGGCTGCTCAGTCTGAGGATCTGGGAGGCTGGCTGCTCAGCCTGAGGATCTGGGAGGCTGGCTGCTCAGCCTGAGGATCTGGGAGGCTGGCTGCTCAGCCTGAGGATCTGGGAGGCTGGCTGCTCAGCCTGAGGATCTGGGAGTTTAGCACATGAAGCCACAGTTAGGATGACGGCAGCAGAACAATTCCAGTCCCTCAGAAGCCGCAGTCCATCAGGAACTTGGCCACCCGCTGCTCGTGCTGGCCGACAATTCTGATGGTGCCGGACACGTCGTCAACCTGGACGAACAGCGGGCCGTCGTTGTCCGGCTCGAGCAGGCGGCGCAGGTCGTGGGCCAGGGCGGCGGTGTCACCTTGGATCCGCTTGACGATGGTCATGCGGCGGGTGCCGGGCACGTTCTCGGTGCGCCGCCTGTCCGTCTCCGCGTAGTAGATGGGCAGCATGTGGTTGCGGGTCCGCAGCACCGCGTAGGGACGGCCGGTCCGGCCGGCCAGAGCGTCCGGCGAGGGTGGCGACCAGCCGGACGGCGTCGGGTAGGAGGCGTGGCGCGGCGGCTCTGGCACGGTGTCGGCCGCCAGCAGCGGGGTTACAAAAGCTTCGAAGTCCTCGGAGCTGGCCTCGAATTCGACTGGAACAGAGCGGGCGGGGCCGAACTGCTGCTGCTCGCCCAGCTGCTGCAGGTCCTCAACCCAGGGATTCTTCACGCTGGGAAAGTTGGGGAACAGGCCGATGGGATTCTGGCCGATGTGCGCCATCCGGCGGGGCGGCGGCTGCTGGCTGGCGGCGCAGCCCGCCCGGTGCAGCTGGCGGAGCAGAGCGGCGGAGGCCCGACGCAGCATTGACGACAGGAACTGTAAGAAATACAACATTGCGGTTGATATGCGCACGTGCTACTCACAAATGCTGGTCGGGTAAGTAGTATGGAAAGAAAACGTAAATTCATTCTAGTGCTTTATAAACAAAAATACGCAAGACAAACACAGATAAAGTTGGAGACAAATTTCCTTGTTAAAAAATTTGCACACAGATAAGGCTAGCAAGTTATTTATTTTGTCCGCAATTTTATATCAAATAATATTAATGCAATTATTCTACTGCAGTTGAAGCAAGGCAGTCCTGGGAAATTTACATACTGCAATCTCCTTCAGGGATACCTCGCCTGTACTTTTCATCACATGAGCAATCAATCTGGCAGGCGAGAAATGCACTTCTTTACTTTGCTTAAGCAATCTCAACCGACCAATCAGAACCCCTTTGCAACCGACCAATCAGAACCCTTTTGCAACCGACCAATCAGAACCCCTTTGCAACCGACCAATCAGAAGCAATCTACTCATACATAGACAAACAAGTAATCAGAAGCCATTTACAACCGACCAATCAGAAGCCATCTACAACCGACCAATCAGAAGCCATCTACAACCGACCAATCAGAAGCCATCTACAACTGACCGATCAGAAGCCATCTACAACTGACCGATCAGAAGCTATCTACAAACCAACCAATCAGAGCCCTCAAAACGCAGTAAAAAAGAAGTCAAAACCGCCAAAAGCCAAACTGATGATGTTGTCCAGAATCCCTAGCCGAGTCCTGCTTGGCCCGCTCCCGCTCGCTGTCCGGAGTCCTGCTGATCAGCATGAGCACGAACACGATAGGCAGGTTGACCAAGGTGAATTTGAACAGCCTGCGACCGCTGTTGCTGTCGCCGCGCCAGTAGAAGGCGGCGGCAAAGTACAGCAACGCCAGGTTGAACGGCAGAGTGTCCACCAGGAAAAACCAGGAGGTGACTCCGCTGAGGGGCAGGCAGTAGCACACGGCGGAGAACATGATGGAGTTGGCCATGGCGGAGCGGCGGCAGCGGGCGGGCTGCAGTACGGAGGCCATGCAGTAGCCCGCCCGGCTGTAGTCGTCCCGCAGCGACCAGCTAAGCGCGTGGAAATGCGGGAACTGCCAGTGAAACATCAGCAGGCCCAGCAGGAGGGCGCCGACGTCAAGGGAGCCGCCGGTGGCAGAGCTCCAGCCAATCAGCGGCGGTAGGGCGCCAACCACGGCGCCGATGGCGGTGTTGGCGACTGTGCGCCGCTTGGCGGGCGTGTAGGCGGCGCAGTACAGCAGGTGGTTCGCTGCCGCGATGCCGGCGCTGACGGGGCTCGCCAGGCTGGCCAGCAGGGCGACGCCGCCGATTCCGCTGACTGCGGCGAAGCTGGCGGCGGTGGCCGGCGACACGCGGCCGGTGACGAGCGGGCGGGCGCGGGTGCGGCTCATCTGGGCATCGTAGGGCATCTCTAGCAGCTGGTTGACGGAGTTGGCGCTGGCCGATACGGCGGCGGTGCCGGCCAAGCAGGCGGCGAGGGTCAGCGGGTCCACAGGCCCAGGCGCCATGGCGTAGCCGGCGGCCGCGGTGGCCACCACGAGCAGCGTGAGGCGGGACTTGGCCAAGGCCAGGTAGGCACCGGGGCTCGCCAAGTCCCGGTCAACCGTCAGCCACTGGTGCTTAAGCGGCTGGCGTTGCGCCTGGTCGGTGAGGCCGGCGGCCGGGTCGGACAGGGGGAACGGGGCGGCTCGCCCTGCTGCAGCGGACGGAGCAGCCAATGGCGGATGGGACTTTGGCCGCTGGATCGGCTCTGGCGATGAAGCCGGCGCCGGCTTAGCCTTCGGTCTGGCTGCGGGCGGGGGCGGTGGGGGAGTGAGCTGAAGGCTGCGGACGCTGCCGCAAATCAAGGCGACAGGCGGTCTGGGGCCAGCGAGGCCCTGACTTTTGAGCACGAACTCAGAGGCCCTGACCTTTGAGCACGAACTCAGAGGCCCTGACCTTTGAGCACGAACTCGGATATCTTTAGGAATGCGCCCAATCCCTGCCTTGGGATTATCCAAAGCTATATCCAATGTGTGCCCACTTGACATTGTCTTGACATTCGAACACGGGAGTAAGGCGTATTGCTACCGTTAAGCTGCTCTGTCCCCTGAGCCACAGGTATTAAGGGGGGCAGGGGCCGGCACTCACCAGTGGACAGGAGCCGCACAGAGCGGCAGCAGAGCAGACAGCGGACCGGAGCTGCACCGCTCACTGCGCCGCCGACTGCAAGCTGGGCCAAGGCGAGCGGCTTCAGTCTGGAAATCATCGCTTTTATACTACTGACTAGGAGTCATCGTTAGTAGTACGATAACAATCTGAAAAATGAATAAAATGGACAAAGTAAATATGCTAAAATATTCAATTTTTTAAATATGAAGATGAAGCTTAAGAAACTGATCTTATCGCGTATATATGGCAGCTTTAAGATCCTAGCATCAATTAGAAAATAAAAATTACAAAGCGTGATTATTGATCAGCTCGAATGCACTCTTGTCGCTTATAAAAACAAAACCAGCAAAATGAACTGTATATTTACCTGTACGTACTAAAAGACCAAAAAAGCGAAGATGAAAAATAAAGAAAAATGACTGGTGCAATGCAGTGTAGTCAGACTGTATTCACAGCTACAGTACCCTCGGGCATAGAATGGAAGCAGGTGAGTTCAATAAATCACGAATGTACAACAAATTCATTAAATAAACGCAGAGGATTAAATTGCGGAGAGGGTACAGAGATGCGGGGTGCAAAAACAAAATGAACAAGAGCAAGCACAATGCATCACAGAAATTGAAATTAATTACTGCAACGATTAATTAACTTAGAGGGTGCCTGAAAGCTGACAGATTTTAGGCACCCTCTGATGAGCAATCAGCGATCACCTTACAGGTGCAGCTCTAGTCTATAATAAAAGGGTCAAGATGAAGATCTGGGAGGCTCAGTCTGAGGATCTGGGAGTCTGGCTATGTGAATTTGGGAGGCTGGCTGCTCAGCCTGAGGATCTGGGAGGCTGGCTGCTCAGCCTGAGGATCTGGGAGTCTGGCTGCTCAGCCTGAGGATTTGGGAGGCTGGCTGGTCAGCTTGAGGATCTGGGAGGCTGGCTGGTCAGCTTGAGGATCTGGGAGCTGGCTGATCTGGGAGATCTGGGAGCTGGCTGCTCATCATGAGGATCCCTAAGTGCAGCAACTGAGAACCAAAAGTGCCCAACAACGAGGACCACAGGAGTGCAACACAGAGCAGAGCCGCCAGAAGCCTGCAAAATCAGCCGGCGGGCTGCTGGCCGTTCTGCAGCGGCACAATCAGCACGGGCACACGGCAATGCGAGATGACGTAATTGCTGACGGAGCCCAGCAGGGTTCGCCTGACGTTGCCGAGGCCGCGGATGCCGACCACCACCAGGGCGGCTTTCTCTGCCTCGACCGCGGCAACGATGGCGGCGCCGGGGTTCAGCGATTCGACAAACCGAAAGCGGCAGCGCACAGCCAGGCTGTCGCAGCGGGCGAGCATCGCCTGGCGCAGGCGGGCCACTCGCATCCGCGTGTCCTCCAGCGCCAAGTCCACGTCCGCGGCGGACGGCACAACGGCCGTGGGGGCGCCAAAGCACAGCGACAGGCCGGCCGCGTGCAGCAGGACGATGTCAACGTCCGGACGACCATGGAACCACTCCAGCGCCTGCTGGCTGTGCAGAGAGCCGTCAACGGCCACCAGCACCGACTGGGGCGACGCGGTTGGCGCTGACGAAGTCTCAGCAGCTGACTGCTGCTGCCGCTGGGTAGAAGCCAAACTGCCCATTGTGAAAAACTTGCTGGCTTGCTTGCTTAGGCCGGCTTGCTGGAAGGGTCGCAGAAGCAATTCGATTGTCTGCTTGGACAGGTAATTTAGAAATAGATAGATAAGCGGCTGTTTGAGGACAGGTGAGTGACTCATTAAGAAGAGCTGCAGTGGACAGGGTGGACAGCTGCAGTGGACAGAGTGAACAGGTGCAGTGGACAGAGTGAACAGGTGCAGTGGACAGAGTGAACAGGTGCAGTGGACAGAGTGAACAGGTGCAGTGGACAGAGTGAACAGGTGCAGTGGACAGAGTGAACAGGTGCAGTGGACAGAGTGAACAGGTGCAGTGGGCAGAGTGAACAGGTGCAGTGGACAGAGTGAACAGGTGCAGTGGACAGAGTGAACAGGTGCAGTGGACAGAGTGAACAGGTGCAGTGGGCAGAGTGAACAGGTGCAGTGGACAGAGTGAACAGGTGCAGTGGACAGAGTGAACAGGTGCAGTGGACAGAGTGAACAGGTGCAGTGGGCAGAGTGAACAGGTGCAGTGGACAGAGTGAACAGGTGCAGTGGACAGAGTGAACAGGTGCAGTGGACAGAGTGAACAGGTGCAGTGGACAGAGTGAACAGGTGCAGTGGACAGAGTGAACAGGTGCAGTAGGCAGAGTGAACAGGTGCAGTGGACAGAGTGAACAGGTGCAGTGGAGAGAATGAACAGTTGCAGTGGATAGAGTGAACAGGTGCAGTGGACAGAATGAACAGTTGCAGTGGACAGAGTGAACAGGTGCAGTGGACAGAATGAACAGTTGCAGTGGACAGAGTGAACAGGTGCAGTGGACAGAATGAACAGCTGCAGTGGGCAGAGTGAACAGGTGCAGTGGGCAGAGTGAACAGGTGCCGTGGACAGAGTGAACAGGTGCAGTGGACAGAGTGAACAGGTGCAGTGGGCAGAGTGAACAGGTGCAGTGGACAGAGTGAACAGGTGCAGTGGACAGAGTGAACAGGTGCAGTGGACAGAGTGAACAGGTGCAGTGGACAGAGTGAACAGCTGCAGTGGACAGAGAGAACAGGTGCAGTGGACAGAGTGAACAGCTGCAGTGGACAGAGTGAACAGCTGCAGTGGACAGAGTGAACAGGTGCAGTGGACAGAGTGAACAGGTGCAGTGGATTCGAGTCCCAGACTGAATAACAAACAAAAGCAGGATGAAAATAACAAAGAAGCCGAAGACCAAATCGTGTAACGCACAGGATTGCTGAGCACCCAAAGCCGGTTGTATTTTTCCCTACTAAAGGCGGGCACCACGCGTTGAGCCGCTATTACTCGGCAATCGGGCGAGATTAGTCCAAGGGATTTCAGACATACACTAGCAAAGCGGAAAGCAATTTGGGGTCGTGTTGGTAAGAGCTGATCGCAGAATTAATCGATAAAATTAATATATAAAATGAGCACCAGAGTGTGAAGCGGGGGTTCCGCAGTCTGATTCTGTGATAGTCATTAGCAAGTAGAAACCGAATGAAAGCAGTTCTCATTGATTTATTTAAAACGCAAAAAATACGTGAGCAAAATAATTTTAATAAAATGTTGCTAATTTCTGCTCAAGAAAAGATCTGCAGTAGCAAAAGGCAATCAGTCGGATAAAAGGCTAAAACTTGTGTTAAAAAAGCAGTTAGAATTCCAGTTAATTTTCAACAACTATTAGTTCAGGCAGACGGCAGCACCAGTGCGAACTTAGTCAATGATTATGGGTGGAAATCTGTTGCATTATTTGTCACCGGCTACTGGCAGTGGCAACATTGGGACAGTCTGCCCCAGCTGTCATATTTGCCACCGGCTACTGGCAGTAGCAACATTGGGACAGTCTGCCCCAGCTGTCATATTTGCCACCGGCTACTGGCAGTAGCAACATTGGGACAGTCTGCCCCAGCTGTCATACTTGCCACCGGCTACTGGTAGTAGCAACATTGGGCCAGGCTGCCCCAGCTGTCATATTTGCCACCGGCTACTGGCAGTAGCAACATTGGGACAGGCTGCCCCAGCTGTCATATTTGCCACCGGCTACTGGCAGTAGCAACATTGGGACAGTCTGCCCCAGCTGTCATATTTGCCACCGGCTACTGGCAGTAGCAACATTGGGACAGTCTGCCCCAGCTGTCATATTTGCCACCGGCTACTGGCAGTAGCAACATTGGGACAGTCTGCCCCAGCTGACATACATGTACTTGCCACCGGCTACTGGTAGTAGCAACATTGGGACAGTCTGCCCCAGCTGTTATATTTGCCACCGGCTACTGGCAGTAGCAACATTGGGACAGTCTGCCCCAGCTGTCATATTTGCCACCGGCTACTGGCAGTAGCAACATTGGGCCAGGCTGCCCCAGCTGACATATTTGCCACCGGCTACTGGCAGTAGCAACATTGGGACAGTCTGCCCCAGCTGACATATTTGCCACCGGCTACTGGCAGTAGCAACATTGGGACAGTCTGCCCCAGCTGTCATATTTGCCACCGGCTACTGGCAGTAGCAACATTGGGCCAGGCTGCCCCAGCTGACATATTTGCCACCGGCTACTGGCAGTAGCAACATTGGGACAGTCTGCCCCAGCTGACATATTTGCCACCGGCTACTGGCAGTAGAAACATTGGGACAGTCTCCCACAGCTGTCATATTTGCCACCGGCTACTGACAGTAGCAACACTGGAACAGCCTGCCCCAGCTGACATATTTGCCACCGGCTACTGGCAGTAGCAACATTGGGACAGTCTGCCCCAGCTGACATATTTGCCACCGGCTACTGGCAGTAGAAACATTGGGACAGTCTCCCACAGCTATCATATTTGCCACCGGCTACTGACAGTAGCAACACTGGAACAGCCTGCCCCAGCTGACATATTTGCTACCGGCTACTGGCAGTAGCAACATTGGGACAGTCTCCCACAGCTGTCATATTTGCCACCGGCTACTGGCAGTAGAAACATTGGGACAGTCTCCCACAGCTATCATATTTGCCACCGGCTACTGACAGTAGCAACACTGGAACAGCCTGCCCCAGCTGACATATTTGCCACCGGCTACTGGCAGTAGCAACATTGGGACAGTCTGCCCCAGCTGACATATTTGCCACCGGCTACTGGCAGTAGAAACATTGGGCAGTCTGCCCCAGCTGACAGCCGAGAGAAACCTGGAGGCTCATTAGCATATTGTCAGAATCAGTGAGGTGAATAAGCGCCAATTTGCATAATTAATGAGCACTTTAAACAGCGGGTGCGGGTTGGTTAGGATCGGAAGCACAATGATTCCGTCAGTATGTACACGGTTTCATATAGATAAATAAGGATATTGAAAAGGGTTCTATGTACTCGAATCACGCACAATTTACACTTGATAGATAATGCGTTCTGTGCACAATAAATATAGCTGGGGAGACAACGCTCTCCAGCCGCAGGTGGGTCAGAAGCTCATTCAGGGGAAGCTGAGATTTTTTGTTATCCACAAGCAGGCAAAGAAAGCAAACAGGATATGGTGCGGCAGCGCTGCGGCTGAGGCCCGGATAACAATGGGGGAGAAGCGCAGTGCACTGCGACTCCAATGCGTGAATAAAATATCAATTCTGCCGAGCGACCCGGCAGGTACAAAGACTAACAAAATCAATCAGATTTTATCTCTCAGGTACCAAGACTACCCAAGAATGCACGCGCCTGACTCTTGCAGGGCACTGAGTGTACATGCCTGACCCTGGGTGAGCGTGTGTACGAGTGGTGCCCGACGAAAACGGTCACGTGAGTTAGAGAATCATTAAAGAGCCGCGAAGGAGTCATCTGCTTTTCTATTGCACCTTTGTTACCTTCAACGACTCTTGGGTGACGCTTGTGACGCAACAGTCACCCCTCCGTCCCATTAGACGCGTTTGAGTCGCTAAAAAGTCACAAGAGTCGCTAGAGACTCGTTTTCAACGACTGTTTAGCGATTCTTGTCCCAATATCGTTTTTAACGGGTGCCCAAATCCTTTCTTATTTTAAGACCGCCCCACCTACTAAATTAATCCTTCAGGTACAAAGACACCTAACCAGGTCCAACAGCCCAATAATCAAAAAAAGATTTCAGCCTCAATGCCAGAGCGTCACCGCATGGCCTTGACCAAGCTCCTGGCGGCGGTGCCCAGCGCGGCGGCGCACTTGAGCATCTCCCGCATCAGCGCCTGGAACTTGGCCGCCTCCCTGGCCGCGTAGGCCGTCTGGGCCGCCCGGAAGCAGCGCACCAGCTGCGCGAGGTCGCGGGTCAGGCCTTGGCACTGGCGCTGCACCGCCACGCTGCCGGCCAGCTGGGGCGCCGATTCCACCAGCTGGTGCAGCGATTTCAACTCGGCACCGGTGGCGCGCAGATGGCCAACCAGCTGGCGCGGGTCGGCGGGCGCCGCGGCAACGTAGGCCTGCACCAGGCTGTTCAGCGAGCGGACCAGCGACACCGCGGCAGCCACAACCGCCTCCTCGTGCGCCGGCAAAGCGGCGGCAGTGGCAGCGGCAGCGGCAACGCCTTTAGGCACCGGTGAGACGGCGGGCGAGTCAGCGGCCGCAGACGGCGGCATCGGTGGCTTTGGAGGCGCAGCGCTAGGAGCAACAGAAGCAGTAGCAGAAGCAGCCTTAGCTAACGCAGCTGCTGGCGAAGGCGAAGCCGAGTGACGATCAAACACGTCATCGAGGCTGCCAGCCGAGTCGGGTCGCGAAACTGTGGCGGCGGCGTTGGCGGGAGAGGCGGTAGCGGATGAATAATAGTCTGTGCTGGCGTTGTTGTTGCTGACGCTGCTGTTGTTGTTGTTGTGCGTAGCGGTGTTCCGCACCTGGAGCTGCTCGGGCGTCAGGGCGGCCATGCGAGCCCGGAACTGCTCGGCGGTGGGGCGCAGCCGGGGCTCGTAGGTCCAGCACAGGCACAGCAGATTGTAGGCGGCCAGCGGGCACAGCAGCGGCTTGGCGAGCTGCATGCGGGCCTCTACTTTACGGATGGCGTCAACGTTGCTCAGGCCGGCCCAGGGCTTCTCTCCGCAGCTGTAGATCTCCCAGCAGCAGACGGCCAGCATCCAAACGTCCGAAGCTGGCGTGAACTTCCTGGCGTTGTAGGCCTCGGGCGGCAGCCATTTGATTGGCAGCTTGCCGCCGGACGCCTTGTAGTACTCCTCATTGGCTGCCAGCTTGCGGCTCAGGCCGAAGTCCGCCAGCTTGATGACCGTCGGCTGCATCAGCAGGACGTTGCGGCAGGCCACGTCTCTGCGAATGGTCAGGATGCGTGGGCGCGTTGCTGTTAGGATGTAGGATGACGTATGAATGCAGAGAAATGGCGTTTGATTGCAGAGATGGCATCTGATTGCAGAGAAATGGCATTTGAATGCTGAGAAATGGCATCTGAATGCAGAGAAATGGCGTCTGATTGCAGAGAAATGGCATCTGATTGCAGAGAAATGGCGTTTGATTGCAGAGAAATGGCGTCTGATTGCAGAGAAATGGCGTCTGATTGCAGAGAAATGGCGTCTGATTGCAGAGAAATGGCGTCTGATTGCAGAGAAATGGCGTTTGATTGCAAAGAAATGGCGTCTGATTGCAGAGAAATGGCACTTGAATGCGGAGAAATGGCACTTGAATGCTGAGAAATGGCACTCGAATGCAGAGAAATGATGGCACTCGAATGCTGAGAAATGGCATCTGAATGCAGAGAAATGGCATCTGAATGCAGAGAAATGGCAACTAAATGCAGAGAAATGCACCCGAATGCAGAGAATTGCACCCGAATGCAGAGAAATGCACCAGAATGGGCAGAAATGGCACCCGAATGCAGAGAAATGGCACCCGAATGCAGAGAAATGCACCAGAATGGGCAGAAATGGCACCCGAATGCAGAGAAATGGCACCCGAATGCAGAGAAATGGCACCCGAATGCAGAGAAATGGCACCCGAATGCAGAGAAATGGCACCTGAATGCAGACAATATACCCAGCCGCCTACCTGTGCAGCAGATCCTTGCTGTGCAGATACTGGATGGCGTCGGCCAGCTGCACACAGAAGGAGGTCAGCTGACGCGGGTCGCAGCGCTCGGGCGCGCGCGTCTGCAGGTGGGCGCGCAGTTCGCCGAGCAGCGCCAGCTCCAGCACCACCCAGTCGTTGCAGATGCCCAGAACCTCAACGATGTGCGGATGGCGCAGCTCCCGCATGCTCTCCGCTTCGGTCACCAGAGCCCCCGAGATCATGTTGCTGCGGGGCTGCTTGATGGCCACGAGGCGCTGCCGGCCGTCCGGCAGCTGCAGGAGGCCCTTGTGCACCACGGAGAACTCGCCGGAGCCCAGCTGCTCCAGCAGGTCCAGGTCGCGACGATCGATGTACCTGCGGGTCGTTGAAATGATGACGGGAACCAGATGAGTCACGGACCGGATCAGTGGGTCAAGGCGAGTCATTGGCTGCATCAGTGAATCAAGGCGAGTCATTGGCTGCATCAGTGGATCAAGGCGAGTCACTGACTGCATCAGTGGGTCAAGGTGAGTCACGGACTGCATCAGTGGGTCAAGGTGAGTCACGGACTGCATCAGTGGGTCAAGGTGAGTCACGGACTGCATCAGTGGGTCAAGGTGAGTCAACGGACTGCATCAGTGGGTCACAAGAATCAACGTTACTCACCATCCACCGGCTCCTGTGGCGGCGGCAGCGCCGCTTTCCGGGGGCGGCTGGAGGTCCGAGTAGTCGGAGTCGGGGGCGCACTCGAGCAGGCGCTGGCACCTGCGATCAAGGAGTTTGAGTGTGATTCGAAACGTGTCAGAGCTCGAACGATAAGCCATTAAGTCAAATATTTTCAGCACAAACCTGTGCGCTGGGTGCAGGGCAGTCACGGCAGCCTCCGGGCAGCCGGTGAGGTGAGCGGCATCGAGAAGCAGGTGCAGCAGAGCGTCCGCCCGCCTGGCGTTGTCCAGCTCAACAGTCAGGGAGGCCAGCGGAGGCTGGAAGGCGATGGTGAGGGAGACGCCGCTATCCTCGGGACTCTTGCACAGCTCCAGTCCTTGAAGGCTCTGCACTCGGCCGACGCTGATTGGCGCGGAGTCGCGGAGCTCCAGCCGGATGTCGCCGTCGCGGGTGACGGCCAGGCGGGCGTCGGCGCGAGCGCCAAGCAGCACCCGGCAGGGCACGGAGGGCAAGAAGGCGGCGGGCAGCTCGGAGAGCATCAGGCAGAACCACTCGGCCAGCAGTGTCGAGCGGGACCTGCGGCGGTGGGGGGGGGGCGACAGGAATGAGAAACAATACGACCTGGAATTCGGGATGAAGTCCTTGCAGCCATACGAGGGATCAGGGAGAATGAGGCTGCATGCCCGGAGCGATGTGACCAAAGTGAAGCATGTAGGACATGCATAGCAGCGGCACTTCCAGAACAGACGGACAGACAGACAGATGGAGATAGAACAGCTACAGGACAGACAGATGGAGATGGAACAGACACAGGACAGACAGATGGAGATAGAACAGACACAGGACAGACAGACAGACGGAGATAGAACAGACACAGGACAGACAGACAGACGGAGATAGAACAGACACAGGACAGACAGACAGACGGAGATAGAACAGACACAGGACAGACAGATGGAGATGGAACAAACACAGGACAGACAGACAGATGGAGATGGAACAGACACAGGACAGACAGACAGACGGAGATAGAACAGACACAGGACAGACAGATAGTGATAGAACAGACACAGGACAGACAGATAGTGATAGAACGGACACAGGACAGACAGATAGTGATAGAACAGACACAGGACAGACAGACACAGAACAGACAGACAGATGGAGATAGAACAGACACAGGACAGACAGATAGTGATAGAACAGACACAGGACAGACAGATAGTGATAGAACAGACACAGGACAGACAGACACAGAACAGACAGACAGATGGAGATAGAACAGACACAGGACAGACAGACAGATGGAGATGGAACAGACACAGGACAGACAGACAGACGGAGATAGAACAGACACAGGACAGACAAACAGATGGAGATAGAACAGACACAGGACAGACAGACAGACGGAGATAGAACAGACACAGGACAGACAGACAGACAGACGGAGATGGAACAGACACAGGACAGACAGACAGACGGAGATAGAACAGACACAGGACAGACAGACAGACGGAGATAGAACAGACACAGGACAGACAGACAGACGGAGATAGAACAGACACAGGACAGACAGACAGACGGAGATAGAACAGACACAAGACAGACAGACGGAGATGGAACAGACACAGGACAGACAGACAGACGGAGATAGAACAGACACAGGACAGACAGACAGACGGAGAACAGACAGGTATTTGTTCGGTTTATTCAAACTGAAGCCCAAAAAGCTTTGCGTGCCCAGCACAGTCTTGCCGAAGTCCAAGCCATCCAATTAAAGCATAAAAATTCGCCATCAGCCACCATCCGCTTATCAACAGCAGCTATTAATAGCAGCCCAAACTGCAGTTAATGGAAACTATACTGAAAAGTATAAAATTCACAGGAAGTCACAAGACCGGGTTGCAATTACCGACGCGCATTTTGGACTAAAATATTTGGCATTTCAAGCCAATTGGCAGCGCCAAACCAAGATTTACATGCAAATAATGACACTGGCATGAACCTCACCTGCGCCACAGGTCGCACAGGCTGTCAGCCGTGTACCGGCGCAGAATCTTCGGCTTGACGTCGGTCAGCACAACCTGGGGAAACATGTGGTGCCCGTGGGTGGCGCCCTTATAAATAGCTTTGCTCTCCGCTGTGGCCGCGCGCTTAATGGCGCTCTCGCTGGCGCCAGGCGGGCGCTCCTGGTTCAGGGCGATGTTGATGACGCCAAGGCGAAGGCCGCCATGGGTGGTGGAGACGCTGAGCAGGTGCTCCTCCTTGGCCTGCTTATAAATAAACTCGAGCAGTTTGAGCTCCAGAGCTGCCAGGTCCCGCTGGTTGCAGGCGGGCAGCCAGCGCAGTTTCAGGTAGAAGGCGGCGATGCGGCCGCCGTAGACAACGCAGGCCTCCGAGTAGGTGAGGTTCGGACACACGATGGCGCCATTGCGCCGCTCTGTGCTGATCCAGTAGTGTCGCACAATGTCCGGCGTCTCCGGGAACCGCTTGGATAAAATTTTCTCAACCAGCTCGCGGCAAGTCAGGTCTTGGTGGCAGTGCACCGTGCTGTAGTCCGAGGCTGTGAAGTACACGCGAACCCAGTCCGTGCCTGAGCTCATGCTGCTGCTGCTGCTGCTGGGGACCCCGGGGACTCCACTGACACGGCATGCAGTTGATTGGGTGCAAGTAGACAGGGCGGCTGACTGAAGGCCATTGTATGCCTACTATTAATCAAGAGCCAATTTTGCTGTTATTTCCCTGTCAGCAAGTGTCATTTAATCTACACAGCAACTTTGCATTTAAACATCCCAACTGAAGCAAACTAGAATACCAGTGTCTTACAACCTAACTTTGCATTTTTTATTTGAATGAACCCCATTAAAAATATATTGGGCTCATATATTTCTATTTAAAGCATTCTGTTTGTTTTAAGATGCAAACTTAACTATATACTACTTAGAATTTTTGCTATTTGTTAAACTGACACATTTCTTTTATTTTGAAAAAAAAATCCATTTGATTTAATTGCATTTGCTATAGGCTATCCTATACACAAGGCTGTAAATGTGTGCTAAGACTTAGATAAAGATTAAATCTATCAATGATGCTATATATAGTTTTATTCGAAATTATAAAAAAATATTAAATGTGACAAATCTATTTTAGTTTTGATTTCTTAAGTCATATGCTCATATTTTATTTATGCTTATATTTGATTTTTTAAGAAATCAAGAAAAAAATTATTAACTGACATTTTTTACTTTAAAAAAAATTACTGCATTAGGTCAACTTAACAAAATAAATGATATATTAGTTATTTAAAGTAAAGAGGTATTACAAAGCACTCATTTTTAAATTAGGGCACACTTTCTATTTTTTGTGTCTAATTCTAATATTTTAGGCTAGTAGGCTAGACTTTTAGGCTAATATTGTAAATACTAGGCACTAAAAAGCACAAGCACCAAAAAGTGTAGATACCTTTTGATCTACTGATATAGGTTAGAAAACAATTAACCTATTTTTTATATAGCAAATTAACTTCTAACTATATTCAGGTAGCAATTTATATATAGTATATTTGAACTCTATGTATTAAACTTATGGCAATCCTATAGTTTTGTATGTTTAAAGTTACTTTAAGCTTAGTAGATAATAGAATAAATAATAGGAAACCAATTTACCATATTATTGAGTGCCTAATTTTGTTTAAGTGTATATCTACTAGCAGCTACCTAATCATACCATTGTCAATCATTGACTATACTTTGTGAACCTGGTGGAACCAACTATCTATACTAACACTATTAAGGGCACATGGGCTCATGTGAAGACTAAATTTTGGCAGATACACTGTACATCCAATGGAATATTTGATTCCCATCTAGAGGAATACCTTTGGTGGTGCCTGTTTTCAAACAAGACCTTTGGGAACTTCCTAAATTGGATATTGCATTATTATTCACTTACATATATTAACATTATACACATTTAAACAAAAGTAGGCACTTGATAAAATGATAAATTTGTTTTCTATTATCTATTCCATTACTTACTAAGCTTAAAGTTACCTAAAAGTTACTATTTTTAACAAAAATAATTTAATGTGCAAAACTACAAGATTTCCAACACTTATTTATATACTTCAGTTATTAAGACTAATATACTATAGTATTTTGATATACCAATATTGATGTTGTAGTGACTGGCTGCTACTGGTTATTCAGCAGCATTCACTAGCTTTCCTTATGAGTGCTGTGATCCGCTGCACAGTATCTCAGTCCACCTGAGCTAGTGAGAGAGTTACCCTGTGCTGGGCCTAAGTGTTTACTGCCCAATGACTCATCGCCTGAGCGGGTGCGGGCAGCCACACTCAATGTCTTCCCACTCGCGCTGAGGAGGCGTAGCAGGATGACTCATCACCTGCGCGGAGTGTAAGGGCTGCCTAGAGGGAGTAAACAGGATGACTCATCCGCCCACGTTTCTATTTTTAGCACAGACTAAGCACGTGACTGTGCACGCACTCT
Organism: Macrostomum lignano; assembly: GCA_002269645.1. Taxonomy (NCBI): domain Eukaryota; kingdom Metazoa; phylum Platyhelminthes; family Macrostomidae; genus Macrostomum; species Macrostomum lignano. The sequence goes on from NIVC01000020.1 coordinate 1,014,305, forward strand.
GTGCGTGGCCGCTGACCTTGAGTCACGCCACTGCTGCGTGACAGGGTTGCCTTATTTGGAAGTTGGCCTTGGATCACGCGTTGTTCGCATGATTCCAATGCCCAAATAAGGAAGTTTCACGCGCTCACCGCATGAAGCTCACGTGACTTTTGGGGGTCAGCTCGGCTATAACTACGGAGCATCTGCGAGCCATTTTTCTCCAGACTGTGTCGTCTTGCGGAGCATTGTGGCTAACTCGTGAAGCCTCTGCCTCCGAGATCTCCTCTCTCATTTCAGGTTTTACAGGTTTTCAGGTTCGATCAGCATTTACTAAGACGATCGACTGTCGAGACATTTTCAGATTTGCCTTTGCTCCGAGTGTCTTCGTTAATTTTATTTCAGGTGACGGATAGACAACTCTGCCGACACGTCGAGTCCGCACACCAAGGTGGCAGCAACCCTACCAAGTCAAGGCTAACGTTTTAGGTTCATCTTCAGGCAAATCGATAGGTAGTACTGCGGTGCTATCTAGCTTCTTCAGGAGCAGCGGGTTCCATTTGCAGGAACATCTTCGAGAACCCGAGAAGGAGAAGTACTTCACTGGTGGCAGCGGTGGGATACAAAGACCTGCCAGGCCACCTCGTGACAACCCAGAGACAACCAATACTTCAATGTCAATATTTATCAGTCACTAAAGCCAAATAGATATTTAAAATTCAAATAGACATTTATATAAAATAATCTATATATAACCTGATTTGGCACTAGTGCAGTTTTATTCACAAAATTATTTTTTTTTAATTTAGCTAAACTAAGAATTTAATTTTTTTCTTACTCCTGGGAGTGCATGGAACTGTTGTAACATGTAAAACATTTGTTCGTTTGTTTAGAACCATAAACAGAACTGTAAATCAGAAATAGAGTTCATAGTTTAGTGTATATTTATATAATAATAGTGTAAATAGTATAAATGGCATATATTTGTACACAAACTACAAACAGTAAAGTAAAGTAACAGATCAATTGTTACTAATAATAATGACAAATCCAATACCGGATGTTGGCAAATGCTGATTCTGGATCTCCATGCGCATGCTACCAAATATGCTTATAAGAATAATTCTTGCTTTAAAAAAATAGATTTGGTAAAAAATGCTTTTTGTTATTTCCCTCTCCCCACTCAAGCAATTATTAGACACCACCCTTTTGGGCCATGGATAACTCATAGGGTAGACTTCTTTGCATACATGTGCAACCTTGAGAATTACTTGGCCATTTCTTTTGGCAATACATACATGTAAGTCGCTATTGGCAAAGAGTAGTCACATGACTACTATTTTGTCCAATAGCAACTTATATATATGTAAGTTGTAAGTAGAAATAGCCAGGTGAATCCCTAGGTTGCACCCAAGCATGCTTCTTTGCCATGTCAGCATTATCACTCAAATCATCAATTCAAATCTGTAGCACTAGTGCAAATTCAAATAAAAGATAATTTTGTGAAATATTGTAACCAATGTGACCATGACATTGAAATGCTGTCAGCATTATCAATCATCAAAATAGGCAAAAATATAAAGAAAAAAAATTGCAAATGAAATTGCACTAATACCCCTGATTTAATTATTACATTAGATCTTTTATTAATATATATAATCTTATTGAGTTTTAAATAGTTAATAACTATTCACTATTTAATTAAGATAAAAAACTTGTAACTAGGCCTTAGCCTTGGGTGTATAAGCCCTCTCTATTAGTATAATTAATATATTGGCTTTATACAAATATATAATATAGTATTAATATAAAATAATAATAACTCTTAAGTAATATATTATTAAAATTATTATGAATTGATATTTATAAATTATTCAGTGATGGGCATTGCTAAATTTTTAGTGCCACTAATTAGTTCTATTGCTAAAAATTCAAAATAATTTTAAAAAATAGTGATTGCTAATAGCAGGCACTATTTCTACTTTGAAATTTGAATTTGAATCTATTTTAATATATTTTTAAACAAAATAATAAATATATTTAATATAAATAGCCATTTCACATGGATTTATACATTTTGCACAATTTTTAACTCATATGTTTAAAAAAAATAAGCTAATAATGCTACTGCTAATTTGTTTTGATTAACAATCCTACTTCACTTTTAAGACAATGTTAACTGAATAATAAACAGTATCAGTATTAACATTAAGGACTGACATGTGTAGTAAAACTTTAGGCAATAGCAAATTGCAAATTTGGTCAAAGAACTTACCCAGAATGCTCAATCAATGATTTTATAAAATTAAACTGCATTGAAATAGATATATGTACAAACTACTAATCCAGTAAAAAACATAAGTAGCCATAGACCATTACTCAAATGTGTAACACAAGACTGCCTGACTTATTAAGTCAGTAACCAGAAACCAGCAATTGAAATATAAAACATGAAACATAGAAACCAGTTAAACTAGAGCATAAAAAAGTTTTGAAGTAATGCAACTCAAGGTCTTTGCCAACACCTTTCTATTAGAAATAGGATTTATCACTGCCAAGAAAGATTTGCTCCATGATCCTGAAATTTGTGCTTCTTTTGATTTTGAGTCTGGGATAGATATAACTTTTTTGAAATATAGGCTCTTGGCTTTGGAGGCAAGTGGGTCTTCTGCTCTTGAGCCATGTCTTTATACAGCTTTAATGTTGGATTCACATTCTAGACAAGTCGACTGTGTGGCTTATAATAGTCTTTTAGGCACACATACATATGATCAGCAAAGTGCTAACTACACACCACTATATTTGCCCACTTGTGCTTATACTTTGTCCCTAGGAGGTTAGCATGGAGGATCCAACAAGCCCAGTCTTCATACCTACAGCAAAAATATAACAAATTATACACAAGTTTTTATGCAAATAATATTGGTCACTAGTCAACTAAGCTTACCAGGCATAGTTTGAAAGAAAGCTATAAAACCTGGTTTCTAATAGATAATTATAGGAATAATTTGGACAGCTATAAGCAGCACACTGTTTTCACAATTTTTCAAAAGGCATACTTCACTGCAGCAAAACCAAATATCCAAATTCTTTGTAAAAAGACAATGCTACTAGAAGTCATTCTATTAAATGAATATATATTGCTACACATTTGAATAATAGTCTAAGGCTAGGGCCTATTTATGTTTCTTTACTAGATTAGTAGTATATACATATCTCTATTTCTATGTAGTTTAATTTCATAAAATCATTGATTGAGCATTCTGGCTAAGTTTTAGTTCTATAAATTTGGTTTTACTTATAATTTTAAATGTTATGATACCTATTTCCTTGAAAAAAATTCTTTTCAGGATGCCATTAGCAAGCTACACTTGTTTGACTTGCAGCTTGTTTCATATTTCTAAGAAAATTAAACATATTTACTAATTTATATAATTGTTAACTTATTACTTAAATATGGTCTCATTTTAATTTTTAAACAGTCATTAAATTAATAAATTACTATTAACTTTTACTACTAACCCTCCAGTTTTGTAGCAAAGAAATGAACTTAGTGCAATTAGCAATTTTTAGAAAATATTAGTGGTGCTTTGATAGCATACACTAATTAGAATTTCAATTTAGCCAAATTAGTAATGCTAACAAAATGTTTAAATACTTAGCACTTAAGCAGAATTTAAATTTAGCAGTGCTAGTGCCATCACTGAAATTATTTTACATAAAGTGGGCCCCTATATAATTCTAATGATGTTTAATAATTATCAACTATCTTCTCTATACTCTAAAACTCAAAATAGCATTGGCATTAATAGTCTAATATTAATAGGCCTAATACTAGGCCCTAATAGATCTTATCGTTTATTTAATAGCCTTATTGATATTATGCTTTGTGGAATTTATACCATATGAGAGTATGAATACTACATAAAGCAATTATATGCCTACAAAGACTAACAAAGTGCTAGGTACCAAAATGTCTGATAGATACAAATAATAACTATGACAAAAAGGTAAAGCCTATAGATACCTTTATACTATAGTATAGAGCAAATGCTATAAGTTAAAAAATTAGACTGCATAGTAGGGGTATGGCCTGGGCAAGGTTACGCCTCACAAGGTTTCGTCACTAGTCTCACTCTTAGTCTGTAAAAGAATATCAACACAGTTTAGTAGGATAATGGAAAATGAAATTAGATTTTTAGTTAAGTTAACAAGGCTAACATCAAAAAATAACAAAACAATGCTAGACAACACTTTATATTTGTTTAGAAAACGCATCATCATTAGAGTTCGATAAGCAGTAAGATAAGCCTGAGCATTCGAGCTCATACTCATACACTCAAGTTAAGCCTGCTCGGCCGGCCGACGACGACGCGAAGTGCCCGCCCAGAAAATTAAATCTAGTTTGAATTTACGCCAAGGAATTGTTAAGTAGAATATCAAAAGTCCAATCTACTCAAAATTAAATGTTACTATTTATTACTCCTAATGTATCTGCAACATCTTTTTGCAAAGCAACAGTTGTTCTCGGTCACAGATGCTACCCTCTGCTTTCTGCTTCAACTTACATTTGCTGCATGTAAGTTGGCAGCTCATGTGAACTTTTTGCCAGGTTTACCCACTGCCTTGTTTGCGTCCACTTAATTTTTTTGGCTTTTTCAGGCTGGCTGGAAAATTTTCGGTTTATGTTAGTATCAGATGAAATTATTAAAGCCCGGCCAAACGAATTAAATGTTATAATGTGTGAATTTAATTGGCCTCGAAGGATAAATAAATTTATTATTATTCAGAGGTGGGTTGCGGGCCCCTTTGGTAAAACGCCTTTGACGACATCCTCCGACATCCAGCTAGAACAGCATTGAGGCAATTCTGCCCATTCCGCGGACTCCGGGCACATAGAAGCTTGAAAATACATGTACACGGCGCGGACTTTCATTCACGCGCTCACACAGAGTATACGTGTACAGCGCGCTGGAATTTTGAACCCTCTAAGGCATGTGCACTTCTCTGCGCCTTCAGTTGTCCTTTATGGGTGTGAATCGCACGACAACTCCGGGCCATGCCTATTTTTTGTAGACAAGTCAATGACTGCGGAATCGGAATTTCGATCACTATAGCTAGGGGTCGTGGCGCGAGAGTCAGACGGGGGTTTACTGTTGAGCTACTTTGCTCTGCCGCCTTATTTCAAAGGTTAGATAGAAGTCTCCGAAAGCGGCCATCTTTGTGATTGTTGAAGCACTGGCTCGTGCATCCCACTAACTTTTTCAATTCAACAGCAAAACTTTTGTATTACATTTTGAAGTGAAATTTTAGTCTCAAAACCCCACAAGTAAATAGAGTGTTTTGCGGCTGATAACACAAGGATGTCAGATGGCAGCAAATTCCCAGCCAGTCAGTGTGAGGACAGTCTTGAAGTAAAATTGCATGCACAGCGGGTTAAACTCAGACAATTTTCTTATCAACGAAAAAGTGGAACTTCAGTCTGGCACTGTTACAATTGCAATGTACAAATCTGAGGTTCGATAGGCCACAAGTACAGCCACAAGTACAGCCACAGTTACAGCCACAATTACAGCCACAAGTACAGCCACAAGATGCACCTATAATAAGATTGGTCACAGGCCAGACACGAAAGCAGAGCAGCAATTTAGAGCTTGCAAACTTGAAAGAATTCCTCTAGAACATGTCAGAGAAGCTCGGAGAGATTGGCAAGGTCCTTGGTGGAATTTGCGATGCCATCAAGACGATGAAGCAGCTCCAAGATAACAAGACCGAGCTGAACATAAGCACAGAAGAAGCAAAGAAGCATGCCGATGAGGTGCAGAAGCTGAGCCTGCCGGATGAACCATTGCTTGACACGATGAACCAGGAGCTGCAGAAGGTGAGGAGCTCCGGGTCCAAGCTGGAGGTCTGGCTGCAACAATTCGGCCATCGGATCAACGAGCTGGAGCGATTCATCAAGGCGAATATCAGAGGCGGCTCCATTTCGCCAGAGGTCGTCAAAGAGTTCTGCGATCAGATTTCCAAGACTCATAAAATGGCTGCAGATTTTTCTGACGCATTCAAAAGCTTCATCTGCTATCTGGCGGAGGCGCAGCGTCTCGCGGTGGAGCTGGCAGCTCGGTTGAAGACCAAATCGGAGGAGATGCAGCAGGAGGCGAGCACGGTGAGGAACAAGGGCGTGGCTAAAGTCACCGGCCTCGCTGCCCTGTCGGCCGGCCTGGTGGCTCTCGGCTTCTTCACCGGAGGAGTCACCTGGACCGCGGCCGGCGCTGTTGCAGGAGCAGCCGCCAGCGCGGGCGCCAGCGCCGTGGCCTACAGCACCGTCGTAAATGTGAAGGCGATGAGAGACCTGGCCAGTGGCATCAGAAACAACTTCAGCAAACTGGAAATCATCGCCAAGAACCTGAAGAGCAACTGCGACAAGGTCGAGGCCATCCAGCTGGATGAGGAGGCCATGCAGGCGCTGCAAGCTGCGCTGGAGTTCTACAGGAGAGACCTGGAGAAGGACGAGCTGCTCGAACAGAAGCAACTTGAGCTTCAGGACACCAAAGCTGAGCTGGCTGAGCTGAAGGCCAAAATGAGGAGGCTGGGTCATGACTAAATTGAATGATGATATGAACAGTTATTTTAATAATATATTAGCTGAGCTGTTAAGCACAATGATTTGTTTTCCTACTCTAATGCAGTCCTATTCTCAATATTTAGCTCATATATAACAGCATCTATGCTTGGTAGCTTGTGAATTCGTTGTCAGCTTTATTGCAACACACGCGCACTCTTTGACTCTTAAATAAATAGGACCTGCTGCTCCTGTCCTATAGCCTTTCTGTACCTCATCCAGATGATGTGGCATTCAGCATGAGCACTTGACCTCTACTGTGTAAAGTTTTTCGTTTTTATTTATTTCGGGGAGATCGAGTGAAGACTTTCTGTATTTAGAGTGTCTTAGAAGTATAGGAGTGTAGGAATCTTGAAGGGGTTGCAGCCTGTTGACTAAAGCGTCAGACTCAAGACTGAAAGTTCGGGGGGTTCGATTCTCGACCCCGATCGAACAATTTGTGTCCTTGAGTAAGTCAATTTACTCTGTATTGCTTCAGTTCATCAAGCTGAAAAATGGGTGCGAACATTATCTGGAAGCAAGTCACCGTGACTTTTTGGCCTATGAGTGTGTCGCGTTAAGACTTCGATTGCCGTATGCTAGAAGTCCAGTCTAGCTAGACCTTCTATCAAGCACCTGCCCCTCTATCCTCTACGTCTCTGTCTACCCCTCTGTCCTCTACCTCTCTGTCCTCCATCCCTATGTCCTTTACCCACCTTTCTGTCCTCTACCCCTCCGTCCTCTACCCCTCCGTCCTCCATCCCTCTGTCCTTTACCCACCTTTCTGTCCTCTACCCCTCCGTCCTCTACCCCTCCGTCCTCCATCCCTCTGTCCTTTACCCACCTTTCTGTCCTCTACCCCTCCGTCCTCTACCCCTCCGTCCTCAGTAGTATCGCCAAATAGACTTTATGATATACAGAAAAACAAAGGCTGACGAGTGATGATTTTTTGTCCATAGCTAAAAATGGTTAAAAGCAGCTGGAGGCTGAGTGCACCGGCGCAGCTACACAGCAGAGGCCAATGTACTTTATTGTTAGGCAAATTTTCAATTTCTTTCAAGCCTTGTTGAATCTTAAAGTTGAAAAAATTCCAGTTTAAAATACAAGTTTGTCTCAACTCTGATTTGTGAGACACATCGAGCACCAAGAGCTGAGCACCCAGGCGGCACGCGCTGAAATCTAAACGGAATGAATTTGAGAGAGCGAATAATCAAAGTATTGGAAGAGTAACAGAGACTGGCTCTGGCCTCCTTGGGGCTGGTTGGCTAGTCTACTATACTAATTCAGCACGTTAACGTAAAAACTCCACTGCTAGTACTGCAAGTAGCAAAGATTGCAGACAGCGATTCCCGCGCTGCGCTTTAATAATCCAATAAAAGTAAAAGCTGTCTCGAAACCCTCTGCGGCCGCAAGTGAAATTCTACGTGCACCGAGGCACAAAGCAGACGGCAGGGGATAAAATGGCTGGGGAAAATTCAACAAAAATATCCGTATAAAAAGAGCGTTCGTCATGCAAAGGCGAAAAAACGTGTTCATAACAGGATGGAGGTTTATGAGACTTACAAAAATGTTTAGATATCTGAATGCGCAAATTTGCGGAGAGCATGCACAGGCGCATGAGTCATCCGAGAGAAGTGTAGAAAACAGCTGACATGACCGGGCGATTAAAAATTATGAGAAAAAAATCAACAATATCAACAGTGGAGATTACTTACGAGATTACTGGAGCTGTAACACTGTATCTACTTTACTAGATCGAGATCTACCGCTGTCTACGGGTTCTACAGGATTTAAGGGAAATTATTTACGGATAAATCGATCCGAGCCTGCAGGTAAGGAGGTAAAAACTCAATTCCCATGCTGGCTTGGGCACATGCAGGCTGGTCTGTCATTTGAGCATATTTTATGAGGCAGTCCAGCTCCACAGAGCTTCATCAGTTAGGCTCTGCGAGCCTTCTCCAGGCGGTCAGCGCCAGTCGCTCAGGGCGGAGATGCCGCCAGTCGCTGATTTTCCGATCCCCTCCAGGCCTCCGGTGCCCCCTGTGGACGTCTGGCGGCCATTGGCGTAGGACCGGACACCGCTGCCGCCGGCGCCGCTGCCTCCGCCACCGATGCCGCTGCCTCCGTTCAGCCGGTGCGAGGAGGTGGAGGAGTGCGGCGTCGCCGAGTCCTCGTATTCAGACGCCTCCCTCGCCTTCCTGCCGTAGCCGCCTTGCAGCGATTTGGAAAGATCGGCGACGGAGCCGCCGGCAGAAGCGCCTGTCGAGGCCGCGTCGTCGCGGCGGCGCATGAGGCGCAGCTCCGACATCAGGTGCTCGTTGGTGAGCAGCAGCGACTTGTGCGACTCCTGCAGCATCCCGCTGATCAGCTGGGCGGGCATGAGGGGAGGTGTTGGGAGTAGAGCAGGTTAGTTGGGAGTAGAGTAGGTTGACTGGGAGTAGAGTAGGTTAGTTGGGAGTAGAGTAGGTTGACTGGGAGTAGAGTAGGTTGACTGGGAGTAGAGTAGGTTGACTGGGAGTAGAGTAGGTTGACTGGGAGTAGAGTAGGTTAGTTGGGAATAGAGTAGGTTGACTGGGAGTAGAGTAGGTTGACTGGGAGTAGGTTGACTGGGAGTAGGTTGACTGGGAGTAGAGTAGGTTAGTTGGGAGTAGAGTAGGTTGACTGGGAGTAGAGTAGGTTGACTGGGAGTAGGTTGACTGGGAGTAGAGTAGGTTAGTTGGGAGTAGAGTAGGTTGACTGGGAGTAGAGTAGGTTGACTGGGAGTAGAGTAGTTTGACTGGGAGTAGAGTAGGTTGACTGGGAGTAGAGTAGGTTGACTGGGAGTAGAGTAGGTTGACTGGGAGTAGAGTAGGTTGACTGGGAGTAGAGTAGGTTGACTGGGAGTAGAGTAGGTTGACTGGGAGTAGGTTGACTGGGAGTAGAGTAGGTTGACTGGGAGTAGAGTAGGCTGACTGGGAGTAGAGTAGGTTGACTGGGAGTAGAGTAGGTTGGCTGCAGCTCAGTACCGAATTTCGCACTCACCTCGACCTGCTCCAGGGACCGCAGCTTCACTTTCAGCCGGTCGATCTCCTTGGTGAGCTCATCCACCTGGCTCTGGCTGGCCAGCCCGCTCTGGTAGCCGGACTCGTCGAACTGGTGCGATCGCAGGGTGGACCGGGCTGCCGCGCCTCCCCCGGCCAGCTGTCCGACCTCGCGCAGCAGGCGGGTGTTCTCCTGCTCTAGGTGGGCCAGCCGCGAGCTCAGCGCCGCGGTCTCGGACGCCGATTCGGAGCGGATGAACTGCGCCAGCTGCATCAGCACCGACCGACCGGCCTCCTGGAAGCGGCGGCTGCGGAGCAGGGAGCCCGGCCCAGCCCAGTGCTTCTCGGCCAGCGAGGCCAGCTCGTTCAGAAAGGGGCACGGCTTGCTGAGGTCCAGGCCGGGGCACTCGCCGCATTGCAGCTGCGGCTGCGCCTGCTGAGACTGCTGTGCCGCCATCTCCGCTGAGGCGGCGTCTGCGGCGACCTCCTTCCTCCCGCGGCCTGCGGGCACCGGAGGAGGCAGCTGCTGCTGCTGCTGCTGCTGCTGGGCGGGCGGCTTCTCCCAACGGGCTCGGGGCAGACGCTTCTTCAGCACGCGCTGCCTGTCCGCACCGGGCTGGTTGGCCGCTGACCGGCCCGAGTCGCTCAGGACGAGCCGCGGGACGCCGCCGTCTGCGTTGAAGGATGTCGAGAAGGAGGAGCGCCGCTCGCCCGCTGCCGCTGCCTCGGCCGCCGCTGATGCCTCCGCGGCCTTGGCCTCGGTGTCTGAGTTCGGCTGCGACGACTCGCTGCTTGGAGGGTCGCCCGGGCGCCGCCGCTGCTGCTGCAGTTGCTGACTGGCCGCTCTGTCGCTGGCACTGTGGCTCGCCTGAGTCTCTGGGGTGACGGCGCGGAAGGAGGCAGCGGGAGGAAAAATCCTTTTAGTGAATTTTCTCCTTCGTGCTTGAGCTTCGCGGTCTTTTGGCGCTTTTGTTTAGCCCCAACCCCCCTCTGATTATCGGTGAGCGCTTTCCAGCGCAATTCCGGCTGAGTCACCTTCCTGTCACGGAGCAACTTGCCTGGCACGAAGGCGCAGGCGGGCGAAATTCCGGCCAGCTCGTTGCCGGGCTGAACAAATTTTACCGAAAACTGCTTTGTATTTATTTGGGGAGATGCTTCGGCATTTGGGGCTGGGGAAGACAGCCTTGCTGATTTTTGCAGGGCTGCTTGATCCGAAACTATGCAACTTTCCTGGCTGGGAGGCTGCAGATGGGCAGGACAGGGAGGCTGCAGATGAGCAGGACAGGGAGGCTGCAGATGGCGGAGGACAGGGAGGCTGCAGATGGCGGAGGACAGGGAGGCTGCAGATGGCGGAGGGCAGGGAGGCTGCAGATGGCGGAGGACGAGGAGGCTGCAGATGGCGGAGGACAGGGAGGCTGCAGATGGCGGAGGACAAGGAGGCTGCAGATGGTGGAGGACAGGGAGGCTGCAGATGGCGGAGCACAGGGAGGCTGCAGATGGCGGAGGACAGGGAGGCTGCAGATGGCGGAGGACGGGGAGGCTGCAGATGGCGGAGGACAGGGAGGCTGCAGATGGCGGAGGACAGGGAGGCTGCAGATGGCGGAGGACAGGGAGGCTGCAGATGGCGGAGGACAGGGAGGCTGCAGATGGCGGAGGACGGGGAGGCTGCAGATGGCGGAGGACGGGGAGGCTGCAGATGGCGGAGGACAGGGAAGTTGCAGATGAGCAGGACAGGGAGGCTGCATATGGCGGAGGACAGGGAGGTTGCAGATGAGCAGGACAGGGAGGCTGCAGATGGCGGAGGACAGGGAGGTTGCAGATGAGCAGGACAGGGAGGCTGCATATGGCGGAGGACGAGGAGGCTGCAGATGGCGGAGGACGGGGAGGCTGCAGATGGCGGAGGACGGGGAGGCTGCAGATGGCGGAGGACAGGGAAGTTGCAGATGAGCAGGACAGGGAGGCTGCATATGGCGGAGGACAGGGAGGTTGCAGATGAGCAGGACAGGGAGGCTGCAGATGGCGGAGGACAGGGAGGTTGCAGATGAGCAGGACAGGGAGGCTGCATATGGCGGAGGACGAGGAGGCTGCAGATGGCGGAGCACAGGGAGGCTGCAGATGGCGGAGGACAGGGAGGCTGCAGATGGCGGAGGACAGGGAGGCTGCAGATGGCGGAGGACGGGGAGGCTACAGATGGCGGAGGACAGGGAGGCTGCAGATGGCGGAGGACAGGGAGGCTGCAGATGGCGGAGGATGAATGCCTCTGATGAAAACATTGAGCAAGAACCAGAGAGCCTCGCAGACTCACGGCTGCCGTAGGTCTCCAAGTGGAACCGTCGGGGTGCCGTCGCTGATGTCTGCGACGCTGACTGCTGGTGCCGCTGCTGAGGCTGCGGCGTCGGCGCGTCAGCGGCCGTCCAGCGGGCCTGAGCCTGCACCTCGGACAGCCATTCGCTGTAGGCCTCGTCTCGACCTTGACGATTTGGAGACTCGAGTGGCTGCCAGGCGGGCTGCTGCGATCGAGACTGCGGCGGAGGCGGCGGCGGCGACGGCGACGACTGTGGCTGCCTCGGCGAGGGCGCGGGCTCGCTGGCAGCTTCCTCCAAGTCGTCTTCGATGACGCTGCAGAGTCAGTTGAGAATGCAAGTACAGGGGCAAATAAAATAGAATTTGTGCACCATGCTGCTAGCTAGTAGTAATAGGAGCAGCGAGCTTGCCCAAGCGTCAGGAGCTCATAATGTGGAGCTTAGCTTACTTTTCACTAGGTTGAGAAAGCACCCGGTTTGCCAATCCATTTGCCCCCAGTGTTCCCCACCTGGTTCCCTACAGGTTCCCCACCAAGCTCACAACCCGGTTTCCCACCAATCTCACAAACCGGTTTCCCACCAAGCTCACAACCCGGTTTCCCACCAATCTCACAACCCGGTTCCCCACCAAGCTCACAACCCGGTTCCCCACCAATCTCACAACCCGGTTCCCCACCAATCTCACAACCCGGTTCCCCACCAATCGCACAACGCAGTTCCCCACCAGTCGGTCCCCACCGGTTCCCCACCAATCGCACAACGCAGTTCCCCACCAGTCGGTACCCCACCGGTTCCCCACAGTATTGGCCCCGCTCGCACCTGGGAGTCCGGGAATCTCTGCCAGGCCGAAGTCCCCGCAGGCCGGCCGCCTGCTCAGTTGTGAAGTGCAGCAACGCCGAGTTGCGCTCGGTCTCGGCCACGCTGCGATCGTCTGGAACGACGAAGGCGATGGCGATGGCGCCTGCATTCACTTGGCCAACTCTGGCTGATTTATTCGCGAGATTATCAAGGAAAGGTTTGGCTGGGGACAATATCAGGGTGCCGTTATCGGGGAGAGGTTATCAAGGTACGAGTAAAATATTAGTGAGATTCTTTGGCAGGATTATCGAACTGAGATTTTTGAGTAGGATGATCAAGTTGAGATTTTTGAGCAGGATTATCAAGGTGAGATTTTCGATTAGGATTATCAAGGTGAGATTGTTGAGTAGGATTATCAAGATGACAAGATTGTGGTGGTTTTCCCAGCTGAGATAAATAAAAATGTATTGAGGATAGGATTTTAAGAATGAGATTATCCTAAAGGATGAGATTCACTAAGTTTCTTAGATTGATATTTCTTTCATGGTATTCTCGCTCAAGTGAAACTCTGAAAACCTGCGAGCCCTACCGAGCCGCTTGAGGTCGGGCAGCATCTGGATGAGGTACAGCCTGTAGTCTGGCTCGCTCCGTGACACTGGGTTGAGCCGCAGATCGAGCTGCTGCAGGCGGACATTCTTCCTCAGCTTGAGCAGTTCGGACATTGAGTCGATGCAGTTATAGTAGAGATTTAGCGACTCCAGCTGGGCCAGGCTATCCAGGCCCTGCTCCGGTGAGGATTTTGGCAGTGAACTTTTCTTGCACTTTCACAGGTGGTCGCTGTATGCACTGCCTGATACACATGTACTGGCTTGGGCAGAGGTAACAGGTATGGCATGCAGCACAGCCTCAGTCATGACCCCGAAATCGGTTTAGGTCAATTTGCTAATGAGTCAAATTTGTTCAAGCCTATAACTGCGCTTAATTTTTCTTCCGAAGTCAGGAGCGGCGGTATTTGCTTCTACATAGTCAAACTTCTTTGACAGAATTCTCTTTACGTAAGCCATTTTTCAAGCTAATGCAAACAGAGCACAAAGCTAAGTACTGGGGGAATGGCGCTCGTGTTTGTGAAATCAGGTAGTCTGAGGTTTATCTCAGAAGCTTGTAATACTCGTAAATTGATTGCTGATGCACGGGCAAGCTAGGTCTAGCGCATTTTAGGTGGGAAAACCGAGAAGAATGCAATTAGAATAAAATCCCAGAACACCTGCGGGGAACAGGCATTCACATGCCCAAGTTAGAGACTTTTATGAAAATAAAATTTTGTCAAAACTCACGCTTAGCGAGCACAGCGCATTTCTTGAAAGGTCGAGATTTTTTAAACGGCTAAACATAACAAGTGATGAACCCAGGACAGAAATCTTCTCATCGTACCGGCCGGGTAATGAAAGTGATTTGATATTATCTGAAAAGTATTAAATTATAAAGTTCGAAAGCATATGCCATAATTAAATATGGAAATCAAGTTTAGAATTGACAATTCAAAGTCAGAATTTTTTTATAGTTTTTTTGTTTCCACCTTTTATGTCTTTTAACAAAAAAACTTTATATTACGAGCGTAACTTCGCAAACTAATTGTTAAATCGTGAAATATTTCAGTAAGTGAAGGTCAATTTTTTTCCATATTCTGAAGAATCTTAAATGACAATAAAATGTCTCGGCAACTGCTATTATTATATGAAACCTAAAGGAAAAGGATGATAATTTTTTTTACTCTTACAATAAATATTCATGGTCATTTTGGGAATTTAAAAGGAATTTATGCTACCAAGGCAAGGTTTCTTTTATACAAAGCTTCAAGCTATTAAAATGAAAATCTTACCAAGATTCTCTTCTTTTAACTCCAATTTTTCTATTATCCAATCCAAGGTCAAAGAGAGTGTCATATTAAAGATTCAATCTGAAGCCTGGCGCCTTTTGTCTGGTTAGAGAATTGCTTTTACACGAAAACGTTGACTGACATTAATGGATCGATAGACAACGTTCGGAATGTCTATGTACATTAGTTTTACATTATGCACATACCTCACGAGTATACCTTATGAGCATATTTTTAATAAATATTATGCTTTATCCTTAAAGCATCCCAGCAGAAATTTTACAAAACCTTTTGCAAGAAAAAAATCTAAACGTTGTTTGGCTAGTATTAGTTTTCCGGTGTGCAGTTCGTCAATTGGACATTGGACACTTCAGTCAAAGTTTTGACTTTCGAAAAAATAGAAAAAATAAAAACAGAAGCATTTTGTGGGACATTTATTCACATTCTTCACAGCGATGAACCATTTCCTGAAGTTAGTTTTATACTACCGTAGAAGGCTGCAGATTCAGTTTTTGCCGCAAGTTTTGATTCAAGGATGACGTACGTACTAAAAAAGGACACGACAATCGCATTTTCAGGAAGGGAGCCACTATTATAAGGCCGGTTTTCGATAAAAAATACACTAGCAAGAATATAATGCTTGATTGACAATTTGATGCAATTATCAGGAAAATATTTTTTGATCATCACATGATTGCACACAGCTTTATCTTTTAATTTTGTAGTGGAGCCACAACATGTACAATCATGTACAATGTAGTGGCTCCGCTTATTGTAACATGTACAATAAAAATTATTGACTAAAAGTCATCTTCGAAGCTTGCACAAGATGACTTTTAGTCAAATTTTAGTCGAAATTTTTTATTTGGGGTATTAGAACTACTGTTTGGTGTCTCACTAGTCAGCAGGTCCCGTGCCCTAGCTCTGAGCTGTCGCCAGCTGCCGCTGGTGCACAGCTCACCTTTTTTTGCTCTCTGTTCCTGTTCCCACCCTGTTTTCCCTGCATGTCCTCAGCTCTGAACCTGGCGGGTGCCCGCGCACGAAGAGGCGAAACGAGCTGCGGACCTTCTTCCTCTGGTATCGTCAACGTACCTCCGCGGCCGCAAAGGGACGATATGTCATTGCCCATGGAGAGGCTGCGCTGATATGCAGAGGACAGCTCTTTTAACACCAGCCCCATCACCATCGACGATCGGTGTTCCAACTTACAAAGAAGACGCCAGACAACAAGGCTACTGGGCCCGAAAATGTGTTCGTCTAGGTGCTGCGCTTCCCGCAGAAGGTCGCGTTGGGAGTCACGCGATCGTGATGAACTGCGTGCTAGCTGGGAGCGGACTGCGCATATCGTCGGGATCCCAAAGAAACCAGGCTCCGTCAAGATCGAAGAGTATCTCAGGATCTCACTATAACTGATGTCCTGCACGGCTCACGCAAGTTGTTGAACAGGGTTCTGCTGTAGCAGTCTGCTGCTGGACGTCGTAGAACAATTGCAGACGACACCCCGAGAAGCGACTCTCCGTCCTAGCGTACGCGGACAAACCAAGCGCTGCACAAGCTGTCTAGCTCTCAGCTTAAGGAACTCAACGACTGCTAGACCTGGCTGCTTCTAAGAGACGCTGAGTTCTCTGACCCTCGCGGACTCGCTGTTCTTTTTGACAGCATCCTATATCAATTGGTTAGTCCATGTTGTTTTTGTTTTTAAGGGATTAACAATATTGCATAAGACCACAAAAAAGTTTGCCTGCGCTGTCACAGTGGCGGATCCAGAGGTGAGCAAAGAGAGCATTGCGGGCAATTTTTCGCTACATCATTTTAGCATTTTAACAAAGAACTTTATTATTTAGTTGATACGAGCTATGATGATAAATATTTTTAGAGGGCGCTTAGTAATAGACACATGAAATTCAATTTGTCTTAAGGTTGGCCAACCCGCAAAAATATTCAGGATCGTTCCACAAGGGCTATACTTAAGAAAAACCACTTAATAAACTATACTTAAGTCGTCCTATTCCGCACAGTGCAGTACGGATATACTCAGTCAGACTTATACTAATACGTTATCGTTAGGTGGACAACTCTTTTAGGATCGTTAACGGTAATGTGCCAATGTTATTAAAGTATAAAAAATAAAAAGTACTGATTTTAATATTTATAATCTATTAAAAATATTGTATGGTGGCTGATTAATTCGCATTGTTAGTATAGTTTGTTTTAACGACAAAAATTCGTAGTGCTTGCTGTCCACTATTCACGAACTAATTCAATTGGTGTTTTTTATTTAGTTGTATCATTCTAGCTTACGCTATAGGGTGACTACTCCTGCGTATTTTGTTGGATGGAAACTGGTTACGTCGTTCACTTACTCTAAAAATATATGTATCGATGTTTGAATGTTTGCGAAAAGTTACATCACTTTTGGATTTAATAGGCCTAATAAACTGATTTTGCAGAAAGCTATATTCAAACATTTGCAGTGACGTTTCTTTTTTGTAATGTAGGCCTAGGCCCTAAGTAATGATTCATTTGATCATAACTTATTAGTAGTAATTATTTAATTTCATGTATAAGCACAGTATATAATTTTCATTATTTTAAAAGAAAGTATTCTGTAACTCTGTACTATAAGGCAAGTGCAAAAGCAAATAATTGCAGTTGCAGGTCATTTTGCTTTTGGTAACAGGTTCTTCAGTAACAGATAACTAATGCAAGGGGAGCTCTTTAGTCCCTTAAAATTGAGCAATGCCTTATATATATTGTGTTGTTAGGATACTAGTGGCTAAATTTGGAATAATATAGCCCTAAGTTATATGTATAGGTATAAAGGTGTAAATTTAATAATATTTTTATGGCAGTGCTCATCCCCACGGTACCGTAGGAATAATTTCTGTCTTATTCCAACGGTACCGTGGGGATAATTTTCTGTTTATCCGCACGGCACACTGACGAGATAGCTGCCTATCTTCTACATATGACGTGGGTTCATAATTTAGTTTAGTACTTACGGTTTGAGTGCAATATAACAACATAACTTTGCTTGGCTATTATTTTGATAGAAGTAAAGATTTAATGGCCTTTTTACGCAAAAAAACACTTTTTTGTATTTATGACGTATGATTTAAGATGAATTGCTCTAGTAATTGTTTACAATTTAAGAACTTTTAGCAACTAGTCTAATCCAGACATCCCCTAAAAGTCCATTGCCGCTGCTTCTGTAGACTTCTTACTAGACATGTAAATTCTCAATTTGTTTGTATAGATTATTGCATTGCTTTAACAATTCACCCGTGCGGATAAGCAGAAAATTATTCCCACGGCATATGTAGAAGATGGGGCAGCTATCTCGTCAATGTGCCATGCGGATAAGCAGTAAATTATCCCCACGGTACCGTTGGAATAAGACAGAAATTATTCCTACGGTACCGTGGGGATAAGCACTGCCTATTTTTATTATTATACAAGCTGTTGAAACCCGCGGATTTTGAACCCAGGGAACTCCATTCCCCGGAATTATTTTTGCATGTATTCTAGGGTCTGAGGTAGAACTCAAACAAAAACTTGTTCCCTTGTTAATAGTTAGGATAGAGTTAAACATAAAATAGTATACATTCATGTAAAATTAGGATTTGAGGCAAACATTGATATTGTTGGCTGGGGTGCTGCGCAGAATGTCAGGCAAACTCTGGCCTCTACGTACCTCTGCCTCTCCCTATGTCCTTTGCATCCTTTGAAACTTCCATCTTCTTTTCCGTTTCCTATCTTCTCTCTCGTCTCTTCTCTCTCTCCCCTCTTATCTCTTCTTTCTTCTCTCCTCTCTCGTCTCTTCCCTCTCCCCTCTATTCTTTTCTCTCTCTTCTCCTCTCTTCGCTCTGGTCTCTGGTCTCTCATATCTCCTTTCTCCTGTTTTATCTTTTCTCATTTCTTTCTGCTCTCTACTCTCTCTTCCCTCTGCTCTCTGCTCTCTCTTCCCTCACCTCTCTTCTCACTCCTTACTCTACCCTCTCTCAACACTTTCCTTATCTCTACTTTCTCCTTTTTCCTCTCTTCTCTCAACTCTTTCCTCTCCTCTGTCCACTCTCTCCTCTCATCTCTCTGCTCTCTCCTATCCTATCTCTCTTCTCTCCCCTCTTTCCTCTCCTCCCTCGTCCTTTTCACCAATTTCCCCTGTCCTCTCGATTCTCTCCCTTCCCCTCCTCTCTCCTCACTCACTTCTCATCTCTCCCTTGTCTACACCTCTCATCCCTTATTTCTTATCTCTCCTCTTTTCTCTCTACTCTCCCATCTCTCGTCTGTTCACTCTCGTTTCTGCTCTCTCATCTCCCCTCTCTTATCTGTCATCTTTACTCTCATATGTTCTCTCACCTCTCTCCCCTTATACTCCTCTCTTTCCCCTTTTTGACTCAGGAGGACTCGATCCTTTCTTCTTTCTTCTCCTCTCTTCTCTTCTCTCTTCTATACTCTCTCCCTCTCTTGTCTTCTCTCTTCTCTCTCACTCTCCTCTCTCCTCTCTTATATCGTCTGTTCACTCTCATCTTTGCTCTCTCATTCCCCTCTCTCTTCTGTCATCTCTACTCTCCTCTCTACTGTGTACTATTCTCTTTCCCCTCTTCTGACTTCTTTCTTTCCTTACTCCTCTCTTCTCTTCCCTCTTCTATACTCTCTCCCCTCTATTCTCTTTTCTTGTCTCTCCGCACTCTGCTCTCTCTTCCTTCATCTCTCATCTCTACTCTACTCTCTCATATTTCCTTTCATCTCACTCATCTCTACAATCTCATCTCTTTCTTCTCTCCTCCTCTTCCCTTTACTCTATCATCTCTCCTTTGTCCTCTCTTCTTTCTCAACTCTCTCTCTTCTCACTCGTCTTTCCCCCTCTTATCTCCTCTCCTCTCTCCTTTCTAATCCCCCTCTCAAAACTCTCATCTCCTCTTTGTTCTCTCATCTCACTCTTCTCTACTCTCCTCTCTCATTGATCCTCTGTCTCATCTCTCCCCTCTTCTCTCTCCATCTTCTCACCTCTACTATTTCCTCTCCCTTCTCTCTCCCCTCCTCTCGCTTCTTCGTCCCATATTCTCTGCTCTCTCCTCAACCTCCTCGTACGTCTCTCCTGTTATCTTCTATCTTTCCTTTTATCCCCTCTCACCCCTCCTCCCTTTCTAATAGTCTATTCCTTTTCCTTTTCACTCTCATCTGGCCCGTAGCCATGAGCTGGATTCTTTATCTGGCCTTTGAGATAAAAATCTGCCGAACCCTGCTTCGAAAGCCAGTTTTTGTGGCGTAGTACTATCATGGTTGTTATCATTTCTCATGCTTTAATCACGTCATCTTTCTGGTCAATTAGCACTTAGCAGCCCTGAGAGAAATTTGTATATCTCCAGCTCCACCACCACAGTCTGCAGCAGTCTAACAACTAAGGAAATACGCATTTCTTAGGAGGCCATTTATTTTAAAGTAACCTTATGCGAATCTTAATGTTTAAATTTTCATGGTGTAACTAATTTAGTAGGATTGCATTGTAATCAGTTATTCATTAATTTTTCGTTATCACACATCGCCTTGATTTGCCATCCTTGTTTAACTGCTGCAGACTTGTCTATACAGAGGACAGTAGTTTGAATCTCTCGCTAAACTGTCTCTCCTCTCTACGCCTCTAGCTCTCCACTCGCGGGGTACAGAGAAGGCTATTAAAAAGTTATTCCAAAACACTGTACATTCGCTAAGTACATTGAGCCCTATTGCCTCACCCTTTGTCTGGGCTGGAGGAATGAGTGAGTGAGCGGCACAAACAACAGAAAAAGCAGACAAACTTCACATGCTTACAGTTTCTTTTCGGTTGAGTTACAGAGTTGAAACTTTACATTTAGATAGAGAATGAGTCAATGAAGAATTGTGTCAAGTTTGAAGTCAATCGCTTTACGTGGAGCAAACTTATGGCAGCTGAAAGTTAGTCAATTTTGAAACCCTTTTACACATCTGGGCCCAGATCGGGAAAGAGAGGCAGGCGGGCGGAGGTTGGGGTGGTTGCTACGCTGAAAAAAACAGCCTAACTTTAAAAGCGCACAGCACCGCTCAGGACTAACTTTGATACTCGAAATTTTACATGATTGTGCCAAAATAGTTAAAGATTATCTGTGTCAAATTTGAAGAGAATCGGTAGAAGTGGAGCGGCGCTATGGAGGATTTAGTGAAAAAATCGCGCATTTTGAGCAGTTTTTTGTACTTTTAGGTAGGAAGACTTGAGTCTAGGAAATTAAAAGGTAGCCTAAGACATTCTCCGTAGTAAGTTTAGGGTGGGTGTAAAGTTTGGTGTCATTTGGTTGAGCGGTTTGGGAGTCCATAGCGAAGTAATTTGTCCACAGACAGACAGACAGACAGACAGACAGACAGAGTTTTGATTTTTATATGTAGAGATTTCTTGTTTTAGTCTTGGTGTATAATAAGAGATAAGGTTTTAATATTACTAATATTCCTTATATCAAGTAACTATGTTATATTGAAAAAGCTATTAAATCATATGTATAACTTTAATAAAAATAAATGTTAAAAATTTATTAACAATTAATTAAGATAATAATAATAATGAACTAATCAAAAGTGAACATTTTTGAAAAACAAATAAAAAATTAAATATAAACATGCATAAAAATTAAGGTTCTCTACTCTATTATAGCCAAGGTTAAAACTATGCCAGATACCCTTTTTTAAGTTTTTTCTTATGCTAACACATTATTTATAAAAATATTAGATTGCTGATAACCAATTTGCAATTTTCATTAAACATAGTTTATAATAATGGCCATTGGCTATAATATAGTTTAGGTCTATAGGCTATAGTAGTAAAGCAGTAAATAAATTGAATATCTTTATAATAAAACTTTAAAATTCTATAATAGGCCTATATTATATAAAATAAAATTAATAAGAAAAGTCCTAAATTAAAATAATAGTCTAAATATATTAAATACTGTATTAAAGTTGTTTTTTGTCTATATTGGTAGATAGTTGGAACTGATAGTAGAAATATATATAGTTAAGTAATTCTAATTATGATTATATAATGATGTTATAAATATTGATTGTGTTATTAAAAATAAAATAAATTTCTTTGCTGTCTATTGATATCTCTATATTCATAACTATAATTATAATATAATATAACTTATAACATATAATATAATAAGCCCTATACTATATTAAAAGCAAGATAAATTAGATAACCACCAATTTTATTTTAGTTTTATTATAACTAACCTAGGCTTTTTCTAATGGCAAAGCAAACCAAGAACTATATACTTATATTGAAAAAAGTAAATCTAATAAAATAATAGGCTTAAGGATTATTAGATAACTATTTGCTAGATTCTTTGTAATTGTAATCTTGAAATTTGAAATTTTTAAATGAAATAAAATGAAATAAATTTTGATTAAATCAAACTTGACTATATATTTAAAAAAAGCCAAATTAATTATCAAATATTTCAATTCTATACCTATAAAAATAAAAACTCTGTGTGTCTGGACAATTTTGTTCACTATGGACTCCCAAACTGCCTGACCAAATGCCACCAAATTTTGCACCCGCCCTAAACTCACTAAAGAAAATGTCTTAGGCTACCTTAAAATTTCCTAAATTTGAGTCTTCCTACCTAAAAGTGCAAAAAACTACTCAAAACGCGCAATTTTTTCAGTAAATCCTCCATAGCACTGTTCCACTTCTACCAATCCTCTTCAAATTTGACACAGACAATCTTCAACTTGTGTAATCTTCAACTTGACACAATTGTGTAAGTTTTATGTCTCAAAGTTAATACTAAATGGCACTGTGCACTTTTAAAGTTAGGCTATTTTTTTCAGCAAAGCAGCTACCTCAACCTCCATCCGCCTGCCTCTCTTTCCTGATCTGAGCAAAGGGTGTAAATAGGTTTTAAAACTACTAAAATTTCAGCTGCCATAAGTTTGCTCCATGTGTAGCAATTAACTTCAAACTTGGCACAATTCTTCATTGACTCATTCTCTGTCTAAATGTAAAGTCTCAACTCTGTATCTCAATCAGGACAGAAACAGTAAGCATGTGAAGTTTGTCTGCTTTTTCTGTTGTTTGAGCTGCTCACTTCCCCAGCGCCAGCCCAGACAAAGGGTCAGGCGATAGGGCTCAATGTACATAGCGAATGTACAG
Source organism: Macrostomum lignano (assembly GCA_002269645.1). Lineage (NCBI taxonomy): Eukaryota > Metazoa > Platyhelminthes > Macrostomidae > Macrostomum > Macrostomum lignano. The sequence continues at coordinate 1,037,049 of NIVC01000020.1, forward strand.
TGTTTTGGAATAACTTTTTAATAGCCTTCTCTGCACCCCACGAGTGGAGGGGCATGGAAAGGAGAGACAGTTTAGCGAGAGATTCAAACCACTGTCCTCTGTATAGATAGTCTGCAGCAGTTTAACAGTGGATCACAAATCAAGGCAATATGGAATGGTTTGTAAAAATAGCAAAAAATTAATGAATACATTGCAATCCTACTAAATTAGTTATGCACACCATGAAAAGTTCAATATTAAGTTAGCATAAGATACTTTAAAATTTAAATGGCTCCTAAGAAATGCATATTTCCTTGGTTGTTAGACTGCTGCAGACTTTGGTGGTGGAGCTAGAGATACACAAATTCCTCTCAGGGCTGCTAATTGGCCAGAAAGATGACATGATTAAAGCGTGAGAAATGATAACAACCATGATAGTACTATGTCCCACAAACTGGCTTTTAAAGCAGGGATCGGCAGATTTTTTATGTCAAAGGCCAGATAAAGAATCAAGCTCATGGCTGCGGGCCATATGAAAGTGAAAAGGAGAAGGAATAGACTATTAGAAAGAGCAGAGGGGCGAGAGGAGGATCAGAGAAAAGATAGAAAATAATAAGAGAGACGAGGGGGTGAGGAGAAAGCAGAGAATATGGGAGGAAGAAGCAAAAGGAGGGATAGAGGAGGGAGAGGAAAGAGTAAAGGTGAGAAGAGGGAAAAAGAAAAGTTAAGAGATGAGACAGAATCAATGAGAGAGGAAGGTAGAGAAGAGTGAGAAGAGAGTAGAGATGAGTAGACATGAGAGAACAGAGAGGAGATGAGAGAGGATTGAGAGGAGAGATTAGAAAGGATAGAGAAGAGAGGAGATAAGAGGGGGAGAGAAGAGTGAGAAGAGAGGAGAGAGATGAGATTGAGTTGCGAAAGAAGAGAGGAGAAAGGAGAGATGATAGAGTAAAAGGAAGAGGAGGATAGAGGAAAAAGATGAGATTGTAAAGATGAGAGAGATGAAAGGAAAGCTGAAAGAGTAGAGATGAAAGATGAAGGAAGAGAGAGCAGAGTGCAAAGATGAGAGAAGAGAATAGACGGAGAGAGTAGAGGAGAGGGAAGAGAAGTAAGGAAAGAGAAGAGTCAAAAGAGGGGAAAGAGAAGACTCCACCGGAGAGAACATATAAGAGTAAAGATGACAGATGAGAGAAAGGAGATGAGAGAGCAGAAACAAGAGTGAACAGACGAGAGATAGGAGAGTAAAGAGAAAAGAGGAGAGAGATATATAAGAAATGAGGTGAAAGGTGAAGACAAGGGAGAGATGAGAAGTGAGTGAGGAGAGAGGAGAGGAGGGAAGAGAATCGAGAGGACAAGGGAAATTGGCGGAAAGGACGAGAGAGGAGAGGAAAGAGGGAAGAGATTAGAAAGAAGAGAGATGGGACAGGACAAGAGAGAGCAGATAGAGAGAGAGAGAGAGAGAGAGAGAGAGAGAGAGAGAGAGAGAGAGAGAGAGAGAGAGAGAGAGAGAGAGAGAGAGAGAGAGAGAGAGAGAGAGAGAGAGAGAGAGAGAGAGAGAGAGAGAGAGAGAGAGAGAGAGAGAGAGAGAGAGAGAGAGAGGGGAGAGAAAAGGAGAGGAGAAAAAGCAGAGAGAAATGAGAAAAGATAAGAGAGAGAAGATAAAATAAGACAAGAGAGACGAGAGGTGAGGGAAAAGATGAGAGGAGAGAGTGGACAGAAGAGGAGAGAGTTTAGAGAAGAGAAAAGAGGAAAAAGGAGAGAGGAGAGATGAGGGAAGTGTTGAGAGAGGGTAAAGTAAGGAGTGAGAAGAGGGGAGAAGGAAGAGAGAGAAGAGAGAGTAGAGAGCAGAGAGAAATGAGAAGAGATTAAAGAAGAGAAAGGAGATATGAAAGATCAGAGACCAGAAAGAAGAGAGGAGAGGCCAGGAAAGAGAAAAGAGGGGAGACAAGAGAGAAGATAGGAAAAAAAAAGAGAAGATACTGTAGAAGTTTCAAAGGATCCAAGGGACATAGGGAGAAGCAGAGACCAGAGTTTGCCTGACATTCTATGCAGCACCCCAGCCAACAATATAAATGTTTGTCTCAAATCCTAATTTTACACGAATGTACTCTATTTTATGTTTAACTCTGTCCTAACTATAAACAAGTTTTTGTTTGAGTTTGACCTCAGATTTTAGAATGCATGCAAAAAATAATTCTGGGGAATAGAGTTCCCCGGGTTCAAAATCTGCAGGTTTCAACAGCTTGTAAAAATTAAAAATATATATATTTTGGTTTATGAATTAAGTTATTTCTATTATATTTTTATATTCATAATTTATTATATTTGATACTTAGTATATAAGTTTTAAAAGTAAAAATATGTATATTTATATAATATTTTAAAGCTTTATACTGTTTATCTTGAAGAAATGTTTTCAAAAAATAAGATAAACTCACCAAAGTTTTTCATTTCTTCCTACTCTAGACTTCCTTAGTCTAAATCCTATCCCATTCTAAATTGTAAATACCTTGGTTGTTTTTTTAATGTAGCTTAAAATGAAATTTAATAGCTAAAACTTTTTTATTTTAGAGTTTAGGTTTATTATAACTTTTGTATTTATATTTACTTAAAGTGTAGTAAAAATGCAAGCATTAACATCTTCTAATAAGCAATATACTTTGCCTCATGTTAGGCATTTTTAGGCTCTCTTTAAAGAATTAGAAATATATTAATCTATCTATACCTAAAAAAACTAAAAATCCATGTTTAATGTCTGTCTATCTATGTAGAAATTACTTTGCTATAGACTCCCAAACTGTTCAACCAAATTTTGTATCCATTCTAAATTCACTACAGAATGTGTTATAGGCTACCTTCATCATCATTCATCAATATACTAAATCTCTAAGCTATGTCTGTCTGACTAGTATTTCAGTCTATAGCCTGAATGCCTAAACCAATTTATTTTAAACTTGCTTTATTTAATTGCAAATTCCTATGAAATTGTGTAGATCAAATTGCATTGAAAAATCTAAATGGGAAGATGGTTAAATATTTGAAAAATGAATTTTCCCAATGCTTTCAATAGGCAGCTAGAAAAGGTCAAAATCTTGACTGACTGAATTCAATCCCAATTGAGATTGTGCCATAACTTTTCTCTTTACTATGTAGTATAGGCCTCAAAACTAGCTGCCATGTGCAAGGGTAAATAATGCTTAGTGGCTGTGTGTATATTCTAACCCTGATTAATTGATGGACTACATTGATAATTCTTAGCTATTTATAGATTTCACGCAACTGTACATTGGCTCTGTTTGCACACTGAACAGCCTATCACTGTTATGTATTTTATTGCAGTGCCAAAGCATATATGGCTGATTTTATTTCCTTCCCATCGATAGGCAGAGTAGCTGCACTATAAACATTAGGCTAAGCAAAAAGTTCCAGGTTCAAGTCCTGACTCTAGTAGATAATTAAAATTGAATTTATTCATGCCTCAACCAACTGAAACATTTTTTCATTAATTAGCTAAGCAGAGTTTATGAATTATTTTGGCTAATTGCCACAAGTTGCTAAGCAAAATTCTATTTGTAAAAAAACTGCCTTAATTATTACTGATCACATCAATGGGTATTGCCTAGCTCTATGAAAGTATAAAATTGCTGCTAAACTGCTGAAGGCATTGCTAAATGCTATGTTGTGGGAAATTGCTGCTGAGCAGATTGCTAAAGAGATAAATGAGAATTTCTTCCAGATTTATGAATATATTGCTACAAACTGCTAGAGGAAAGGTAACTGCAGACTACTTGGAGGATAATAGTAGACTTCTGTGGAGGATAAATAACTATAGAGTTTTGAAGGATTTTTTAACTATGGAGGATTAAATGCAGGTTGCTAAGAGGATTATTGCCAACTGCAAAACATTTTTTTTAGTTTGCTGTAGGAACAATTCTAGGCCACTAAGGGGATAAAGACTTCATGCTAATGAAAGTTGTAGACTAAAAAGAAGATGATTGCAGGCTTCTAAGAGTATGTCTATAGTCTATTTTAGGGGAATAAAGGGGATAATTTTAGGCTGCGGTGGGGATAATTGCAAATTGGGGGTTAGTTAATTTCAACTTCTAAGGCAATAATAATAGCCTAATGGCAGTTTGGGAGTAGAGCTAATCTGAAAAAGTGGAGCTAATCTAAAGGAGTGGAGCTAATCTAAAGGAGTGGAGCTAATCTGGGGGTGGAACTAATCTGAAAAGGTGGAACTAATCTGAAAGAGTGGAACTAATCTGAAGGAATGGAGCTTATCTGAAGGAGTGGTGCTAATCAGGATGGCAATGGTACTAATCAGGGTGGCAGTGGTACTAAACTGGGGAGAGTAAATCAACTCTAATGGTAGTCCTTGTGCTAGGTTTATCGCCAATTATTGCAAAATGTAATATAATACATAAAACTAATAATTTAATACTAATAATAATACATAATTAGACTAACTATAAATTAATTGACATTTCAAAGTTATAAACCTCTAAGATTTTTTTAGTCTCAGTATAAATTGCTTAAAGATTTGCTATTGCAGAACTGCTTGGAGATTAGTGTCATTTGTTTAGCAACTATATAAAACTGCTTATAGACCAATGCTTAAATGCTAAAAAGCCACCTAGAAGGGGGCTAAATGGCTAGTAAAATTTCCTAAATTTAAGTCTTCATACCTTGTAGTGCAAAAACTTAGCTGTTTTTTTGTTAGCAAAGCAACTATCCCAACCTTTGCCCACTTGCCTCTTTTCCAATCTAGGCCTAGGTGTATAAAAAAGGTTGTAAAATTGGCTAACTTTTGGCTGCTAAAAGTTTGCTCCATATAAAAGAATAGACTTCAAACTTCACAATTTATTATTGACATTCTTTGTCTAAATGTAAAGTTTCAACTTTGTAACTCAATCAGAATAGAAACTATAAGCATTTTAAGTTAGTCTGCTTTTTCTGTTGTTTGTGCCATCCACTTATTCCCCTAAAGCCAGACCAAAGGTTAGGCCATAGGACTGAATATATATATCAAATGTAGAATGTTCTAGAATAACTTTATTTATAGCCTATGCACCCAATAGAGAGGCTATTTAGCCATAATTGTTTAGTGAGAAAAATCTAACCATTGCCTTCTATAGGTAAATTCCACAGCAGTTAAACTTTGCAAATCAAGGAAATTTAGCATGGTTTGTAAAAGCAAAATATTTATAAAAAGGTAATGCAATGCAATATAAACCTATTAAATTAGTCATACCATACAAATTGTAAGTTTCTCTTAAGGTACTTTAAAATTTAAATGGCCTCTTAAGAAATGTGCATTTCCTTGTTTGTTAGACTGATGCAGACTGCAGTGGAGCTGAAAATACACAAATTCCTTTCAAGGCAAGAAAAATTGGCAAGAAAGATGACATAATCAAAGTATGAAAACAACCATAAGAGTATTAGGTCCTACAAACTGGCTTTCCAACCAGAGATAGGCAGACTTTTACCTCAAAGGCCAGTTAAAGAATCTAGCTCATGGCTAAAAAACAGATGAACAGAAAGAAAAAAGAATAGATGATTCAAAGAAAGAGAGAAGATAAGAGAAATAAGGGGGTGAGGACAATGAGAGAAAGGGAGGGAGAAGAAGGGGAGTGGAGAAGCAAGATGAGAGAGATGAGATAAGATAAGAGATAAGGTAAGATACGAGAGGGAAGAGAGGAGAAAAGAGAAAAAAAATGAGAATAGAGATAAAAGAGAAGGGTAGATAAATAAAGGTAAATATCAACATGAAGTATTATTTGAGTTGCCGATGCATTTCGTCCATTTGCATTAGGACATCGTCAGGGTCTTTTTATTGAGAAACAATTTGAACGAATATTCAGTATATATAGATAGTTGAGAGTAACAAGAGTAGTTGAATTGAGTTTTTAATTGATGGTTTAAAACTTGTACATAGTAATCAATTTTTGATACAGTATTGGTTGGGTAAAGTGCATATCAGTTTCAAGCCAGTCCGGTCATTGACAAATCAGCTAAAAAATTCTGAGTTGACGGCTAGCCCCACCCATCGCAAGTTGGTTATTTAACGTGGGCTGTTTGGTCTTAATGTACAGGGCTTCTAATAGGCAGAGCATGTGATCTCTATTACAAAAATCAATAGCCTTTATCATTTCGTGTGGTTCAGCCTCACAACAAGAATTGCAGGTTAGTAGGTGTTCGTTAATAGCAGAGTTTTTTAGCCAGTGCTCTCTGACCCTCGTGTATAAGTGTCGTTTAGTTTTTCCTATGTAGGAGATGCTCTGGTCCTCAGAGCAAACAAATTTATACACGACACCAGCCGCAAGAGGACGTGGAACACTGGATTTCAACTTGCAGACAAACTTAGCAATCTTTTCGGTGCGAAACACAACACGGATTTGAGTGTTTAAGTCTTTACGGAGCAGCTTTTCTAACTTCTTTTTAAACTCTATAGAACAAACACCAAAGTAAGGCAAAGTGATCAAGGGACATTCAGAGGTGGAATCACGAACTTTCATCCGATTAGGTTCAGTCAGTTTGTCATTGAGAAAAGAGTTGACAATTTTCATCACAAAGTTCTTAGGATAGCCATTGTAGCTGAGCAGATTGGTGAGGATTTCAAATTCATTGTGGAAAAGTCTCCAAGAGCTGCAAGTGGAAAAAGCCCGGTGAAGAAAGCAACGAATCAATCCGGTTTTCCATTGTCTAGGGCACAAGGCGTCAAACCTAAGCATAAGCCCGGTAAAGCTAGGTTTCCTATACATGCTGGTCGAAATAGTTTCATCGGTGGCGTCAACGTCAATGTCTAAGAAAGGAAGTCTTCTGCCTCCCCCCTCCGCCGTGAATTTGATATTCTCATGAGTAGAATTGATTAACTTAAAAAACTCGTCCTTCTTAGCTTCGTCCTCAAAGATCGCAAACGTGTCATCGACGTTGCGTTTGTAGAAGTGAGGCGCACAAGGGAGGACCATCCAGTCCTTCTCCCAGTGGGCCATGCATAAATTAGCGAGGGTTGGGGCGAGAGGGCTGCCCATGGCACACCCATCAATCTGTCTGTAATATTTGTCCCGAAAAAGAAAGATGCCGGAGGTGGCAAATTTGAGCATCTTCTTAAAAGTGGCTTTGGAGAAAGGAGGTGGATCGGTTTTTTCATACACAAGATCAGCAGCCAGCTCAATGGTAAAATAAAAGAGAAAGATAAAGATAGAAAGAAAGAAAAAGATAAAAGAGAAGGGAGATAAGGGAATATATATATATATATAAGAAGAGGGGAGAAAAGAAAGAAGAAAAAGAGAGAAGAAAGGAGAGGGAAAAATGAGTAGATAGGAAAAGGCAGAGATGAGATAAAAAAGGAAGGATAAGAGAGAAAAGAGGAAAGAAGAGAAAAAAGGCAACATGATAGATGAGATAAGAAAACAAAGGAGAGAGAAGAGAAGTTTTAAAGAACTAGATAGACAGAAAAAGTCAAAAGCCAGAGTTTGCCAACATTTGCTTTAGATAGACACATTTAGAGACTCATTCTATGTGGTATCCCAGCTGATAAGATCAATGCTTGCCTAAAATTTTTATTTTAGCACAAATTCATTATTTTTTCAAACCTTATCCTAACTTTATTAATAAGTTTTTGTTTGAGTAAGACTTCAAATTTAAGAATGTATGCTAAAATACTTCCAGGGATTGGAATTCCACAAGTTCAAAATCTGTATGTCTTACAGCTAATTTATTATAAATTAAAGTTTGAAAAGTGACAATAAATTAATAGTCAATTGTATTGTCTTGTAGAGCACTATTGCAGCCAAGGTCTAAACTATATCAGATACCCCCTTTCCCATGCTATACTGAGCCAGACCAAATTTATTGAAAAATGCTTGTGTTTGCATTCCTACTTTTATTGTGTACCAAAATGTGTAACTCTACCATAATATTACTTAAAGCTTACTATACTTGTATATATCTACCCTATTGTAATCTAATTTATACATAACCTTATTAGGTTTAAAACTTATATATTGCCATGCAATAATAAAATTTGCAAGAAGCTTTATATATGTTTAACATTCTTTTCATTAGCATTAACCTATATAAGGTCCTTGGGAACAAAATATTCAAAAATTCTCATTCATTTTTTATGTATTTGTAAGTGCTAGGCTCTAAACCTAGATTTCTAGATAATAAAATGAAATATAAAATACTAAATAATATGAAAAAACAGGATTTGTATACTTCGCTACTAAAAGTTTTACTATTAGTTTTGCATTAATATTTAGAAATATTGATCTAATAAGTTATAATTGACAATAAAAGATAGGCCATTATATGCCTATTATGAGTGCATATTTATGCTTAGGTATTGGGGGAAAAGATTTCTGATTGCTTGTTTTAACTTGTAGCAAGTTGGGTTTTGCCTTGTATGTATCAGTGCCCAAAGCCTCCTAACAAAATCAGCAAATTCTGTATTATTCCCATGTATAATATAGAAAGAGTAACCAAGAATCCAAGATGCATTTTTATGACATTCTATCTAGCACTTGCCAATGTTGCCTGCTAACTTTCCAAGTTATTGCAAGTGGTGCACAAAACTTGTTTGCAATATTCATAGCTAGCCAAATAGTGTGAATGCTTGTAGATAAATCTGCTTTAATAGCAGAGCATCCAAATCCATGGCCAAACTAGTTAAACTTAAAAAATTAAATGTTTCAAAATGCTGGTACCACTTTTGTAAAGTGCACCATTACTTTCAATTTGTCCAATCTTTTAAGCTACATAAATTCTATAAAGCCAAGCTTCTAATAGTGTTTCAGATTGTCCCAGCTAGTGGAACTCATTTCAGCAGCATTGCAGTGATTGGAAGCATTTATTAGACTTAAAAATAGTTTTGTTTGGAGAGATATGCTCTTCTAAATGAGACATCATTTGGTTATGTCTGTTTTATATGCAAAAATTGACAAGCCTTTATAATATGCCCAAATATGCACAATCTAAGGGTTATAAAGCAAAAGCAAAAAGTAATATGTACCTCTATATACTAAAAATCTATCTTCTAAAAATTAATAAATCTTGAAAAAAATATACTTAAAGTTACAAAAGTGTATGATTGCTTTATAAAGTACATAGGGTTGAAATAACTTGCATTAATTCCCCAATCTCTTGTTAAAAGTGTAATCATTGGTGATGAAATTTCTTACTTTGAGAGGCTAAGATTGTAAGAGACCCGAATAGATGATTAAGCATATAGTTTTTTCTTTCAAATTTAGATTGCCTTCCTACAAAAAACTGAAGCCTTCAACTTGAGATGCAGCAATAAATTTGGAAAGAAAGGGTGTAATTTTATAGTTAATTTTCTTTTGTTTTCATTGGCCAGGAAGTTAGTCTATGAAATTTATTTGTATTCCATTGCAAGCATCATTGTAATCCATTAGGTCTGGAGTGGGTTTAAAATAATGTGTTAGTAGTTTAGTAAAGTAGTTTTTCCTTCTTGCTTTATTTCAGCCCATGGCAGCGGACAATTCGACAAAAATCCCAACTCTTCTGAGCCAGGTTCTTGAGTGCATTAAGTCATCTAAGGGCGATGCCTTAGTTACAGGCTTAAAAGAAGTTAATCAGTTTTTTAGCACCGTGAATGAGTATGCCTTTAGACAGATGGGGGCTCAGATGGCCCAAGCTAGTAGTGAAGACACCTCAGCGACAGCTGCTGAGAAGCCTGAAACCACCGCCCCTGACGCTAAGAGTCAATCACAGCAACAGTCATCTAGTGATTCGTCCTCTAAGCAGCCAGTAGCAAAGCAGGCCGAGCAAAGTTCATCCACCGCCCAGGGGACCCCAGCTTCGAAAGACGCAGCTAATGGCGTAAGCAAGTCTGGGGACTCTAGCGTTGAAGAGCTTGGTCTCCCGAAGCCCAGAGATGGTCACGTGGCTGTTTGCAGTACCTCCATCATGATAAAGCAGATACCAAAGTTTTGGAGCGAAAAGAAGGTGAAGGAGAGAGCAGAAGAATTTGGCACAGTGACCCGCATCGACTATAAGGCGTTCTTAAACACAGCAGCAGTAACATTTAAGAGCCGATCTGAAGCATTCAAGGCTATTTCTGGCGTTCCAAAAACTCGACCATTGTCAGTTTCTTGGGAACTGAATTCTGGCATTGCCAACTCTTACTTCAAAAAGTACTGGGATGCGAACGATGGCGCCACTTTCATTCCTATCAGCATGTTCCCCTGGATGAAGCAGAAGGACTTGCTGCTTGGCGGGGCGCTGCTATTAGGCAAAGGGCAGCAACCTGCAGCTAGCAACGCAGCTAATGCTGACGCATCTAGCTCAGCAACGGCTGGCAGCAAAGCGGCCCAGTCTGGCTCTGCAGCCGCACCCAGCTCGGCTAGCAAAGCTAGTCCAGCAAACAAGAATGCCCCTGTCTCTAAGAGTGCTTCAACCACTCCTACGCAAAGGAATGTTGCTGGTAGTCCAGCCGGTAGTTTCTCCGGTAACAAGGCTTCTGGCAATGTGCAAAATTCCAAACGGAGCACTAGCTCATCTTTTGGATCGGGATCGAATCAGAAATCAGTTGGTCCGTCAGCAAGAGGCTCTGCTAGGCATGGAAATCGGTCGCAAGGAGACATTCCGAGCTTGTTTGCTAGCGACTTCACTAAACCGACTCAGCCTCAGTCAAGCACGCCTGCTCAGTCAGCTGGTCCTCGCTTTGCAACTCCCAGCAATCCTCCGCAGCAGTCCATGCCTCAAGCTGGCCAGCAGCAAAAGCATGTTCGTCCATACGGTTCGACGCCATCCATTGGTATTGCTGGATCTGCTCAGCAGCTAAGCAACCCTTTTGCGTCACCAGCCTCAAGAGCGCCTGCTCCAGGTTTTTCAAATATTGGCCAGCAGCATTCAACTTTTCCGCGTCAGTCACGAAACGTACCTGACGTTCAACTACAGCAGCAGCAACAGCAGAACGCTGCTTTTGGGAAAAGGAATTCCTTAGATTCGAACAGCGCCCATGGTGGCGAAATAAAACGACCGCGCATGGATGAACCCATGCAACCTGTGGGCCGCGGCTACGTTCCCGGGCGCAATGCTTCGTTTGAATCCGGCAGCGCTGATAGGTCCGACATGAGCAGAGGTCCGGAGTACTCACAGCAGACTGGCCGCTCTGCTCCCGGGCCGCAATTTGGCCAGCCCTACGCCAATCCAGCGCCAGCCGGCCCAGGCATCAGACCCTTTGGAACTCCTAGGCCTGTAAGCAACCAGGGCCTGCTGCAGCCTCCGGCGAATTCCAGATTTGGACAGTCGGCACCTCCACCTCGTCCTTTTCGGTTTTAAGGGGGCAAGCGTACCGGTAGTTGTGACAGCTTTGTCTGCAAACTCGCATTATGAAATGCTATTTATAATTTTCATGCAGCAAATATTCGCTTTTTAACTTATGCCCCCCCATAAGCTCTTGTTAATTAGATCCCATCAGTTAGGGTTAAACTCAGATTAAATTGTAAACACGGATTGGTGTATGTCCTACAACAAGGATTGTAGCTTTGGTTTGCTTTTTTAACTAACTATTAGATTCGGACGCAGTAGGCCATGAGAATCAAGTTATTATAATCTTTATAAAATTTTGCAATTAGTTTAATAGCTTTTAGATCATCTTTGCTTAATCTCCCCCTTTGCATACCAGTGATTTGAATTGAAATACTGCCCATATATTACTCTAATTTCTATTGTTTGTTTCCTAAGCCTTCTGTCATCGCGGTCGTACAAATACTGTGTGCAAATTTAGTAACCCTTATTATTAGTTCAACGTCCCTGTTGCTTTTCTTTACTTATTGTTCAGTCGAATCCTTAATTTGTGAAATTAAATTGCAGAAATGCTGCATGTTCGAACTGACTCACCTGTTTTTTGTTGGCTTTATGCTTATATCATACTGTTTCTACTCGTATATATAGTGTACTAATAATTATCGCCCTGGCCCATTAGTCCTGCCTAAATGTTCTGTTTTAAACTATTTGTCTTGAAAAGTTCAATAACTAATTTGTACTCGAAATACAAGCGACCCCAATGTTGTTAATAACGATTCTGGGCTGCGATTTGAGCGAACTCTGCGTTATTGATTGTCCTTTATCCATAAAGTTTAAGGTGCATAGTTGGCGGGTAAAACGATAATGCTGAGGATTCTCAAAGTTTATCCTTAGTTTTATTTTTATTTGTCCTTAAAGTCCAATTTCATTCCTTACCACAGCGCAGCGCACATCATGCTGACGCATTTGGGCTTACTTACTGGGCTTCGACTGCTTAGTCGTTTGACTTTTTTAATGGTTTTGGGTCAAGGTCTGAGAATTTTATAGGCTCAGAGCTCGGGTTCTGCTGCTTTAGTAAAAAGGCTTGTCTAGAGCCAATGCTTAAAGTTATTTTCTATTTGTATCACGGGTCCCTGTTTTGCTATTTAGATGACTTCGTATTAACACAAAGTGGCTGGCATCCTGATACTTGCATTATCCCTTATACTTTTGTAATCGCGGTGCCACTGAGGAGTGCAAAGCGGGCACCCCTGCCGCAGAGCAGTTATGTCTGGTGCCGTGCAGGGGCGCGCCTTAAACTGGGTAAGGCAGGGAACTTGTACAGGGGGTCGCAGACCTAGAGAGAGCAAGAGTTTCAGAGGCTATTGGGTCTCTTCGTGATGACAAAAGACTTGAAAGTATTCTTAAAGTCACCGTTTCCGTCCTAAATTGGCGTGCGTCCTTAACGAAGCACCCGAAGTGCTGAGGGAAATCAAAATATTGGGAACTTTTTTGCATTGATAGTTATTGGAGGACTGTCCAACTGTCTCACAGTAGAAGACTGCTTCGGCAATACTTGTCTGCTGTAATTTTTGTCCATTAGTATCAGCCAGAGCGTAGCCACATGGGTCACTAGCGATGTGTAGCAAACGATCATCTCAGCCCTAATGTCATACAAATTTAGAATGTAGGCAACCCTATGTACAGTTTTGACTACCGCTCACTGTCGGCAAGTCTGGACCAACAGGCTTGATTCTGTCGCTATGCGCACAACGAATTTCAATCATGGCGAGCTGTCGGGTAAGAAAGTTTGATCAATGCTTTGCTGTGCTAGTTCACAGGAATGTCAGTTGACTTTGCTGTTACACGCTGTCAAAAATAAGCCTGGTAAATACTCTTGGTATCAATTGATTTAATTAAGGATATAATCTTGAGTTCTCGTGTGGATGATTGCATCTGCTATTCCCCAGTTGTCAGGTGTCGCAAAATTCCTCACCACCCCGGTGCTTTTAAACTTATTTTTGCCTTCTCAGTTAGTAGTTTTGACTTGGCTTAGTTAGCTTTGAACAAGCCTCTTGTTAAAGCCGTCCATCTGCAGCAGATGATTTTTTTATGTGATCCGTCGCTGCATGTGTCACTTTACACGGGATTAAAGTTGTCAATGTGTAAATTAGTGGATTTCTTACTCGGCAGTCCGTCATTTAGGAAAGCTGTCACTCTAATCAGCCCCTAAAGTTGTCACTCGGCAATCCGTCATTTAGGAAAGCTGTCACTCTAATCAACCCCTAAAGTTGTCACTCGGCAATCCGTCATTTAGGAAAGCTGTCACTCTAATCAGTCCCTAAAGTTTTCACTCGGCAATACGTCACTTGGGAAAGCTGTCACTCTAATCAGCCCCTAAAGTTGTCACTCGGCAATCCGTCATTTAGGAAAGCTGTCACTCTAATCAACCCCTAAAGTTGTCACTCGGCAATCCGTCATTTAGGAAAGCTGTCACTCTAATCAGTCCCTAAAGTTTTCACTCGGCAATACGTCACTTGGGAAAGCTGTCACTCTAATCAGCCCCTAAAGTTGTCAATCGGCAATCCGTCATTTAGGAAAGCTGTCACTCTAATCAACCCCTAAAGTTTTCACTCGGCAATACGTTACTTGGGAAAGCTGTCACTCTAATCAGCCCCTAAAGTTGTCACTCGGCAATCCGTCATTTAGGAAAGGTGTCACTCTAATCAGCCCCTAAAGTTGTCACTCGGCAGTCCGTCATTTAGGAAAGCTGTCACTCTAATCAGTCCCTAAAGTTGTCACTCGGCAATCCGTCACTTAGGAAAGCTGTCACTCTAATCAGTCCCTAAAGTTGTCACCCAGCAAGGAAGTTGTCAGCTACTAGTATGAAAGCTGTCACTCCGCAATCTGCTTCTTAAGTAGGTTGCCTTTCTGCCATCCGTCACTCACGGAAGTAACGCTAGCATGAAGAACTGCTAGCATGATGGCCATCTTATATAATCCATTGTGTTTAAGCTTTGGATCGACTCCCAAATTACATTGGCACTTATAAAGCGGAATCGAGAAGGGCGCTTCCCTCCCCTGCTTAGGGTTAAATGCACAATGCGGCCAAGTATCAAATAGTTTCATATCTGGATATCTCAGTACCACTACCCAATTCTATGCTGTTGGTTAGACTACTATATAAATAGCTAAAGTTGTCTCATGCTTAGCTAGTATTCAGCACCTTGTGTTTAGAGACTAGCCATCTAGTGAAGGCTTGAGCATGCACAGAGTTCAGTCACCAAGGCAGCCCCTTCCAAACCCACCGCCACGTTTGCAGTGCAGCCTCGCGGCCTCCGCCATCCAACCAGCCTAAATCTCCGTCATGTCAATCGCTATGGGATTTCCGCCTACCCCGGCCGGCGGCCAGGGCGGCGGCAGCTTCTCTCCGCTGACCATGTTTGAGTGCACCATCAGCAGCGCCACCATGCTCATTGACAGCATGGCAGTGCGAGACCTGCTCATGGCGTTCAAGATTGTGGCCCAGCTGCACGGCCACCTGCTGGAGGTGCTGGACCCCACTGTGCAGCGGCTGGCTACTGTGGCTGATGAGCACAGCCAGGTAAGCTCAATCCAGTGCAGTATAGATCACCTGTAAACTGCGCCTTGACCACCGCCTCGGGATTGGCCCAAGATATACTGACCGTGATCCACCCCTATGGAATCACCCCTGCACCACCCTTATGGAATCGCCCCTGCACTATCCCTATGGAATCGCCCCTGCACCACCCCTATGGAATCGCCTCTGCCCCTGCACCACCCCTATGGAATCGCCTCTGCCCCTGCACCACCCCTTTGGAATCGCCTCTGCCCCTGCACCACCCCTTTGGAATCGCCTCTGCCCCTGCACCACCCCTATGGAATCGCCTCTGCCCCTGCACCACCCCTTTGGAATCGCCCAGGCCCAAACAGCAGGAAACCAGCCCATGGCTTCCCTCGCCATCCCTCGCAGTGCCCGCCGCCCGCCTCGCGATCAACAAGCGGCTCTGGCGGCCTGGCCGGTGTGGCCGCCGCTGCTGCCGCTGCCGCTGCCGCCGGAGCTCCGGGCACGTCGAAGCTGGGCAAGCCGGAGCCGTCCTTCTCCGGTGTCAAGTCGGAGCCGGGCGCCGATTCCGACGACGACTGCGTCCTGATGGAGGCGGATCTGGTGTACGACGGCTCCGGTGCTGGCGCCGCTGCCTTCGGCCAGAGCCCGCCCGCCAAGCTGCCCCGTCTCGGCCCAGGCGGCGGTGGCGGCGGCGGCGGCGGCTCCGACCTGTCCGACTCCGGCGAGCTGTCCAACGACTGGAAGGCCACGCTGCGCAAGGCCTACCGAGTGCTGAAGGACGAGACTGGCACCAACGTGTTCGACTTCTCCCTGCCCTACTCCGCCCGCGTCAACGTCCTGGCCGCCAACCGCGTGATCGACCGAGCGCTCAGCCTCAGCCAATACCAGCCCGCGAACCTGTCCGCCTGGAGAAGTGGGTCTTTCAAGTCATTTCCTGTCATATTCTGTGTAGGCTACTGCTAGTAGTACGCTTATATCTGGGAGCGGCGGGTTGGCACACTGTTGGCGGTATATTGCCACCATAAAGAGATTATCTAAATTTGGAATTAAAATCAAACTATTTGAATAATGCATACTGCAAATATTAAATGCCTTTATTATTGCACTTGTGCCCAATGATCCATTGATCACTACATTGGCCTGAAGTGTGCCTCCCCAGCGGTCTCATTGCATATTAGCATGTGATTGTCTGTGCATTATCGAATTTAATTTCACTATAAAACAGACTACAAAAAAGGGCGTTGCAGGGCCTGATGAGTTGTGCAAATATTTAAAGTTATTGGTCCGAAATAAAAAAATGCTGCGATATTGGCTGAGCCGTGCAGCTGCCGCGCTGTGGAGCTTTAAAATATAACTATAGTAATAATAATAATCGGCCCCGTTGCAAATCGGGGGGTATCGGGGGCCGCCCCCGCTGCACCAATGCTCTCCTTGTATGACAACCTAATCAACTAATTATCATAATTTATTAATGCCTATTCAGCGTTGCCGCTTCCCAAAAACCCTCCGCTAAGCAACGGGGGGATTCTCGCTCAGCTGGCAGGGGAATTCTCGCTTTGCTGGCAGGGGAATTCTCGCTCAGCTGGCAGGGGAATTCTCGCTTTGCTGGCAGGGGAATTCTCGCTCAGCTGGCAGGGGAATTCTCGCTCAGCTGGCAGGGGAATTCGCACTCATCACCAGAGACTCGCAGCTGGCCATCCGGCGCTGTTTCAGGCGGCTGCAACCGGTACATGTCCGTGTACTTCGGCTGCACGCTGAAGCCCGGCGTCAAGAAGCTGCACATGGCCTCGCGCTGGAAGAGGCAATTCCTTTTCAGCTTGGTAAGACCTGCGGCCTGCCGACCTCGTCTCCTGTCCCCTGGCAACGCCCTTTGCACCTCAGTCTAGGGTAGAAATTGTGTAGCAACCCTGCAACACTTCGGGGGGTCGGGCTGCTTTGCAGGGCTCTGCTACAGCTACCTGAGCACCTATTTCTCTTGGACGCTGAAGCCATCGGCCAAGAAGCTCCTTGAGCAGGCGCAGCTGCAGCAGCGGATGGATCGCTTCAAATACCTGGGCTCAGTAAGGCTTAGCTTTTGGTGACCAGCACTTGCTCCCAGGCCTGGAATGCCCGCAGCGAATCCCCAGCAATTTCTGTGTCCGCTCCGCAATTCAATTGTTTTTGCACTTCCAGTTGTAGCCGAAAAATACTTTAAAGTGTACTTTAGCGCTGTGCTCAAACGAGATTATAAAGTGCAGCACCAGCAGCGCATCTGCGACAAAGTGTTCCACCGCGTCCTGGTAGGTGTGCGCAGCTGATCAGCGCCCAGCACCTGCCCGCTACATTAGCCCGATTGGCGAGTGTTTGAAGATGCACAATTCCATGCATATAATGTGTATTGTTGCAGAGCGGGCGCTGAGTTACTACTCGGGCTATTTCCGCTGCGTATTGCGGCGCGATTATAGGCAGGATTATCTAAAGAATAGCTTCCATCGAATCTGGGTACGTGTCTGCGCCCCGTGTAGCCAAACCCTACCGTGTCTGGCTCACAAGATGCATACTCAGCAGCAGCTAACCACCCCCCCCACTCACGCTGCCACAAGGGCCAAAAGTTTTGCATTCCATCGGTGATTGAGAAATGGGCGAAGGCTGCGCTTCAGGGACAGGAACGTCAAAGTCTCCAGACACGAACCCCATCGAGCATGTCTGGCACTTCGTAAAGCGAAGAGTTCAGCAGCTGGTGTCTGGCAGAATGTGATAATAGTACATTTGATTCTAGACAGGGCAATAGGGGCTCGGAAAATTCGGCGGGTTTTGTGGATAGGAGGCGATGATGAGAGTGGGGTAAGCAGCACGGGTCTGGAATGATAGGGTTTGAGGGGCGATCGATATCAACAATGTGCATAGCATATTGAGTGAAGCGGGGCATTGGCAGACCAGGCTGTGTCCCTCCATTCTGCCGCCGGCTCTCTGCAACGTCCCAGCCAATTTTTGTTGCTCCATTGTTTGTTAGGGGGCTGACTGACCCTGAACTGCCTGTTGTTGCAGGAGGCTGCTCCGCCTACCTTAGCTCCTACTATCGCAGGTACCTAAAGTTTAAATATGTCAGCTCAGAGCGCAGCCAGCAGTGTCGGCACACGGTGCTCAGTCTTATAGTAAGTTGCGCCTCCCCTGCCAGTTGGGGCTCGGGCGCCTGCAATGCTTCCCCTTGCACTTGGTTGAGAAAATCACTGCTAAGAAACTCCTTCCCCGCCCCTGCAGCCCAGTCGCTAAAGTACTTTGGCGGGCATTATCGCAAGAATCTGCAGTGCGCATTTAAGGTCAACAAGCGGCAGTCGGACACTCGAAGCATTGTTCGGATTAGCCTGGTCAGTTAGTGCGTTTCCTGATTTGTTTGTTAGAGCTGATCGGCCCAGCAACTCTCGGAAAGGGCAGCTCTCACTGCGCTTGTCTAGGCTAATTCTGTGTTAGCAA
The DNA here is from genome assembly GCA_002269645.1 of Macrostomum lignano. Classification (NCBI taxonomy): domain Eukaryota; kingdom Metazoa; phylum Platyhelminthes; family Macrostomidae; genus Macrostomum; species Macrostomum lignano. The sequence goes on from NIVC01000020.1 coordinate 1,055,323, forward strand.
TTCTTTATAGAGGCCGGATTCAAGTACCTTGGCAGCTGGTTTAATAAGAATCTCAAGCGGGATTTTAAACAGCAGCAGCAGCAGAGCAAGCTGAACTCAATCTTTCTTGTGCAAACTGTGAGTGCGGACTCGGCTTTGCGCTGTGTTGTGGTGATGAATAGCAGTGAGCATTCGCACTGTCTGAGCAGGGGTGAGAGCCTGATTTGTCTGGTTCAGTTGTGTCTGCTGCTAAAGCTATTTTCCTTGTTTGAACTGCCGAGGGTAAGTCTATTGTGCGACTCTCCCGGCTGCTCTATCCGCGTTCTGCCGAGAACTCTTGGTAACTGGCTTCTAATTTAGTAAATCCCCATCCCACCAGCCCGAGAATCCCATCCCATCTACCTGAGAATCCCATCCCATCTCATCTACCTGAGAATCCCCATCCCATCACCCCGAGAATCCCATCTCACCTACCTGAGAATCCCCATCCCATCAGCCCAGGAATCCCATCTCATCTACCTGAGAATCCCATCCCATCTCACCTACCTGAGAATCCCCATCCCATCAGCCCAGGAATCCCATCTCACCTACCTAAGAGTCCCCATCCCACCAGCCCGAGAATCCCATCCCATCTACCTGAGAATCCCATCCCATCTCATCTACCTGAGAATCCCCATCCCATCACCCTGAGAATCCCATCTCACCTACCTGAGAATCCCCATCCCATCAGCCCAGGAATCCCATCTCACCTACCTAAGAGTCCCCATCCCACCAGCCCGAGAATCCCATCTCATCTACCTGAGAATCCCATCCCATCTCACCTACCTGAGAATCCCCATCCCATCAGCCCAGGAATCCCATCTCACCTACCTAAGAGTCCCCATCCCACCAGCCCGAGAATCCCATCTCATCTACCTGAGAATCCCATCCCATCTCACCTACCTGAGAATCCCCATCCCATCAGCCCAGGAATCCCATCTCACCTACCTAAGAGTCCCCATCCCACCAGCCCGAGAATCCCATCCCATCTACCTGAGAATCCCATCCCATCTCATCTACCTGAGAATCCCCATCCCATCACCCTGAGAATCCCATCTCACCTATTTGAGAAACTCCATCCCATCACCCCGAGAATCCCATCTCACCTACCTAAGAATCCCCATCCCATCAGCCCCAGAATCCCATCTCATCCAGTCCGAGAATCCCATCTCGTCCAGCCCGAGAATCCCATCTCATCCAGCCCCAGAATCCCATCTCATCCAGCCCCAGAATCCCATCTCATCCAGCCCCAGAATCCCATCTAATCCAGGCCGAGCATCCCATCTCATCCAGTCCGATAATCCCATCTAATCCAGGCCGAGAATCCCATCCTGACCCGCCGGTCCCCGCCCCCGCAGAAGCTGAACCGGCGCCAGAAGAGCTACGAGGCCCTGAAGCCCAACCTCGACCAGACCGCCCAGACAAAATACGAGAGCGTGCTCAACAGGGACTACACCAGCTCGGATGAAGAAGGCGGTGCCGACTTGGACTCTGAGATGAAGGTGCGCAGCCTCCCTTGGGAGAGCGCCGAGCTGCGCGAGATGAAGCGTCGATTAGACGAAGTTTTCCTCGAACGCCTCGCCGACGACAAGCAGCGTGCGGACGTTTTGCGGCTGCAGCGGGACCCAGCTGTGCTGTCCAGCCGCCCGCCTCCCGCCGACCAGCTCGACTGGGCGCGCGACCCAGCCTGGACGGCGTCTCATCCGCCTGGCGGCGCCACTCAATAACTGAGACGGCGCCAAGGACTGCGGAGAACTGACTTGACTCCTTCCCTACCCCTCCCCTTCATTTCATTTCCCCATCCCCTTATTTCCCCATCGCTCTTCATTTCCCCATCCCTTTTTCCTTATCCCCTCATTTGCTCATCTCTCTTCACTTCCCCAACCCCTCATTCCCCCTTCTAATGTCCTCATCATATTCTCATTTTCTGGCTACTGAAGATGGGGCGCTGCTCCCCCAGCTCATACAAATTCCATTGGCGGCTCTCCCCATTAAATTGCGCTGGCAGGATTGAGAAAATCGGTTGACTGGTCTGGATGTTTGTCCAGAGGAATTATTCCTAGCTAAGCTTTACTGTGACAAACCCTCCTTTGGCAAACTGATTTAACGAGACCAACTCAAAATTGAGAGTGCAGCGCCCTTCACTGCAGTAGAACCGGGCCCCTCACACCCCGTATGGTCGAATCCCTATTCACGAGTCGAGTATTGTATAATGTCAAGTCGCTCATTGCTGTGAACTGACTGCTTTTTAACACTGCCACAAGCCCCCTAATTGTTTGCATTTTCCTCCCATTGTTCAACTGTAATTCTCCCCCAATGGTTGTCCGGCACATCCGCAACCTTTGGGTTCCGCTTGATCGCCCGGAGTCCGGGCGCATTTTCGCTTCTGTAATTCGCTTCCGCCCTGCCTGGCGGCTGATGTTCGTCTTTGCTTATTATAAATGATTACTGCTATGTATTTCATTACTGTCACTGTTCTGCTATTGACTATGCTGTGCTGTTGTGTTCTCAATCAGTTCTCAAATATACGGCCAGTCTATCATCTTAGCACCTGTATTTACTCACCCGGTCACACTGCTCCGCTCTGTGACCACCGACTTGACAGTAAAGCAAGGATATGAATTTGTTGCAGAATTCCTCAGCAGTAAGTAGGCTTAATACTACTTATTAATCCCTAGATAGCAGTCAGAGTCCAGAACCGATTCATGGCCAGTTTAAGCAACGCAAAACTGCTCAGTCAGAGGTTCGTTCGTTTTTATGACCAACTGCTCAGTCACTGAGGTTCGTTGGTTTTGTCTATGACCAACTGCTCAGTCACTGAGGTTCGTTGGTTTTGTCTATGACCAACTGCTCAGTCACTGAGGTTCGTTGGTTTTGTCTATGACCAACTGCTCAGTCACTGAGGTTCGTTGGTTTTGTCTATGACCAACTGCTCAGTCACTGAGGTTCGTTGGTTTTGTCTATGACCAACTGCTCAGTCACTGAGATTCGTTGGTTTTGTCTATGACCAACTGCTCAGTCACTGAGGTTCGTTGGTTTTGTCTATGACCAACTGCTCAGTCACTGAGGTTCGTTGGTTTTGCCTATGACCAAATCTGACTCGTCTTAGCAAATTCCGCCAGTAATTCGCACTCAATATGCCCATGAGTAAAAGTAGGCCAGTAGAACTAGATGCATTTTTTGCATTGTGTGGATTTGTAGTCAGCTGTGTGTTGAAAACCATTTTTGCAGCAGACCGACTAGTTTGCCCAGCAATGGCCGCCGCCGTCCTTCAGCACCAGCAGCAGCAGCAGCCGGCTTTCTCTACGCTGACCCTGTTCGAGTCCACCCTGATGAACGCGGGCATGCTGCTGGACAGCATGACTCTGGACGACCTGTGCGCCGCGCTGCGCCTCATCAACAACCTGCACCTGCAGCTGGTGGACATCATGCAGCCCTCGGCCGCTGATGTGCAGCTCCGGCTCGTCCGCGCCGAGCACCGACTGGCCGAGGCGGCGCCGCTGCCGCTGCCTGTGCAGCAGCCGTCTGCGCAGGAGTCTGAGCCGCAGATCCCAGCAGATCGGAAGCGGCCTCTGCAACATTCTGCTGAGGAATTCCGCGAGTCCAAGGTTCGCTTGGCTGACACTAACGGCGAGGCTGGCGGCGGCTGCGGCATTCTCGTTCACCAAGTCAACTCCGCCGACAACTTCAACGAGGCAGCTGACGATGAAGCGGCGCTCGTTGACGATTCGGAGTCTGCCGCGCACCGAACTGCCGGCTGTCCATCAATCTTGAGCTGCAGCGGCGGAGAATTTTCCAGCTCTGCCAACAACTGCTGGAGCGGCAACGTTCGGGTGAGCTGCTGGCCTGGCTAGTCTGAGCACTCTAGTCTGTGTCTGGGCACTCGTTAGTGTCTGAGCACTCTAGTCTGTGCCTGGGCACTCGTTAGTGTCTGAGCACTCTAGTCTGTGCCTGGGCACTCGTTAGTGTCTGAGCACTGTAGTCTGTGTCTGGGCACTCGTTAGTGTCTGAGCACTCTAGTCTGTGCCTGGGCACTCGTTAGTGTCTGAGCACTCTAGTCTGTGCCTGGGCACTCGTTAGTGTCTGAGCACTCTAGTCATTGTCTGGGCACTCGTTAGTGTCTGAGCACTCTAGTCTGTGCCTCGGCACTCGTTAGTGTCTGAGCACTCTAGTCATTGTCTGGGCACTCGTTAGTGTCTGAGCACTCTAGTCTGTGCCTCGGTACTCGTTAGTGTCTGAGCACTCTAGTCATTGTCTGGGCACTCGTTAGTGTCTGAGCACTCTAGTCTGTGCCTCGGCACTCGTTAGTGTCTGAGCACTCTAGTCATTGTCTGGGCACTCGTTAGTGTCTGAGCACTCTAGTCTGTGCTTGGGCACTCGTTAGTGTCTGAGCACTCTAGTCTGTGCCTGGGCACTCGTTAGTGTCTGAGCACTCTAGTCATTGTCTGGGCACTCGTTAGTGTCTGAGCACTCTAGTCTGTGCCTCGGCACTCGTTAGTGTCTGAGCACTCTAGTCTGTGTCTGTGCACTCGTTAGTGTCTGAGTACTGTAGTCTGTGTCTGGGCACTCGTTAGTGTCTGAGCACTGTAGTCTGTGTCTGGGCACTTTGTCTGGGCACTCGTTAGTGTCTGAGCACTCTAGTCTGTGTCTGTGCACTCGTTAGTGTCTGAGTACTTTAGTCTGTGTCTGGGCACTCTAGTTTGAGAGTTTCAGTTGAATGAAATCAAGCAGAAGCAGAAATTTGCCCACAGAACATACTGCAAGAGGCTTACAAGAAGCTCCGAGGCAGCGGTCCTCACTTGTTCGACTTCTCCAAGAGGTAGGGTGCGCGCCTAGTTGGCTACTCAATCAGTGCTCACTCAGCCACCTCCCCAAGCCCTGCAAGCCGCTTTCCCTTGCCGCCCTCAGCTGGGAGCACTCGGTCAATCAGGACGCGGCTCGCAGCGTCTTGGACTTGGTGAGGGATGAATCTGGCATCGAGGCCGACGAGGACACCTGGAAAAGTGAGTCTTTAGCCAGTCTTTATTGCTGCATTGCTTGCGCGACTCTCGAGTCAGTCATAGTCAAACCGGAATGCCGCCCGCAGAGCTGTACCAGTACTACCTGCGGGAGAGCAAGCGGGTCCAGTGCAACAGGCGGACTGCCGCCCGCTGCAACCGGATGAAGGCGGTGAGGCTTTTTGGAATACAGATTCTCATTTGTGTCCTTAACCGTGGTGCTAGCCAGAATTAGCCCCCATTAACTGAGAAAAATCGCCCCCCTACACCAATTGAGAATCGTCCGTGCACCTAGTGAGAATCGCCCCGTACACCTAGCGAGAATCGCCCCGTACACCTAGTGAGAATCGCCCCGTACACCTAGCGAGAATCGCCCGTGCACCTAGCGAGAATCGCCCCGTACACCTAGTGAGAATCGCCCCGTACACCTAGCGAGAATCGCCCCGTACACCTAGTGAGAATCGCCCCGTACACCTAGTGAGAACCGCCCCGTACACCTAGTGAGAATCGCCCCGTACACCTAGTGAGAATCGCCCCGTACACCTAGTGAGAATCGCCCCGTACACCTAGTGAGAATCGCCCGTGCACCTAGTGAGAATCGCCCCGTACACCTAGTGAGAATCGCCCCGTACACCTAGTGAGAATCGCCAATCCCCATCGCATCGCAGAAGCTCGGCCGGCGCCAGAAGGCATTCGAGTCTCTGCTGCCGCACCTGTCCCCAGACGAGCTCAACCAGTTCCGCGCCGTGCTGTCCCGGGATTTCACCTCCTCAGACGAGGAAGACGAGACCGCCTCAGGCAGCGGTGAGGCCGAGGACGAGCAGGCGAATCTGCGGGTGCGCAGCCTGGTGTGGGAATCCGCCGCCGTCGCCGACATCAAGCGCCGCCTGGATGACACCTTCTATGCCCGCTTCGCCACCGTCAAGCAGCGCGCCCAGCTCGCCCGCTGCCAGCGTTTCGACGGCGCTGAAAGCAACCGGGGGCCGCCCCCGGGAGCTCCTGACTGGGCCGTCCGCTCCGATCCCACCAGCTCCGCGTTTTGAGTCTCCCCCTCCCGTCTGAGTCTCCCCCTCCCGTCTGAGTCTCCCCTCATCTGAGTCTCCCCCTCCCGTCTGAGTCTCCCCTCATCTGAGTCTCCCCCCTCCCATCTGAGTCTCCCCTCATCTGAGTCTCCCCCTCCCGTCTGAGTCTCCCCTCATCTGAGTCTCCCCTCTCCCATCTGAGTCTCCCCTCATCTGAGTCTCCCCCTCCCGTCTGAGTCTCCCCTCATCTGAGTCTCCCCCCTCCCATCTGAGTCTCCCCCCTCCCATCTGAGTCTCCCCCCTCCCATCTGAGTCTCCCCCCTCCCATCTGAGTCTCCCCTCATCTGAGTCTCCCCCTCCCATCTGAGTCTCCCCTCATCTGAGTCTCCCCCCTCCCGTCTGAGTCTCCCCCTCCCGTCTGAGTCTCCCCCTCCAGTCTGAGTCTCCCCCTCCAGTCTGAGTCTCCCCCTATCCGAGTCTCCCCCTCCCGTCTGAATCTCTCCCCCCTCCAGTCTGAGTCTCCCCCATCTGAGTCTCCGCCTCCCATCTGAGTCTCCCCCGTCTGAATCTCTCCCCATTCCCCTACGTATGTGGCAGCTATCGCCGGGATTCGAGCCCGGGTCACCCCGCATTCGTGCCCCCATCGACCTGAATCTGTCACAATTCACGCCGGCCAGTCAGTGTTCATGTGATTCGCTAACTGATTTTAACTGTTTTCTCGCTTCCTCCCTGACTGGTCCCCTGTTCGCTTTGCGCTCAAGTTTGATTGTATTGTAAATAAATCATTGGCTGTTCTAGTCATATTAATGTCGGCTACCGTACTGAGCGGCTGTGCTGCAAACTCATGGTCAGCATTGTGTTGCTCCTGTTTGCTGTTTATTTAAATTCTGAGCGAGGCAGCATGCACCTGCTTGCTCTGTGCCAAGTTTGCGTGTGACTCTGTAGCCTTCACATGCCTGTGCTGTGTGATTCTGTAGCCTTCACATGCCTGTGCTGTGTGATTTTGTAGCTTTCACATGCCTGTGCTGTGTGATTCTGTAGCTTTCACATGCCTGTGCTGTGTGATTCTGTAGCTTTCACATGCCTGTGCTGTGTGATTCTGTAGCTTTCACATGCCTGTGCTGTGTGATTCTGTAGCTTTCACATGCCTGTGCTGTGTGAACTGCGGTTGATTCTGTAGCTTTCACATGCCTGTGCTGTGTGAACTGCGGTTGATTCTGTAGCTTTCACATGCCTCCGGGTCGCTGGTGTGCCGCTATTTGAAGATGCGGCTCGTGCAGGACTGCAGGTGACTCCAGCATTTGTTCCCGCACTGACTGTCAGAGTTCGTCTGCTGATAAGCAGACAGCGCGGAGTTCATGCGAGGGCGCGAATGCATAAAGCATGTGTAGTTTTGTTCAGCCTGGCTAATTGGTGGAGCCTTGGCCAGGCCAGCTGAGGAAAATCGAAAGGGAGAGAAACGCAGTATGACCAGGGTTCGATTTCACTCTCAGCTAAGCTTACACTGATTGATAACTCTGCTGTAAGATAGGTATTAGTGAGATGGGCATATTTCAGCTCAAGCCCTAAGCTGCTAATTTCACCTGAGCTGCCGAGTTGCAGATCAAATAAAGATAATTTATACCTGTGCTCTCTACGAGGGGTGTCCCAAAAGTTCCCAAATAGCAATTTTGCGCAGGTACACGACTGCAGTTTCATCAAAGTTGCACCATATTTTTATCATAGTTTTCTCAGAGTTATGGCGAAAAATGCAACAGATAAGAATAGCTGAAATTTAACTGTGCTTAGGTAGCGGTCTTTTACTTTGTTAAAGAAACTTGACTATTTTCATATCTAAAAAAATTGAAAGAAGCCATGCTTCTCGCCTTTGCATTTTGCAACTGGAAAGATCTGCGAGTATGGCGTCTTTGTGCTTCGGTTGTATACTGTATGCATTAAAGTTATCTGCCTTTGTAATATTGTGTAAACTTGAAACACAACATTAATTTCTATTGCCCTGCCATTAGTTTTAGCGATACTGTATGCGTAATACCACCAAATCTAAGCGCAATTCCACCGAATCCAAGCGCAATACCACCAAATTTAAGCGCGATTCCACCGAATCCAAGCACAATACCACCAAATCTAAGCGCAATTCCACCGAATCCAAGCGCAATACCACCAAATCTAAGCGCGATTCCACCGAATCCAAGCGCAATACCACCAAATCTAAGCGCGATTCCACCGAATCCAAGCGCAATACCACCAAATCTAAGCGCGATTCCACCGAATCCAAGCACAATACCACCAAATCTAAGCGCAATTCCACCGAATCCAAGCGCAATACCACCAAATCTAAGCGCAATTCCACCGAATCCAAGCGCAATACCACCAAATCGAGGTAAAAGTCCATCAAATCTAAGCGCATTACCACCAAATCGAGGCGAAGGTCCATCAAATCTAAGCGCAATACCACCAAATCGAGGCAAAAGTTCATCAAATCTAAGCGCAATATCACCAAATCGAGGCAAAAGTTCATCAAATCTAAGCGCAATACCACCAAATCGAGGCGAAGGTCCATCAAATCTAAGCGCAATACCACCAAATCGAGGCAAAAGTTCATCAAATCTAAGCGCAATATCACCAAATCGAGGCGAAGGTCCATCAAATCTAAGCGCAATACCACCAAATCGAGGCGAAGGTCCATCAAATCTAAGCGCAATACCACCAAATCGAGGCGAAGGTCCATCAAATCTAAGCACAATACCACCAAATCGAGGCAAAAGTCCACAAGATCTAAGCGCAATACCACCAAATCGAGGCAAAAGTCCGCAAGATCTAAGCGCAATACCACCAAATCGAGGCAAAAGTCCACAAGATCTAAGCGCAATACCACCAAATCGAGGCAAAAGTCAACTAAATCTAAGCGCGAGTCCACCAACTCTAAGCGCAATTCCACCCAGTAAGCGCAATTCCACCCAGTGTAAGCGCAATTCCACCCAGTGTAAGCGCAATTCCACCTAGTATAAGCGCAATTCCACCCAGTAAGCGCAATTCCACCCAGTGTAAGCGCAATTCCACCCAGTAAGCGCAATTCAACCCAGTGTAAGCGCAATTCCACCCAGTGTAAGCGCAATTCCACCCAGTGTAAGCCCAATTCCACCAAATATAAGCGGAATTCAACACAGTGTAAGCGCGATTCCACCAAATCTAAGCGGAATTCAATCCAGTGTAAGCGCAATTCCACCCAGTGTAAGCGCAATTCCACCAAATCTAAGCGCAACTCCACCCAGTGTAAGCGCAATTCCACCAAATCTAAGCGGAATTCAATCCAGTGTAAGCGCAACTCCACCCAGTGTAAGCGCAATTCCACCAAATCTAAGCGCAACTCCACCCAGTGTAAGCGCAATTCCACCAAATATAAGCCCAATTCCACCCAGTGTAAGCGCAATTCCATCTAGTAAAAGCGCAATTCCACCCATTAAGCGCAATTCCACCCAGTGTAAGCGCAATTCCACCAAATCTAAGCGCAATTCCACCTAATCTAAGCCCAATTCCACCCAGTGTAAGCGCAATTCCACCCAGTGTAAGCGCAATTCCACCCAGTGTAAGCGCAATTCCACCAAATCTAAGCACAATTCCACCATACCACGCAGACAAATTTAGTAGTTAATACACTCGTAGAATCACAGTGCTCCATGTTTCATAACGTTGCTTAGTTATCAACGGCCTTCTGAAAAACTGTTGCCAATTCTGGCTGGCACTGCACAGCTTCGGGTTAGCGGTCAAAGACTTCATCCAGAATGCTTACTTCAAGTATTTTTCGGTCGGCATGGCAACCTAGCAGCACAAAATGATTGCAAATGATTGCTTTGGGGAATGGCGCGATGGACCTTTGATCCGAGGGTGGCCGTGCTTGGAGAGTGGCGCCTGCGGCAGCAGCAGCAGCAGGTCTTCAAGTGCTCATTGTGTGCCATGCTGAGCTGCTCAGTGCATGCTCGGTTACCGCTGCGCTATCTTAGAGATAAGTTTGGCTCAGGCGTTGCTGGGGAAAATCTCGCACCCAGGTTGGACTTCGCCTCTGGAGCTGCCTATAATTGCAGCTCAGGTGCATTGCAGAGAGGCGCACGGTTTAAAGCAGACTGCGGTCAGACCTGTGAGATTGCTTGAGCTCAAGTGCCCGCGGGAGTTTTGGATTGCACAGTGAGTTCAATGCATGTTTCATTTTTTGTAGCTCACAGTTTGAGCTTGTGAATTTCGAGCTTGTAAAGGTGGAGCTTGTGAAGGTGGAGCTTGTAAAGGGTGATCTTTTGAAGCTCAAGCTTGTGAATTTTGAGCTTGTGAAGTTCGAGCTTGTGGAGGTTGAGCTAGTGAAGGTTGAGCTTGTGAAGGTTGAGCTTGTGAAGGTGGAGCTTGTAAAGGGTGATCTTTTGAAGCTCAAGCTTGTGAATTTTGAGCTTGTGAAGTTCGAGCTTGTGAAGGTTGAGCTTGTGAAGGTTGAGCTAGTGAAGGTTGAGCTAGTGAAGGTTGAGCTAGTGAAGGTTGAGCTAGTGAAGGTTGAGCTAGTGAAGGTTGAGCTAGTGAAGGTTGAGCTAGTGAAGGTTGAGCTAGTGAAGGTTGAGCTAGTGAAGGTTGAGCTAGTGAAGGTTGAGCTAGTGAAGGTTGAGCTAGTGAAGGTTGAGCTAGTGAAGGTTGAGCTAGTGAAGGTTGAGCTAGTGAAGGTTGAGCTTGTGAAGGTTGAGCTTGTAAATTTCGAGTTTGTGAGGTGTCGAGCCCATAGAACATTCCCATCAACGATTCAAAACGATCGCCGACTCACCGCCCCTGTCAACCCGCAGGCATGTCAAACTCGGGAGAGGCAGCTCGGATCTCTGCGCTGGCCGCAGACTTCATCCGCCTCTACGGTCGCTCCGGCATCGCCTACGGCCGCAATGTCACCGACTTCTTGGCCGGCATCAGCATGAGCCCCGGCCTGCTGAGCAAGGCGGCCGCAGCCGGCGCCCAGCTGGAGGTGAGCAAATCATAACTATAGAGTGGTTGTCCACGTACGTGGACTGCCTGCTGTGCGACGCTGGGGCGCCCGACACTGCCAACGGAGCGACTTCGTTTGCTCCCAGGCTCTGCGGCGCGCCATCTGACGCGCCTTGCTTTAACTGACTTTGCTTGTGGGGTCGCGTGTTTTGTTGTTGTTTGTAGAGTGGTTGCTATGCAGCTCAGCTACCCAATTCATCCCCATAGAGTGGTTGCTATGCAGCTCAACTACCCAATTCAGCCTCATTTGCCATGCAGCTCAGCTACCCAATTAAGTCTCATAGAGTTGTTGCCATGCAGCTCAGCTACCCAATCCAGTCCCATAGAGTGGTTGCCATGCAGCTCAGCTACCCAATTCAGTCTCATAGAGTTGTTGCCATGCAGCTCAGCTACCCAATCCAGTCCCATAGAGTGGTTGCCATGCAGCTCAGCTACCCAATTCAGTCTCATAGAGTTGTTGCCATGCAGCTCAGCTACCCAATTCAGTCTCAGAGCGGTTGCCATGCAGCTCAGCTACCCAATTCAGTCTCAGAGCGGTTGCCATGCAGCTCAGCTACCCAATTCATCCCCATAGAGTGGTTGCTATGCAGCTCAGCTACCCAATTCATCCCCATAGAGTGGTTGCCATGCAGCTCAGTTACCCAATTCAGCCTCATAGAGTGGTTGCCATGCAGCTCAGACACTGAATTCAGCCTCATAGAGTGGTTGCCATGCAGCTCAGTTACCCAATTCAGCCTCATAGAGTGGTTGCCATGCAGCTCAGACACTGAATTCAGCCTCATAGAGTGGTTGGCATGCAGCTCAGTTACCCAATTCAGTCTCAGAGCGGTTGCCATGCAGCTCAGACACTGAATTCGGTCTCATAGACGCCAGCCCAACCCGCAACCCCTCGCAGTGCCCCAGCCAGCCATCCAGCCTGATGCCCCTGGCCTGGACCCCGCACAATGCCAGCCACCTGGTCGCCACCCTGCTGGCGGGAATTCAAACCCCGGCCTGCTACGACGGGCGCCTGCCGACTTCAGGACTCAGGGGTGCGCCGCTTCCTGGCTTTGAATTGGGCAACGGGTTCGGAGGCGGTCACGGAGGCGGTCACGGAGACGGGCACAGTCACGGTGCTCCAAGTCCAGCTCAAGGTGAGAGACGTGAATATTTGAGTCTCCAGTTGAGCTGCTCAACCGGGCTTGATCAGTAAGATTGGCGACCCCCCCCCCTGCCCGCAGTGTGGGGCTTCGGCCTGCTGTTCGTCACCCTCATCAACCTATGCGCCCTGGTGGGCATCAGCTTCCTGCCGTGCATCGGCCGCCGGCTGTTCAACCTGCTGATGGCCTTCATGACGGCCCTGGCCGTGAGCTCGCTGACTGCCACCGCCTTGCTGGTCCTGCTGCCTGAGGTACGTCAGGGGGGGGGGGCTCCAGCCTTGGGGTCCCTGTAGTGCCATGCCATTAGTTTGAGTGTCATGCCGTCAGTTTGAGTGCCATGCCATCAGTTTGAGTTCTATGCCATCAGTTTGAGTGCCATGCCATCAGTTTGAGTGCCATGCCATCAGTTTGAGTGCCATGCCATCAGTTTGAGTGCCATGCCATCAGTTTGAGTGTCACGCCATCAGTTTGAGTGTCATGCCGTCAGTTTGAGTGTCACGCCATCAGTTTGAGTGCCATGCCGTCAGTTTGAGTGCAATGCCATCAGTTTGAGTGCCATGCCATCAGTTTGAGCGCCATGCCATCAGTTTGAGTGCCATGCCATCAGTTTGAGTGTCACGCCATCAGTTTGAGTGTCATGCCATCAGTTTGAGTGTCACGCCATCAGTTTGAGTGCCATGCCGTCAGTTTGAGTGCAATGCCATCAGTTTGAGTGCCATGCCATCAGTTTGAGTGCCATGCCATCAGTTTGCCATGCCATCAGTTTGAGTGTCATGCCATCAGTTTGAGTGTCACGCCATCAGTTTGAGTGCCATGCCGTCAGTTTGAGTGCAATGCCATCAGTTTGAGTGCCATGCCATCAGTTTGAGTGCCATGCCATCAGTTTGAGTGTCATGCCATCAGTTTGAGTGCCATGCCATCAGTTTGAGTGTCACGCCATCAGTTTGAGTGTCATGCCATCAGTTTGAGTGTCACGCCATCAGTTTGAGTGCCATGCCGTCAGTTTGAGTGCCATGCCATCAGTTTGAGTGCCATGCCATCAGTTTGAGTGCCACCCAATCCAAACGCGGTGCCTCCATGCCAACAATGCACAACTTTAATAATATCAATTGATTACACCTGCCCTAGAGGGCAGATGTGCAACCGACAGCTCAGCCGCAGCTGTTGCGCGGCGCATCTGAAGGCTGCGTACGGCTGTTCAGTCCAATGACTGGGGAGTCGAACACCCTCAATTACCGCAGCTAATGCTGGCACCCATTTTACAGCTGGTTGAACTGAAGCAATGCAGTGTTAAGAGCTTTGCTCAAGGACACAAACTGTTTCGAGTGGGTCGAGAATCGAACCTCCAACCTTTCAGTCGTGAGTCCGACGCTCTGACCACTAGGCTACAACCCCTGGAGCTACAACCCCCCACAGAGCTTTAGGAAATCATGGAAATTTTGGGTGCCTCGTTGGTCGCAAGCAGCGCAGGTTGAATTTTATCAGCAATCTTTTTAGTCACTTTTAAGCATAGCTGGTTTAAAAGAATTTAGTCAACGGTCAGACCAGTTCGGTGTTTCTTTTCCTGTTGCCATGGCAACTCAGCAGCGGTGATAGCATGGTTTAGAGTGGGGCGATGAACCGGAACGTGGCCGCGCTTGGAGAAGTTCGTCTGCGTCAGCAGAGTCACCAGCAGAAACCAATGCCTATTGCGCTCGTTGGGTGCTACGCAGAGCTGCTCAGTGCATGCATGCTTACCGCTGCGCTATCTTAGAGATAACAGGGCTGTGAGGGCTGGCTAGATTCAGGCCGCGAATCTTTATTGCACAGCTGTGCGTTGCAGACTTTTATTGAGCTTTGCTCGCTGGGTCACGGGGTATTGATAACGGTATGCGCTGCCGCAGGGTCCTGCAGTCTGAGTCCACCATCTCAGATTGATCAGTGCAGTCTGCGGTCACTGGTCAGCCTAGATTGATCAGTGCAGTCTGTGGTCAGCCTACAGTTTAGATTGATAAGTGCAGTCTGTGGTCAGCCTACAGTTTAGATTGATCAGTGCAGTCTGTGGTGAGCCTAGATTGATCAGTGCAGTCTGTGGTCAGCCTAGATTGATCAGTGCAGTCTGTGGTCAGCTTAGATTTTAAAAACCAATATGCATGTCTTTCTCCGCAGTGCTTGCAGCTGGAATTCATACACGAGGAGGTGAACAAGGAGAACTCCAGCCTCATCCGTGACCATCACGACCATGACCACCATGATCACCATGATCACCACGCGTTCCATGGCTCTGCCCACACCAGCTGGGAGGACTTTCTCTCCGAGCACCCGTGGTACCTGTGGCGCTGCTGCACCGTGTTCGGGGGCATCTACCTGTTCTTCCTCATCGAACGCCTGCTCAAAGAGCTCATCCGGATGAAGGCAAGTCCAATTCGAGAGCACCTGAAAAGCTGCCGATATGTAGCGATAATTACTTTTCAACTTTAGCCAATCAGAAGTTGAATCTGCTGGTGGGGTTCTGAGAACAGCATTGTTGGATATTGTAAAGGAGTTCGGCTTTTAAAACCCATTTTCCAAGACATCGCTGGGCTGCTCTGATTGGCTGACGCAACCAAATTCCCCACAGGGAGGCGGCAGCTTCGGCCACGGTCACTCGCACGCGCTGCCGGAGCCGCAGCTGCAGCAGGAGGACTCGTCCACCGCCCTGGCCAGCTACAAGTCCGCCCGCGTCTCCCCGGCCCCGCCAGTCGATGCGGAGTCGCCGCGCCAAAAAGAGGCTCCGCCGTCCGGGGAGCCGGCGGCGTACGGGGCGGCCACCGTCTTACCGGTGGAGGTCGCGGAGGACGGCGCCGCCTGCTGTAGCGACGGCGCGGCTGCTGGCAGCGGCAGCGGCGGCAACGCGGGCTCCGTGTCCACCCGTCTGGTGAAGGTGCAGCCGGTGGCCTGGATGATTTTGCTGGGCGACGCGCTGCACAACTTCGTCGACGGCCTGAGCATCGGGGTGGCCTTCAGCCGCTCCACCCTCAGCGGCGTCAGCATCTCCTTGGCGGTGCTGTGCGAGGAGCTGCCGCACGAGCTCGGCGACTTCGCCATCCTGCTGTCGGCCGGGATGTCCATGCCGATGGCGCTGCTGTGCAACTTCCTGTCCGCCTGCACCTGCTACCTTGGCTTCGCGCTGGGCGTCGCACTGGGCGAAACCGACGCCAGCGTGTGGATTTTCGCCATCGCCAGCGGCATGTTCTTGTACATCGGCCTGGTGGACATGGTGAGCTTGGGGCTGACGTCCTGTGTCCGATGAGGTCCGGGGTGTCCGATGGGGTCCGGGGTGTCCGATGGGGTCCGGGGTGTCTACTGGCCGGGGTCCGGGGCGTCTCCTGGCCGGGGTCCGGGGCGTCCGATGAGGTCCCGGGTGTCCGATGAGGTCCGGGTGTCCGATGAGGTCCGGGGTGTCCGATGAGGTCCGGGGTGTCCGATGGGGTCCGGGGTGTCCGATGAGGTCCGGGGTGTCCGATGGGGTTCGGGGTGCGGGGTGTCCGATGGGGTCCGGGGTGTCCGATGAGGTCCGGGGTGTCCGATGGGGTTCGGGGTGCGGGGTGTCTGGTGGGTCCGGGATGGCCATCTTAAATCTGCTGGTGGGGTTCTGAGAACAGCACTGTTGGATATTATAAAGGAGTTGCTGAGACAGTGTGGAACAGTGAAGCCTCCTCCGCCGTTTCCAGCTGCCCGCGGTGAGCAGCTCGCTGGAGCAGCCGGAGGCCCTGCAGTCCGGCAGGGCGAAGCTGTTCGCCCTGCAGAATCTCGGCCTGCTGGTCGGATTCGTCGCCATCCTGATGCTGGCCGTCTACGGCGGCAACATCTCGCTGGGAGAGTGACGGCGGCCTCGGGCTGTGCGGTCTCGATTGAGGAGCTCCGAGCTGCCGTCGCGCTAAAGTCTGACACTGAGACTGTGGTCTATTAAAGTACAAAGTGTTCACACGGGTTCTGTGATATATTAAAGTACAATGTGTTTGCACGGGTTCTGTGATTTATTAAAGTACAATGTGAATTCAGTAGAGGCAAGGTCTGTCTGCAGTGGTGCATATAATTCTGTCCTGATTATTTTCTTTGAAATTCCTAAATCAAATTATTCGGTATTACGTTCTGTAGTCTGAGTAAATAAAAGAATAAGTTTACTACTCTACTGTCAGTAGTGCAACTACTGCTTATTGAAATTTATTCAAGAGGTGAATGTGAGACCAACAAAATATAATCCAAGTCTGTCTGCCTGTCTGTCTGTCTGTCTGTCTGTCTGTCTGTCTGTCTGTCTGTCTGTCTGTCTGTCTGTCTGTCTGTCTGTCTGTCTGTCTGTCTGTCTGTCTGTCTGTCTGTCTGTCTGTCTGTCTGTCTGTCTGTCTGTCTGTCTGTCTGTCTGTCTGTCTCTTAGTGTCTGTCTGTCTATCTGTCTCTGTCTGTCTGTTTGTCTGTCTGTCTGTCTGTCTGTCTGTCTGTCTTAGTGTCTGTCTGTCTGTCTGTCTGTCTGTCTGTCTGTCTGTCTGTCTTAGTGTTTGTCTGTCTGTCTGTCTGTCTGTCTGTCTGTCTGTCTTGGTGTCTGTCTGTCTGTCTGTCTGTCTGTCTTGGTGTCTGTCTGTCTGTCTGTCTGTCTGTCTTAGTGTCTGTCTGTCTGTCTGTCTGTCTGTCTTAGTGTCTGTCTGTCTGTCTGTCTGTCTGTCTGTCGGTTTATTTTGTTTAAAAGGCAGTCACATTTTGGAGACAGCTTTTAACCGTAAATTATACGGTCGCAATTGTGTTTCTACCGAATTACAAGTCAAATTGGCAGCAGGGACAGAGCGGTGATAGAGATGGGAGGAGATTGAAAATAATTTTATTTTAAGCAGAATTCAAAGCGGAAATTCGGCCTGTTTTTAGATTTGCTTTCTTGAGTACATAAACGAAATCATGTAGCTCGTACCTAGAGCTCAGTGTCTTATTAAGTGAAGCTTACTATGGTAAAAAGAGTTGATTTTCAGAAAACTTATGGATTCAAGAGCTACGAGTGCTCCAAAAAGTAATCAGTACAACGGGAAGTCTTAGCAACAAAGCAGGAAGATTGGCGAAGTTCTTCCTAGTGCAGGCCTTGCCGCCTCAGCTTCTCCTCCAGCTCAGCGATCCGGTCATCCTTCTCCAGGTCCCGCTTCAAAAACTCCAGCGCCGTTTTCAGGGCCTCCTCGGTCTCCCCGTTCAGCTGGATGGCTCCGGCCTTGTCGGCGCTGCTCTTCAGATCAGAGGCGATGGCGTGCAGCTTGCCGGAGTTGAGTTTGATGTCAGCGGCCAGCTGTCGCATTTCTTTCACGTTGAGCGCCGTACGGGTGGCCACCGTCACAGCTCCAACGCCACAGGCGGCACCAGCGATGGCGCCAGCGGCAACCCAGGTGGCTCCGCCGGTGAAGAAGCCGAGAGCCGCAGCGCCAGCTCCGAGAGCAGTCAGACCAACTGTGCCAGCGGCTCCCCCGTTCCTGGAGCGGCTGGCTTTCTTGTCCATCTCCTTAGACTGCTGCTTCAGCTTCTCCGCCAGCTCTACCGCGAGCTGCTGCGACTCACTGAGGTGCCCCAAAAAGGTGTCGAAAGCGTCGTAGAAGTTTTTGGCCATGTTGTGGGTCTTGTCCAGTTTTTCGCTTAACTCTCTAACAGGAATGTTTCTTGTGAATTTCGCACGAAGAAAGTCCTTAAACTCCTTGATTTTCTCAAGGAATTCTTTAAGCCAGACCTCAAGCTTTGCCCCGGACTCCCGAACTTTCTGCAACTCCTGCTTCAGCCTCTCAAGTAGCGGCTCCTGCGGCAGGTTGTTTGCTTCAACTTTGCTGCCATTGTCCTTCGTGCTTTCAATAATGTTGCACAGCTCGGAACTGTTCTTTTGAAGCAGCTTCATGGTCTTGTCGGCTTGACCAATGTTTATCAGCACCTCGTCCATCACGAACAGCTTCTCCGATCTGATTCGAGGTTAAACAGCAAACTTTCACTATTTATTCTTGCCTTAAAAATATGCAGAGAAGTCTTTTGGGGGTCTTAAATACTGCATAAGCCGTGTACGTCAAAAGTAAATGGAAGTTCCCTTTCTATGTTCGCAGAGTGCATGCGGTACACTTAAAAGCCCGAGAGCGCACTTTTGAAAGGCCAAGTCTTTATCTGTCCTGGCCCCAACAAACAAACAGCTACGAGGCATTACATTCATGCCTCGATCATTTGGACTTCAGATATTATACAAAGTTGCAAAATTTTATGTACGCGAAAACAGAAGTTCCCTTTTCAAAGCGTACATTAGCGTTGTCAAAGTTTCACTAACCCCACCTTATGCCTGCAGATAAATATTTGTTGTAAACAGAATAAAATGAAAAAAAAATTCTCAAAAAGGTTCTGACGCACCCTCAGTTCAATGAAAAGTTCGTTTAAGAGCGGTTCGGCTGCGCGATTCAAGGATTTTGCACAAAAAAGCGTCATAGTAAGCGTAATAATAAGCGTCATAAGAAGAGTTTAATAAAAAGTGTCATAAGAGTCATACTATGCGTCACAGTAAAAGTCAAAATGAGAGCCATAATCAGCGCCATATTAAACGTCATATTATGCGTCATTAAAAGAGTCATTAAAGGAGTCAATGTAAGCGTCATTATAAGAGTCACTATAAGCGTCATAATAAGCATCATATTAAGCGCCAAAATACGAGTCATATTATTAAGAGTTTTTACCGATGGTACAGCCTTTCGGTAAAAACTACATTTCAAATCTTCAATTCAATCTAGGGGCAAAAATTTGCCTTTGATATTTAATGATTTTGCTGGGACATTGTGGAATGACGGTTACAGGGACTACTCAAACATCGGGACGGGAAACTAGGCAAATCATGGCAAAGTTTTTACGAGGCTGGTTTGTTAGCAGCTGACGAGGCTGGCTGGCTTATTTGTATAGAGCGATACTTTGTTGTCTATGGTTATTTTCTATTATTTGAAGCTTGTGATACCGTTATTTCCACTGCAGTCTAGCAGGGGATGCTTGCATTATATTATAGCAGCTAAGTTTCTGGCAGACGCGCAGGACAAGCTCAATTTTTCTGCTTGTGTTGTTGGCATCAATGCCAAGAAAGTGCAGCGTTGTTGGCTGCAAGTCAAATTACGAGTCCGAACGATTGGCTACGAAAGTCCATCTGTTTCCGAAGGACTCGGTTGAGCGAGAGCGATGGAAAAAGGCCCTGCCGAACATCCTAGAGGTAGGCGCTATTTACTATAAGGTAAATTGTGCCAATATATATGCAAATTTTTTCTTTATTGGCAAGTGTTTTTTCCTTTATTCCGCCTTTCAGTCCGTAACAGATCACATGGGAATCTGCGCCAAACACTGGCCACCGGACACAACAATGGTGAAAAAGCGACGATTTGAGGCACCAAAGGATCCGCCTTCTATTTTCAATGGTGTTCCTCCGTCTTGCCTGGTCCAGAACCAAGGTATGACTATACTTTGAATACCTATTTGTACTTTAGACTTTAGCATTTGGTTCATATAATCTAAACTTCCTCAAGGTTCCCACCATAAATGTTTTTACATTTTAGAACGCAATAGAGATGTGAAGACGAGAGGTGTTCTCTCTGACGCACAAGGTGGCTTAGCGGATGAATTAGAGGAGTTTCAGCTGAGCGACACCATATCTTCGTGGAATGGTTTCTGTGACTCCGTACAGGACTCTGAAATAGTCAAACGCCACTCCTTAGTGGTTACATTTCTTCAGCAGGATTTATATATGTTTTCATTGGACTCCAATGGCGACATGCTTGTTCGATTATTTATTTCGCCAAATTTTGCTGTTTGCGCCTACATAATGCACACGCCAGTTAATGTTCGCGACCTACTTGGATTTCAACCCACGCTGAAGTTTTGGTCGCAACTGGATGCAATTATCGTACGATGCAACAACTCTGAGTTTTCAGTTGAGAACGAGATTTCGTATTTGCACTGGTTTGCGATAACCATCCTGTGAATCGAAAGTGTTTTTCTCTTTTTCGTGACAACCTTCACATCAAGCCCTGGATTGGCAGAGATCCCTCACAGGAGTCCGTTTTCTATATGATAAACGACTCAGTGCATCTGTTGAAATGCCTTAGAAACAATTGGCAAACGGAAAAAACTGGAATACTCACACTCCGTGTACCAAGCAGTGGCCAGACTATATCGGCAAAGTGGAACGATTTGATCAGAGTATACAAAAGCGAAGAAAATCATGTTGTAAAGCGATCTGGTCTAACCTTCGAAGCTTGCTACCCATCCAGCATTCAAAAAACTAAAGTTTTTGATGAAAAAGTGGCAGCTGCACTTAAGTGCGACGGTCATTATGAAACTGCTAGCTTTGTGGAGACCATTTTAAAGTTGTGGAACATAGTGAACTGCAAGAATCCAGATCTACATGTTCGATTTAATGATCCCAGCAGGAAACCTATTTTTTCTGTTCATGACGACAACATCACGTTTTTAAAAGATTTTGCCGAGTCTATCGAACAGTCACAGTGCGGAAAAGGGCGCGCCCGCTACCGATGTCTCACGGCTGAGACTAAGTTGGCTATTTCGTATTCCTTGCGTGGCATGGTGGACCTTTGCGAAGATCTGCTCTCGGATCCTGATATTTCCTATGTTCTACTAGGGAATTTTCAGAGCGATCCTCTAGAAGGAGAGTTTGGAGTTTATCGGCAGATGAGCGGTGGCAATTATTTTATATCTGTCGAGCAAGTCCTACTGAGTGCACGACTAAGGCGCATGAAAATTTTCGCAAGTCTTGAATTGGACAACTATCACCATAATAAGAGTCCATGTTGCACCGCGGAAATTTCTGAAGAGGAACTGACAGCGTTAGACAGCTGTCCATCAAATACAGATGGCATTGCTCTCTCAGAAAAGGCTTCCCTTTATTTCATCGCTGGTAAGATTTCTTTTCTTGCTGTATCTAATTAGTATATAGCCCCCAACTAATTGTATTTTCGGTGAGCTAAAGTAGCGGTAATTAAATGGATCTTTTTCAGGCTATATCTGTGTCAAGGAGAAAATTAAAGGCGTCGACAGAGAATTTGCGGACAGCACAAAAGAAGAAGCCAGTGAATTCACTCAGTTACTATCGCGGGAAAAGCTACGGCACCCCCCAGAGTGGCTGTTTTCATTTCTAACTCTCTGCTACGCATGCTTCACTGCCCACTCACCCGTTTGTGCAACGAGAGTGCAGACACTATTTACAACTATAGCTGAAAATTTCTTCCATTACATTGACTTCAACGTCCAAGGTGTGACACGAAGAGCAACAAACACATTCTTTAAAAGACTTGTCCGGAGATCATCGAAGGTGGCTCCATCATCCGTCACCGTTCAAGAGAGAAAGACAAAAAAAACTTAGAAGTGCGTGATATTGCGGACCAGACAATGCTTAAATCTGTTAAATATTTTTTCGCATCTGTTCATTTTCCCGTCTGTGTATATATATGTTCAAACTTCACATATTTTAATGCTCACATCCACTGTGTGAGTTAACTTTTTATTGTTCGTCTGTTCCATGTTCACTATTCACCATTGAAATAGCCCTCAATGTTACCTTATATGTTTTATGAACTATTTTTCCAGTGCACTTTCAAGTAAATATACACAGTTCATAAAAGCACCTGAATCTTAAAATTCATAGATATACTCGTAATAAAATATAAAATTTATTGAAGATTTATTGAAATACTGAAATAGCTACTGCTGCATTGGCGCGGCCATATATTTAACCAGCCTCGTAAAAACTTCGCCATGATTTGCCTAGTTTCCCGTCCCGATGTTTGAGTAGTCCCTGGACGGTTATTAGAGCTGAGGAAAAATTGTGTAACAAAAGTGAATATTTTCTACTCCAAGTGATATAAACAGATTGTGTGTCTAAACACGAAGAGGAAAGAAAACAGAAAACTTTAACAAGAAGTTTATCCACTGCCGTAGATATTTTCGGGCACAGGAGAAAAACCTGTTATGATTTGCGTGAGGCGTGTCCGAGAGAACTTTCAGTTGTGCCGTCCTGCACTTCAGTAAAAAATCAAATTTTGCTTTGCTGCTTTAACTGCTCCTTCAGCCGCGCAATCTCCTCTTGTTGCTGGGCAATGAGTTCGTCCTTGCTAAAGAACTCAAGCACACGTTGCAGCACCAGAGTGGCTTCCCCATTCACGCGGATTGCCTCGTTGACGTCAGCTTCCAGCTCCTTAGCGATCACCTGCAACTTGTTGGACTTCTCTCTGATGTCAGCGGCCATGCTTCGCATTTCTTTCACGCTGAGCACCGTATAGCCGGCCACTGCCCCAGCTCCAGCCCAGGCGGCACCAGCAGCAACCCAAGCGGCTCCGCCGGTGAAGAAGCCGAGAGCCACAGCGCCGAGAGCAGCCAGGCCGACGGTGCCAGCGGCTCCCCAGTTCCTGGAGCTGCTGGCTTTCTTGTCCATCTCCTCAGACTGCTGCTTCAGCTTCTCCCTCAACGTCTCCCCCCGCTCATCTTCCAGCTTCTGTGCGAGCAGCTGTGAGTCGCTCAAGCAGCCGATGAAGTTGTTTAAGTTCGTTAAAGAAACATCAGAAGTGTTGTAAGTTGCTATCAGCTTCTCGCAGAACTCTTGGATATCGCTTAAAGCAATTTCTCTCTTTCCTGAGAACTTTTCCTTCACGAACTTCTCGAAAATATCGAGCTTCTGACCGAAGATAGCCAGCTGTCTTTCAAGAATCGATCCGAACTCCTGCAGCTTTTTCAGCTCTTCTTTCAAATCATCCAGAAGCGGCTCACCAGGCAGGTTTATTTTTGCCAAATCAGCCGCATAGCGACCAGAGGCTTCAATGATTTTGGACAGCTCGATAATTTTGAGTCGAAGCGACTTCACATTCTTGACAGTGTCTGCAGTTTCCTGAACAGACTTTTTCAATCTGTGCACTCGGTCGTCAGCCATGACTAACAGGATTAACCAGTCAAATCATGCCTACCCAGTCAGCAGTAACTCCGGCTGGATATGTCCAAACACTTTCTGTGCCTTCTGTTGAGCATCTTTATACTGAATTGGCTGCTGGGTCGGTTGCGCACATCGGTACAAATGATGCCACAATGATGTGCACTGCAGCTGTCACATCGAGTCACAGAGTGCTGTGTACACTGGACAAAAACTGAAGTTCCCTTTTTCACAGCGTACATTGTCACTGAGAGCATTGCCATGAATTTAATTGCCGCAAATAATCTCTCTACCTAATGTAGTCAGAGCCAGGTGCAAATGAGCCAACTTGCTCTGAGCAGGAGTTCTGACTCATCCCCAGCACAATGAAGCCGCTTAAGTTCGGAGCGGCTCGAAATGGCCCTCTGTGCCCGCCGTTCGAGAGTTCTGAATCTGAGTTGGGGTGGCGCACGGCAAACCATGTTTTTAAAGCACAATTGATGAATCTCTTTTTTGAAAGATAAACTATGCGTCAGGAGAAGCTGAGGCAGGAAGACGGCAGTAGTAGACTCCTAATACTAACACTTGAGCCCAAAGTGCGTGTTATGAAGCAAGATTCAAGTGCTTAAGAGGCTCAGGACGATTTTAGGAGCGCAAAAAGTTAGTAGTGACCGAGCTGTGACTCTATGAATGAACTCTGTGAGTCAGGAGTGAGTTGGACTTGGCTCTCGTCTCAACTGTGGCTGATGCAATTTGCGTCACAAGGCCATACATGTAGCTTAGGCTGGTGAGGAGAGAGTGGGGAGTCATGACCACAGTGCAGTTGGATTACAGCTGCCCCTTGTTGACCACTTGAACATGTTGCTGAGCGCACTTTGCCCAGCCGGTGCCGAGCGCCTGTGGTGAATCTTCGATTTTGTTGCTTCTAGCAGGGAAGTTGGACACCTGGCAGCTGCTTCAGCGGTGGCCGCCCCTCTTTAGCGCGAAGTCCAGCATCTGCAAGCAGTTCCGTGAAAGGTGCATTCCAGAAAATTCCAGCTCAACAGGAAACAAACGAGAAAATTTTTATGACAAACTTTATTTCAAGTTTGTAAGGCCTGTCTGATCATCACGATGCAATCCAAGATCAGAAATTTGCCTTTCGATAATTAACGGTTTTGTTGGGAAATCGTAGAATTGGGAAATCGTAGAACGACGCCTTTTATTTTTGAGGCAAAATTTTGTAGCATAAATAATTTTTTTTCTACTGCAAGTAGTATGCATAGAATGTGTCTAACACTAAAAGAATAGCAAAAAGAGTAAAACTTTTTGTGGTGCCGTGTAGTTGGCATAAAAAACGCAAGGTTTATTTTAACTAGCAAGTAGCTTATTTACTAATGACATGAGCAGGGGTTGAAAGAACACTGAAGTAGAGTCACGTGATGACAATTAACTACGTATAAGTACATGGAAGCTCCGGCACCACACTTTTAAAAGAAGTTTATCCCCTGCCGTAACTGTACACGTACCTTCTTTCAGTTAATTTCGGGCGCAGGAGAAAAACCTTTTATGAGTTTTGTGGGGCGTGTCGAAGAGAACTTTCAGTAGTGCCATCCAGCACAGTAACCTTGCTACCTTAAGCGCTCCCTCAGCCGCGCAATCATTTCATCTTGGGCGGCAATCGTCTCTTGTTGCTGGGCAATCTTATCTTGTAGCTGGTCAATCTCCTCTTGCTGCTGGGCAATCTCCTCTTGTTGCTGTGCAATGAGTTCGTCCTTACTAAAGAACTCAAGCACACTTTGCAGGCCCAAGCTGGCTTCCCCATTCACGCGGGTTGCCTTGTCGACGTTAGATTCCAACTCTTTAGCGATCAGGTGCAACTTGCTGGACTTCTCTTCGATGTCAGCGGCCATGCTTAGCATCCTTTCCACGCTCAGCGTGACGCGCTTACCGGCACCACCGAAGATTCTAGCAGCAGAAGCAACCTGAGAGCTGCCGGTGAAGAAGCCGAGAGCCGCAACGCCACCTCCGAGAACAGCCAGACGGGCTAATGAAGGAGCGATTCCAAAGTACGCAAAGCTTCTGACTGCCATGTCCTTCTCCTCAGACTGCTGTTTGAGCTTCTCCTCCTGATTCTTTTCCAGCTTCCGTGCGAGCAGCTGTGAGTCGCTCAAGCAGCCGATGAAGTTGTTCAAGCTCTTAAAAGAAACATTGGAAGTTTTGTAAGCTGTTGTCAGTGTCTGGCAGAGCTCTTGAATATCGCTGAAAGAAATTTCTCTCTTTCCTGAGATCTTTTCCTTCACAAACTCCTCAAAAAAATTGAGCTTCTGACCGTAGGTATCGAGTTGTCTTTTAAGATTCGATCCGAACTCCGGCAACTTTCTCAACTCTTCTTTCAAATCATCCAGAAGCGGCTCACTGGGCAGGGGCAGGTCAATTTTTGCCAACTCAGCTGCATGGAGACCAGAGGCTTCAATGATTTCCGACAGCTTGTCGATTTGGTCTTGAAGCGACTTCACATCGTTGACAATGTCTTTCATTTTCTGAATAGCCTTTTTCAATTTGTCCAGTGGGCCGTCCGCCATGACTAAACGGTATTTCACAAACTACCCAGTCAGCAGTAACTCCGGCTGGAGTTGTCGAAAGACATGCGCCTTGCGTTGAGCGTCTTTATCTTGAATTTACTGCAGGGTCGGCTGCGCACATTAGCACAAATGATGTCTCAGCGATAAACACTGCAGCTGTTACATCGAGTCACAGAGAGCGGCGTACACTGGACAAAAAGTTCCCTTTTTCACAGCGTACATTGTCACTGAGAGCATTGCCATGAACTTAATTGCCGCAGATAATCTCTCTACCTAATGTAGCCAGAGCCAGGTGCGAATGAGCCAACTTGCTCTGAGCAGGAGTTCTGACTCTCCCCGAGCACAATGAAGCTGTTTAAGTGCGGAGCGGTTCCGAATGGCCCTCTGTGCCCGTAGTTCGAGAGTTTTGGATGCATTTTTGTAGCGAGAAGCAAGACAAGCTGAGAATCTGTGTTGTGGCGGTGTACGGCAAACCGTGTCTGTAATGCACAATTGATGCAGCTCTTTTGTAAGATAAACTATGCGTCAAGAGAAACAGGGACGGAGACGGCGGACAGAGCCTCTGCTATTAAGCTAAGATTAAGAGTCTCGAGTTTCCAAACTGTAACACTTTAGCCTAAAGTGTGCGCTATGAGGCAAGATTCAAATGCTTAACATGCTCTGGAAGGTTTTAGGAGCGCAAAAGTTAGTAGTGACCGAGCTGTGACTCTAGGAATGAACTCTGGGAGTCGGGAGTGAGTTGGACAGCATCAAGAGAAACTCTCCACCCCTCCACCAAGCGGAAGCAGTGAACCAGAAAAGGTCAAGTTCATTGTGGAGCGCAACAGGTTCTGGAAGTGACACCAGAAAGACAGAGAACCATTCGATGAGTATGTATTGGAGATCAGAGACTTAATGAGGACGTGTGCATTCTGCAAACATTCGGACGACCTGCTGCGGGACAAGATGTGCTGGGAGTGAGCAGCCCAGAAGCAGTTAAAAAGCTACGCTCGTACCGAAGCTAAGGGAGTATCGGAGCCGAAGTATCGGAGCCGAAGCTAACACTAGCTGGAGCCCTCGAAATTTGTAGAGCAGAAGAGTTATCAACATTGCCCTGCAGAATGCTACAATCGGGCACAGTACAGATGGATCAGTTAAAAAGCTAAGCTTCAGCTGGTAGAAGGAGCTGTTTCGAAGTACATTAAGGCGCGTCCTGTGCCTTTTGCATCGAAAGCAAAGCTCAAGGAGGGGATCGACGGTCTCAACAACAGTGATATCGTCAACCAGGTCAGTTTCTCCCAATGGGCCCTTCCAATCGTGCTCGTTCGAAAGGCAAACGGTGCTCTCAGGCGCTCGATTGTTTATATTATGCGACTGAAACATACGCTCGAATTCATGGCTACTTGCTACAACTGACCAGGCTATTCGTTAAGATTATTGAGACTCAATATTGGTGACAAGGATGACGAAAATCATCAAAGCATTCAACACGGTTCACCGGGTAGATTTGGAGCCGTGTATCAAGAGGTTCGGGATCAATGACAGCCCAATGCATCAGTTCTGACGAGCTCAATCGCCCGAATTTGTTGAGCTCTATTGGATCGGCAGCATACCGTCTTCTATTTGAAGTAAGAAACACACTGGCTCCTGCAAAGCATAGTGAAGCTGAATACAAGGATCTGAAAGACTACTTCGCTCCAGAACCGCCGATGATCGCCTAGCGACAGAGGCACTCATGAACTCTGCTGGGGACTGGCTTTTGCCCGAGCAGATAAAGTTAATTTTAACTGAATTAAAGTCGTAGACTATTTTATTTGCCTGTACGAGCACATATCGTACCCAAAGCACAAGAGCCTAACTAAGAGCTCGTCGGAGTGAAATGAGTAAATAAATACGACTCAATCGAAAAGCGGACCTTGGCATAAAGAGGGGTGTCCCAAAATTAGTGTCACTTTTGCTTTCTGCATTTTTTTCATATTGGTTGAGTAAGCGGCTTATTTTAGCTTTCATTCACCGAAAGTCCGATCTTCGTATGTACATCCTGCTCTAGGCAGCATGCATTTGTTTGCGCACTCTTGACCATAGAAATACACACGATGCAGTACTTTTATGCTTGCGCAGAAGAATAGCATATGGAGCAGTGCAAATTCAGAATTGGAAGGCAGCAGCAGCAGCAAGGCTTGTTCAGCTGAAGGTCACGTCCTTTTGCGTTAGCTTGTACAGCGGTTCAGCAATCTCACTGTAGTTTTTAACGAAATGACGATAGTAGCCACATAACCCCAGGAATTGTCGCACTTCTGAACGATCTTCGGGCGTTGGCTACTCCTGCACTGCTTTCACCTTGTCCGGGTCAGTGGTCACGCCATCTTTTGAGATTCGAAAGCCAAGAAATGAGATCTCCTGATAGCACAAGTGGCACTTGGTCGGCTTCAACTTCAGGTTAGCGGTTCTGAATTTCTGCAACACAAGCTCAAGACGCCGCAGATGCTCCTCGAATCCTTTCGAAAAGATGACAACGTCGTCAAGAAATGACAGGCACACTTCCCATCGGAGGCCCTTCAGAACGAGTTCCATCAGCCTTGAAAACGTGGCAGGACCATTGCACACACCTTGCGGTAGTCTCTTGTACTGGAATAATCCTTGTGGCGCAGGAAATGCTGTTTTTGCGCGACTCTCTGAGTCCAGCATCACCTGGGTGTACCCGCTAGTGAAGTCGAGCGTTGAGAACATTGTGGATCCTGCGAGAGCATCGATCAGATCGCTGGTGTGAGGCAGTGGATGACTGTCTTTGACGGTCACGGAGTTGAGCAGTCTGAAGTCGTTCACGAAGCGCAAACTGCCGTCCTTTTTATTAGAGGCAGGGGGGTTGTGTGCACCCTGGCGCACTTTAAGCGACATTGGCACACAACCGGCGAGAGGCATTACTGCCCATTCCGCCGACTCCCCTGAGCAGGCATACAAGCGCGCGGATACGTTACGCAGACACACACTCACACAGGAGTGTACAGCGGCCCTAACTCTATTTTATTGTTAGGCATGTACACTTCACTGCGCCTTGGGGGGGGGGGGTTGACTCTCAAGGCCGTTAATTGCACGAGCAGAGCCAAGCCGAGATTCCAATTCAGCCCCAAATTAATGTGACTGCACTTGGAATCGAGCCTGGGTCGCTGGCACACCAGAGCAGCTGCGCTACCGCTGGACTACGGCCCCCATTCTGCACCACCCATAGCATCCATGAAACTCGTACAAAGAATCTCACATGCAAAGACCTCCCACCCAAAAACCTCCCATCGATAAAATCCCCGATCCGAATTATTCCCCATTCAAGGAATCCTCCTATCTGAAGAATTGCCCATCCATAGAATCTTACATGCAGAGAATCCCCATCCAAAGAACCCCCTCCGATAGAATCCCCGATACGAAGAATTCCCCATCCAATGAATCCCCTATTCAAGGAATCCCCCATCGACAGAATCCCCTATCCAAAGAATCCCCCTATGCATCCCTATCCAAAGAATCTCCCCATGCATCTATATCCAAAGAATTCCCGACCTCCATCCATATCCAAAACCCCCCTCCAAAGAATCCCAATTCAAATAATCCCCATCCACAGAATCCCGATCAAAATAATGCAAAGATTCTCTCATCCAAATAAACCTCCATCAAAAGAATCATTGGCCAAAGAGTCCCCTCATCTAAAGAACCCTGTCCAAATAATTTAAAGAATCCGACTCCAAATAATCCCCATCCACAGAATCCCCATCAAAAGAATCCAAAGAATCTCCCATTCCAAATAATCCCCCCATCAATAGAATCCTAGGCCAAAGAATCCCCTCATCTAAAGAATCCCCGTCCAAATAATCCCATATCCAAAGGATCCCTTTATCGAAAGAATCCTTCATCTAAAGAATCCCCCATCGAAGGAATTTCGCAATGAATCGCCTATCTAAAGATTTCCATTAGAAGCAGCCCTCATGGAAAGAATCCCCAATACATAGAATTCCGCCCCCCCCCCAAGACTTGACATCTCAGCAATTCCGGCGCAAGCCTTGACACCTCAGCAATTCTCTCTTAAGCTTTGACATCTCAGCAATTCACTCTCAAGACTTGAAATTTCTGGAATTCCCCCTCAAGACTTTACGTCTCCTAAATTCCCCCTTAAGCCTTGACATCTTAGCAATTCCCCCTAAAAGCCTTTATTATATCTCAGTGATTCCCCCAGTGAGTCTTCACACCTTAGCAATTTCTCCCCGCCCTGACATCTCAGAGATTTCCCCCACAACTTGACATCTCAGAAATCCCTCCACGCCTTGAAATCTCAGCGATTTCCTCCTAAGCCTTGGCATCTCAGCAAGTCCCTTTTAAGCCTTGACATCTCAGTAATTCCCCCAGTAAGCCTGAATATCTTAATAATTCCCCAGTAAGTCAAAGTCTTGACATATCAGGAATTTCCCTACGTCTTGACATCTCAGCAATTCTCTCTTAAGCCTTGGCATATCAGTAATTCCATCAGTAAGCATTTATATCAGTGATTCCCCAGTGAGTCTTGACATCTTAGCAATCTCCCCCGAGCAAGCATTCCCAAGAGCAAGCGTCCTTCCGATAGCAAGCATCCCCTGATAGAAAGTACCCCAAGCGAGATAGTAAAACAATTTCCTCAGCTAGTACAATAATTAATGTCTTATCTAGTGCAATAATCCTTTTCAAAATTGAAAGTTTCATAAAAAATTTTGAATATACTACATGAACGCTCGTAGCTTCTTCTCTTTTGCCTGATTTACCTGACGTTTTTAAAGTTTGCTTTAACTGTCTTGAAATTAAAATTGTTAATAAAAAAACTTTTACACTCTAAAAATTCGAACCCACGTCGCTGCATTAGCAGTTCAGTCTGTTCACCTCTAGGCTAGCTCTCATCGTTTTGATAACATGAATTGTAGCACATATATAATTCAACACTGAAAACTCCAAGCATAGAGTAGAAATCACTCGAAGCAAGTTATGACATAATCAATATCTCAGGCAGTCAATATCAGTTTCAATTAATGAAGTCAACAATTATAGTCAACAATGTAGTTACGCAATCTAAATTGAAATCTAATGGCGCTGGCTTGAATTGTGGAGTTGCGATAAAGTAGGGGTTTGCGATATGGGAGAGCAATGAGTATATAAAGTAAAAAGCATAGAAATCTTCTTTTCAATGCTGTGCTTTTAATTTGTCAAATCTCAGCAAACAAATTATATTCCCAAACTCAGCGTTCCTAGCTCTTTCCAGCAATACAAGGCTCTTTTCTGAAAGTGGAAAACTCGAAGCACAAACAACGATTAAACATTTCTGCTTGAAAGCAGTCAAATTAATAAGGTGTACATTCAGCGCCAGCTACAGTGAGAGGCCTGCAAGTTGATGCATTGAAATTAAAAACCAAGCCAATGCCCAGGACTAATTGAATAGCGACACCCGCCCCTCAATTCAATAACTAAAATGTGTTGCGCAACTTTTTAACGCTTGTAGCTGTCCACGCGAGTGTAGAGAACCAATGCTATAGTCGGCACTGAGTTATGATGCAATACAATTCCATCGGCAGTCAGAACGCTTCTCAATCGGAAAAAAACTGTTTGAACTTAAAAAAACGGGCAAAAAAATCGAGTTTTTCGAATATTTAATCCCTAAAAAATGAAGCTATTTCTTAGCAAAATTTTGTGTACCAGCGCACAATCAATACGCATCGAATGCAGAAAACCCCGCAAAATTCCGACCACGCAAAGTCAAGTTAAACGAAGTTTCCTATAGATAGGTACATAGTTTTGATTTTTAGTATATTGGACTAGCCAATTCCAACCCCCGTTGGGGCTTTCCGTCCAAACTCCAATCACAGTTTTCCCACGCAATAAAATTTCACCCAACTGAATCCCCCATCCAAAGAATCCTTCATCCAAAAAATCCCCCATCTATAAAATCTCTGATGCAAAGAATCTCACATGCAAAGAATTCCCTATCCAAAGAATCCTCCATCTAAAGAACCCCCATCGATAGAATCCACTCTATTCCCCACCCCACACAATCCACACAATTCCCCACTCAAGGAATCCTCCTATCTGAAGAATTCCCCATCCAATTAATCGCCCATCCATAGAACCTCACATGCACATCCATCCAAATAATTCACATCATAATCCCCATCTAAATAATCCCCCATCAAAGAAATAATTGGCCAAAGGATTCCCTCATCTAAAGAACCCCGTCCGAATAATCCCCATCCAAAGTATCCAAAGAATCTCCCATCCAAATAATCCCCCTATTAATAGAATTCTTGGTCAAAGAATCCCCTCATCTAAAGAACCCCCGTCCAAATAACCCCCCATCTAACGAATCCTTCATCTAAAGAATCAACCATTCGAAAAACCCTCCATCGAAACAATGCCCCATCAAATGAATTCCCTAAAGAATCACCCATCCAAAGATATCTATTAAAAGCATCCCTCATCCAAAGAATCATCAATCCATATAATTCCCCCCAAGACTTAACATCTCAGCGATTCCTCCAAAGCCTTGACATCTCAGCAGTTCCCCATTAAGCCTTGAAATCTCAGCAATTCCCCTCCCCAAGACTTAACATCTTATAAATTTCCCCTTAAGCCTTGACATCTCAGCGATTCCCCCCCCCACAAGCCTTGCATCTCAGCAAGTCCCTCTTAAGCCTTCACATCTCATTAATTCCCCTAGGTAAGATTTTATACATGTATTTCAATAATTCCTCCTGTAAATCTTGACATCTTAGAATTCTCTTCCGAGCAAGCATCCCCCCAAGAGCAAGCGTCCTTCCGATAGCAAGCATCCCCTGATAGAAAGTACTCCCACCAAGATTAGTGAAACAATTTCCTCAGCTAGCCAATTCCAACCCCCGTTGGGGCTATCCGGCTATTCGTCCAAACTCCAACCACAGTTTTTCCACGCAATAAAATTTCACCCAACTGAATCTCAAATTTAAAGAATCCCCCTTCCAAAGAATCCACCACCCATAGAATCCACGATACAAAGAATCTCACATGCAAAGAATCCGCCATCCAAAAACCTCCCATCGATAGAATCCCCGATCCGAAGAATTCCCCCTTCAATGAATCCTCCTATCTTAATAATTGCCCATGCATAGAATCTTACATGCAGAGAATCCCCATCCAAAGAACCCCCATCGATAGAATCCCCGATCCGAAGAATTCCCCTTCCAATTAATCCCCCATCGACAAAATCCCCTATCCAAAGAATCCCCCCATCCATCCCTATCCAAAGAATCCCCCCATCCATCCCTATCCATCCCTATCCCCCCATCCATCCCTATCCAAAGAATCCCCCCATCCATCCGTATCCAAAGAATCCCCGACCTCCATCCATATCCAAAAAATCCCCCTCCAAAAAATCCCAATCCAAATAATCCCCATCCACAGAATCCCGATCAAAATAATGCAAAGATTCACTCATCCAAATAAACCTCCATCAAAAGAATCATTGAATCTGAAGAATCTGAATCTGAGTCCCCTCATCTAAAGAACCCCGTCCAAATAATCCAAAGAATCAGACTCCAAATAATCTCCATCCAAAGAATCCAAAGAATCTCCCATCCAAATAAAACCCCATCAATAAAATCCTAGGCCGAAGAATCCCCTCATCTAAAGAATCCTCGTCCAAACAATCCCATCAAATCCAAAGGATCCCTTTATCGAAAGAATCCTTCATCTAAAGAATCCCCCACATTCAAAGAGCCCTCCATCGAAAGAATCCCCCATCGAAGGAATTTCCCAATGAATCACCTATCTAAAGATATCCATTGGAAGCAGCCCTCATGGAAGGAATCCCCAATCCATAGAATCCCCCCCAGACTTGTCATCTCAACAATTCCCCCCAAGCCTTGAGACCTCAGTAATTCTCTCTTAAGCTTTGACATCTCAGCAATTTGCTCTCAAGACTTGAAATTTCAGGAATTCCCCCGCCAAGACTTGACGTCTCATAAATTTTCCTTAAGCTTTGACATCTCAGCAGTCCTCCAAGTAAGCCTTTATATCGCAGTAATTCCCCAGTAAGTCTGCATATCTGAATAATTCCCCAGTGAGTCTTGACATCTTAGCAATCTCACCCGATCAAGCATGCCCTAAGAGCAAGCGTCCTTTCGATAGCAAGCATCCCCTGATAGAAAGTAACCCAAGCAAGATAGTAAACAATTTACTCAGCTAGTACAATAATTAGTTTCTTATCTAGTGCAATAATCCTTTTCAAAATTCAAAGTTTATTAAAAAAATTTGAATATACTACATTAACGCTCGTAGCTTCTTCTCTTTTACCTGATTTACCGGACGTTTTTTAAAGTTAAAATTTTTAATAAAAAAACTTTTACTCTCTAAAAATTCGAACCCACGTCGCTGCATTAGCAGTTCAGTCTGTTCACATCTAGGCTAACTCATCGTTTTGATAACATGAATTGCAGCACATATATAATTCAACACTGAAAACTCCAAGAATAGAGTAGAAATCACTCGAAGCAAGTTATGACATAATCAATTTCTCAGGCAGGCAATATCAGTTTCAATTATTAAAGTCAACAATATAGTTACGCAATCTAAATTTAAATACAATGGCTTGAATTGCGGAGTTGCGATAAAGTAAAGGTTTGCGATATGGAAGAGCGTACAATGAGTATATAAAGTAAAATTCACAGGAATCTTCTTTTTAATGCTGTGTTTTTCATTTTTCGAATCTCAGAAAACAAATTATATTCCCGAACTCAGCGTTCCTAGCTCTTTCCAGCATAACAAGGTTCTCTTCTGAAAGTGAAAAACTCATAGCGCAAACAACGATTGAACATTCCTGCTTTAAAGCATTCAAATTCATAAGGTGTACATTCAGCGCCAGCTACTGTGAGAGGCATGCAAGTTGATGCATTGAAATTAACAACCAAGCCAAATTGAATGGCGAAACCCTCCCCCCAATTTCAATAACTTAAAGATGTTGCGCAACCTTTCAACGCTTGTAGCTCTCCACGCGAGTGTAGAGAACCAATGCTATAGTTGGCACTGAGTTATGATGCAATACAATTCCATGGGCAGTCAGAACGCTTCTCAATCGGAAAAAAACTGTTTGAACTTAAAAAAACGGGCAAAAAAATCGAGTTTTTCGAATATTTAATCCCTAAAAAATGAAGCAATTTCTTAGCAAAATTTTGTGTACCAGCGCACCATCAATACGCATCGAATGCAGCAAATCCCACGAAATTCGGACCACGCAAAGGAATCGAGCCTGGGTCGCGGCACACCAGAGCAGCTGCGCTACCGCTGGGCTACGGCCCCCCTAAGGTGAGCATACAATCAGATACAAATACATGATCAATAATTAGGGATAAACTGCCGTCCTTCTTCTTCACCAGAATGACCGGGCTCGACCACGGAGAATTCGAAGGCTCTACGATGTCGTCTCTCACCATCTGCTCGACCATCTCTGACACAGCTCGCTGGTTCGGCGGCGACAATCTACGAGGAGGCACTCTGATAGGTTTCGCCGACCCGGTGTCAATTTTGTGGTCAAGGAGTGAAGTGCAGCCCAGGTCGTTTGGACTTTTCGAGAACACATCCTGGTACTGATGCAGAAGATCTTTGACACACTGAACTTGATTGGCTGTAAGATTTTTTCTCTTCAATGTGCACATTTGGTACATACTCGGCGATTTGACCTTTCACTGTCTCAACTTGCATTGACAACTCTGCATCGGCACCATCTGACATCGGCTCAAAAGTCCCCAGTCTTGTTCCGGGGTAAAATGTATGCGGCTTGGTGTCCGTATTGACATAGTGAACAGCGATGAGTCCTCCTCTCAACACCGAGAGGCTGCGCGCTCCACACATGACCGTGGAGATGTCCTTCGAATTGTCAGGCTCAAAAATGCCGCACTCACCATCAACAGCTGCATCTGACTCACTTGCCAATCTCGCTGGGAAGACGATTTCGTGACCAGCGGGCACGGTTGTCCTGTCTGCTACCTCAACGGTGAATACACAGCTACTTGCTGCCGATGACTCCATTTTTATTTGCTGACCGCACACAGTGAGCGTTTGGCGATTGCAGTCGATGACGCAGCCACAGTTTGCCAGGAAATCTGCACCCAGCAAAAAATCCTTGGCCAGATTGTCGACAACTAAAACTCTTTGTCGAACCGTTGCCACACCGAAACTTAGCTGCACTTCCTGCCAACCACAGGCAGCCAAATAGTTACCGTCTGCTAGCTTCAACCGCTTCCGGACATTTGCCCTCCGGCACTTCCCCTCCGGCACTTGCCCTCCGGCACTTCCCCTCGGCGGCGTTTGCCCTCCGGACATTTGCCCTCCGGGACATTTCCCCTCCGGACATTTGCCCTCCGGACATTTGCCCTCCGGACATTTGCCCTCCGGACATTTCCCCTCCGCACATTTGCCCTCTGCAAATTTACCCCCTCGCACATTACTCACCTCACCTCCTCCTGTACCCACCCGTCGTTCCTCCAGCACCAACCTCATCCTCCCGCCTCTTGCATCCATCAGGTTCTTCTCCAGCCAACAACTCATCCTTTTCTAGTAAGCAATATATACCCGCGCCCTACCCTATCCCCAGCCTTACCTGTACTTTTCCAGAGGGGAAATGTCCGGAGGGCAAATGTCCGGAGGGGAAATGTCCCCGAGGGCAAATGTCCCCGAGGGCAAATGTCCGGAGGGGAAATGCCGGAGGGCAAATGTCCGGAGGGCAAATGCCGGAGGGCAAATGTCCGGTAGCCAGCTTCAACTGCACCGGAATCGTCAAAGGCAGGAGCCTCTCATTCAGCTTGCGAAACAGGGAACTTGACATCAGAGACTGGGAACACCCAGTGTCAACTAGACAGCTGGCAGGGACACACATTGGCAGGATGCGACAGTTTACCAGCATGTTGGCACCAGTGGCTGAGCAGGACACCTCTACGACTGGTTGCGCCGGGATTCTCACTTGCGGAACGGCACCCCGGCGGTCGCCGCTCCATCGAAGTTTCCCGACTTCTGAGTGCAAAATCTTTGAACATGGCCCGGCTTACCGCACTTCCAGCATGTCACAACTCTGCGTCTGTCGTCGCTCTGACGATGATCCTGGTCCTTTGACTCCCAGCGGCTGAGCTTGTTGGACAGCTCCTTCAGGGACCGTTGAATTCCGACTGCAAAGGCTTCGGGAATCTCAGCAGCTAGAGCCGTAGCAGTGCCTCCTTGCGACTGTATCGATTCCACGAATCGCGCTGTTTCAACTGTATCAGTGAATGTCGCCTTTGGCTGCATCTGCGTCTGCATTCGCACAGCTGGGTCCCTCAATCCGGATAGAAACCGACCTTTGAGAAGCTCGTCCTTCGCTGTCACCGACGTCTCCTGCTCGGCACCTGCTTTCGTCTCCATCAGACTCGGGAACGCACGCTTTGCCGCAACGATCAGGGCATCGGAATAGTCTGCAACCGACTGACCGTCCTTTTGAGTCAGATTGAAGAACTGCGCCTGCAGCTCAGCAGAGGATGTTGATGGCCGAAATCGATTTTTCAGAGCCTTCTCAAAGTCGTCGTAGGACAGGGCAGCATCCAAATTGCTGGCCGCTTGATATGATTTGTCGTCGAGGAATGACAGCAGAGCATTCTTGCGCTGATCCACAGGAAGAGATGATGCGAAATTGTTGAATCGTGCCAGCCAAAGTTCAAAGTCTTGTCCATGCTGGTATTGAGGCGGCCGCAAAAACATGTTGACAAAACTAGCTTGGGGCTGAGTCACCGCCACTGTAGGGCTCTCTGCACTGCCTTCATTTTCAGTCATAGCCGCCGCTGCCACCAATGTAAGAACAAGCGAAAACGAGAAATTGGCTTAAGACGTAGACCGACTCTTGGCTGCCCAGGGCGCCAAGGCATTCATTTATATATTATCATTGTACAGCGAGCAAATGTACATAAGAGCTAGTGAACGTGCGCACACGCAATCAACTAAGCAAACCATCTTACACAGGCATGGAGGCTAACATTCACTCAGCAGGACAGAGAAACGCGATTTTTACACTCTTGAGTCTCGGCCAGAAATGCCCCGAAATTCACGACAATCTGACACGCATTCACGGTTCTGATGCCATCAGTCGAAGAACGGTCTACCCGTGGATAGAGCAGTTCGAGGCTGGCCGCCAGTGCGTTTCCAACTTGCCAAAAAGTGGACGCCCTTCGACTTCTGCATCCAAAGAGCTGCCTGACCGGATCTTGGATTTGCCGGAAGAAGATCCTCGCTGCACCATCCGGCAGATTTCTGACAGACTGAACGCCCCTAAATCCAGTGTGCACCGCAGCATTGTTGGCAGCATGGGACTGGTGAAGCTCAGTGCTCGTTGGGTGCCGCGACTTCTAATGGAGGATTTGAAGAGACAACGCATGGAGAGTTGCCAAGCAAACCTGGACCGTGCGAATCAGCTTGGATGGGAGAACTTCAGGTGATGAGACACCTCACCGGTGATGAGACATAGATCCCTCACTTCAATCCTCTCACCAAGTCGCAGTCCATGGTCTGGACAACGAAGGGATCGAATCCTCCGATCAAAGCACAGCAGCAACCGCATGCTCAGAAGATCATGACATCGGTTTTCTTTGATTGCCGCGGTCCTCTTACGATTGACTTCTTGGAGCCCAACACGACGGTCAACGCTGACCGTTATGTCCAAACCCTAAAC
Source organism: Macrostomum lignano (assembly GCA_002269645.1). Lineage (NCBI taxonomy): Eukaryota > Metazoa > Platyhelminthes > Macrostomidae > Macrostomum > Macrostomum lignano. The sequence continues at coordinate 1,093,685 of NIVC01000020.1, forward strand.
AAACTTCGGCGAGACATCAGCAACAGGAGGCGCGGAGGTCAACAGCCACTAATGCTGCTCCATGACAACGCCAGGCCACATACAGCCAGACGGACTCAGGAGGCTCTAGAGAAGCTGCACTTTAACATCTTGCCTCGCCCACCATACTCGCCTGACTTGGCTCCGCTGGACTTCGCTGTGTTCCCCCGCTTGAAGCAACTGCTGCGAGGTCATGTCCACGAGAATCGAGACTGCATCCTGGATGCTGTGCGTCACACACTGGTGCATCAGATTCAGCCACAGTTTTATGCCGATGCAATTGATTCGCTTCGACAACGATGGCAGAAGTGCATCCAGCTGCACGGCGACTACGTCGAGAAGAGGACGGTGCCCACAGAAGATGATGAATAGATGCGTTACTGTGTGTAAAACTGCTTCGTGGGTTTTGTGCGGAACTGTTTGGAACTTTCTTTGTGTTTGTTTGATTTTCAAAATTCAAGCGTTAAAATGTTGCTAGATTGTACCACTTTTTAATGCCATGCTCTGTAAGTTAAGTGTTCTTTTAGAATCCGTTTTACATGCAAAAGTGACACTACTTCTGGGACACCCCTCGTAAAGCCGAAGGTGCTACCACGCGTAAAAGTACGCAGATTCAGGGCATCAAGCCCTGTGTTGTTAATCCGGTCTATACAGACTTGTAACAAGCCACAAGTCAACCGACAAGAGTACAAATGGACCAATGCGCCCAATGGCAGGTGCTATGGAAATCGAGCGCTTGGAGGTAGGAAGCAACTTCTCCAGGTGGTTCGACAGATTTTCAATCGTTGCGCAGTTATATGCATGGGACGCGAAAGCGATGGCCCAAATGCTTTTGATGCGTCTATCCATGGCCCTTGTTGTGTCTGAGACTGAAGTTATCTGTGGGTAGCTCGTGCAACATTCTAAATGTTATAGAGCACTGAAGTTCCCGGCACCAAAATTTTCAACCGTAGTCACAATAATCTTTTTGGCCACCTGCCATCAAAATAAAACATTTGATTTCTAACCTTACTTTTGAGATCTCTGGGACTCAACAGCCCTGTATGGTGGCCGACCACGGCCTACCAACGACCGACCGACCAACCAATGGCCGACCAACGCTGGCCGATCATGTTGTTGATCCGGTCAGTACAGATCTGTAAAAACTCATTCATGAGTCACTTATGAGTCACTCATGAACTCATTAGTGACTCACTCTTTATATGACATGCGCTGAAGACGTAGGCTCAAATGTATTCAGTTAAGAGAACCGCCCCGCAAGAGACAGTTGGCTCTGCTCACTGTATATCCCTGGAAAATAGCTTTTCTCAGGCAGCGGATTAAACTGCACGGGAAAAAGCCAATATTGATACGCCCTCGCGTGACGCTCGGCATTCCTGCAGAAATGGCAGCGAAGACGAACGTTCAAAACACTCTACAATTCCACATTGAACTGTGGAAACTGTGAAGCTGTTTCCACAGTGAAATTTAATACGGAAAGCTTTCGAAGAAATGTCTCAACAGGACTCAACGCTGAGTAGCAAGAAGCAGAGCGGAGAAGAACGTGTATGAGTAGTGTTTGAGCATGGAGACGCTCAATGAGGTTGATAGCCTGCCGCACCTTCTAGCAGAGAATGGGAACGACGCCGAGGAGAGCATAGGAGGCCCAGCATTGTGCATATCTGTGCTTAGCCAGCAGACTTTGCATTGTACTTTGATATACAAGATATCATCATATTTTTTCTGAGCCTGCCTCAAGTCAGCTTCAGTTGCAGTCTCATTCGGCTTGAAATTCTGCACCGGCATCTCATTCTCCGGCTTAGGAATCAAGAGCCATTTCTAAAAAATTCAACTTGTTTCTTCTTCTTTATCAGCATAAGCAGAATCGCGATTATTTTGATGAAGCCAGCCTTCAGCAATTCTCCCTTGCTTCTCAGGTTAATAATTTGGAAAATTGTCTTTTTTGACTTTGCAAGAACAGCTTTTTCTCATCGAGCGAAAGCTACCAGATTGTTACGCAAGAGGCAAGAAAATAACGCACTTCTTTTTCGAGCAATTTTCACCCACAGCCGCTTGAAGCTCACGGCATATTTAGGTGACGCTAGAACCGCAAAAAAGGCTTTCATGTCAATCAAGGACCTCTTCCATAGTGATGAAAACAATTGTTGATCAAAAAACAAGCTTCTCTTTCTTAAGCAAAAGCAAGATGGGTTGGGCAGAATTCTGGCTCTCTCTCGCAGCTCATCGGGAGTTGGTGGGTGAAACTCCAGAAGAAGGCAGGCTCCCCTGCCCTGCGCAGTCACATGCTTATACACTGAGAGCAGAAAGCCGGGCTTCTCTGCAAAGCACTGCCTACCCAGTGCAGCAATCTGCAGTTGGTCTCTGGGGTTTTTCTGTTCAAGCTCATTGTTCGCAACTCTTTTCCCTTGAAAAAATATTCTCTGGATCAGAATTGCCGGTACTAAAAAGCTCAGCAAGAGATGCGCGACTGCAAATCTTCCAATCTACTCGCTACATGGCATGGCAGCTCTTGGTCTCAGTGAGTCTCAGTCACTCCTTTACCGGTAGTTCTTCTCATTCAAATTTTTAAAGGTTTTAACGGTTGAAGCCGAAACATCCTTAAATCTTAACTTGAAATCTGATAAAAATATTGGATCAGGTTGATAAAGCCCATAATGCAACCTGAAATTTTACAGCCATTTCATGGGCTGTATTGTTCTAGAAACTGTGAGCTATATCTGTAAAATAGTTCTGCCAATTCTAAAATAACTCTGGCCCCGCAAGCCAATGGCATCACTCACAGAAAGCTGAATGCATATAAAAGCCATCAGCTCAATCAAGCCGCAGCAAAAGCAGCTCCTGCTGCAGCCATGCATCAGCTTGAGTGCCTCAAGACTGCCTTTGTCTTTGCCTCACTGCTGAGCACTGCTCTGAGCAGCCAGTCCTGCTCCCTGAAATTCACTCCCATCAACGGCTCCCTTTGCATCAACAGCGACTTCGTTCGAACATTCCTGAGCGTGAATTCGAAGCAGCAGTGCGCCATTCTGTGCCGCAACAGGCCGCAGTGCCAGGCCTTCAGCCTGTCCGACGGTCCGTGCCAGCTGTTCGAGTTCAACAAGTGCAGCAAGTCTGTGAGGGACTGCGGCTGCTCCAGACGAGGCCAGGTGTTCGTGAGGTAGCAGCCGGGACTGCCAGCGGGACAGCTGTGTCCGCCCGGATACGGAGACGACTTCTGCGGAGTCAAGTACAAGCAGCACGGAGGCTCGTGGAACGTCATACAATCGACATGCGAGTCGGAGAGCGGTCTGGTGATCATGGCCGACGTGACGAGCAGCTCGGAGATGAGCCACGTGGAGTCGCTTCGTCACGGCAACTCCCTGTGGCTCGGGGGCTTTCAGGCGGCCGGCAGCGCGGAGCCTGATGGCGGCTGGTACTGGGTCGGCTGCAACATCCCTGTGGACCTCAGCCTGTGGGCCGATGGCGAGCCAAACAATGCCGGTGGTAATCAAGACAAGCTCGCTGCCTTTTCCGGAAAGAGCGGCCTCACTGACTTGTCTTCGACCAGCTACGGTCTCTGCGAGTGCCTGTCGCCCTTCAACTGAGCTTAAGAAAATTGGATTTTTTTCACCAGCAACTTTTTAACTCTCATAAAACCAGGAATTTTAATTTTTAACAAAAACTTATCAGAAAGAGTCAAAGCATGTAAAACTTCTTTTGCAAAACTTAAAACTTTGCGTCCGGTTTTTCGTGTATTAAAAGTATAACAAACAGCTTTGATTATCCTTTGAATAATTAACGAGAAGCAGCAAGCAGCATTTGCCAAAAATCTAAACAGCTGCGCAACTCGCAAACCGCTTTTTCTCTTTCTCACGCGTTTCAGCCTCATCAACTAGTGAAGCAGTCGCTACTCAGTTGGGTCTCGGGATCTGCAACCATGTTTTTGTTCTTGTTGTCATGGCAACTCTACCCTCAGTTACTCTAAAACTCTGTATACGTTACAGTCATTCTGACTAGCTTTTCTGACGCTTATTTCCTACAGGTTTCTCCTTATTTACGCTTTCGTGGCTGCACTCGATACCAAACCCTTTGGCTCGTAAGGCCCATTATGATCCATTAAATCAAATTTGCGCAGCACACTACTTTTGAAAGAGTAGCATTTCTTTGGCTATAATTTTTCACTTCTGCTGAGCTGAGGAAAATATTTGCCCAACCTCCATCCCTGAGCGCAGGGCAGGTGCCAACGGAGCCGCCTTCTCCTGAATGTGCGGCCACTAAGGTGGCAAACCACCGAGGACGACAAAGTGCTGGGGCTGCCGATGGCCGACACAAGGCGCTCCGTACCGCAACCCGACGTGTTCACCAGGACTCGCGGTCTGGCCATCCGGAGCCTCGAGGGCAAAGACCTCCACCTGACTCTATCTCCCGTCATGCACTTGAAACAAAGAATACTTCGGCTGTACGGAATGTCGAAAAACTGTACGAAGTATTGAAAAAGCAGTCTTACTAGTTGGTAATGTGATCTCCCCTTGCATTGATTACAGCTTTGCAATGCTCAACAAGTCGCTGAACCTCTCTTTTCAAGCAATCATCATCAAGGCCTCTGGCAAACTGCAACGCAGCTTCTCGAACTTCATTGGTGGTCGCTGATCTCACCTTGGCCAAGCCTGCACCTGTTGCTTTACTTTGTACCTGTGTTGTTCATGTACACCCCGTCTCATCTTCCACCTTCAACTTGTTGAAAAGTTATTTTCATGCCATCGTTGTAAAAAAGACTGCGAATATGTTCTCCTCGGGGAGAGCATGCGGAACCCAGCCAGCAGAAACTCTTCGAAGGTGCAAAACCTCAGTCGAAATTTCGTGCACTGCTGTTTTTCCAACTTTCACAAAGTCGGCGAGGTCTTTGACACTAACTTTTGGATCCTCTTCAACAAGAGCTCGGCAGGTCTAGATCAGTTCCTTTGGGTCCTTGTTGACCGTGGCCGGCCAGTCCGAGGAGCTGAGACCAGGGGAAATGCTTCATCCACAGAACTTTGAGTACCATCTGTAAACCGTTGACTGACCTGGTGCCGCAACTCCATAAAATTTGAGTAGCATGGACACCCGAATTAAAACTAACGGAGCAGCCAGCTGCAAGACAACTTGCTGGCAGCTACAAGAGCTCACTAACCTGGCCGCTGACCGTCCATCTCCATCCTGGTGGTCCAGAAACACCACAGGCACTCTGAGGACATCATCAATGTCGACATGCTGTTGCAGGCATGCAATATTCGCCCTGCGGGACAGGAGGCTGCACATAACTTGTGTACGCTTCAACTGCCGCTGTTACATCCGAGAATCGCCAACGCCTGCATCATCGCACAGGCAGCAGCGGCCATGAGCAGCAGGTTGAAATCCACGCCAGAGAGGCGGTAGCTGAGATCCATCTGGCCACCGAGAACTGTCTGCATGCAGCCGCCTAGCGCTGCATCAACAGGTTGATCGGTCGCAGAAAGAACTGCAACACCATCGTCGCTGCCAAGTCCCCGGAAGATCGCAAGCAGCTGGTGGCCTCGCACTACCAGCTGGTGTTTAACACTCCCGATCCTGGCCTGCTTCTCCCACCAGCCTCCAGCCTGACACCCGCCCCAGCTAAGTCCTTTTGTTGCACCACAATCACCATGACCAAGGCAGGAGGTTGGTAAAGTCCTGAATAAAATGCGAGCGGACGCTGCATCTTGAGTCGACGGAATCCCCCCGAAACTGCTGAAGTTAGCTGAGCTGATTGGCACTGTGACGAGTCTGCTCAACTGACCAGTTGGATGCCTTGCTCAACTGACCAACTGACCTTTGGGTAACTGCTGTGTTTGTGGGGACAAGTCCGCCTCTGCATGCCACCATGCAGTTGAAGACTTCGAAGATCATCTCTGTTTTTGTGGCCATAGACGACTCAGTCGTGTTGCGGGTGAAACGATTGTTTCCATGGACACATTCGGTTTCCTGCTGCGCGCAATTATGTTGATGAAATGAAGAGGTCGAACGTACCAAACTAAGAATTAAGAATAATAAAATGGATTGAGAGCTGAGCACTGTGTCACGCTCAAATTGAAGACTTAAAGACAAAGTACAACAAGTCGCATACACACCCAGTGATGAGTTAAAGAAGAAATGCTTCGAGCCTTTAAATAAAAGGAAAAAATTTTACGATGAAATAAAATAAAACGCTCATCTAAGAGTGCAACTGTTATGTGACCTTGTTGGTTGATTATGATTGCCTATGTCAGGGGAAGGAACATCCCGTATGTCGACGTGATGTCAAGGTTCGAGTTCGACGAGACGACCGAAATGAAGGAAGTGACCGGAAAGCATAGTCCACTGGATGGAGGTGCTAGTCGGGACACAATACCGCTGTGATGGCCCGTTATAAGGACCAATAAACCGGAGACAGAGCGCAAGGCCGGTGGATCTGGATGCAAAGGATGATGCAGATCCTTCAATCGATATGCGTCGGTCACCACCAGACGCAGCGTGATCGCACAAACAAAGGAGTCCCTCCGGAGCGGCTCCCTCTTTGTTGGTGAGGAGATGTGGCATCGCAAGAGTGCATCCCTCCGGCGTTATCACTGCCCTGTACAAGTACGTACAGCCAACACTCAATTCAATAATTTATTTATCACGCAATTTATCTTAGCCAAATATACAAGTCAGCCCTGCTCAGTGCAAGCGGCCCTTTGAGTTTTTTCATGTCTGCCTAGCACCATATCGCGACATTTGACTTTTCTTCATACGCGAAAGTTATAAGTCGACTGTGTGGTTTCTGCCGACTGTTATTTGCTCGCTGCGTTAATAAGAGCGCTGTTGGGTGTGGCCATAGACGACTCAGTCGCACACACACCCAGCCATAAGCTAAGGAAGCGATGCTTCAAGCTTGGAAAATAAAAATGAATGTTACGATAACATGAAATAAGACGCTCGGTTAATAGAGCAATTATTAAGAGGTCTTCGCTCACTGTCTTCCGCCAGAGAGGAAGTCATAACAAGCGCAAAATGCTATAATAATATAATAATGCTATGCAGCATTGCCGCAGAGAATGGTCTATGGCCGACCTTACAGTTGTACCTAAGTCATCATAGCAAGCCCAAGCGGAGTGCATTACAAGGTCAAGACTTTCTAAATTCTTGCTAAACGCTAGCAGCATAAATGGTTAAACTCCGACTTCCTCGACAAGTAACAAATAAGAATAAAATCACGATGCGATTTTAGGCTCTACTAAACGCTATTAATTGTAACTTCATTACCGACAATGACCCCTGTCAGTAGTTAAACATAGTAACTACTATTTATATTTGATTACACCTGCCCTAGCCTAATTGGGGCAGATGCGAAACCGACAGCTCAGCCGCAGCTATTGCGCGGCGCATCTGAAGGCTGCGCACGCCTGTTCAGTCCAAGGACTGGGGGGTCGCCACACACACACCCTCAATTACCCCAGCTAACGCTGGCACCCATTCTACAGCTGGGTAAACTGAATCAATGCAGATTTGAGTGTCTTGCTTAAGGACACAAATTGTTCCACTGGAATCGGGAATCGAACCCCAAATTTTCAAGTCGTGAGTCCGACGCTCTAACTACTAGGCTACAACCTCCCACTAGATATATAGTTACTACATACCAAGACTAAGAGCTATAATTGCATAAATACTATATTACTGCAAGAATTTCAAAGCACTTTAGTCCATTGCAAACAAATAAGGATGGTGCATATTACCAACACAGAGCGGGTACTCACCCAAGCAGACCATACCGAATCTCTAATTGTTGTGTAAAACTTTAACAAAACTTCTCTTGTACCCGATTTCTCAATCCTATATACTAAATCCTCAGCTAAAAACTGAGCCAGCCTCTGACGCTTCTGTCTCAAACTGAGGGAGCACTGCGCCCTGGGATTGCTTGCGCAGTTGGGTCAGAGACATACTATAGAGACGCCTGTGAAGGATGGCTCGCCCCTTCCTGCAGACGCCGTTGTCTATGGTTAAAACCTCAATCCTTTCAAGTCTAATAGACATATTTGCGTGTTATTTTCCATTGGTATATTTTAAGATAACAGAAAACTAATAAGCATACGAAGGATAACAGGTTTAAAAAAGCAGTTTAACGAAATATTCAAGATAGCCTACCGTTCTCCTCCATTTGCCGCCTGGTGCTAGCGGGCAGACCTTCAATCTCGATGCCATCTAACTGGAGCAACTCATCACTCAGATCACCGCTATCAGCTAGTTGTTCTTCGAACTCCTGTAAATCGTCAACAAGTTGTTTGGTCTCCTTCGCCAGGAAGTTCATGAAGTCGTCGATAAGCTCGCGACATTCATCGCCGTTCGAAGACAGATCTCGTAATGATATCCAACTCATTATCAGTGACGCCACTAATCTCATCCGTTGGCAGAGCTTTGTAGTTAAGTAACATGGGTAGAAGTCTAGTTGATTTCGATATGTCTCGCTTTTAAATAAAAATGTTCTGCATTTAGCATTAGTCTGAGCTTGATATCTCGCCTCAGCTTAGACTTTAATACCTGCGGCGCTTGCGCGATAATACAATATCAAGCATCCCGACTGCAGAAGAATATACCATTGAATCGCATCTTCTTAGTATGCTGCTAGTTCCATATTCACACCATCATTGTCTGGCCCCGGGGTTTTGACCATAGACTGTAGATTCTGCTGCTCTCAAGCATTGGCACTCGAAGAAAAGCTGCGAGAGCAATCGCTTTCCATTACTGGTGGTTTGCGGCAACCTGACTGACATGGCCGCTTTGCTGCAATGTCTGTGGCCCCCGGGGTTTTTTAGCCTCGGAGACAGCCGCTGGAGATGGCCGCTAAATACATTAAAGAATGCTGGAGTGACAAATCTGCGTATAATGAATCTGTGATGCAAATAGTGATTCCGACTGCCACAATAATCGCTGCAAAACAGACTACCTTGGGACTTGTACTTTCAGCATTGGGATGTCTAGCAGCAGTTGGTCAGGGGGTCACATCGGACTGGTTGAATGAAATTTTTAATAAGTTTCTGGGGTAGAGGTCACGACCCCCTTGTCCCCTTTGGCCACGGGAAAGCCACGTGAGATAGACTTCAGGAAGGGATGGCTTGGTTCTACATGAAAGAAAAACATTGAAGTATGTTCTACTGATTGAAATAAACCCCAACCAGACAGAATGATTGCTGAGTCAATCTCTGGGTTTCAATTTCCTGACCACTGAAAGCAATGGTATATTTAAACGAGCCAAAATACATCTCAGTGTGAGTGAGGGTTCCGAATTCGAATATCTGCAGAGAGGACAGATAATTTCCTGAAGGCCAGTTCTCAGGTTTCGAGCACTAAATTCACAACATCTCACCGTACAAGCTGAGCTATATTTCGTTTGGTCCCACGTTGATTCACAATTTCGTGAATCGAACTTTGACAAAACCCATAATTGCTCCGTTTGCAATTCAAAGGTCCAGAAGTTGAGAGATATTGAGAATTAAGCGCTAAAAATCCTGAAATTGTGCTGCGAAAACCTGCGGCATCCAGCGAAATTAAGCGCCCCTCCAATTTGCAAATAGTTGCCAGAGCTCAGGTCAGACGGTGGGCCCGCAGGCAGTCCAGGCCCCGCAGCAGCTCCGGCTGGCGCAGGCAGGAGGCCCGGAAATCCTCCCAGCTGATCAGGCCGTCCCCGTCAGCGTCCAGCCGCCGGAAGGCCGCGTCCGCCTGCGCCTGCACCGCGGCCGGGCCAGCCGGGGGTCGAACCCGGGGCCCTTGCAGGTCGCAGATGGAGGCGACGACTTCGGCCAGCTCGCGCCGCGAGATCTCGCCGTCCTTGTTGATGTCGTACATGTTGAAGATCCAGCGCAGCCGCTGCTCGTGGCTGCCCTTCAGCAGGATGTCCAGGCACAGAGCGAACTGCTCGAAGGTGACGCAGCCGCAGCGGCTCCGGTCGAAGCAGCAGAAGACGTAGTGAGCAAACGAGTGCGCGTTGCCCAGCGGAAAAATCTGCGCAAGGATGTGGTGCAGGGACTCCTCCTGCATCACGCCTGAAGCAGTTGGGAGTGGAGCAAAGTTCAGGGGACTCTATCGCCATCAAGCCACATGTCGATCTGCCAAACTACACCTCAAACTGCCAAACTACACTTCGAACTGCCAAGCTACACCTCGAACTGCCAAACTACACCTCAAACTGCCAAACTACACCTCAAACTGCCAAGCTATACCTTAAACTGCCAAGCTACACCTCGAACTGCCAAACTACACCTCAAACTGCCAAGCTACACCTCGAACTGCCAAGCTACACCTCAAACTACACCTCAAGCTGCCAAGCTACACCTTAAACTGCCAAGCTATACCTTAAACTGCCAAGCTATACCTTAAACTGCCAAGCTATACCTTAAACTGCCAAGCTATACCTTAAACTGCCAAGCTATACCTTAAACTGCCAAGCTACACCTTAAACTGCCAAGCTACACCTGAAACTGCCAAGCTACATCTCGATTAATTACCAAGATGGACCCAAGAAGAGCTGTGAATAAATATTATGAGAAGGCTCCTTCTGTGTCACTCAGCAGTAGTATCTCGCAAACAGGGCAGATTTATGGCAGTCAGTTGGTTCATTTTCATTCCTTTTCGTTGACTTTGAAAGCAGCGATTTCAAGCCAAGTCACAGTCTCCGCCTCTGTGTCGCCTGCAGTTATTGCACCGGGAGAGTTTATCCATCCATTTCCAGCCCTGCCGTCTGCTCGCTGAACTCATCGGTCTCTGAGGAGGGCGGCTTTGATTCCCCCGCATCCCCCCGCCCGCCTCCGCAATCAGTATGCGCAGCAGATGAAGGAATTCCCGCGGGCTCCAATTAGGCAGCCGCCGGCGCCATCGCACTTTCATCCCCTCTCCCCATTTGACCCTCTTCCTCCCCGCGGCTCAGACTCGGGCTGGAGTTCCGGTCGCGGTGACTGCCGCTGGAATAGCAGGTAAATAGTGGAGCCCTGGCAGGTAAGGGCCAGAGGAAACAATGCAGTGATAGCCCGGACTGAGGCAGCGGCCAATGATCGCATTGAAAGGAGCTGGGAGCTGGGAAATTTAATTGCAGATGACGGAGCCGCTGTGTCCCGAGGCGCCTGGGGGCATGAAGGGAGCAGATATTTGGAACAGAGCTTGAGGGAGATCGGAATTGAGTTGGTTAGGGAGTTGTGCTCATTCCGCTGACCCCTGAGCTCGCACACGCAGGTGCCAGACAAGATTCAGGCCAAATTCAATGATTGAGTGAGATGGACAAAGGATTGCTGCTGGAGCACCGCATCCAAGCAGTTCCAAGCCAGTGACTGCGGCAAATGGCCGCAGGGAAGCGGACAGGATGGACTTAGGGACAAACAGACAGCGCTGCCATGCGGACTCGGTGAGGAATTTGATTAGCCAACAATTAACGGCTGCCCGGTGCGCCTCCCGGCCCTCAGCTCCTGTTCGCTAAAGTACATTTTCAGCTGGCCAAAGCGATTCTGCCGCGGCCAAGTGAATCGGCGGCGCGGCTCTCGGGCTGGCGATCTGGCGAGCAAGGGGCTGAGGGCTAATCCTAGCATCCCAGCATCCTAGCATCCCCCGCTGACCCGCCACAGCCTGGCGAAGTGGACGGAGCTGCTCTAACCTTAACCTCACGCGTATTAAGAGATTAGTTCAGCTCGGACCAGCCGCCGGAGTTCGAGTCTGGAATTCGAGCTCGGGTCGGATTAGTTGATTCTCAATCTTGCCAAGCAGGAGGCCTCCTGACTGCGATTCGCCCGTTTCACCTCGCCCTGCTCTCTACTTTCCCGCAGTTCTTCACAGCCCTGCGCAGTTGTAAAAATTGGCTTCATTTGCGGCCCCGCACGGCTCGGCACGGGGAGGCTCGGGCGGCTCCGCCCACGGCTGTCCGGCCGGCTGTGAGAGTCCAGCCAGCTGCTCCGGTGTCCGGCGCTTCGCGTCCGGGCAGCAGCGCAGGAGTTGCTGCATGCATCTGGACTCGTTAATTATCAATGAGCCGAGAATCCCGCCACTCTAGGGGGGTAGAGGCGGTAAGTCCGACTCTCCCCCTAAATTCTTCCACGTGCTTTGACTCAGCGCCATGCCTGTCTGTTAACTTCAGCCGCCTGTGTGTCTGGCTCCCATCGGACAGTTCTGACACATTTTCCCGCGAACTTCTTGCAGGATATCAGGGCTCCTGATTTTCTGACACTATAGGGACCCCTGACAGATCTTGGCACATCTTCTAATATTATAATGCATATCTGGTACAGGTTTTGGCATAATCTGGTACAGGTTTTGGCATAATCTGGTACAGGTTTTGGCATAATCTGGTACAGGTTTTGGCATAATCTGCTACATATTCTGGCATATCTGGTACAGGTTTGGGCATAATCTGCTACATATTCTGGCATATCTGGTATAGGTTTTGGCATAATCTGCTACATATTCTGGCATATCTGGTACAGGTTTGGGCATAATCTGCTACATATTCTGGCATATCTGGTATAGGTTTTGGCATAATCTGCTACATATTCTGGCATATCTGGTACAGACAGTCTATCTGATACAAATTAAGGCATTTCCGTTTAATACAACAGACGCAGTTTCAGTCCTATCAGAGCTGGAAGTAAAGAGAGTCATTTATGATGCGAGCTCAGAAATGCTGGCCGTAAATCTTGGCTTGTGAGTCATTTAGGGGCTGCCCGCAGTGAACGCAGAGAGATAAGCTTATCGCGATAGTCGGTGTGCGTGTAGCAGTCAACGCTTTTATTAAAATTATTATTCAGCTTAGCCAGGTACTAGTGCTCAATGCATCTAGTCAGATTTTGGCTAATAATTCTATCGCAGCTCCCGGAGCGACCAGTCAGAGCTCATCATCATGCAGGCGCGGGAGGTGCAGCCGGAAATTTAACATTCCCCACTATAGTTTGATGTCTCCCAGGCACTTCTATTCAAACACAATCTAATTTACAAATGGACTAAAATATTTCTCTTTTGCGAATGTTAATTGAGCCAGTCTGCCATTTTAAAAATAATGGCAGTTTAATAAATTAAACAAATCATTTATTTAAAATTGCCATCATTCAGGTGCTGCCGTGCATGAAATGAGAAGTAACAGAGGCAGGGACTGGCTGAAAAATCGATGACTTTCACCCACCCACCCAAGCCAGCTGATAGCAATAAAAAGGCTGCGCCAGCAGGGATAGAAAATTCGAATAGGGTTTGAAGTCACGGCGGAGAAAATCGATAAGCCTAACCCTCAACACCCCATGCCATGGAGCCAAGAGCCAATAGCAATAAAGTGGGCGGCGCCAGCAGGGATAGAAAATTTGGGCAGGGTTTTGAAGCCACGACAGAGAAATCGATACGCTCGTAACCCCTCGCCCCGTCTGCACCTACCCACCCCACTCCATGCAGCCAATAGCAATAAAGGCCGCGCCGGCAGAAATAGGAAATGGGGTCTGTTTAGAGTAGAGCTTAGAGTATGTGGCCGAACGGTTCACGTAGGTCCAGAGCTGGTGTGCTTAAATAACCTTAATTTTACACTCCTCAAGTTCAAAATGTTTAGACTATTTAGGGCTTGTAAAATTGCATCCTTTTATAAGATTTAGTGGAAGCGAAGATTTGAGAATAGGAAATTTGATTGAGGTAATTGAATTTTCTGGGAAGTAAAGTAGTCGGATGTTATTCGTCCGGCGTGAAACAAACACTAGTGCAAATTATCTAATGAAACACAGGGTGTAACTCTCTTGGCTCCTTAAGAGCTAGACGTTCTCAATTATATATGAGGGTAGAATTACTATTTTATAGAACACTAGCTTCTTACGGAATCAATTAGTGTTTAATAGCGCAGGAACCCTCCGAGGTCTGCCAACTGGAAAAGGCATTGAGGGCAGCTACAAAGTCTACAAAAGCTACAATCGGCTTACCAAACGGGCACAGCGACTTGAACCGACGATAGATGAGCCGCAGCTCCTGCCTGTCGAAGCCGGTTTTGGCCAACAGGCAGGCCAGACTGACCACTCGGGGCCGCCGTCCGGACAGCAGCAGCATCTCCGGCGAGGCGTCTGTGACGCCTGCAGTGGCCGCTGTCACGGTAGTATCGTCAGTTGCGTGGCTGCGTCGGCGAACCTCCGTCAGCAGCTGAGACGGCGCCGAGGTGAACCGGCGCAGCAGGCGCTGCAGGCGACTCTCAGTGTGAATGGAGATCGCGCCCGAGCGCTGCTGCCTACGCTGAGTCAGCATTTGGTGAACCGGCCGGGGCGCCCCACCTGATTACTGATGAAGATGGAGTGCTCTTCCTTCTGCAGACACTCCTCAGCTATCAGACAGCAGCTTCCCAGCTTTAGCCATGGCTGGCATGTAAATTGAATGAGTTTGGCTACTGTAGGGACCAATTGGATGGCCGGTACTCTGCGATTGGGCAGCCAGAACGGCAGCGGGACTCAGAAACTCCTGCTCTCAACCCGTCTGTTTACAATGCAAGTTGTTGTCAAGGTGCACTAGTAGTTGTACTGAAGAAGTTCTTTGCCAGCCACTGCCAGGGCAAAAATGAAGACAGCCGACCCTGGATAGGACTGCCCACTTAGCCTCTGCAGCTCTTGGGGCTTTTGGCTCTTTTCTTAGTTCGCCATTAGAGAGCTGCCCAATCTGTCTGTAGCGACAAAGAGAATAGTCCAACGATACTGATGGGCAACAAGTCGGTGACATCAAAGTCAAGCGAAGATCAGCTTGGAGCTTATCCATATAGCAGCTGTGCTATTGAAAGTGAAACATTAAACGGCTCTTCATACTGGAACTAGGACTGCTTAGATTTTGCCCTTCCACTTTACAACGTCAGGTCCTCTAGGATCGATTGCTAAATTGACCGGAGTTAATGGAGCGCGGCACGGGAGGAGGCGATGAATGAGTTGGCTGGATGAGTGGTGTCCACAATTGGGTGCTGTCAGCGTGAAACAACCGCTATTCGCAAACTAGATTCAAACTAAACCCATCCATCGGCAAAATCTGCATTTCAAAGAAACGCAACGAGAAAGAAACAAGGCCAAACTCAGATATTCGATCAATTGAAATAATTCATTCTCCTTTTTAAAGGATTTCGGCAAAATAAAGTGAAGCAAACTGAGGAAATGGAGGAGTGACGGATGTTGGAAAGAAGTTGAGAAGACAGCAGGAAGCTCGGCGGATGCAGAGCCGGTGGAATGTGCGGACAGCCTGCGCCTGAGCGCCCTCAATCGGCGTGTATGTTGCAACAATCAGCAATTCGCATGCAGTGAAAGACGGCAGTGGCGGCCAGACAGGCCCGGCCTCTGCAGTCGGGCAGCTCGGGCTGGCTGGCAGTGGAGCAAATCGATGCGCAGTGGAATTACAGGGAACGAGGCAGCTAAACCAATATCCCAGTAGTAATAAAATAAGCCATAAACCTTCAATTCAAAAGCATTAAAATAGGAGAAACTCTGCACAGAGCATTGGGGCAATCTTTGTCAAATAGCAATTGGAGAGGGAGGGAAGCCCCAGGCCAGAGCGGGAGGAAACAATGGTCTGTACAGCGGGAGCAGTGAAACAAGGGCACACAATGGCTGACTGTCACTGAGAGAAAACGCATTGCAGATTACATATCAAAGTACTGACGAGGGCTCCAACTCGCCCGGTGAAATGGAGCATCGGCCCCTTTGGCTTTAACAATGGGAGCAGCAATTTCGTATTAGACTAGTAATACTTGAAGGTCATGGGGGTCAGGGGGTCAAAAAGGGGGTCACAGGTTCGGCGGCACAAGGTCTGACAGGCGCGGCTTGGACACAAACCAGGCGGTGCGGTGGCGCAGGTCCTTGCGCAGCATTTTCTCCTCCTCTGGCGAGCAGTGCAGCAGGGCGGACAGCGCCCGCACCAGGTGCTGCGCCTCGTCCTCGCGGGTCAGCAGGAACTTCAGCAGCACGTGCTTCAGGTACAGCAGGTTCACCAGTTCGCCCTCCGCCGATTCAAGCCCGCCTGCGCCGCCGCCGTTCGTTGAATCTTCGTCTGTGGCGGCAGCGGCGGTAGCGGCAGCGGGATCCGATGCGGCCGGTTCGTTGGGGAGGCGCGGGCACGGCTGCTGCTGCAGACGGAGCTCCCGCTGCAGCGTCTTCTTCATGTCCAGCAGCCGCTGCTGCAGCACCCGGACGGTTTTGTTCCGCTCCGCTAGCTGGTCGCCAAGGCTCTGCACTTCCTGACGCAGGGCGCGGACGCTCTCCGTCTCCAGGCTCACCACGACCGTCTCGCGCTCCCGCTCCAGCTCCGTCACCCGCTCCGCCAGCTCGCTGTTGGTCAGCGCCGCCGTCTCCGCCTGGCTCTCCAGCGAGGCGAGCTCCGCCCGCAGCGACTCCGCCTCCGACTGGTGCGCCGCCGTAGCTGCCCGCGCCTCTGACTCGGCAGCTGACAGTCGCTGCTCCAGCGACAGCTTCTCTGCGGGCCGGAGGTTCGGGTTCGCTGATTCTCAGACAGGAAGCTTCGGGCTCTTGCTGTTACCTACTGCCGGACTCTCTCCTTCCCCTGACTGCTGGACTCCCCCTTTCCCCTGACCGCCGGACTCACCTCCCTTTCCTTGGCTGCTGGACTCTCCTTCCTTTCCTTGACTGCCGGACTCACCTCCCTTTCCTTGACTGCTGGACTCTCCTCCCTTTCCTTGACTGCCGGACTCAACTCCCTTTCCTTGACTGCCGGACTCTCCTCCCTTTCCTTGACTGCCGGACTCTCCTACCTTTCCTTGACTGCTGGACTCTCCTCCCTTTCCTTGACTGCCGGACTCTCCTACCTTTCCTTGACTGCCGGACTCTCCTCCCTTTCCTTGACTGCCGAACTCACCTCCCTTTCCTTGACTGCCGAACTCACCTCCCTTTCCTTGACTGCCGAACTCACCTCCCTTTCCTTGACTGCCGGACTCTCCTACCTTTCCTTGACTGCTGGACTCTCCTCCCTTTCCTTGACTGCCGGACTCTCCTACCTTTCCTTGACTGCCGGACTCTCCTACCTTTCCTTGACTGCCGGACTCTCCTTCCTTTCCTTGACTGCCGGACTCTCCTACCTTTCCTTGACTGCCGGACTCTCCTACCTTTCCTTGACTGCCGGACTCTCCTCCCTTTCCTTGACTGCCGGACTCTCCTACCTTTCCTTGACTGCCGGACTCTCCTCCCTTTCCTTGACTGCCGGACTCTCCTACCTTTCCTTGATTGCCGGACTCTCCTCCCTTTCCTTGACTGCCGGACTCTCCTACCTTTCCTTGACTGCCGGACTCTCCTCCCTCTCCTTGACTGCCGGACTCTCCTACCTTTCCTTGACTGCCAGACTCCCCTCCCTTTCCTTGACTGCCGGACTCTCCTCCCTTTCCTTGACTGCCGGACTCCCCTCCCTTTCCCCTGACCGCCGGACTCTCCTCCCTTTCCTTGACTGCCGGACTCTCCTTCATTTCCTTGACTGCCGGACTCCCCTCCCTTTCCCCTGACCGCCGGACTCCCCCCTTTCCTTGACTGCCAGACTCCCCTCCCTTTCCCCTGACCGCCGGACTCCCCCCTTTCCTTGACTGCCGGACTCTCCTCTCCTACAGATTCTGTAGAACCACCACAGGTTTGTGTAAGTCCTTTCCGTCTTAAATTTTTGCTTGGGTGCCGAATCGGATATGCAGACGCCAAGGGGAATAAATCGGAGCAAATCAATTTCGTTGACAAGTTTACCTGGCCTCAGACTCACCCATCCTACCTGATTAATTTAGACTAATAAAACTCACTCTAATTTAATTACTCAAATTCATAATTAAAATGCCAATTCCACTATCCCTCATCCCCAGCTGTTTCCGCAAAACCGGCATCCAGCAGCAGCCGCCCCTCACCGGACTGCAGCTTCTCCGCCTCCGCCTGCGCCGCTCCGGCCTCCCGCTTGGCCGCCTGCAGTTTCCGCTGCAGATCCCGCAGCTCGGCGGCGCTGCTGTCCTTCAGCGAGGCCAGCTCCGTGACGCGCAGGTCCTGGTTGAAGCGGTCGGACCGCAGTCGGTCGATGTCCGAGTTCAGCGTCTGGACCTCCTCCTAGGGGCGGATAGGAGGGCGCTGTAGGATGAAAAACTTTGTAGGATGGCTTCAAAATCTCCCCCTTAGACTTGGAAATTTCACTTCTTTAATCTGAAATCTCACCCTTCGATTTCGGGTCTTACTCTCAGATTTTAAATCTTACCTTTAACTGCAGAATCTTACCCCTCGGATTCATAATCTCACCCTCAGATTCAGAATCCTACCCTCAGATTTAGAATCTCACCCTCGGATTCATAATCTCACCCTCAGATTCATAATCTCACCCTCAGATTCATAATCTCACCCTCGGATTCATAATTTCACCCTCAGGTTCAGAATCCTACCTTCAGATTCATAATCTCACCCTCGGATTCATAATCTCACCTTCAGATTCAGAATCCTACCTTCAGATTCATAATCTCACCCTCGGATTCATAATCTCACCTTCAGATTCATAATCTCACCTTCAGATTCATAATCTCACCCTCGGATTCATAATCTCACCTTCAGATTCATAATCTCACCTTCAGATTCATAATCTCACCCTCGGATTCAGAACCGCACTGCCAGTGAGTCAGATTTTCAGTCTCTGTTTTGCAATGCAAGCCAAATCGCGTGGACTCATTAAACTTCGCACATTCAACATCGGAATCCCATGATCAACTCCGAGAGCACCAGCAAGAGCCTCTTCAGCAGCACAGAAGGTGAAGCAGAAAAAGCCACACGAAATCCGAGCTCGATATCGAATTTGGGGGTCAAAGCGGATCAAAGACGCATCAAAAGGCGGCGGCTTCGTGGTTTGGGGATGGAATTTCCCAGCTAGTCAATATACCGATACTGATGGCGCAAGAGCTCAATAATCAGGTGTCTCATTTACCAGAAGGTTGCACACAAATTAATACGAGCTCACAAGTTTCTCAGTCTGAAAATTTGACTCACAGTCAGCGCCTGTCCCTGCCGCTCCAGCTTGGCGATGAGGTCCGCCCGCTCCTGCAGCTGGTGCACCGACGAGTCCAGCTTAGCCTGCACTGCCGACTGAAAAAACAGCGCATACTCGACTTGACTACTAGCACAAGTAGTAAAGTTAAGATAGACATGAATCACGATTGTTGCATGCATTTTATTTATAAATTAGCTGAGACCCACACTGCACCCGCATAGCAACCAGCTGAGACCCACACTGAACCCGCATAGCAACCAGCTGAGACCCACACTGCACCCGCATAGCAACCAGCTGAGACCCACACTGCACCCGCGTAGCAAACAGCTGAGACCCACACTGCACCCGCATAGAAACTATCTGAGACCCACACTGCACCCGCATAGCAACCAGCTGAGACCCACACTGCTACCGCATTGCAACTAGCCGAGACTGCAATCAGCAGCTTACCAGAGCCTGTCGGTGCGCCAGCCGCTCGTCCTGCAGCTGCCGAGAGGCGGCCTGAAGCTCGGCCTGGAAGCTGTGCCGTTCGGCCTCCAAATCGGCCTGGGCATTCTCCAGCTGGCCAGTCAGGCGCTGCAGCTCGTGCTCCCGCTGCTCCAGCGACTCCTCCAGCCCGGCCACCCGGCTGGCCGCCTCCGCCGCCTTTGTCTCGGCGGCCGAGAGCGACTCGGCCAGACCGGTCGCCTCCCGCTGCTGCTGGCGGAGCGACTCCTGCAGCTCCTGCCGCTCCTCGGCCAGGCGGGCCCCCAACTTGGCAACCTGCGCCTCCAGGCCGCGGGCGCGCTCGCCGGCCTCGCACTTGGCCTCGGACAGCTGTGCCAGCGCTTCGGACAGCCGGCCGTCCAGGTGGTCCCGTTCTGCCGTGACCGACCGCAGCCGCTCGTCCTGTGGTTTAATAAATGAACCAAAATTAGTGCTTGTGACTTTTACTCCAAGCTTGTTGGTAAGCAACCCGGTATCAATAGAAAACTTATGAATTGCATGCCTAGCAACCCTTAGCAACCAGATTCTAATAGAAGGCATCAGGTTCGTTGCTTAGCAACCCAGATGGCAACGGATAGCATGGAGTTTGTTGGTAAGCAACCAGTCTTCAGCCCAGCAATAGAAGTCCCACTCCTCACCTGCCCACCGCCGTCCGAGTCCAGGCTCTGCACCCGCTGCTCAAGCAGGCGGATTCGCTCGGCGGCTGCTGCCTGCCGCTCGTCGGCCTCGGCCTGCAGCCGCAGCAGGCGGGCCTGCAGCTGCTCGGACTCCTTCTGCAGGCACTGGTTCTTCGTGTGCAGCTCCGCCCCGGACCGCTCGACGTTTGCCAGAAGGGCCTGCGCCAGTAAGACAGAAATATGATGCAGAGAATTGCTTAACCCGGCTACTAGCAGTAGCACAGCGAGAGCACGTTTCGCCCAGTCTTATTTTGACGTGTCACGCATGCACAGTGACAGCACGTCCAGACTATTTATCAGACAACCTTGAGTCAATTAGACACAATCTCTAGTCAGTGAGACAACCTCCAGTCAGAGACAACCTCCAGTCAAGGACACAACCTTCAGTCTGTGAGACACAACCTCCAGTCAGAGACACAACCTCTAGTCTGTGAGACACAACCTTCAGTCTGTGAGACACAACCTCCAGTCAGAGACACAACCTCTAGTCTGTGAGACACAACCTTCAGTCTGTGAGACACAACCTCCAGTCAGAGACACAACCTCTAGTCTGTGAGACACAACCTCCAGTCAGAGACACAACCTCTAGTCTGTGAGACACAACCTTCAGTCTGTGAGACACAACCTCCAGTCAGAGACACAACCTCTAGTCTGTGAGACACAACCTCCAGTCTGTGAGACACAACCTTCAGTCTGTGAGACACAACCTCCAGTCAGAGACACAACCTCCAGTCTGTGAGACACAACCTCCAGTCTGTGAGACACAACCTCCAGTCTGTGAGACACAACCTCCAGTCTGTGAGACACAACCTCTAGTCTGTGAGACACAACCTCCAGTCAGAGACACAACCTTCAGTCAGAGACACAACCTTCAGTCTGTGAGACACAACCTCCAGTCTGAGACACAACCTCCAGTCTGTGAGACACAACCTCTAGTCTGTGAGACACAACCTCTAGTCTGTGAGACACAACCTCCAGTCTGTGAGACACAACCTCTAGTCTGTGAGACACAACCTCCAGTCTGTGAGACATAACCTCCAGTCTGTGAGACACAACCTCTAGTCTGTGAGACACAACCTCCAGTCTGTGAGACACAACCTCCAGTCTGAGACACAACCTCCAGTCTGTGAGACACAACCTCCAGTCTGTGAGACACAACCTCCAGTCTGTGAGACACAACCTCCAGTCTGTGAGACACAACCTCCAGTCTGTGAGACACAACCTCCAGTCTGTGAGACACAACCTTCAGTCTGTGAGACACAACCTCCAGTCTGTGAGACACAACCTCTAGTCTGTGAGACACAACCTCCAGTCTGTGAGACACAACCTCCAGTCTGTGAGACACAACCTCCAGTCTGTGAGACACAACCTCCAGTCTGTGAGACACAACCTCCAGTCTGTGGGACACAACCTCCACTGCAAAAGACACTTCAAGCAGCCCAGCCCCAGGCCTACCTGTTTCTTATTCAGCTGTCCCGTCTGCTCGTCCAGCCGCTTCTCCAGGTCGTCCTTCTCGCCAAGCAGGGACTTGATGGTGGACTGCAGGCTGCGCCGCTCCTCCAGCTCCTTGCTGCGCTCCTCCTGCAGCCGGTCGATGCGCTGCTGCCGCAGGTCGCTCTCCCGCCTCGCCCGTTCTGCGTCCCGCTTTGCTGCGTCCGCCTCGCACTTGGTGGCGTCCAGCTGCCTGTGGGCCTCCGCCAGCTGCGTCTCCGTGTTCAGCAGCATGTGCTTCACCTTGGCCAGCTCCTGCCTGGCCAGGTCCCGGATCTCATCTGACTCTTCCTCCTTCTGCTGCGCCTGCTGGCGGAACTCGCTGGTCTCCGCCTGCAGCCGGCTCAGCTCCTGCGTCAGCTGCTGCTTCTCCTGTGGGGATCGGGGGACACTGTTATCCCATTGCTGCCTGCAGGTGGGATCTGGCGGGGACACTGTTATCCCATTGCTGCCTGCAGGTGGGATCTGGCGGGGACACTGTTATCCCATTGCTGCCTGCAGGTGGGATCTGGCGGGGACACTGTTATCCCATTGCTGCCTGCAGGTGGGATCTGGCGGGGACACTGTTATCCCATTGCTGCCTGCAGGTGGGATCTGGCGGGGACACTGTTATCCCATTGCTGCCTGCAGGTGGGGACACTGTTATCCCATTGCTGCCTGCAGGTGGGATCTGGCGGGGACACTGTTATCCCATTGCTGCCTGCAGGTGGGATCTGGCGGGGACACTGTTATCCCATTGCTGCCTGCAGGTGGGATCTGGCGGGGACACTGTTATCCCATTGCTGCCTGCAGGTGGGATCTGGCGGGGACACTGTTATCCCATTGCTGCCTACAGGTGGGATCTGGCGGGGACACTGTTATCCCATTGCTGCCTGCAGGTGGGATCTGGCGGGGACACTGTTATCCCATTGCTGCCTGCAGGTGGGATCTGGTGGGGACACTGTTATCCCATTGCTGCCTGCAGGTGGGATCTGGCGGGGACACTGTTATCCCATTGCTGCCTACAGGTGGGATCTGGCGGGGACACTGTTATCCCATTGCTGCCTGCAGGTGGGATCTGGCGGGGACACTGTTATCCCATTGCTGCCTGCAGGTGGGATCTGGTGGGGACACTGTTATCCCATTGCTGCCTGCAGGTGGGATCTGGCGGGGACACTGTTATCCCATTGCTGCCTGCAGGTGGGATCTGGCGGGGACACTGTTATCCCATTGCTGCCTGCAGGTGGGATCTGGCGGGGACACTGTTATCCCATTGCTGCCTGCAGGTGGGATCTGGCGGGGACACTGTTATCCCATTGCTGCCTACAGGTGGGATCTGGCGGGGACACTGTTATCCCATTGCTGCCTGCAGGTGGGATCTGGCGGGGACACTGTTATCCCATTGCTGCCTGCAGGTGGGATCTGGCGGGGACACTGTTATCCCATTGCTGCCTGCAGGTGGAATCTGGCGGGGACACTGTTATCCCATTGCTGCCTGCAGGTGGGATCTGGCGGGGACACTGTTATCCCATTGCTGCCTGCAGGTGGGATCTGGCGGGGACACTGTTATCCCATTGCTGCCTACAGGTGGGATCTGGCGGGGACACTGTTATCCCATTGCTGCCTGCAGGTGGGATCTGGCGGGGACACTGTTATCCCATTGCTGCCTACAGGTGGGATCTGGCGGGGACACTGTTATCCCATTGCTGCCTGCAGGTGGGATCTGGCGGGGACACTGTTATCCCATTGCTGCCTACAGGTGGGATCTGGCGGGGACACTGTTATCCCATTGCTGCCTGCAGGTGGGATCTGGCGGGGACACTGTTATCCCATTGCTGCCTACAGGTGGGATCTGGCGGGGACACTGTTATCCCATTGCTGCCTGCAGGTGGGATCTGGCGGGGACACTGTTATCCCATTGCTGCCTGCAGGTGGGATCTGGCGGGGACACTGTTATCCCATTGCTGCCTGCAGGTGGGATCTGGTGGGGACACTGTTATCCCATTGCTGCCTGCAGGTGGGATCTGGTGGGGACACTGTTATCCCATTGCTGCCTGCAGGTGGGATCTGGCGGGGACACTGTTATCCCATTGCTGCCTGCAGGTGGGAACTGGCGGGGACACTGTTATCCCATTGCTGCCTGCAGGTGGGATCTGGCGGGGACACTGTTATCCCATTGCTGCCTGCAGGTGGGGACACTGTTATCCCATTGCTGCCTGCAGGTGGGATCTGGCGGGGACACTGTTATCCCATTGCTGCCTGCAGGTGGGATCTGGCGGGGACACTGTTATCCCATTGCTGCCTGCAGGTGGGATCTGGCGGGGACACTGTTATCCCATTGCTGCCTGCAGGTGGGATCTGGCCGGGACACTGTTATCCCATTGCTGCCTGCAGGTGGGATCCGGCGGGGACACAAGGAAATTTTTATAAACCGCTCCCCTAATTCCAAGGGTTAGGGGAAATCCACCGGTGATCCGCGGGATAATCATTGTGTTCCCCATCGCCTGGGAAGCCGCTATTACGCGCGATGAAATGCTAAACTGAAAATAAAGATGCTGCAAGCAACGACATTAATTTATTGGTATTAAAATCTAGCATTTGAGAAATTAAACAACAATCAGACACCCCGCGAGTACTGCTCAGGGCTGGCGGATCTTTGAGTGCAATCGGACTAATTTAACACAAGGTAATAATGGAGTGCGTATATAAATAAATACTGAAGTAAAATATTGCGGAGCACAGCTGCGAATGCAGAAGTTATTATGGGAATTTCTAGGACTAATATGCTAACAATTATCGGCAGTAATTAAAATAAAAAATAATGGGCGCTGAAGCCACCGAGGTGCTTCTAAACAAAAATTAGCAGTCTGACTGCGCTAAACTGCTTTGTTTATCCACTGCAGGTAACCAATGAGTTGGACTCCTGGGTCCGCTTAATCCTATTTCAGGGTCCGCTCAATCCCATTTCAGGGTCCGCTCAATCCTACTTTAGGGTCCACTAAATCCTACTTCAGGGTCCGCTCAATCCTACTTTAGGGTCCACTCAATCTTACTTCAGGGTCCGCTCAATCCTACTTCAGGGTCCGCTCAATCTTACTTCAGGGTCCGCTCAATTCTACTTCAGGGATCGCTCAACCCTACTTCAGGGTCCACTCAATCCTACTTCAGGATCCGCTCAATCCTACTTCAGGGTCCACTCAATCCTACTTCAGGATCCGCTCAATCCTACTTCAGGATCCGCTCAATCCTACTTCAGGGTCCGCTCAATCCTACTTCAGGGTCCACTTAATCCTACTTCAGGGTCCACCCAATCTTACTTCAGGGTCCACTCAATCATGAAATTTAACGCCTAGCGCTTTGAGCGACTAAAAATGATGCACTAATTCTGCTGACATGAATGAAGTTGTGGTTAAACACGTGCATAGGATAGGCTGCATAAGCAGCTAGGGTTTACCCCCAGGTGCTTAATCATATTCGGCTGCTCATGCACAGAACTCGAACTCAAAAAACGGATGGGTACAACAGATAGCTACACTAAAACAAATATTTTATGAAAAAACATGAAAACTGCGCCAGTAAGGGCAACACAAAAGTGCATGCCGGGCGTTAGCAAACAGGTATGGCTGACACGATAGTTAATACCTGACCGGCTGGCTGGCTACTCTGTGCGGAACTCTGCGGGGTTCAAAAATTAATTGGATTGGCGATTGCGGGCTCGGCAATGAACGACCTCGGGCTGGACGGGCGGCAAGCTCTGAAAATCCTGGATATGAGCTGGCAATCTGGGACTGATTGGCAGAAGGCGGGGAGGTCCTGGCAACTGCGGCTTACCTCAAGTATAGCCTGGGTGGCGTTCTGCTGTTGCGTCTGCATGACCTCCTTGGCGGACTGGAATGACTCTCGCAGGCTGCTGATGACGCCTTCGTACTCTGATGAAGTGGGAAGGGTGAGGGCGACTTGGTGCGGGCTCCATTTTTAGGCTTTTTGGGGCCAGCTCTCCCAGCTATTCGGGGACGGTTTTCTGAGCTATTCGGGGACGGTTCTCTGAGCTATTCGGGGACGGTTCTCTGAGATATTCGGGGACGGTTCTCTGAGATATTCGGGGACGGTTCTCTGAGATATTCGGGGACGGTTCTCTGAGATTTTCGGGGACGGTTCTCTGAGCTATTCGGGGACGGTTCTCTGAGCTATTCGGGGACGGTTCTCTGAGCTTTTCGGGGACTGTTCTCTGAGCTATTCGGGGACGGTTCTCTGTGATATTCGGGGACGGTTCTCTGAGATATTCGGGGACGGTTCTCTGAGATATTCGGGGACGGTTCTCTGAGATATTCGGGGACGGTTCTCTGAGATATTCGGGGACGGTTCTCTGAGATATTCGGTAGGTTCTCTGAGATATTCGGGGACGGTTCTCTGAGATATTCGGTAGGTTCTCTGAGATATTCGGAGGCGGTTCTCTGAGATATTTCAAAGCAAAAAAGGTATGCTCAGCGTCATGCAGCATTACTGGAAGCGCGGTGCCTCACCCGCTTTTTGCTTGTCCAGCGCCCGCCGCAGCTCGTCAATGGTGGCGGACTTTTGGCGCACCAGCGTGGCCAGGTCCGTCACTGTCATCTTGCGCTTGCCAGCATCCTTTCTGCCCTGCTGCTGCTGCTCACTTGCAGACTGGCCACTATCCATCGATTCTGTGGATGGTGTCCGCTTTACATCTGGTGGGCGGTGAGATCAAAGGGTTTATATCTACAACAAAATCCTATGCAGTTATTGAATACAAAATGTAAAGACAAAATACAATACTTGCCAGCAGGGGGACTCATGTAAGCCGCTGACAGTGACTTGACAGGTGGGAACTGTGTTGGCTTGAGCTTGTCAAACAGAGATGCACCCGCATTGGGTCTCTTAGCCATGGGGGCAGCTGGTCTGGCACTCACTTTGTGGCTTAATGTCAAGGAAGTTTAGGCAGAAATAATTAATCAATGTATAATCAACAAAGAAATAATCTTTCTTCTAAAGGAAAGAGTTTTTTCTAGAATTTTTCTTAACAACAAAGGAATAACATAGGCATATTAGAATTCTATCAAATGCTAAGAAATATTGTTTTGTAGGTTTTTATCAACAAGTTAAAATGTCTATTTGTTTTGAAATATCTTAAAAATAAGAACTTATATAAAGCAACTCATTTTGTTAAAGGATTAGACACATGAAGAATGATAACTTTAACTAGGCCTATAACAAGTTGCTAAGCCATATAAAAGAAACAAATCCTAAGGTAGGGACTCCCAGTGAGACTTTGAAAGTTCAAAAAGTATAATATCTTTTGATAAATTATGATATAGCTTGAATGTATTGAGTAAAATGACACTTCGCTTTTGAAATTTGGTCTAGAATTAAAAAAGTTAGAAAAGTTTTTGTGTACAATGCAGTATAGCTACTTTTCAATATAGTTTTGCCATAAGGGCTTGTGTCTGCATTAAAAAACCTGTAATACTAGACTTAAAAAGCAAGACCACCTTTTTAAATATGAATTTTGAAAGACTTATCTTACAATCGATTTAATTTCTATTAAAACTAGATATAAAGTAAAAAATTGTATTTCTAATTCTAATTCTAAAAAATCTTGTTAATACTCGCACTTGTACATCCAGATATTTATAGACTTTACTCATAAGCTACACATTTTATTTTGAACACAAAAAACAAAATATTTAAGTCTGTTGC
Organism: Macrostomum lignano; assembly: GCA_002269645.1. Lineage (NCBI taxonomy): Eukaryota > Metazoa > Platyhelminthes > Macrostomidae > Macrostomum > Macrostomum lignano. The sequence goes on from NIVC01000020.1 coordinate 1,121,011, forward strand.
AAAGGCTCAATCCTTTATATTTTTATTATTATATATCATTTATATTATCCTTTATATTATAATGGCTTATAATTTTTTTGTTATCGTCGCATAAAATCGAAAATCTACAATGATACTTAATGATTTTAACATAGGATCTCTAAATCTTAGCATAAGTTTGCTGTAATAATCACATAAAATCATATGCTCAAACCATTTCAGTTTAGTAAGCTTTTTTACCAGTATTTTTTGTTTTTTGACAGCTTTCTAGAAACCTGGAAAAGTTTTAAAAGATTCGGATACGGATCAACTTAACCGCCGGTCATAAATTAAAATTACTCCAAGTTTCAAGTTTCCTCTAAGTAAATATGGCATGTCGATGCATTTCCTTAAATTGCGTATCCAGTATTAGCTTTTGTGCAGAAACTGTCAAGTCTACTTGTTTAAGACTTACTTGTTCTACTTGTTTAAAACAGTAGCGGATTTAGGCGCAAAGGGCGCACCCCCTGACTCCTGAGAGTTGAGCCTCTAGATATTTTGTTTTTTATAGGCGTTTTATGTTTTCTAAAAATAAACACTCAAAAGTAAAGATACCTTATTAATCTGCGCTCCCCATTTAAAATTTTCTGGATCTGTGCATGGTTTGAAATATGCACATTATCAGACTGGCACTTTGTAGCAAATACAAGCTCACAATCATTTACATATATTTAATATTTCTCCCATTTAAATAATTGTAAACCAGTGAAGATATAGGATCCTCTTCAATGAACATTTGCATAGTATGAACATCCCACTGTCTCTTTGTATCATTTCATTCCATATGTATTAGTATTTGGCATTGGATCCTTTGATGACTAAAAAATAAAGAAGATTATAGTGATGTTAGATTGTTGGTTTGATATAGTCCTATGATTAAAATGACTGCTTTATTTTCTTATATTTTTCTAATGAAGATCATCCAAATTTTTAATAATCAAAAACTAAAGAAATGCCATTGTTTTTATGTTTAAGCCTATTTGATTTTTTAAATAATTCCTTGTCATTGAACTGAACTTGTATATTAAATTTAGTCATATTTGTTATGTTGCTTATAGCTAAGGTTTCTATTAGAATGCTATTATCACTTTGGCAACCATGTTAGACCATTTTATTTAATATCTAAATATATAAATTTAACAAAATAAAGATGTAGCTACTGGCTCATTCCATATAAGCATGGTCGTAACATGACAGGCTATTTTTACTTATAAAATGAAATATAATAATAGAATATACTAAACCAATATTTTAAATGAAAGATAATTTTGTCAAAAATATTTTTATAGAGTTTCATGTAGATATCATCATTAGTATAGATGCCATACATGCGCAACAGTCGGCCGAGTCGGCCGATCCGGCCGACCGATTTGGCGGCCAACCAAGGAAGTCGCAAAAATGCCCACCTGAAAAAAACGCAAAGTAGTAGTACTAAGTAGCTGACGAGGCATTTTGACTTAATAAGACAGTTATAGTTACTCCTGCCGTTTACCCAAAGTTGCGTTAATTTTGCGTTAGGGTTTTTTTTACATGTAAGTCGCATTTTTGGCCAAAAACTACGTCGCATTTTTGTTAAAACTAAGTCGCATGGCCGACCGAATTTTGGAGGTTGCGCATGTATGATAGATGCTATTAAACCTTGAATGGCACTTATGGTCGTAACAACAGGATTTTTGACATATAGAAACTAAAAGGTAAAAGTCTTATAACATTTTTATTTTTGATATTTTGCAATACATTTTTTAAAATTTGACTAAGAACATCTTTAGTAATCATACTCTTTTTGTAGAATATATAAACTCAAAAAGGCAACAAAGATACAAAAGAAAAGGCAGCCTTATGGTCGTAACATATTTTTTCTGTCAATTCAGTAACTTTGAGGTACCAATATATTAAAAATATAATAGATTATTTGGTCACCAATACTTTTATCTGATGATGCAAGTACTATACTTTTATCTATAGTTTGTTTCAACCTTCCAAAGCTTTCTATTTGTTTTTAAAAGGTACACAAACTTAATGATGTCTTTTGCTTAGAAAAATGTCTAAATTTTTACAAAAATGACTTTTTGCCACTTGATAGCATACTAATCTAACATTTTATCATTCATTTATTCTTAGATTGTAGATATTACACATAAAAAACATTTGGTAAAAAAATTGGCTGATAAGGCAATGGCAAGCAAAAATATTGACTTTTTTCTATTTTCCAAAAATGTCCATCTTATATGGAATGAGCCTACTGCTTAATAACTTTCTATGCTGCAAAAATTGAAATTTCCAGTGTATTAATTTTTGTATTTATTATACCATTATTGACTTTCAAACTATTAGACCAAACTAGTAGACCAAATGCTAAACAATTAGACCTAGTATACTAATTTAATTAATTCAACTAGGGCCTATTGCATTTGAATTAAATATAATCTACAAAGCATTTAAGCTAAATTTGGGGCTTAATTTCTTTGTGTACTTTGTAATATATAAAAGTGCTATTGAATTGATCTGCAAAAATTACTGAGTTAGAATTAGGCCTATCAAAGAGCAAATGTACACTTATTTTTGGATCCCTGTCACTTAACAAATATATTTTATAACAATGATAAGCTTAATCACACAAAACTGCAATCATAAATACATATAGGTAATGATGCAAATTTGGCAGAATAGAATATTTAAACAAAACATTAACACTATAAATCTCTATTTTGTATACTACAAAACTGTCCAACAAAGGCAAGAAAGACTTTTATGTGACTTTTGTAGCCTATGATATCATAAAAAATATGGCAATGGTATTAGCAAGGTGCAGTATTGCCAGTTTTTTATCAAAGCTATGAATATACTTCCTCTATATGTAGGCTATGTAGCTGCCAAGTTAAAGCTACTAGGCAAGTAGCTAAAGTTTTGCATCCATATGCAAACAAGTAGGCAAAGCATCTAGATATAGACAATCAGGCAGAATATCCATATGTAGACAAGCAGATAAAGTATCCACATGCAGACAAGTAGATAGAATGTCTATATACAGATAAGTTGCCAGTACATCTTCATATAAACGATGATCCTAATGAGATAATGATCCTGACAGCAAGCCATCAAGGCTATTATTTTAGATACAATTGTCCATGGCTATGTGTTTCACTTTACATAATCAATTTGGTAAAAAAATTCAGTCACAAGGCTTTCAAGAATTGTAAAATAATAATGAAGGACCCAGAATTTATTGTAAGCTTATGGCACTGCCACTCTTACCCAGAAAATAAATTTGCAACATCTAACTATTAGAAATCCTCTATCACTGAACATTATTAGCTATTATTGCACAAAATGTTTATTTTAGTATATGTACTGAATAATAGATTTGGTTTTTTGTGAAATACATATTTTTAAATTTTAATCATACCATGTGTATATATACATGAGTACATATTGATCAAAACATTAAATACTCCAAATTATTTACATATATAATATATATACAATTTCATCTTTACTTATATCAAATTAATCATTAGGCCAATACTCTTGACACATGGAGATATTCTGAAATGCTAGCAAAAAGACCAGCTTTGAAGACAATGCAAATTCTGGATGTTGTGGAAGCAGTACCATCAAGGAAGCATTTCTATGCTACATTTTGGGCCATTTTTGTAGCCTCTATAATATATCTAAAAGTTTTTTAACATATTCTAATAGGCACTAAGGGATAGACATGCCAATTTATATGATACATTCCATATATTAAAAATGATTTTTTGGTATGTATCTTATCTATATGTATCTTATGTATTTTATATTATCTTTTAAATTATTACTTGTTTCTATATATGTATCTGCAATGTATATATGATCTATTATCCAAAGTATTAATATTAAAAAAGAACCAATAGAAATGAAGTCAGGTGCAACTTATAATGAATGCATAAATGCAACTAAGGAAAAGCTTGTATTTTGCAAATTATTAGATAGCAATATGAATATTTAGTTTTTTTAGCAAAAGGCAAACAATAAAGTGTATATGATTAGGGATAAAGTGAGCATACAATCAGATACAAATACATGATCAATGATTAGGGATAAGGTGAGCATACAATCAGATACAAATACATGATCATTTATACAACTCATTAAAAGAATTAAAGCAAAAGCAGACATTTCAAAATCAGTTGTTTAATAGCATATAATGTTATATAAAAGAAATAAAACAATGATAAAACAATGATAAAGTATTATTTATTCATTTAGTGTATAGGAAAATATGTATAAATATACTTGTAACTAAACAAAATATAATTAATATTAAAATAGTTGTCAATAAAAAAAAATCATTTTAATCTATATAGTTAGAAGTTTTTATTTCATTTTATTAAAAGTAAAAAAATTGTTCTTATTGTATAATGTATTTAAGTTTATAATCAAAATATTCTCAGGCATAATTATGATAAAATATTGCATTAAACAAGCTTGGGTAATGTTTAAGGCTTAGTCTATGTAGGCATTGTAGGGTAATAAAAATTGCACTTTTTTTAGTCAAGTATGTACCAAAAATGATCTGTTTATTATCTTTTTTGTATTTAGCTCATTTGTTATTGTTGTTGGTTTGAGTTTGGTGCATGCAGACATGGTTAAGGATCAGCCAATTAGAATAGATTAGGTGGCAACAGCATAAAATTCCACCCCAGTTGCTGAGTCAGTTGAGCTTGAGGAATAATCCATTGGCCCATTTGTTATCAGCCAATCCTCACCTTGAGATCCCTGGGGAGGCCGCATGTCAGGCTTGGGGGAGGCCGAGGACAGGGATTTCTGCCTAGGTACTGGGGCTGATTGATGCAGTGGAAGCTGAGCCCGGCTGAGATGGGCTAAGCAGCTATGATGAAGCCGGAGTGCCTGCAGCGCCAGCAGCTTCAGCAGCTCCGCCGACGCCGCCTTTCAGCGGGCTCGGCCGCATCTGGCATGACGGCAACGAGGCTGACCCGAGTTGAGGAGGAGGACGGCGACAGGGAGAACCCGTTCCGGCCGGGCGGCCAGCTCGCCCAGGAGGCGGCCGGATTCGTGGCGCAGAGCGACCCGGCTTCGCCAGCAGCAGCGGCGGGGGACGCGGCGCCAGCCAGCAACGGCAAGGAGAGCCAGGTGGCCTCGCCGCGGGCGCTGGAGGACACGGTGCGCCTGGTGACCACGCCGGCGCCTGGAGGCGGCGACGGCTTGGCGGCCACCGAAGGCGAGGTTGCGATGGCGCTGAATCGGCCGGAGCAGGCCGAGAAAGTCGAGCTGGGCGGCAGTGGCGGCCGCAAAGGCCGCGGCTGCTGTCTGCTGATGTAGCTGATCGCATAACTTCTTCCACTTGCTCACCAGCGGGCTCGCGATATTAGCGGGTCGGCCCAGCCTCCGAGCTACTTTCGCATCGGACCGAGTGGCCGGCCGTCCAGGCCTCCCCTCTGGTCTCCATGGCAACAGCGGCTACGGCGCGGGTCATTGTAATTAACTAACGGATTAATTTGCATTAAGCTTGATAGAACTGCCTATTTATTGTCTATCAGTTCTCCCTTACTGAATGCGTGGGCTGTCATTAGCCCTGATTCTGCTGCCGTTGCCGAGTTTCCTTGCGCATATCTGCGGCTTCAATCCCCCCTCCCCAACAGCTGCCGTCTCTGTAAGCCATAGGCTTGTGTCCCAGCCTCCCTGACCATCTATTATCTTCACTTCATCATCATCATCTGTCCGGCGGTACTCCCGTGCACTTCTCCTCTCCCCCAGAGATCCTTCATCAGTTTGGCTTCCAGCCTCCCTCTCTCCCATTCCCAGCCACCAAATTCTTATCTAGTATTTTTATAATTAGCAATATTGCCGATTTTTAATTTTGCTTTGCCCCGCCTGCCTGTGCAATATTGGCTGCAAATCTGCAGTGTTTTTAATCGAACAGCCCTAGTCAGAGCCAGCCGCTGTTTTTTGTACGCCGCTTTGCTCTATTCGGATATTTATAAATACAGAAATCATGAGAGCTTCTTGTGCCCGCCATTCTGGCCTTCTGTCTGCCTTGCTAGATTTCTGCCCGACCTTGAAACGTTCTACTGGCTTCGTTGACTCCCACTGTCTGTTACTGGGTGTGCGGCAGGGTGGGGGACAGTCAGGGGGCAGAGTTCGCACCGCCTCCGTGCCAATGCTGCCAGCCCAGTTCATCTTGTCTCTGATCTGCTGCGTGCGAGATCATTCCTGTGCCCTTGAAATGCACTGGCACAATGCTTGGTGCCAAGTCAGCTGGTCCGTCTGCTGCGTTTCCTGCCTGCCTGCTGCTTTTAGGCTGGCTGCCTCAGATAAGTGTCCTATGAGATTGATTTGCCCCCAGATGAGTCTCATGAGATTGATTGAACCCCAGATGAGCATCCTATGAGATTGATTGACCCCCAGATGAGTCTCATGAGATTGATTGACCCCCAGATGAGCATCCTATGAGATTGATTGACACCCAGATGAGTCTCCTATGAGATTGATTGACCCCCAGATGAGTCTCATGAGATTGATTTGCCCCCAGATGAGTCTCATGAGATTGATTGAACCCCAGATGAGCATCTTATGAGATTGATTGACCCCCAGATGAGTCTCATGAGATTGATTGAACCCCAGATGAGCATCCTATGAGATTGATTGACACCCAGATGAGTCTCCTATAAGATTGATTGACCCCCAGATGAGCATCCTATGAGATTGATTGACACCCAGATGAGTCTCCTATAAGATTGATTGACCCCTAGATGAGTCTCCTATGAGATTGATTGACCCCCAGATGAGTCTCCTATAAGATTGATTGACCCCCAGATGAGTCTCCTATGAGATTGCTTGACCCCCAGATGTCTCCTATGAGATTGCTTGACCCCCAGATGAGTCTCATGAGATTGATTTGCCCCCAGATGAGTCTCATGAGATTGCTTGACCCCCAGATGAGTCTCCTATGAGATTGCTTGACCCCCAGATGAGTCTCCTATGAGATTGATTGACCCCCAGATGAGTCTCCTATGGGATTGATTGACCCCCAGATGAGTCTCTTATGAGATTGATTGACCCCCAGATGAGTCTCTTATGAGATTGATTGACCCCCAGATGAGTCTCCTATGAGATTGATTGACCCCCAGATGAGTCTCCTATGGGATTGATTGACCCCCAGATGAGTCTCCTATGAGATTGCTTGACCCCCAGATGAGTCTCCTATGAGAATGCTTGACCCCCAGATGAGTCTCCTATGAGATTGATTGACCCCCAGATGAGTCTCTTATGAGATTGATTGCCCCCCTCCGATCGGTCTCCTATGAGATTGATCGGCCCCAGATGAGCCTCCCAGTGAAATTGCGAGACTCGACTGTCTTTTACCTGAGCGATTGCGCAACTCGCAGTTAGTGTATTTTGGGAAATCCGATCGCAGCGAATGCCAACAACGGGACTGCGGGCACCAGCTGCCTGCTAGAGCTGCTGAGAGCAATCCGGGAGTCTCCGGTCGGTCTGTGTTTGCGCCGCGCTGATCAGCTGTCGGACACGTGTTGGCGGCATTCTCGGTTCCCAGCGGGCTTGCAAAATGTTTGGCTGGGCACCCGGCTGCCAGGAAATTGCTGCCGCTCGCCGAACGGTTAGGGAGGAGACCAGGGATTTCTGGCTCAAGTGGCTGCAAGAGGTCTTCAGTTATCCGCTGGGCATTCAGCTTGGCTTTGGCTGAGGCTGATGCTTATTAGGGGCAGGTCACGAACTGAATTGGACCAACGGTCCTTCGCTTCTATCAGCTTCAGCGATCGAGCTTGCATTTCCAGGTCTCGTGACTGACTTAAATAACTGGGTAGTCTTTAGGACCGTTCAAAGTTAAGATTGCTTGATTGCTTAGATGTGTAGCCCTGCTTGTCTTCTCGCTGGCTGCGGCTTGGCTGTTGCCTGTTCCTGATCATTGACTGCCCCCTAGTCTCATAGAAGTCTTCTATATCCCCCAGATGAGTCTTCTACAAGATTGATTGCCCCCAGATGAGTCTCGTGAGATTGATTGCCCCCAGATGAGTCTCGTGAGATTGATTGCCCCCAGATGAGTCTCGTGAGATTGATTGCCCCCAGATGAGTCTCGTGAGATTGATTGCCCCCAGATGAGTCTCGTGAGATTGATTGCCCCCAGATGAGTCTCGTGAGATTGATTGCCCCCAGATGAGTCTCGTGAGATTGATTGCCCTCAGATGAGTCTCGTGAGATTGATTGCCCCCAGATGAGTCTCGTGAGATTGATTGCCCCCAGATGAGTCTCGTGAGATTGATTGCCCCCAGATGAGTCTCGTGAGATTGATTGCCCCCAGAAAAGTCTTCCTGTTGTCTTCCTGGTTTGGACAAATCATGTACAGTCAAAGCCGAAGTACTCTCGGAGGAAACAGACATGCTCTATTTGGAATGAATGTAGATATTGGGAATTGACCGGTAGTGATAAAAAGCTGAATGCAATTCGCAGCGAATGCTTTTTTGACTGTTGAGGTTCCTAATTTAGCAGTCAGTGCTGAGTATTTGCCGCGAGCACGGGTTGCTGACTGCGTGTTGACTCATCCAGATTGGTATGATTCTTTACGATGGCGCTCCCGCCAGTGCAATTCTTCAACTGGAATCCAGGGCAGGACCTCCGACTCGCCCAATGACTCAGCGCGGCCAGTCATGACCCGGACAGTCCGAACTTTATTCGGGGCTCACTTCCCGAATCAATTTGGTTATTGAGGCGGGCGGGGCTGCACTGCGAAGGTAGGCACTCCTGCTAGCTGAATCAGTCCGCCAGGACCGGCGAGCTCCCGATTCAACTCGTGCGGCTCAACTGCCTCCCCGAGCGAGATTAGTTTCCCACTGCTGCCTTATCTAAATTGCTTTCGCATCCGTCCACCCCCCAGTTTTATCCTCAGAGAGAAAAAGCTTCGCTTTGCGCCCCAACAGAGCAGCCAGGGCCTTGCATTTTTTCTTTCAAAGCGGGTCCAGCAGCTAATTGGGTTAGGCGGTGCCCGTCCTCTTTTATCGCATCTCGCAGACTTTTATCCCCGCCACCGCCGCTCATCAACCAAGCCCGCTCGCATATAAATAGTCTCCGGTCCACTGTGCACTGTAATACTTTACTGCAGGGACTGCGTTGACCCGCTGGAATTGCTTTGAAGTAAATTCGTTCGAGCTTTGCAGGCAGAGGTTGCGGAGGCCGCGACCGGAGACTCAAATTCCTGTCTGTTTTTTTCAATCCCTTCGGAGTGAATTGCATGCAGTGCTTACTAGCGATATGCAGCATGGCATGATGCAATGCATCACAGGATATCTGAGCAATCTAAGCACTAAAGAAATGAAAAATTTAAATATTGGACTAAAAATGCTTCGCGCACTACTTAAAAAGCAGTAGTCACGCCAGAAATGAAATCATTGCTGCTAACGGCCAATCAAAGCTGCTGGACTGCCGCGTGCCTCTAGGCGTAAAGTGGGACAAAAAGCGGAGGGAAACGCTCAGACTCAAGTCAGAAACACTCAGAGCGGAAGGCAATGGCTCAGTTAAGACTCCGCGCCCGCTGCCGCTGCTTCTGGCAGCAGCTGCTGCTTTCGCATTCGCCACCGGACTGGCAATCTGCAGCCAGAGCTTCCTGCGCCCAGACTCCTGCGCTCCGACCGCCTTGGCCAGCGCGGCCGTGAACTTCAGCGGCGCGGTCGGCAGCCTGCTGGCGTGCGCCCTCCGCTGCACCCGCACCGACTGGTGCGCCGCCATGCTGGTGGGAAGAGCGACGACAGCGACTGCGAGCTCATCGATTCAATGCTGTTCTACGAGAGCTGGATCGGGCAGGGCGCCGACTGCCCGGACGGCCTGTACGAGAAGCATCAAGGTGAGACAGTTGGGCCAGGTTCCATAAGGCCGTTAGCCGGTGGGGCATTGTTTGCCCGCCAGAATTTCACCCACGAGAAGATCGACGTTTGCCCAACGCACACTTCCCCGCCACAATGCATAGCTAGATCAATTTTAGCCTAGCCCACAGATACTATATAGTATATATGTAATATTATATAGTATCTGTGGCCTAGCCTAGTTTAGCGTTATGATCAACTAGTTGTTGAAAATACATCTAGTTGGAGCGAGTGTGGGAGTTTTTGTACCTGTAGCTATTAGATGTAGATTAAACCAAGATTGTCTTGATCCAATTCAAGCCCTGATAAATTATATTTTGGACTCAAGGTTTCAAATTACGGGTCATTCAAAAGGCTAAAGTTCATTTAATGTCACCGCGGGTCTCAGCTTGTTAGTGCGCCCGGAATAGCTGGGTTGTTCGGGGTGGCCGCTGTTTCGAACATCTTTCGGGAACCCCTACCAGAACCCAAATCCCGATCCTGAAGTACACAAACTGGATTAACTGAGTCAGGGATCAGACCTAAGCGTAATAAAAAAATTGCGTATACATCTGCTGCGTTATAAAGTGCCGAACGAAGTAGCAAACTTAGCCTCTAGTTTAGCTTAGTGGGCCGGTTAAGTAACGTTTCTCTATTATGGCCTACATGTAGCCATGGAAGAAAAAGGGCAACTGATGATAATAATTGAGTTTCCCAAACCTGCAGGCAACGAGTGGCTGGCATTCTCCAGCTGCGAGCAGAAAGACGTGACTCACAATGCGTCGTGCGGCCGGGCAATGGACAGAAACACCAACAGGGTCTTTTACGATGGCTCCTGCACTCACACCAATACCAGCGCCCACAACTGGTGGCGGGCCAGCCTGCCTCAGCGGGCCTACATCGATCACGTGGTTTTGTACAACCGTCTGCAGTCTTCTGCGGCATACAGGCCCAACAACTTCACCATCAGCCTGGACGGTGCCGTGTTCGCGTCCTACTTCGAGCCCAGGAGCTTCTCAGTGAAGTACTTCGGCTGCAACCGGGTGGGACAGACCGTACAGGTGGACCAGCACTTCTCCGATATTCTAACCCTATGCGAAGTGATCGCCTATGGCAGGTGGTTTCCTTGACAACGCGATATTAACGACCGGCCAGACATTTTCTCCTGACATACCAGCTCTCAATTGTTTTGAGAATTTCTTTGCCATCCATCAGCTGAATTTTTTCTCAAATGCTTCAACTAAGAGCCAATTATTTTTGCATAGCGGCTGCTGCTGCTGGAGTCTGTGAATCAATAAACGCTAAATTTGGCTGCAGCACAGGCATTGCAGCTGAAACTCATGAATTGAATCCATAATTACGTGCATTAATTGGCCGCAGGAGCTTGTGGAAAGCATCTTCCCGGAGGAGTGAGTGGCTGCTGCACGCAGAGCTTGGGAAAAGCATCTTCCCGGAGGAGTGAGTGGCTGCTGCACGCAGAGCTTGGGAAAAGCATCTTCCCGGAGGAGTGAGTGGCTGCTGCACGCAGAGCTTGGGAAAAGCATCTTCCCGGAGGAGTGAGTGGCTGCTGCACGCAGAGCTTGGGAAAAGCATCTTCCCGGAGGAGTGAGTGGCTGCTGCACGCAGAGCTTGGGAAAAGCATCTTCCCGGAGTAGTGAGTGGCTGCTGCACGCAGAGCTTGGGAAAAGCATCTTTCCGGAGGAGTGAGTGGCTGCTGCACGCAGAGCTTGGGAAAAGCATCTTCCCGGAGGAGTGAGTGGCTGCTGCACGCAGAGCTTGGGAAAAGCATCTTCCCGGAGTAGTGAGTGGCTGCTGCACGCAGAGCTTGGGAAAAGCATCTTCCCGGAGGAGTGAGTGGCTGCTGCACGCAGAGCTTGGGAAAAGCATCTTCCCGGAGGAGTGAGTGGCTGCTGCACGCAGAGCTTGGGAAAAGCATCTTCCCGGAGGAGTGAGTGGCTGCTGCACGCAGAGCTTGGGAAAAGCATCTTCCCGGAGGAGTGAGTGGCTGCTGCACGCAGAGCTTGGGAAAAGCATCTTCCCGGAGGAGTGAGTGGCTGCTGCACGCAGAGCTTGGGAAAAGCATCTTCCCGGAGTGAGTGGCTGCTGCACGCAGAGCTTGGGAAAAGCATCTTCCCGGAGGAGTGAGTGGCTGCTGCACGCAGAGCTTGGGAAAAGCATCTTCCCGGAGGAGTGAGTGGCTGCTGCACGCAGAGCTTGGGAAAAGCATCTTCCCGGAGGAGTGAGTGGCTGCTGCACGCAGAGCTTGGGAAAAGCATCTTCCCGGAGGAGTGAGTGGCTGCTGCCCGCAGAGCTTGGGAAAAGCATCTTCCCGGAGGAGTGAGTGGCTGCTGCACGCAGAGCATGTAGCAAAAGAAAACGAGTCAAACAAAGTCGCCAAATGAATTAATAACAAAAATGTCAGCCGCGGCAAGAGTTGGCGCGCGGAGTTGCGCGTCGCCTAAATAATTATTGATTATTGTATTAGTTAAAGCTAGCGAAACAGGCTGCTGTTAGTAGTGATATTTGAGTTGGAAAAACAAGCGAGAACAGGCTTGAAAAACTGAGTTGAAGTTTGAGAGCTGCAAAATCAGGAGGCAGTAAAAAAGGAGAACAGAAGCACCGGTGTAGAAATTTGCAAAAGCGGGGAAATAAAGCCTAAGGATGATGAGTTATTGATAAACCTGCTGTGTGCTGGGCCACCTGACTTGAAGAAAAGCAAAACTGAGCGAAAGGCTTGAAAATCTCGCACAGAAAATGCAACTGAGGGTTTGTAAAGCAGCCAAGCAAAATACTAAGCTGAGGGAAAACATTGAACAGATCTGAGCCAAGTCTGTGTGCTCAGCCCCAGAAGATGGAGTGGTGGCTGAGGCCGGGCCGCAGGCGGGTCTGGCACACGGGGCAGGGGAAGCTGGGCCGGCCCCGGGCCCGCTGCTCCACCTTGCCGATGCAGCTGGAGCAGAACAGGTGGCCGCAGAAGGTGGCCATAAGGTGCTTGCCGCTGGCCGGGAAGGCGTCCAGGGAGTCCAGACAAACCGGACAGCTCGGCAGGTTCAGCGGCTGGTGGCTGCCGTCTGCGGCGCAAGAGGCGATCGGCTCAGCTGCCGCAGCAGCGGCTTCGGGCGATTCCGGCGCCGGCTTGCGGGTGTCGCGAGAGCCGCGCGGCAGGCTGAAGCCCGCGGCCTCCTCGCCGCCGTCGCGCTCCCAGCCGGCGTAGACGCGAGCGTCCTCGGGCTCGGCGCGGGCCGCCTCCTCGGTGTTTTCGTCGCTGTCCAGCACAACCAGCCCGAGGCCCTGCTGAATGTGCACAATGTGCATTCCCTCGTGAACTCGAAAATCGTGCACCACCACGTCCTGGTCCGCGCTGGCCAGGCCGTCGTCGTCCTCCAATGACTCCAAGTCGCTGATGTCGAGGTCGTTGAGGATCATCCGCATGCGCAGCATGTCCCCGGCGCCCCAGTCCGACATGTCCATCGAGTCCACCGTGTCCAGCGAGTCCAGCGACAGCGAGTCCCAGGCCAGATGGAAGCCCGGGCCGACGCTGCCGCCGCCGCTTCCAGCGCGCGCACCGCCGTCGCCACCGCCTCCGCCACGACCGCCTCGTCCGCGGCGACGACGTCGTCGGGCTCGGCGACCGCCGCCTCGGCCGGGATCGACCGCAGCGCTTGCGTCGCCGTCACCGCTGGCTGGCGGTGGCTCCGGCGGTCGAGCTGGCGGCGGCGAAGGTAGTGAGAAATTCGAGAAAACCGGAAACCCGCGCCGCGGCTGCTGTTCCAAATTTCCGCCGCTGCCGCCGTTGCCTCGTCCGCCACGACCGCGGCCGCGACCCCTGCGCGAATTGTAGAACACCTGCGAGCCGATGCCGCCGTCCGGGCTGCCGTCGCTACGACCGACACAGGCGCCGCGACCCCGGCCTCCCCGCTGCCGCGGCTGGCCGCCCCTGCCGCCACCGCCTCCCCGTTGACGGTCAGTCCAAGACCCAAGGCCGCTGCTCCAGGACTGAAGTATTAAGCGAACTTTGCAGCTATTTACACTGTATGCAACACTACAAGTCCGGTACATAGCACTCATACCTACTACTTAAAGTATAACCTAGCGGTTGACATACGCTGGTAAAAGAAAACTCAAACACCAAATCTGGGTGAAAAACTTCAAGCCAGCAGATAGGAAGCAGTGTCTCGTGTATTAAAACTGACATTCAGAAAAAAACAATAATTGAAAAAGTTTTTATAAAAAAAGTTAAACGTGGTCGACAAGCAGAGCGGAGGGCTTCAGAGCACCGGCAAAGGTTAAAACAAACTGGATTGGGGAAGCGGCGAAGTCCTCAACAGAAGACTGCAGACAGCGATAGGCCAGATTAGCACGGCAAGCGGGAATACTTGAGCTGCTGCTGACAAGTCAGTGGGCTGATGGTCCACAGTGAGTGTAGCAACAGAGGCTATGCTAGGAGAGGAGGCTGTGCAATTCAGGGGGCTGCTCTGCCTGAGGAACTGGGAGGCTGGCTGCTTAGCCTGAGGATCTGGGAGGCTGGCTGCTCAGCCTGAGGATCTGGGAGGCTGGCTGCTCAGCCTGAGGATCTGGGAGGCTGGCTGCTCAGCCTGAGGATCTGGGAGGCTGGCTGCTCAGCCTGAGGATCTGGGAGGCTGGCTGCTCAGCCTGAGGATCTAGGAGGCTGGCTGCTCAGCCTGAGGATCTGGGAGGCTGGCTGCTCAGCCTCAGGATTTGGGAGGCTGGCTGCTCAGCCTGAGGATCTGGGAGGCTGGCTGCTCAGCCTCAGGATCTGGGAGGCTGGCTGCTCAACCTGAGGATCTGGGAGGCTGGCTGCTTAGCCTGAGGATCTGGGAGGCTGGCTGCTTAGCCTGAGGATCTGGGAGGCTGGCTGCTCAGCCTCAGGATCTGGGAGGCTGGCTGCTCAACCTGAGGATCTGGGAGGGGCAGCTGCTCAAAAAAGGTAAGATTGGCCCCTTCAGCACGGACTTGCCAGCCAGATAAAGCAGTGCGGTCGCAGAAGCGATGGTCCAATTAAAAGGGCAGTAAACATTTGGAATAATAAAAAGCGACGGTCGATAAACAAAGTGACGCTATACCGTTAAAACAGGCAGCAAGGCTCGGATAGCATCAGTATTCACTATATATGGCATATAACAGCATTGTATTATATATACAAGGGCTAATATAGAGGAACCAAGGTACAATTAGTCCCGATTCCCGGACATCCTGATCGGGGCAACAGGAAGTGCATGAGAAATACTGCACAATAAGCGACAAGGAGATCCAGGTGATGAGAAATTCTGGGAATTAGCAGAGAAACTGGCAGTTGAGCAGCCTGTAGGCGGCATGTATTTACACTGAGAATTCAATGCCTATTGAGTCAGGGCAGCCCTACTGGAACAGCGACACCAGCGCCTTGGCCGCCTTGGCGATGTCAAAGCAACACTGGATCACCCGCTGGGTGCGGCGGCTCAGGTCGGCCGGGGCGGCCCGCGCCCGGCACTCGTGGTCCAGCGTGTCCGCCGCCGACAGCAGCGCGTCCACCGCCTTGGCCTGGTCCTGCCGAGTCTGAGGGGCGGAGATTCAGACAGGTATTAATGAGGGGGAATTAGTTGCTGGGGCGAGGATTCAGACAGGTATTAATGAGGGGGAATTAGTTGCTGGGGCGAGGATTCAGACAGGTATTAATGAGGGGGAATTAGTTGCTGGGGCGAGGATTCAGACAGGTATTAATGAGGGGGAATTAGTTGCTGGGCGAGGATTCAGACAGGTATTAATGAGGGGGAATTAGTTGCTGGGGCGAGGATTCAGACAGGTATTAATGAGGGGGAATTAGTTGCTGGGGCGAGGATTCAGACAGGTATTAATGAGGGGGAATTAGTTGCTGGGGCGAGGATTCAGACAGGTATTAATGAGGGGGAATTAGTTGCTGGGGCGAGGATTCGGACAGGTATTAATGAGGGGGAATTAGTTGCTGGGGCGAGGATTCGGACAGGTACGAGCGTATTAATGAGGGGGAATTAGTTGCTGGGGCGGGGGTTCGGACAGGTATTAATTAGGGGGAATTAGTTGCTGGGCTGGTGGTTCGGACAGGTATTAATGAGGGGGAATTAGTTGCTGGGCTGGGGGTTCGGACAGGTATTAATTAGGGGGGAATTAGTTGCTAGGGTGGGGAAAGCTGAGGTGTCTAGTGCCTATGGTTGGGAGCTAGGATCATACATAACGTGTAAACGGTAAACGGCCCGAAGCTTCATAGCACAGGAGTGTGGCAACCAGCCTACCCTGGGAATGACGGTGGCCATGTGCAGCACTGAGTTCCGAATGGCGGCCGCGCACTCCGGGAAGCACTCGTGATTGCCCTGCCTGGCCGCCTCCAGCAGCTTGTAGATGCGCCCCGTCACTGCTTCAGTCAGCGCCACCACCTCCTCCTGAGTTGGCGCCGGTCCCGGAGCCGGGCGCGGCGCCATAACGGGCTGCTGCGGTGGCGCTGAGGCAGACGGTTTCGCTGCCGGCAAGGCCGAGCGCTGGTGCAGCGGCGGCGGCGCCTGCGGCTTGCGAGTCGGAGCGCCGACCAGCGGAGTGGCGGTAGCGGCAGCCTCGCGCTTGGCCAGGCTGGAGCCGATGATCTCCCGCACCAGGCGGTCGCACTCGGCCTCCTCGTCGGACTCGGGCGGCGGCTGGTCATAGTCAGCCTCGTCCGGCAGCGGCGGCGGCGGGGGCGGCGGTGACGGGTCCGGGTTGCTGCTGTCGCCATTGGCAACGCCGACTTCCAGGGCCGACAGCGACGGCTCGCCAACGTTTTCGTAGAGGGGCGGCGGCGGTGGAGGCGGCGGCGGCTCCCAGCGGGTGGCCGGCGGTGCCTCAGTGTCGGGCCCGATGGTGGTGTGCGGCCGCTGCTGCTGATGCTGGGCTCGCCAGTTCGGTGCCGGCACAGCCGATGAAGACAGTCGAGCGGCTGCTGGGGCGGCAGCTGGGGTGGCAGCTGGGGCGGCGGCTGGGGCAGTTGCTAAGGCAGATTTAGCAGTAGGTGGAGGCAGCTGAGGCGACGATGAGGCGGGAGGCGCAGGGGGCGGAGGTGAGGCGTCCCGCGCCTTGGCCAGCAGTTCAGCGTTCTGCAGTGGGAATAGAATTGGGGTTTCGGTGCAAAACTGGAAAGACCTGGCAATGCCAAGTGACAGACAAAAACGCTGCTTAAGTAAGGAACGCCTCACCTGTCTCTGCAGCATCTCAACCTGCAGCCGCAGGGCTCTGTTCTCCTCCAGCAGCCGGTCGTGAGAAGCTTTTAGCCGAAGAACGTCCTCCTGCGACACCGGGACCTGGGGGAGGGGAAGCGCCACTGTAGTTATTCGTTCAACTGACACGCTGAACCAGCAGATAATACTCATAGTAGTGGTAGAGAAAGCAAAAATTCACCTCTGCGCTCGGCTCGGCAGCCTGCGGCCCGCTGACCGCCGACTCGCTGAGGTCGGACACGCGGCAGAGGCTGCTCTTGGTGGACTCGGAGGTGGCCGCCGCGGCCGACTCGGCCACCGCCTGGGATGCCGCGCCGTACAGGGCGGCCAAAGCGGCCTTGAGAGGGTCGGCAGCGGCCTCATCGGCTGGCTGCGACTGCGGCGGTGGCAGAGGAGGCGGAGGCGGCGGCGGGGCCGGATTCGGCTGCTCAGGCTCTTCACGGTCGGGAGCCGCTGAGCAGGAGGCGGCCTAAGTGCGGGATTAAGGGTGTTTGAGCAGTCAGTTAAAGGCACGGGGGCGACTCTCTCAGAGAACACTCTCAGTCCATTGCGGTAATCGCACGATAAGCCCCAGGCCAGTCCACGACACAGTCAAGTCGCCTCAGAGTGGCTGGAGTCACCAGTGAGTTGCTTGCAATGACTCTAGCGACTCTTGTCACGGTATCGTCTTCAGCGGGAATTTTCGCGCTCGAGCCTCAAATGAATGCGGCCGCGCACAGAATCGAACCTTTGGCGCAAGAGTCGGACGTGTCACCCCTGAGCTTCCCCCTGAGCGGCTCACTTGTCTCTGCCTGTTTGGGTTGATGCTGGCGTACTCAGAATCAGCTGGCACGATGTCGTACACCGGATCCTCGGACAGGCCGTTGTCCAGGCTCCGGGACATGCCACCAGAGGCGGCGCCGGAACCCGAAGCGAGCGTGCGAGACGGCGAAGATTCGAGAGCTGGCGCCGGCGCCGGTGGCGCGGAGTTCGGGGGGTCGGCAGAGTGCCGGGCGCAGAGGCTGGGCGCGACACCGCTCCGCCTGGCGGCCTCCTCCAGGGCGTCGCCGAGCAGCACGCCAAACTCGCGCACGCTGAGGCGGCCAAGTTTCTGCCTGCCCTGGTTGCGCGTGGCCGAGTAGTGCGGGTTGAGCGGCAGGAACAGGAGTTCAAGGCCCGCGACAGCCTCCGCGCCCAGGCGGTCACGCAAGACGCGGTTGCTGTCGCGCCGGTCCAGCTCGTCGTAGGCGTCGCGGAGCAGCTCCTGGGGTGAGGCGGTTGGGGAGGTTCGGCTGACTGAGAATCTGGGAGGCTGACTGCTCAGCCTGAGGATCTGGGAGGCTGGCTGCTCAGCCTGAGGATCTGGGAGGCTGGCTGCTCAGCCTGAGGATCTGGGAGGCTGGCTGCTCAACCTGAGGATCTGGGAGGCTGGCTACTCAACCTGAGGATCTGAGAGGCTGGCTGCTCAACCTGAGGATCTGGGAGGCTGGCTGCTCAGCCTGAGGATCTGGGAGGCTGGCTGCTCAGTCTGAGGATCTGGGAGGCTGACTGCTCTGCATAAGGATCTGCGAGGCTGGCTGCTCAGCCTGAAGATCTGGGAGGCTGGCTGCTCAGCCTGAGGATCTGGGAGGCTGGCTGCTCAGCCTAAGAATCTGGGAGGCTGGCTGCTCAGCCTGAGGATCTGGGAGGCTGGCTGCTCAGCCTGAGGATCTGGGAGGCTGGCTGCTCAGCCTGAGGATCTGGGAGGCTGGCTGCTCAGCCTGAGGATCTAGGAGGCTGGCTGCTCAACCTGAGGATCTGGGAGGCTGGCTGCTCAGCCTGAGGATCTGGAGGCTGGCTGCTCAGCCTGAGAACCTGGGCGGGACTCCTCCATTTACAGAGCTCGCCTCCCAAACCTGGAACGCAGAGGCCGGCAGAGCGGCCAGTCGCAGCCGGGCGTCGCCCCCGTCGATGCCGCCAACGCTGTCCGCAGCGGAGCCGGACTTGGGCGGCAGCAGGAAGTGGCCACCGGGCGAGTCGGCGGTCCGATGGTCAGGTACGCGGGCGCAGAGGAAGTCGGCAAAACGGTCGGACAGTTCGTAGCGGGCCTCCACCAGCAGCAGCGTCAGCTCGGGCAGCTGCGGTGGCGCCTCGGCCAAATCCAGCGCGGTGCGGCCGGCTCTGTCCCGCAGCTCCGGGTCGGCGCCGAACACCAGCAGCAGCTCCGCTTGCAGCGGCTGCCGCTCCTGGGCGGCCACGTGCAGCGCGGAGCTGCCCTTCTCCGGGTGCAGGTAGTTCGGGTCGGCGCCACGGGCCAGCAGGCGGAACGAGATCTCCACGTTGGGCGTCCTGACGCTGGCGTGCAGCTGCTGGCTGGCGTCGGAGGCCTCGGCAGCGGCCTCCTTGGCGGAGTAACGCTTGCAGAAGGCCTGCTTCTCGTACTTGCGCTTGATGAAGTCGGCCTTGGTGGGGCTGCGGAATCGGCGCTGTGTCCGTTAGAATTTCTAGCTTTTAAATGGAATTTAGAGGGAGCAACTCACTGCACGGGATCGCCAGGGCGGGGCTTCCGCACGCTGTCCTTGCCGCGCTGCTTCTCCAAGATTGAATACTCCCAGAACTTGTTGGACCCGCCAGCCACAACCTGCCTGACCATCTGGAAATGCAAATGGCGTTTTTAAGCGCAATGGGAGCTTGAGTGAGTGGTTGAGGCATTGGAGGGACACGGGTGCAGTGCATTGGAGGGACACCAGGGGGGCAGTGCATTGGAGGGACACGGGTGCAGTGCATTGGGGGACACGGGTGCAGTGCATTGGAGGGACACGGGTGCAGTGCATTAGGGGACACAGGGGTGCAGTGCATTGGGGGACACGGGTGCAGTGCATTGGGGGACACAGGGGTGCAGTGCATTGGGGGACACGGGTGCAGTGCATTGGGGGACACAGGGGTGCAGTGCATTGGAGGGACACAGGGGTGGCAGCAGTCAGCACACATACTGGCACAAGGATAAGCAAGCCTTTTTACCTTGATTTGCGTGTCCCGCCACCTGTGGTGGGTGAGCGACTTCACCTGTGACACATGGCGGCCCAGGCTGCGGTGCACAGAGCTGCAGTCATTGCACAGCAACACGCAGCAATTCAGCGATGCCCAGGATGGACCTGAGATATTAGTGATGATGGACAGTTCAGTCAAATGTAAAGAAAAAAATAATAATCCTCATTGACAACTTTTAAGGTTGTTTATACCCTTAACAATGTGGAAGGCATTCTTGTTCTTATGTGAAAAAATGAACTTTCAATGCATTTTAAATCTGGTGCATTTCGTATTTTCATATTTTTGTTATAATTATAAATGAACCAAAAATAGTATAAATAGACCAAATTTTAGCCAGAAGACCAACTTTTGAAGCCTTAACTTCTCCTTGACTATAGCTTCTAGTTAATAAGAAAGCACTGTATTCCAAATAAATCTTGAGAATCTTTTTTGACTTGGTTGATATATTTTAATAAAGGAAGTAAAAGAAACATACCGTATATATTACTACTAAGTAGAATCATAAGGATCAGAAGGAAATCAGAAGGAAATGAAGTAGATCTTGGAGAATACCTATAGAATACCAGAGGCCATGACCCTCTAATCATTGGAATGCCTAGGACTGGAAGAAATATACATGCAGTACATATAAATAGTGACAATAATAATTATTCAGCTTTCCCATAGTGGTGCGGGCTATTTGCTCAAGGTTTTTTAAGTGAAAGCACAAGCCTAAACAATGTACTTGTAATCTCTGCTCATTTACTTTGAAAATTCTGCCCATAATATGCCCCTTGGACTGTACAGTAAACATTTGTTTGTTTATCTCTTACATCAATACAAATAATAGAAAAGTCATTGATATAAGTTACAGTTATAGACAATAGGCTATTTTTTAATTATAGCTTTCATTTAAAACTAGGATGTCACATAAGTATTAAGACTGATATTTCCTTCTCCAAAATTCATTCCAGGGTCCCTACAGAAGTTTTTTCTAGGGAATCAGATTCCTTAATTTATATTACTATACAAAATTAGAGCAAAGTAATGTTTTGGCAAAGTTTTGTAATGTTGTGGCAAAATTATTTTTTTGAGAACTTTTTTCTTTCAAAGACATATTGCTTTGTATTTTAATAATTTCTGAACTCACAATAAGAGAATTTTCTACTACCCAATGACAATTTGGACTACTTTGTTGAAATCACAATTTTTTATTTATTAGATAAAGCTGTTTCCTATTTGTTACTTTAACTTTTCTTTTGCTTCTTATTAGTTACTTTTAAGGTAGGAGCAGTTTTCAAAATAGACAGCTATGTGCCAGTACGAGGGCTGCTTAATAAGTTCGCGGAAAACCAAACTTATCTTCAAGCGAATCAAACAAAATTTTATGAACTTTTTCCTTCAGATATTGGCACCTTTCACACAAATTTTCAGCCAGTTTGGCCAAAATGTTGCGACGCAGTGGCCGAGGAAGTGATGAAACCCCCGCTCCAGTGCTGCGCCTGACTGAGCGTGACAGGCGAGTCGCAATTCTGGTCCAATTCCGGCTTGGCCTGTCTGCCTCCGAATGCTTGCAGACGCTTCAAAAGGCCCTTGAGAGTGAAGCCCCATCCCAGACGATGGTGTACAAGTGGTTCAGTCGATTCCGCTCTGGCTGTCTAGAGCTGGACGATGATGAACGTGAAGGCCATCCAAATTCGTCCATCTTGGACACAACTGTGGCCAGTGTCCGAAAGCTGCTCGATGCAGACCGCCGAGTGACGATTTGGGAAATCGAAAAACATGTCGGGATTTCGGATTCAAGCGTCATTACTATCTTGCACGATCACCTCGGCATGAGGAAGGTGTCAGCTCGCTGGGTCCCTCATCAACTGAAGCCGGCTCAGATGCAGGCCCGCGTGGATTTTGCGAACTTCATGCTCGACAAGTTCGACGCAGGCGCCTCAAATTTGGTGGACGGCATCCTCACAGGTGATGAAACGTGGGTGTACTTTTATGATCCCGAGACAAAAGTACAGAGCAAGCAGTGGGTCGCCTTTGAGGAGGATTCGCCCTTGAAATTTCGTCGCGAGCGAAGCGTCGGCAAAGTGATGGCTGCGGTGTTTTTCCGTCGGTGCGGAATTCTGCCGCCCGTTCTGCTCGAGGAGGGAGCCACAGTGACTGGCAGCTGGTACTCCAGTGTCTGCCTGCCGCAGGTGCTGGAATTCCTGCGTCGAGAGCGGCCAAAGACCAAAGATCGCGGCATTTTCCTGCACCACGACAACGCGCCCGCTCACAGAGCCAGTGTCACGCAGCAGTTCTTGGCATCAACTGAGCTGACTCTGCTGCCGCATCCGGCCTACTCGCCCGACCTCGCGCCTGCAGACTTCTTTCTCTTTCCGAAGATCAAGAAAAATCTGAAGGGGAAGCACTTCGACACTCGTGAGGAGCTGGAACAGGCATTGAATGTGGAGCTGGAAGCCGTCACAAAGGTGGAATTGAGGGACTGCTTTGCGGCGTGGTTTCATCGGATGAAGAAATGTGTTGATCTGGCTGGGGACTATGTTGAGAAGTGCCATTAGGTTGGGCTAAGTGTGTGTAAAATTTCACGACTGTGCGATAACTATAAGTATGTTTTTCCGCAAACTTATTAAGCAGCCCTCGTACTGCAGTTGCCAAGTACAAGTTAGCAATTTGTCTATATTTGAATTTGTACTGTTTACTAGAGGTTGGACGGGATTGAAATCTTCGGGCAGGATTGGGATTGGGAATAATTTTTTTCTCGGGATTGGGATTGGGATTTGGGAATTGGGATCAGGTCTTTTAGTGTATTGTCCATGTAAAGTTAAACAAAATTGAGAAAAGATTGTTAAGATCAAGAAGTAAAACATAACAAAATTGATATAAAGTTTTGTAACCAACAAAGTAAATAATATAACGAATACAAGTTAAAGCAAAATACCTTCAAGTAATCACTAATTCTATAAATTATTAATCGAAAGACCTGTTCCTGAATCTTGAGTTTTTTATGGTCGGGATTTCTGGTCCCGCGGGAATTCAATTTTCCTCGGGATCCCATGCGACCTCTACTGTTTATTTTATCTTGTCTTTTGGTCTTCTAGTTAAGGTCTTTAGAATAGGTTGTATTGAAATTATGATCTCTTAAAATTTTAAGGCTAACTAAATATACTAAAAACACTATTTGATTTATTATTAAAAGTTTGATTTATTTAAAACAATTTTAAGGTGATTGTCATTTGACATTTCAATTAAAATTATCATATAATGAATTGCTAAAATACCAATATAATGCACTTAAATATAATCAACAAAAAATAATAAGCTCAGATAATTAAGACCTCAAGATTGGATTACTTGCTCTAAAATTTCACATAATTAATAGATTATATTACACTACAACAATATAATAGTTATAACTTATATGTTATTATTATCAAAACAACAAAAAAATTTAATGTACCATTTAAAAATATTTAAATTAAACCAGATAAGCAGTATATATTTGATGCTTAGCTCATAAATTTAGACACATACATACAATGAATTACACAACAGCAATTGGATTGTAGAGAAAATAGTTTGACTTACTTAAACTACCACAATCTGCACATTCATCTTCCAATTGATTTTGTCCAGAGATGCTCATTTTGATTAAGTATCAATCACGGCTAAAATAGTCGTGCTAAACAAAAAACTAGTGGCCTAGGACGAGTAGATAGTCAAATTATAGTCAAATATATTTTTATAGTCAAATATTATTTGGTTGATAATCAAATTATTATCAACATACATAGTTCTAACACACAGGGTTTAATATCATATCATTACCTACAGTTACAGTTATAAATGAGATTTGATTAGTTCAACACCAAGATAAATTAAAAACTAAAAGTTCAATTCAAGCTAAACCCTGAGGCGTCGACGATTTCGATAGATATAAAGAAAAATAACACAAAGCTTAAGTGAATAAAAACCCATGCGTTCTAAGAAAGTGAGTCATATCTTGATGACTTGAATTTTGATAACCCGTAAGCTACTATGTAGTATAACACAAAGAAACACTGAATCAGCCCAAAGTCTTTTTAGACCCTAAAATTGTGTTGAATTTAGGATATTTATTTGTAACGGTATATTTATTCAATTATTCTATACGGCTGTGGATCTGAGTTTTTCAGGGCATAATACGTATAGCTTAACTCTGCTAATTTATTTCTTAAATAATGCTATCAATGCGTATGCTTGGCTTAAAAAATTATGGGACCAATTGTAATTGTCTTCTCCACAAAACCTTTTGTTTTACAGGGATCTTTAAAGCTTTCAGTCTGCTTTCAATAAAAATACTAAGGACTACTCCCCTAGTCCTTAATTGTTACCAACATTTTTACTCAAAGCCTTAGTGCTTTTAGGACGGGAGACTCGTTTCTTAGAAAACATTTTGGGCCTGATCATAAGAGAAAAATATGCACTGCGAAGACGAGAAATTTTCAAGGCAAGGTGGTCGTGGAGTTGGCTTGTGTCATATAGTTATACCGTGATGGATTTTTGATTCAAAATAAAATAATTATGGCATTTAGCCAAAAAAATCGATCTGCTTTTTGGGTAAATGATAATTTTCTCGGGGTCCCGGCATTTGGGTTTAAAAGTTGTATCATTATTATTATTATCAATTTATGCCATGTGGTTTACTTTTCAGCTAGGCTTTGGAATGGAAGGCTTAACGCTCGTTCACACCGTCATCAAATGAGGCCACTTTTCGCGTGATCAAGTGGCTTCTGTAGATTTTTTTGTCGCTTTGTTTATCGGTCGTGTGAGTTGATGGCTCATTTGATGGCGGTTTGAATGCAGATAGCATTTAATTATCTACAAGTGATTCTTATTGTTTATGTCAGGGCGCTTCTTCGGCCATTGTATAACATGTGAGGAAGAATTAACCAAAACTGTTGCTTTTGCATTATTGTTGAATATAATTAAAAGAGCAGACACCACGAGAAGTGGATTATACATAGCATTCGATTGATTGACGGCGGAAAATATCAGATCAGACCGTGAAAATTGAAAGGACAGAAGAAACTTCCAAGTGTTTAGAAACATGTTTCAATATTTTTCGCTCATCGAGTCATCGCTTGTTGTATGCGAAATGAATAGATCAGGATACGGTTATGAAGTGCTTCTGAAGAATGACCATACAGGACATCCGTTAAAACATTCCAAATAATATAGGGACGAAGCAGAAAACCTCAGACCGTTACAGAAAGCGGTCGGATTTAGGCAAGAAGCGAGTGTGCTAAGTGTGTCTGAATCATCTTATTGAAAGACATTTTACCAGGCGCACAGCATCGCAGTCGCGCAAGCCGTGCGAATTCCACAGAAGCGCCTTTTGGCTACATCTGTCTGAAATCTATACCTTTGCCAGATAATTCTGCAAGCGACTCGGCTGAACACATTGCACGCTGCATGAGTCACGGCAAGCTGCCGAAAGATCTGTATTAGCGATGACGATTCGCTTCGCAAAAGCTTCCGCTGCGAATTTGTGTAGTGGAAGCTATCAGCTATCAGCAATGCTGCATGGAGTGGGTGGGCACGGGTGAGCCACTGCTGCAGAGTGTTATACATGCATAAAATTGGATTCCGTTACACACCGCTCTAGGCAGCTTTTATTCGGTACTTGAGGGCCTGAATTAGCCTAAGCTCCTAACAGCCAACTATCTGAGCCAGGTGCTCAGCGATCCTCAATTCTAGAGAAGTTTTCTGCTCGCGACACCTTCAATACCCTCCGCTGGGAGTTCCTTCGCTGTCTGCGAGGAGACAGAAGATTCTCAGCGCGACGCGATCGACAGCTGCTGACCTGTACTCTGGACGTCTGTCCACTGGCTCCGGCTCTCAAAGTCTCTATAAAAACTCCGAGTACTCCACTCAGGCCAAGCACTTGGCGGGGCAGCTCAGCTAACTGTAAAACCCAATAGCTAGTTGGTGAGCTTCAGGCAGAAAGCCATGCGCGAGATCGTGCACATCCAGGTTGGCCAGTGCGGCAATCAGATCGGCAGCAAGGTGAGCCAAATATCCTTTGTTCCAATTTACGAGTAAATTGCTGCTTCATCGCAACTTTATCTGAATTTGCTGCCGCTTATCCCAGTTCTGGGAGGTGATCTCCGACGAGCACGGCATCGACAGCACCGGCACCTACACTGGCGACGCCCCCGACATTCAGCTGGCCAGGTCCAGCGTCTACTACAACGAGGCCAGCGGCGGCAAGTACGTGCCGCGGTCCGTGCTGGTGGACCTGGAGCCCGGCACCATGGACAGTGTCAGGTCCAGCCCGTTCGGCCAGCTGTTCCGGCCGGACAATTTCGTGTTCGGACAGAGCGGCGCCGGCAACAACTGGGCCAAGGGCCACTACACGGAGGGCGCCGAGCTGGTGGACTCCGTGCTCGATGTGGTGCGCAAGGAGGCCGAGGGCTGCGACTGCCTGCAGGGCTTCCAGCTGACCCACTCGCTGGGCGGCGGCACCGGCAGCGGCATGGGCACCCTGCTGATCTCCAAGATCCGCGAGGAGTACCCCGACCGCATCATGAACACCTTTAGCGTTGTGCCATCGCCCAAGGTGAGCCTCCTGTGTACTTCAACGATAGGTGAATGAGTTGTCGTTCAAACGTTTCAGGTTCAATATTAGGCATCTAGAATCATAACAGAATATTTTTGGCAGAATGAAATTTATCAGGCTGTAAAACGTTTCAATAATTTACTATTTTATACGTGTAAGTCCGGCACCTGTACCATGGGCTATTGAAATAAAAGCTAATTGCGAGGAACTTAGAAGCAAAAACCTAAAAACTCAACAACCCTGTCCAACTGCAGGTGTCGGACACGGTCGTCGAGCCCTACAATGCCACCCTGTCGGTGCACCAGCTGGTGGAGAACACTGATGAGACTTACTGCATCGACAACGAGGCCCTCTACGACATCTGCTTCCGAACGCTGAAGCTGTCTAATCCGAGCTACGGCGACCTGAACCATCTGGTGAGCGCCACAATGTCTGGCGTGACCACCAGCCTGCGCTTTCCGGGCCAGCTAAACGCCGACCTGCGCAAGCTGGCAGTGAACATGGTGCCGTTCCCGCGGCTGCACTTCTTCATGCCCGGCTTCGCCCCGCTGACCAGCCGCGGCTCCCAGCAGTACCGCGCCCTCACCGTGCCGGAGCTCATTCAGCAGATGTTCGATACGAAGAACATGATGGCCGCCTGCGACCCTCGACATGGCCGCTACCTCACGGTGGCCGCGATGTTCCGCGGCAGAGTCTCCATGAAAGAGGTGGACGAGCAGATGTCCGGTGTGCAGAACAAGAACAGCGCGTACTTTGTGGAGTGGATTCCCAACAACTGCAAGACCGCGGTGTGCGACATTCCGCCGAGGGGTTTAAAAATGTCGGTGACTTTTGTTGGCAACAGCACGGCGATCCAGGAGCTGTTCCGGCGCATCGGCACGCAGTTCTCGGCCATGTACCGGCGTCGGGCCTTTTTGCACTGGTACACCGGCGAGGGCATGGACGAGATGGAGTTCACGGAGGCCGAGAGCAACATGAACGATCTGGTGTCCGAGTACCAGCAGTACCAGGACGCCACGGCCGAGCCGGATGGCGCAGACGAAGAAGAAGAAGGTCAAATTGCGGACTAGTGACGGTCGCAGCTTTACTTCAAGTTTTATTTGCTTCTGATGGTGTCAGTGGTTTCTATAAGGAAACGGTCGCCATACCGTTTCCCATGCGTTTTGATTAACAAATTCTCGATATAGTACTTCGGCCACCTGCTCAATAGCTGCCCTCCCTGATATCCGTATGGCCTCCAGCTTGTGGCAAGGAGTCCGGTATAAACTGAAGAGCTTTTTGAAAATCCTGCCCGTGCTGTACCTTTTTGGTTTCTGGCATCTGTGAGTGACATTCCTCTGTCCTACAATGCTGTCCCTTCGAGTCTTTTACGAAATCCAGTAAGCCTCCTCC
Organism: Macrostomum lignano; assembly: GCA_002269645.1. Taxonomy (NCBI): domain Eukaryota; kingdom Metazoa; phylum Platyhelminthes; family Macrostomidae; genus Macrostomum; species Macrostomum lignano. Next base: position 1,149,084 of record NIVC01000020.1, read on the forward strand.
CCCCCCCCCAATGTTGGCGCTTTTGATTTGCCCTGCTTCTGAAGCGTAGGCGCTGTCGAGCTGTCGGATGCGGCATCCCCTCACTCGCTTTGTTTGGGTTGACTTTGTCCGTTTCTGCTTCTAAATTAATTTAAAGTTGGGGATTATCCACAGTCTTCAATAAATTTCAATCTGCTTCGAGACTTTATTTAGCGTTCCATTCAGTTCATCTTCACGACGCTCCTGTGTGTCGGTGCATCGATGCGTCTCTGCGACAGGTCGGATGGGCAGTTTTCTGGTTCAACTCATTCATTTGACGGCCTTCAGCTGTTGCAAGAGATGCCTGCAAGCTGTCTTGGTTGCAAGATGTGTCTTGGTTGCAAGATGTGTCTTGGTTGCAAGCTGTCTTGGTTGCAAGCTGTGTGTTGGTTGCAAGATGTGTCTTGGTTGCAAGATGTGTCTTGGTTGCAAGCTGTGTGTTGGTTGCAAGATGTCTTGGTTGCAAGATGTGTCTTGGTTGCAAGCTGTGTCTTGGTAGCAAGCTGTGTCTTGGTTGCAAGATGTGTCTTGGTTGCAAGCTGTCTTGGTTGCAAGATGTGTCTTGGTTGCAAGCTGTGTGTTGGTTGCAAGATGTCTTGGTTGCAAGATGTGTCTTGGTTGCAAGATGTGTCTTGGTTGCAAGCTGTGTGTTGGTTGCAAGATGTCTTGGTTGCAAGATGTGTCTTGGTTGCAAGCTGTGTCTTGGTAGCAAGCTGTGTCTTGGTTGCAAGCTGTGTCTTGGTAGCAAGCTGTGTCTTGGTTGCAAGCTGTGTGTTGGTTGCAAGCTGTGTGTTGGTTGCAAGCTGTGTGTTGGTTGCAAGCTGTCTTGGTTGCAAGATGTGTCTTGGTTGAAAGATGTGTCTTGGTTGCAAGATGTGTCTTGGTTGCAAGATGTGTCTTGGTTGCAAGCTGTGTGTTGGTTGCAAGCTGTGTCTTGGTTGCAAGCTGTGTCTTGGTTGCAAGCTGTGTGTTGGTTGCAAGATGTGTCTTGGTTGCAAGCTGTGTGTTGGTTGCAAGCTGTGTGTTGGTTGCAAGCTGTGTGTTGGTTGCAAGCTGTCTTGGTTACAAGATGTGTCTTGGTTGCAAGATGTGTCTTGGTTGCAAGATGTGTGTTGGTTGCAAGCTGTGTGTTGGTTGCAAGCTGTGTCTTGGTTGCAAGCTGTGTCTTGGTTACAAGATGTGTCTTGGTTGCAAGCTGTGTGTTGGTTGCAAGCTATGTGTTGGTTGCAAGCTGTGTCTTGGTTGCAAGATGTGTCTTGGTTACAAGATGTGTCTTGGTTGCAAGATGTGTCTTGGTTGCAAGATGTGTCTTGGTTGCAAGCTGTGTCTTTGCAAGCTATGTCTTGGTTACAAGCTGTGTCTTGGTTACAAGATGTGTCTTGGTTACAAGATGTGTCTTGGTTGCAAGCTATGTGTTGGTTGCAAGCTGTGTGTTGGTTGCAAGCTATGTCTTGGTTACAAGCTGTGTCTTGGTTACAAGCTGTGTCTTGGTTGCAAGCTGTGTCTTGGTTGCAAGCTGTGTGTTGGTTGCAAGCTGTGTCTTGGTTGCAAGCTGTGTGTTGGTTGCAAGCTGTGTCTTGGTTGCAAGCTGTGTCTTGGTTACAAGATGTGTCTTGGTTGCAAGCTGTGTCTTGGTTGCACAAATTCACACATACTAAAAAGCTCACAGCACCAGCACAGCCGTCATCGAAGGCACATGAGCAAGTGTAAATTTGCAAGCTGTCAAGAAACGGAGAATTCCGCTGATAAGTTATTCTTGAAAGATGCTGAGACTCACGATGGCTCTGATTTTCACAAAAACAAAGTAAAATACTGATTGGAGCGCCTCACCCTTGATGTTGCTGGCAGGTACGAGCTAGCTCGGCTCGCAACGTTAAATAACTAAATATTTTTGTCATTCCTCTGCCAAAAAGTATAATTTCCAATTAAATTTCAATTTATTATCTATTTCAAAAAGGACAAACCCATTTTGTATATTGCTGACTTAAGAGCTCAAATAAATTATAGCGGAGTTGATAATGCGAGTACTCAGTTTAATGCACTTTTCCAGGCTGACAAAATTCTTTTCAGGTAAACAATGAATGAAATTTTGTCGCAAATTTTCCATAGTCGATTGATCCATTGGTTATAGTCAAACGGGCACCAAATTAGTGTTCAGTTCGGTGAGTCAGTGCATTTTTGTAAAAAAAATGGTGGTAGCAAACGGTATCAGCTCATTGAGCGCATCTTCATGTATTGCATACGACATCCTGCCTCTCGACTGCTCGGTCTTGTGAAGGTGGAATAGGGCTGTGAGTGAAGTAGCATGGAGAAGCGGTAATCTGTGTTTGGCGTTCTCCATGACTGAAGGAACACTATGGATTAACACTAAGGACCGAGACTCAACGAAAACTTCACGTGGCAAGATTCCACCAGTTCCTCAATGAGAAGGGGCTCTGCCAGGAGTTTGAGCTGTACCGGATCGATTCCTAAACGATTATCTGAGGCTTTTCTATTCGTCTCTTCGAAAGTAGGGTAAAACATACTACGCACTGAAGTTTCTCATCTGTTTTCGAGTGGCCATTCACCGGCACCTGGAATCCCCGTCCGTAAATCGCCAGGTGAACATCATTACCGGAGAATCATTACCGTAGGAGCAAAGTTACTCCTTCGTTGCTTTTGTTGTTTCTAGTTTTCATGGTTCGATTCTTTTCTATAGCCAAATGCTTCCGTTAATTTTCCAGGCAACAATTTAAAACCACCGGCAAGCAACTGGGTTGTTGCCGAAAGTCTTACACTGCCGAAAACCATAGACCAAAGGGTACAATGCAAAGAATCAGCGGTCGCAGCACTTGACAACGAATTGTCTATGGCTCGCGCCGGAGACAACCGTTGTCACGCACTGGGACCGCTGATTGTAACACTACAAGAGCAACTTCCTTCTCGGCTGCTTATCCTTGTATTGCTACTATTCTATGAAATCAAAAGTCAATCTCACTCCCCGATCTTCGGATTTCCACACACTGACTCGGCAGCGAGTTAAATCCTACGGGGGATTATTTTTAACTTTCATCAGCCAAATTGACCATGGATTATTTCAGATGAGCAATCCATAGTATTCTTTCATCCCTGGGCGTTCTCGAACTGGTTGCCTATGGCAGCTGTATCTATTATAAGTCCACGAAGCCTCCCACTCAGCAGTTTGCGATTGCCGCTGATTGGCTGCCCGATGACACTGGGCTCCGCTGTGCTGCTTCTAAAGCTGATCTGAGCCTCTCCTGGCTGCTGCCTGCTCGACTCTCATCACCTGCCGCTGCTCCCTCTGGCGCTCTGACACTGCAGATGCTGCGACTCCTCTCACTCTTCGCTGTCGCCCTCGCGCTGCTGGCGGCCCAGGCCTCGGTGTCGGCCTCCCCAGTCGGCAAGCGCTTTCTGTTCTGGCCCTGCCTCGGCTGGGGCGCCGGCTGCCAGCAGGAGGAGGCGGACGCGACGGTGCCGCACAAGGCTGGCGGTGGGCATCGACAGAGCGTCTTCTTCCGCAGCAGCTGGTACCCGGGAGTGAAGCGAGGTCGTGGAGGTAATTTTGATAACTCACTTTCTATGAATTTCGATCAATTTTTTCTGCTTGGCAGACAAAAGCCATCAATAAGCAGAGTGAGCTTTGTGGCCGTAGATCCCCATCAGGCTGTCCTGTGAGAGCTTGCGAATTTCCAATTTAGAAGGCCTATCACTTCTGAAGAGGATCGGCTCTACAGCGCTTCGTAAAAAATCCCTTAAAAATCAATAAATTCATGCTTGATGAGCTCATCTGCCGATGCTTATCCTGAACAGCAGTTGCCCCTGATTCCAGCCCCTATATATCCTGATATGAGCACTTACACTCTTATCATAAAGTGGTTGCAAGCACACTAATTGAATCCACCTGTTAACGGATTCAAAATTGAGTGAGAAGTGTTTTTACCAGCAAACTGTTAAAACCCATATTATCAAATGCTGCTGAGTGGAATTAATTTGCTTCCTTGGCAGATCTAGTGCATAGGAACCATTAGTGATTAGAATTTTGCTCGTCTATTTAGCGAAAATTTCAGTCAGTCAGTCAGTCAGTCAGTCAGTCAGTCAGTCAGTCAGTCAGTCAGTCAGTCAGCCAGTCAGTCAGTCAGTCAGTCAGTCAGTCAGTCAGTCAGTCAGTCAGTCAGTCAGTCAGTCAGTCAGTCAGTCAGTCAGTCAGTCAGTCAGTCAGTCAGTCAGTCAGTCAGTCAGTCAGTCAGTCAGTCAGTCAGTCAGTCAGTCAGTCAGTCAGTCAGTCAGTCAGTCAGTCAGTCAGTCAGTCAGTCAGTCAGTCAGTCAGTCAGTCAGTCAGTCAGTCAGTCAGTCAGTCAGTCAGTCAGTCAGGCAGTCAGTCAGTCAGTCAGTCAGTCAGTCAGTCAGTCAGTCAGTCAGTCAGTCAGTCAGTCAGTCAATTTTACTTGCTTCATTTGCAGCTAGGTTTCGCGCTGATAGGAGGAAGACCGACTGAAAACGACTCAGGCGCCTCGGTGGGCAGCGCAGCGCATCGGCAGACTCAGCGCAGAGAATGGAACTGTTGATTCCCTGCCACCTGCCAACGTGTTTAACAAGCACCCGTTCCGGGCAGTCAGCAAATAAATGTTACAAACTGTGAAATATTGGCAAACTGCAGTCTTGTTAATAATGCAAATTAAGGCTTGAAAATGATCAGAGAGGTAAAGACCTGTAGAAATTATACCGAAAGCAAACTTCGATGCTGGCTCCACTATATATAATGTCTATTCCTACATCTCCCCACTTCCAACTCTAGTGCTGTCATGTTAGGCACCTTCAATCACCGGTTCGACCCCCTCCTTAAGACTGATGAATCCTCCCAATGAGAATCCCGAAAACTTAGGACACTTGTGTTTCTGGACTGGATGTGGTGACGCCACTGATCAAGTCTCACTACTGTAAGCACACGTCAGCAGTCAAGTAAAGGTAGAAGCTCAAGTAAAATATATCGAAGTGCGATGGGGTCGCCGAAGTGTTATTGAGCTTCTGATCGGTAGTGTAATGGGGTCGCCGAAGTGTTATTGAGCTTCTGGTCGGTAGTGAAATGGGGTCGCCGAAGTGTTATTGAGCTTCTGATCGGTAGTGTAATGGGGTCGCCGAAGTGTTATTGAGCTTCTGGTCGGTAGTTTAATGGGGTCGCCGAAGTGTTATTGAGCTTCTGGTCGGTAGTTTAATGGGGTCGCCGAAGTGTTATTGAGCTTCTGGTCGGTAGTGCAACGGGGTCACCGAAAGTCCGATTAAATCAGCTCTTGAATCCATTTGCATTAGAACTATGCATCGAGTGTCTACACATGCAATAATGCACATTTACTGCTATTCATGGCTTCTGGGAACGCGGGAAAATGAACTACATGCCGCACCGATGAAGGCCGCACCGATGACATAGTCCAGGGCCTGTAAGTTTTGACGTTTTTCAGTAGAACTGCCTCGACCACCGCCTGGAACAACCCTGCGCTGCGGCAGCGCAGTCTGGTCAATATCTTACAAGAAGCTATCCAGTATGTAATATACAGTACTTGTAAATATATATGCATATGCATACTTGTAGCTCAGCTCATTAACTAACGGTATACACTAGTGAGACCAATTCACAATGACCATTCTAATTATGTGTAAACAAATGTGTTGAAAAGCCAGCCTTGAAAAATACGAATTAACCCGAATAGGAATACAAGTACCAAATGTATGGCAACTAAACCAAACCTACTTTTGTCACTTTAGGGTATGTAGTCGCAATCTTCCTCCCCCAAGGATATAATAATTATATATAATTAAGGACGCTTAGCTATAGGGTTCCGCGCAAGCGCCTGCCTGCAAGTCAGCAATATAGGCGATTCAGTAAGAGTGACAGTGCAGATCTGGCCGCGGCGCATGCAGTTGCTCGGTCGGCCGGTGCATCAGGGCCAGAGGGACGGCCGCGCACCGCGGCACAGGGTCCGTAGGATCAGTGGCCAAGCAGCATCCGACGGCCCTGGTGAAGGGTACTTCTCAGGGGCGGAGCTCCAGTGCATGTCTTCAGAGTGTTGGTCGGCAGGCGCTCCAGTTAGTACACGCCAAGCGCGTAGCGCAGCAGCGATCGATAGAGCGCATCCGCGGGCTCCGCTGCTCTCGCGTGTGTCTGTCAGCGGCACAGCTATATAGCTATCCTTCATCGTTACAGGAAGGATCGGGTCTACGGCCGGGCGGAACAGGTACACCTTCAGATCGTCTCTAAAAGCTGACTTGAAGACGTTTCTGGGAAGTTGCACACCAAGCCTGGTTTTGTCGGAGACATGATGGCAATCGAGGTTGATAATTACCAGCTAGCGCCGAGATACGGGGAGTCCTCGGTACACCACGACGCCGTCTCGTTGGGGACTTAACAACAGAGTTAAAAAAATTTCAAAAATAAATTCTGGTTACTATTTTCTTCAGGAAAAAGATAAAGCAAAAAGCATCAGCCCTGTAAGCCCACCTATCTAAATATCGGTACCCCGTTGAGCTTCGGTCTCCAGGCTATTATTAAAATCTAAGTTTGCCCACTCCCTAAGGTTCTAATTATCGCCCTGTTGGCCTGTTAGCTAGAGTGCTGACGACGCCGCCTAAAACTTTACACAATTTTTTTCGATCTCAAAATAACTTTAGATTTGTTTTTCTGAATGTCTTTATATTTTTTAACAATAACTTTTTCCGGGAAATACCACAGAGGTCAATTATTTTTTTGTCCCATTTCACCATCGTTTGACACAATTAACGCAGGAAATGAGAAGAAAGTAGACAAAATAGATTTACAATTTTTGTTCTGTATATTTAAACTAAAACATTTTTAATGCTACCTTTTGTATTTTCAGACTGTAGCTGTGGCTGATTTGATTTATCTAATTTCTATTTTTCATTGTTGTAGACAGGCCTATTCAGTCAGTGAGTTAGCACTAAAAAAATAATTAACTAAGTTTTAGTGACTTGTGGCTCGAAATAAAAACTTTCTAGCTAATTGATAAAGGTGAAGTTTAGCATAAGGATTCCTCAGAGAATCATTTTAAACCATTGATAACTTTAATTAAACTCGTCAGAAATTCATCACAAATGTTATTATTGTTTTAACTTTTTATGAATTTTATGTACATTTTCAAAGAAATTTTTATTCTTTTCAGCCAAAAGTGTACCCAAGGGGGTAGTCACCCTCCTTTGGCAGAGACCTAAAAATGAAAGATAGACTAAGTGCATTTTCCCAAAATTTCCAAATTCCAAAATATCTATCTTATCTTATCTAATCCCTTTTGGTCTTTAGCCTACTTTCCAAAGCTGCCCCCTCAACAATTCTCTAATTGTACCAATGATTTTAACACAAATCAATTGTGTTAAATATAGTATTTATTTTGTATTTATTTATCATTTGGGGTAGTAATAAATATTGTTTATTATTATTAATTATACTTTTTCTGCAATTTTTATAAAAAAACTCTAATTTACTCTAAATTACATATAACTCTAAATTGGAATTCAGAACTTAGATCAGTAAGTAATTATTTAACTATAATAGTTAAGTATTGAAGTTAATTATATTGGATATTATCAAATCAATGACAATATATTAGAAGTCTATATTGAAAATAATAGATAATTGCTTTATCTTCATTGTATTAAAATATAGCAAACATAGATTTTTGATAAATAATACAAGTTTTTGCTTATTATAAATTTGTACATTATTTTATTATGGTGCTCTCTATAGTAGTCTTTTTTACTAGTATAGCATAATGCTATGTAGCATATTTTATTGATTTTTTAGCCATGGTAGACTATATTGCTAGTCTAATTTAGGTTCAAAAGTCATTTAAAAGGAGTTGAAAGAAGGAAAAACATAGTTAAGATTAGGTAAGAACACTAAGTGTGTAATATTATATATAGGACCATGTCAAGAATAAAGCTTAGATACTAGATAAAATAATTAAAGATCTGGTTGCAAATAAACCTATATAGTATTAATACCTTAAATGAAGTAAATCTATTATATAACTATAAATTTATAATTTCAGTAAATTAAATTAACAAAAAACTGAAAGACCTAAAGATCATAAGTGAAATAAGGTAGATAAGAAAAAATATCATACATAGTCATTGTTAGACAAATATAGCAATAAATGGCTTTTTCTGTGATAAAAATTTAGCATTAAGGAATCAGATGAATTTATATACATGGAAAATGTGCTTGCACAATCATGTTATACCCAAATAATGCCCAAACATAATTTGGGTGTCAATATTTAAAGTTTTTGTAAAATACTACTTTCAGCTAAAATGCTATTTATCCATGTAATTTCATGGTGCCATGGCAACAAAGAAAACAGTAGTTAGTACAAAGCCATATGCCTGCAATCGTCAGATAGATTGTGAGTTTCTGTTACATTCCATTTAGCTTATGAAATTGCTCTGTATCTTATGAACTACCTTGACAAGCCCACACTGTCTCCAATTGCAGCCATTGTTGACTCGCTGCTGGCCACTGCTGGTGACAAAAGTGAGCAGGTGCGCGAGGCGGTGGCGGAGTCCCTGTTCAACCTGGGCAAGCAGGAGCCCAACATGGTTGTCAGCCTTGCTGTTGCTTACTTGGGCCAGCATTCCAAGGTTTGCCTTTGGTGCTTTCACTCTTATAGGTTGCTCATTCTGCCTGCCTGTCTGTCTATCTGTCTGTCTACCTGCCTGCCTGCCTGCCTGCCTGCCTGCCTGCCTGCCTGCCTGCCTGCCTGCCTGCCTGCCTGCCTGCCTGCCTGCCTGCCTGCCTGCCTGCCTGCCTGCCTGCCTGCCTGCCTGCCTGCCTGCCTGCCTGCCTGCCTGCCTGCCTGCCTGCCTGTCTGCCTGCCTGCCTGCCTGTTTGCCTGCCTGCCTGCCTGCCTGCCTGCCTGCCTGCCTGCCTGCCTGCCTGCCTGCCTGCCTGCCTGCCTGCCTGCCTGCCTGCCTGCCTGCCTGCCTGCCTGCCTGCCTGCCTGCCTGCCTGCCTGCCTGCCTGCCTGCCTGCCTGCCTGCCTGCCTGCCTGCCTGCCTGCCTGCCTGCCTGCCTGCCTGCCTGCCTGCCTGCCTGCCTGCCTGTTTGTCTGTCTGTCTGTCTGTTTGTCTGTCTGTCTGTCTGCCTGCCTGCCTGTCTGTCTATCTGTCTGTCTGCCTGCCTGCCTGCCTGCCTGCCTGCCTGCCTGCCTGCCTGCCTGCCTGCCTGCCTGCCTGTTTGTCTGTCTGTCTGCCTGCCTGCCTGCCTGCCTGCCTGCCTGCCTGCCTGCCTGCCTGCCTGCCTGCCTGCCTGCCTGCCTGCCTGCCTGCCTGCCTGCCTGCCTGCCTGCCTGCCTGTTTGTCTGTCTGTCTGTCTGTCTGTCTGTCTGTCTATCTGTCTCTGTCTGTCTGTCTGTCTGTCCGTCTGTCTGTCTGTCTGTCTGTCTGTCTGTCTGTCTGTCTGTCTGTCTGTCTGTCTATCTGTCTCTGTCTGTCTGTCTGTCTGTCTGTCTGTCTGTCTGTCTGTCTGTCTGTCTGTCTGTCCGTCTCCACCTAAAGTGCTCCACCTGAAATCCGGGACGGCAGGACGCCAAATTTCCCAACCTGCCATTGATCCGTAGAAACCCAAAGGCATCATTAGCGTCCAGGTAAGCAGGCAGATGCTTCGTTTGATTGGTAAGCTCGTTTCTTGAGTGGTTGAACCTCACTGTTTGTTTTGTCAGTAGTCACTGGCACATCTGTCTCTGTTGAGAATTTCCTAAATCTCACTAACCTGCATGCTGCAGGGCGCTCCTCTCTGCCATATTTTTCCACCTTACTGCTTTTGTTTTTGAGTCTTTTCGCGTTTTATTTTCCTTCTACTTTAAGTTTATCTTTCAGTTCAAAAAGTACATACTGGCCTTGTACTGCTCTTGATTTCAGTTAGCCTAATCAAGCCAATAAAACTCTATAACCACTATATATTTATAAATATTGCATATATAATATCAGTTTCTGAAATTCCTTAGCTCAATTTCACCTCTGTTCAGTTCAACCCTGCCGCCTCCTCCAGCACCCGCAGCCTCACAGAGTCTGCATTCTGAATGCGCTGCATCGCATCTTCACCAATGTTGAACACGAGTTCCCCAGTGACCTGCTGTCCGAGGCTGTGCAGCAGTGCGTGCTGGAGCTCACCGCCACTAAGGTAAGGGGCTGCAATGCTGCTGAGCTGCTTACTGAGAGTGGGTGGCTGATCAGCCTGAGGTTCTCGGAGGCTGGCTGATCAACCTGAGGATCTGGGAGGCTGGCTGCTCAGCCTAAGGATCTGGGAGGCTGGCTGCTCAGCCTGAGGATCTGGGAGGCTGGCTGCTCAGCCTAAGGATCTGGGAGGCTGGCTGCTCAGCCTGAGGATCTGGGAGGCTGGCTGCTCAACCTGAGGATTTGGGAGGCTGGCTGCATCAGCCTGAGGTTCCGGGAGGCTGGCTGCTCTGCCTGAGGATCTGGGAGGCTGGCTGCTCAGCCTCAGGATCTGGGAGGCTGGCTGCTCAGCCTGAGGTTCTGGGAGGCTGGCTGCTCAGTTTGAGGATCTGGGAGGCTGGCTGCTCAGCCTGAGGATCTGGGAGGCTGCCTGCTCAGCCTGAGGATCTGGGAGACTGGCTGCATCAGCCTGAGGATCTGGGAGGCTGGCTGCTCAGTTTGAGGATCTGGGAGGCTGGCTGCTCAGCCTGAGGATCTGGGAGGCTGGCTGCTCAGCCTCAGGATCTGGGAGGCTGGCTGCTCAGCCTGAGGATCTGGGAGGCTGGCTGCTCAGCCTGAGGATCTGGGAGGCTGGCTGCTCAGCCTGAGGATTTGGGAGGCTGGCTGCTTAACCTGAGGATCTGGGAGGCTGGCCAAAATGGGAAAAGCCAAACTTAATATTTCAATTATGATATTTGCACTGCGCAGGAGGTGATCCCCGAATGGCAGACAGCTGCTAGCGAGGTGCTGGTTGCCCTGAGCACCAAGTACTGCAACGCCGTGATGGAGAAGCTTATGGAGAAGGTGCAGCCAGGAACGACGCCCCACTTCTTTGTGGTGCAGACCCTCGCCAACATGGCCGTCAACAACCGTGAGACATGGGCGCTGAATCCACAGCTAGGAAGGATTCGCAATGATCCCATTCCCCATCTCAGCATTCGCAATGATCCCATTCCCCATCTCAGCATTCGCAATGATCCCATTCCCCATCCCGTAGCATTCGCAATGATCCCATTCCCCATCCCGCAGCATTCGCAATGATCCCATTCCCCATCCCGCAGCATTCGCAATGATCCCATTCCCCATCTCAGCATTCGCAATGATCCCATTCCCCATCCCGTAGCATTCGCAATGATCCCATTCCCCATCCCGCAGCATTCGCAATGATCCCATTCCCCATCCCGCAGCATTCGCAATGATCCCATTCCCCATCCCTCAGCATTCGCAATGATCCCATTCCTGCCGGTGCTGCTGAGCACGCTGCTGCCGCAGCTGGGCTCTGTGAAGCTGGACAACATGCGTTGGGTGTTCGCCAATGCCATCAGCCGGTTCTGCGAGGCCATTGTGGAGTACATCGCCAACCCGGACCGCGCTCCGGACCCGAACGTGCGTCGGGAGACCTTCACCACCGAGGTGACCTCCGCCTACGATTTCATGTTCAGCAACTGGCTGATGACGGCCAAGGAGGCCCGGCTGCGAGTGGCCATCGTTGACGCCCTGGGCAACTGCGCGCAGCTGCTGGCCAGGGAGAAGCTGGCGGAGCAGCTGCCCCGTCTGGTGCACGGCATGCTGGCGCTGTACAAGAAGCACCCGGAGCCCTTCCACATCAGCCGCGCCCTGGCCAACGTGCTCATCGCCTACCGCCAGCTCAGGGAGCCGGAGGCGCCGCTGCCGCTGCCGCCGCAGGATCTCGAGCAGCTGCTCACGGCCCTGTTCGCTCAGGAGACCGCGGCGCAGGCCGCCACGGAGGCGCCAACGCCGCTGGCTTTGAAGAATCAGAATGAGGCGAGTCTCTGCAGGTGCTCTGCATTGGTGGGGAGCTTACTGATAAATAGCTGATAGAAGAGCAATGTTTGGCTGATGGTCAGTGTCTACATTATAGCACGGAAATTGGCCTGCGGCCTGATATATGCAATTCCCGCCCCCAGGACACTGAGTGTACATGCCTGAGAAAGTCATGTACACCCTGTGTGAGCAAGCGTGCTCAGGGTCAGCGGAGTGGGCCTGGCGGCTGGTCTCCTCACTGGCTGCGGGTGGACTCTCGCCATGAGTTGCGTCACCGGGCAGCTCAATCCCATCGCTCAACCCGCAGGTGTTCCGCTGCTTCGGCCTGATCTGCAGCCTGGCGCCGGACCGCACGGTCGCCTTCCTGGTGCCCCGCCTGGAGGGTAACGAGCGCAGCAAGCTGGCGGCCCTGGCGCTGCTCCGCCACATCGTCGGCGCCTGCCACGACGCCCTGGCAGACCGGAGCTCCCTCATCCTGTCCGCCACCAAGTCCGCCATCAGCGATTCCAGCCCCAAGGTGATTGCCGGTGCCTGCTGGTCTTGACTCTGTGACCCTCCCTATGACTCTGTGACCCTCCCTATGACTCTGTGACCCTCCCTATGACTCTGTGACCCTCCCTATGACTCTGTGACCCTCCCTATGACTCTGTGACCCTCCCTATGACTCTGTGACCCTCCCTATGACTCTGTGACCCTCCCTATGACTCTGTGACCCTCCCTATGACTCTGTGACCCTCCCTATGACTCTGTGACCCTCCCTATGACTCTGTGACCCTCCCTATGACTCTGTGACCCTCCCTATGACTCTGTGACCCTCCCTATGACTCTGTGACCCTCCCTATGACTCTGTGACCCTCCCTATGACTCTGTGACCCTCCCTATGACTCTGTGACCCTCCCTATGACTCTGTGACCCTCCCTATGACTATTTGACTCCCCCTATGACTCTTTGACTCTCCCTATGACTCTTTGACTCTCCCTATGACTCTTTGACTCCCCCTATGACTCTTTGACTCTCCCTATGACTCTTTGACTCCCCCTATGACTCTTTGACTCTCCCTATGACGTTTCGACTCTCCTTATGACTCAATCGCTCTCCATATGGCTCTATGACTCTATATGACCGTATTCCTCTCTCCATGACTCTATGACTCTCCCTATGACTCTATGACTCTCCCTATGACTCTTTGACTCTCCCTATGCCTCTTTGACTCTCCCTATGCCTCTATGACTCTCCCTATGACTCTATGACCCTCCCTATGACTCTCTGACTCTCCCCATGACTCTTTGACTCTCCCTATGGCTATTTGACTCTCCTTATGACTCTTTGACTCTCCCTATCACGCTTTGACTCTCCCTATGACGCTTTGACTCTCCCTATGACTGCCTCTGTCTATGACTCTGACTGTTCTATTACTTTGCTTTTCCACATGACTCTGCCAATAACTTTATGGTATTCTTCGTGACTCTGACTCACTGTGACTATGTGACTCTGTGTGACTATTACTGTGCTTGATGGAGCTCGTGACTCACACTGCCAGCAGCCGATGTTTTCGCTCAACCGGCCATTCCGCTCCCGCCCTGTCCGCAGGTGAAGCGCGCTCTGGCGCAGGCAGTCATAGTGATGGCAGCCCACGGCTACCTGGGCTTGGAGGGCGGCCGCCTGCTGCTGCAGTTTGTGCTGCAGGGCTGCGCTGACAAGGAGGCCGGCCAGCTGTGCTCCAACGTGCTGCAGCTGATGAGCTCCACCGTGTCCGGCAGCGCCAGCTTCCTGTTCCCCACCCTGCTGGAGTTCCTCATCCCGCCGGAGTTCGCCGATGCGGCCGAGGCCGTCTGCCGGGCGGTGCACACCCTGTTCCAGGAGCAGCTCAGCCCGGCTGACACCGTCATCGACTACGACGTCGCTCACGGCCTGCCGAAGCCGCAGGCACTGCTCGCCCGCCTGCTGGCCCTGGCCGGCCGGCCGAGCGCCCGGAGCGGCCACGCCTTGCGCGCCCTGGCCTGCCTGGCGCCCAACCTGCACGAGAACCTGGCCTCGCTCACCGACCTGGTGGTGCCGAAGCTTTGCGAGTTCCTCGATGGCGACCTGCCTGACGGTGAGGCTGGGGAATTCGCAAAATTTTTTTAGCCACTTCTAGTGTAGATCTGACAGTCAATCAGATGCAAGCGAGGAGAGAGGAGGAAGAATTGACAGCCAATCAGAAGCAAGCAAGGGGAGAGCAGAAGGCTGAGAGGGGAAGCACTGACAGCCAATCAGATGCAAGCGAGGAGAGAGCAGGAAGCTGAGAGGGGAAGAACTGACAGCCAATCAGATGCAAGCTAGGGGAGAGCAAGAGGCAGAGAGGGGAAGAACTGACAGCCAATCAGATGCAAGCGAGGGGAGAGCAAGAGTCTGAGAGGGGAAGAACTGACAGCCAATCAGATACGAGCGAGGACAGAGCAAGAGGCTACGAAGCTGAGAGGGGAAAACTGACACCCAATCAAATGCAGAGGAGAGAAGTAACTGATTTAATCTGCGTCCCCCTCAGACGCCCAAGAGAAGTGGCACCAGCTCATGCTGAAGACGGTGAAGAAGCTGGGCGAGCACCTTAACGATGTGGAGTACGTGACCAGCCTGGCGCAGCAGCTGGTTGAGCAGGCCTCCGCCGCCGGCCGCGACCCCGCCGAGAAGCAGTTCGGCAACTCGCTGGCCGGGGTGCTGCTCACCTACTGCCAGCGCCGTGAGGTGGTCGTGCAGCTGCTGGACTCCATCTGGACCGCCTGCCGGCACACGGACCCAGCGGACCGGGCGGCCATCGCCAAGACTGCCGGCCTGGTGGCCACCGCCCACATGGACTCGGTGCTGGAGCGCCTGGCCGCCTACGCCAAGGGCCGCGACGCCGAGGGCGGGGGCGGCGGGGGCGGCGGCGGCATCGTGGGCTTCCTGAAGAAGGCCACCTCGTCCAGCGGCGCGTCGCCTCAGGAAAGGCTGTCGGTGCTGCTGGCCTGCGGGCAGGTGGCCGCCCAGGCACCAAAGCACCTGCTGGTGTCCCGCCTAGAGACCGACATCATGCGGCACCTGCGGCCGTACCTGGCCGCCAAGGACGGCGGCGGTCGCGAGTCCAAGCGAGCGCTGCTGGAGACGCTGGCGCTGGTGGCCGAGGCCGTCCACCCCAGCCGGCTGGGCAGGCAGGACTACGAGCTGAAGGAGCGGGACGAGATGCTCAAGTACCTGCAGGTGCGGCTGCAGAACCATATTAAGTTTCAGTTTCTCTACTACTTTCAGCTCAGTAGTCAGAAAGAATGCGTGTGCTATTTTATGTATACTAAATACTCGTAAATAAGGTAGTGCAAGCTACAAAACAATGCCGCAAATTACCTGGCAAAAATTAAAATACAATTGCAGCGTATTTTGTGCAGAGAATGTTTCCGATTGTTTTCCTCACTCTAAACCGTGAGTGCTGGTAAACGGCTAGAGTAACCGTGACAGTTGTTAGCTGCACTACTGCCTCGTCATCTAATTAGTACCGTGTAAATATCACTAGCGTGAAATTCGCACCAGTTCAAAATTTGCACGCCGCAGGCGGTGCTCCACGCCGAGACGCCATCGGCGCTGCACCACCCGGACCAGCAGGCCGACCTGCGCGAGCCCGCCATGCGCGCCCTCCGCCACCTCCAGCAGCTCCGCCCGCTGCCCGCCGACTCCGAGGCCGCCGACCTTCTGCGCGAGGCCGCCCGCTCCGTCGTCTCGCTGCCCCTGGACGGCGGCGTCAAGAAGGCCAAGTTCGACGAGGCCACCGAGGCCCGGGTGACCTCCGCTGTGGAGGCGGCCGCCCAGCTGCTGGAGACGCTGCTGATGGAGCAGCCGACCTGGCAGCAGCTGGAGCGGCTGCTCCGCCTCCTGCTGGACGAGTTCGCCGCGGCCGTGCCGGACCTGGAGCGGGAGCGGGCGCTGCACCTGGCCAAGCGGCTGCTGGCCGCCTTCCACCAGCACCTGCTGGACTGCCTGGACCGGGTGAGCCAGAGCTCGGATGCAGAGGAGATGCTGGGCTTCTTCATATTCAACTTTCACTCTCCATGCACCTCGCATGCCTCGCACTAGCAAATGGCCACGTTTCACGCTTAAGCTACTTACAATGAAGCGTCTGTTTGGAGTTTTTTGGATAAATTTTTGTCATTATGGGATTTGAGACAGCGATGCTTCCGGCATCTGCATTTTTTATTTACCAATAAGGCTTACAGTTAAGTAATGCATGCAATCCCTTAGAACGTCATTGCACCCCCCCCCCCTGACGACCGCCTTCTCCTCAAACCCGCAGCCGGCCAAGCCGGTATCCCGGGACCCGGACCTGGGCGGCCTGGTTGGCGGCCTGGTGCCCCGGGTCACCGATCCGGCCATTCCGGTGCGCGAGCTGGGCCTGCGCTGCATTGAGTTGCTGCTGAAGCTGAGCCTCATCTACTACGGTTGGTGCCGGATGGGTGGACTGGCAGCTTGGGGCGGATAGTTCCTTGAGGACAGGAGATTAGCGTAGACAGTTTTCTGAGGACAGGCGATACTACAAGGGACAGATTATTGAGGACAGACAAGCTCAGAGTGGACAGACAAGCTCAGAGTGGACAGACAAGCTCAGAGTGGACAGACAAGCTCAGAGTGGACAGACAAGCTCAGAGTGGACAGACAAGCTCAGAGTGGACAGACAAGCTCAGAGTGGACAGGCAAGCTCAAAATGGCCAGACAGGCAAGCTCAAAATGGCCAGACAAACTCAGAGTGGACAGGCAAGCTCAGAGTGGACAGGCAAGCTCAGAGTGGACAGGCAAGCTCAGAGTGGACAGGCAAGCTCAGAGTGGACAGGCAAGCTCAGAGTGGACAGACAAGCTCAAAATGGCCAGACAGGCAAGCTCAAAATGGCCAGACAAACTCAGAGTGGACAGGCAAGCTCAGAGTGGACAGGCAAGCTCAGAGTGGACAGGCAAGCTCAGAGTGGACAGGCAAGCTCAGAGTGGACAGACAAACTCAGAGTGGACAGACAAACTCAGAGTGGACAGACAAACTCAGAGTGGACAGACAAACTCAGAGTGAATAGACAAGCTCAGAGTGGACAGACAAGTTCAGAGTGGACAGGCAAGCTCAAAATGGCCAGACAGGCAAGCTCAAAATGGCCAGACAAACTCAGAGTGGACAGGCAAGCTCAGAGTGGACAGGCAAGCTCAGAGTGGACAGGCAAGCTCAGAGTGGACAGGCAAGCTCAGAGTGGACAGACAAACTCAGAGTGGACAGACAAACTCAGAGTGGACAGACAAACTCAGAGTGGACAGACAAGCTCAGAGTGGACAGACAAACTCAGAGTGGACAGACAAACTCAGAGTGGACAGACAAACTCAGAGTGGACAGACAAACTCAGAGTGGACAGACAAACTCAGAGTGGACAGACAAACTCAGAGTGGACAGACAAGCTCAGAGTGGACAGACAAACTCAGAGTGGACAGACAAACTCAGAGTGGACGGACAAACTCAGAGTGGATAGGCAAGCTCAGAGTGGACAGACAAACTCAGAGTGGACAGACAAGCTCAGAGTGGACAGGCAAGCTCAGAGTGGACAGACAAACTCAGAGTGGACAGACAAACTCAGAGTGGACAGACAAACTCAGAGTGGATAGGCAAGCTCAGAGTGGACAGACAAGCTCAGAGTGGACAAACAAACTCAGAGTGGACAGACAAGCTCAGAGTGGACAGACAAACTCAGAGTGGATAGGCAAGCTCAGAGTGGACAGACAAACTCAGAGTGGATAGACAAGCTCAGAGTGGACAGGCAAGCTCTAAATGGCCAGACAAGCTCAGAGTGGACAGACAAGCTCAGAGTAGACAGACAAGTTCAGAGTGGACAGACAAGTTCAGAGTGGCCAGCCAAGCTCAGAGTGGCCAGCTTGTGTCTCCGATGTTAGCGACACCAGCAAAAATCTGAGACAAGACATCCAAGCAATGTGCTTCTCAAGATGCTGGAGGCATTCTCTACATAACTTGGTGTAACGATAGTGGATAATTTTTCTGCTCGCCCTGCAGAGCAGGAGGAATCGGTGAACATCTCGAGCTCGGTGTCGGTGATCTCAGAGCGCCTGCACCGCTCGGACAGCAACGTCATGTTCCAGGCCGTGTCGGATGTCGGCAAGCTGGCCCTGCGGGTGCTGGAGCCGCGGCCGCAGCTCGCCAGCCTCGTCACCGCCTGCGTTGACGGCCTGCGGGAGCCGCGCACCGACTGCGCCAGCGCGGCCTGCGTGCTGCTGGGCAACGCCGTCAAGTCCCGCGGCGCCGAGCTGTACAGCGAAGTCGACAGCCTCGTCGGGCTCATGGGCACGGCGCTCGCCCGGCTCGACCGGGATGTCCCGGCCCGCACCGGCCTGCTGCGCGCCGTCAGGTCGCTGTGCCAGCACCATCTGCTGCCTGTGCTCAACTGCCTGCTGCACAAGGACCTGCCGTGGCCGGACTCGGACCAGGAGCTGTGGCACCAGCTGGCCAGCGTGGATGCCCATAAATGCCTCAGTGAGCACCTCCGCGTTCGTATTTGGGGTGGCGGACACAGGTCTCCTTGGGGAGGCACAGGTCTCCTTGGGGAGGCACAGGTCTCCTTGGGGAGGCACAGGTCTCCTTGGGGAGGCACAGGTCTCCTTGGGGAGGCACAGGTCTCCTTGGGGAGGCACAGGTCTCCTTGGGGAGGCACAGGTCTCCTTGGGGAGGCACAGGTCTCCTTGGAGAGTCACAGGTCTCCTTGGGGAGGCACAGGTCTCCTTGGGGAGGCACAGGTCTCCTTGGAGAATCACAGGTCTCCTTGGGGAGGCACAGGTCTCCTTGGGGAGGCACAGGTCTCCTTGGGGAGGCACAGGTCTCCTTGGGGAGGCACAGATCTCCATGGGAGGCACAGGTCTCCTTGGGGAGGCACAGGTCTCCATGGGGGGGGGGGGCACAGGTATCCTTGAGGGTGAGTCGGGATTTGTATTGTTGCTATGGCAACTGTCTGTCTGCCTGCCTGCCTGTCTCCTTGGGGGATGGGGGGGACAGGTCTCCAGGGCGGGAGTCTCACTGAACCCCGCCGCCCCGCAGCCACTCTACTGGACACGCTCACCAGCGCGCTGCCCTACGAGGAGAAGGCGGACAGCCGAAAGGCGGCCACGAAGCTGCCGCAGGCGACGGTGACGGCCATCGGCATCCTGTCGGAGCCGGAGTGCTCTGCGGACGCGGTGCTGGGCCAGTTCTACCGCTTGCTGCTGGCGCTGAGCCTGGCCGCCAGCGTGCACTGCTCCGTAGACAGCGGCGCCAACCCTGAGGCCATCCAGCTCGCCCTGCGCCGCTTCCTGGCCGGCTCCGGCTGCCACGAGGTGCTGGAGGACGTCACCTGGGCGGAGCTGCGCCGCGGCGCCAACTGGCAGGCGGCCATGTCGGCTCTGCTGGCCGGAGCGCTGCGCTGCCGACCGCAGGCTGCCGCCGAACTCTGCGCCGCCACGCTCGGCCACGTGCAGGCCGCGCACGAGTGCCACCGCCTCACCGCCTGCCTGCTGGCCGAGCAGCTGCTCCCCGCCGATCCGGCCGGCAGCGACAACCTGCTGTCCGCGCTGCTCACCCGCCTCGCCGACCAGTCCGCCGGGGTCCGGCGCGCCGCCCTCCGCGCCATGGCGGCCTCTGCGCCGCGCTGCGCCCGCACCCACGCAACATCGCTGCTGTCCGCCTGCCTTAACGGCATTGACGATCGGGACGACGCTGTCTGCGCCGCTGCCATGGCCGCCCTGTCCGGCCTGCTGGGCTGCCTGGCCGAGCCCGACCTCCGCCCCATCCTCGTCAACGTCTGCCTGCGCACCCGCGCCTGCTTTGAGCGGGAGGCGGCCGACCTGCGCCGAGCGGCCTTCGCTCTGCTTGCTGCTTTCTGCTCGCCTGAGCAGTTTGCCACTGGTGAGTCGGGATTTGTATTGTTGCTATGGAAACTGTCTGTCTGCCTGTGTCTGTCTGTCTGTCTGTCTGTCTGTCTGTCTGTATGTCTGCCTGTCTGTCTGTCTGTGTGTGTGTGTCTGTCTGTCTGTCTGTCTGTCTGTCTGTCTGTCTGTCTGTCTGTCTGTATGTCTGCCTGTCTGTCTGTCTGTGTGTGTCTGTCTGTCTGTCTGTCTGTCTGTCTGTCTGTCTGTCTGTCTGTCTGTCTGTCTGGCTTCCTGTGTGTCTGTGTCTGTGTTGTGTCTGTGTGTCTGTCTGTCTGCCTTCCTGCCTGTCTGTGTCTGTGTCTGTGTTGTGTCTGTCTGTCTGTCTGTCTCAGCCCAGCTCAAGCGCACTGCCCTGTCCCCAACTCCGCCAGGTCCCTCAGAGGCGGTGCTCACAGAGCAGGCCCAGAGCAGCCTGGTGCCGCTGCTGCTGCACAGCTCCGACCCGGACCCAGACGCCGCCACCGAAGCCAGGCGCGCCCTGTCCGTCCTGCTGCCGCTGCTGCGGGCGCCCGGCCTCTCCGAGGCCCTGGAGCGGCACCTGCGGCCCGGCTGCTGGCACCCCGGCGAGGCCGCCCACGCCGTGAGCCGGCAGGCGCAGCCGGAGCGGGTGCCCGCCTACGCCGCGGCCTGCCTGGCCTACTTCCGCTCCGCCTGGCCGGAGCTCCGTGCCGCCGCCGCTCTGCTCTCCGGCTGCCTGCTGCTCAACTGCACCGAGGCGGCGCTCCGCTCGCAGTCGGTCAGCGCTGAGCACGTCTGCGCCTGCCTGGAGTCGCTGCTCAAGGACCCCGCCGCCCCAGTAAGAATTGGAGCTGCTCAGGCGCTCAGCCTACTGCACTTCTATTGAGCTGGCAGTCTGGGATGTAACTGGGATCTGACTGGCAAATGCCGTTAATTTTATGAACAAATTGCTAAACCAGTGAAAAAATTGGGCTGATTCATTTTTGTCCAGCGCTACGAGTATCCTTTTCGTTTTTATTGTAGGTCTTTGTTGGCTGCACTACCCCTGCTATTGTAGGTCTTTGTTGGCCACACTACCCCTGCTATTGTAGGTCTTTGTTGGCCTCAGTGACCCCTCTTATTGTAGGTCTTTGTTGGCCGCACTACCCCTGCTATTGTAGGTCTTTGTTGGCTACACTACCCCTGCTATTGTAGGTCTTTGTTGGCCTCAGTGACCCCTTTTATTGTAGGTCTTTGTTGGCCGCACTACCCCTGCTATTGTAGGTCTTTGTTGGCCACACTACCCCTGCTATTGTAGGTCTTTGTTGGCCTCAGCGACCCCTCTTATTGTAGGTCTTTGTTGGCCGCACTACCCTCTTATTGTAGGTCTTTGTTGGCCACACTACCCCTGCTATTGTAGGTCTTTGTTGGCCTCAGCGACCCCTCTTATTGTAGGTCTTTGTTGGTCACACTACCCCTGCTATTGTAGGTCTTTGTTGGCCTCAGCGACCCCTCTTATTGTATGTCTTTGTTGGCCGCACTACCCTCTTATTGTAGGTCTTTGTTGGCCGCACTATCCCCACTTATTTTAGGTGATTGTTGGCCTCACTAGCCCCTCTTATCGTAGGTCTTTGTTGGCCGCATTGGCATTGCCTGAGACCAAATTTCCCCAATCCTTCCTAATCCCAGGATTTTGCAGCTTGCCCCAGAGTTAGAATTCGCAGCGCGCTGGCAAGCTACTATTAGTAGCGCGCATGCGTGTCAGCACTGATTCAGCAATGCTCTCATTGCCATTTCAGGCGGACAGTTTTGCTACTTGATTGCATCGATTTCCCATTAAAGTTGCAATTGTTGATTTCCAGTTTCTATTTATTTACTTCCTATGTGCCTGGCTTAATTATCAATACTTCTCTCGAGATCGCCATGTTTTCAAGATTTGCACTTTCTTAAAAACCCAGAATCCATTCTGTTCAATACTTCGGACTTTGTTATTCAGTAGAGTTTTTATAACTTGCAACAATTCACGCTTGTAGCTTTTGTATTTTGCTACTGATGATTGCGGATTTTTAAGTAGTATTATTCGCGCATATTCTAGACTACGGTTTTATCTCAATAGTCCATTATTCCTTTCGATGCGGCGTGCGGTTGAACGGGAGCACAGAGTAGGAGGTTCTCCAAAACGACTGTTGTGTGATGATTCCTGAATGCTATTTTTTACAAATCCATTGTGAACATTTTGCAGATTAAGCAACACGCCATCACTAAAGACTTTGATTAATTCTGGTGTTTAAATATAATATTTGATTGTTTTCATTGTCTGTGTGTGATTTTAACTCCTTTTTTGCCAGTAAATAGACTCCCGTGCTATTAGACAGACTCCCGTGCCATTAGACAGACTCCCGTGTCATTAGACAGACTCCTGTGTCATTAGACAGACTCCCGTGTCATTATACAGACTCCTGTGTCATTAGACAGACTCCCGTGCCGTTAGACAGACTCCCGTGTCATTAGACAGACTCCCATGTCATTAGACAGACTCCCGTGTCATTAGACAGACTCCCGTGTCATTAGACAGACTCCCATGTCATTAGACAGACTCCCGTGTCATTAGACAGGCTCCCGTGTCATTAGACAGACTCCCGTCCCATTTGACAGACTCCCGTGCCATTTGACAGACTCCCGTGTCATTAGACAGACTCCCGTGTCATTAGACAGACTCTCGTGTCATTAGACAGACTCCCATGTCATTAGACAGACTCCCGTGTCATTAGACAGACTCCCATGTCATTAGACAGACTCCCGTGTCATTAGACAGACTCCCGTGTCATTAGACAGACTTCCGTGCCATTTGACAGACTCCCATGTCATTAGACAGACTCCTGTGTCATCAGACAGACTCCCGTGTCATTAGACAGACTCCCGTGCCATTTGACAGACTCCCGTGTCATTAGACAGACTCCCGTGCCATTTGACAGACTCCCATGTCATTAGACAGACTCCTGTGTCATCAGACAGACTCCCGTGTCATTAGACAGACTCCCGTGCCATTTGACAGACTCCCGTGTCATTAGACAGACTCCCGTGTCATTAGACAGACTCCCGTCCCATTTGACAGACTCCCGTGCCATTTGACAGACTCCCGTGCCATTTGACAGACTCCCGTGCCATTTGACAGACTCCCGTGCCATTTGACAGACTCCCGTGCCATTTGACAGACTCCCATGTCATTAGACAGACTCCTGTGTCATCAGACAGACTCCCGTGTCATTAGACAGACTCCCATGTCATTAGAGACTCCCGTGCCATTAGACAGACTCCCGTGTCATTAGACAGACTCCCGTGTCATTAGACAGACTCCCGTGCCATTAGAGACTCCTGTGTCATTAGACAGACTCCCATGTCATTAGAGACTCCCGTGCCATTAGACAGACTCCCATGTCATTAGACAGACTCCCGTGCCGTTAGACAGACTCCCGTGTCATTAGACAGACTCCCATGTCATTAGACAGACTCCCGTGTCATTAGACAGACTCCCGTGTCATTAGACAGACTCCCATGTCATTAGACAGACTCCCGTGTCATTAGACAGGCTCCCGTGTCATTAGACAGACTCCCGTCCCATTTGACAGACTCCCGTGTCATTAGACAGACTCCCGTGTCATTAGACAGACTCCCGTGTCATTAGACAGACTCTCGTGTCATTAGACAGACTCCCATGTCATTAGACAGACTCCCGTGTCATTAGACAGACTCCCATGTCATTAGACAGACTCCCGTGTCATTAGACAGACTCCCGTGTCATTAGACAGACTTCCGTGCCATTTGACAGACTCCCATGTCATTAGACAGACTCCTGTGTCATCAGACAGACTCCCGTGTCATTAGACAGACTCCCGTGCCATTTGACAGACTCCCGTGTCATTAGACAGACTCCCGTGCCATTTGACAGACTCCCATGTCATTAGACAGACTCCTGTGTCATCAGACAGACTCCCGTGTCATTAGACAGACTCCCGTGCCATTTGACAGACTCCCGTGTCATTAGACAGACTCCCGTGTCATTAGACAGACTCCCGTCCCATTTGACAGACTCCCGTGCCATTTGGCAGACTCCCGTGCCATTTGACAGACTCCCGTGCCATTTGACAGACCCCCGTGCCATTTGACAGACCCCCGTGCCATTTGACAGACTCCCGTGCCATTTGACAGACTCCCGTGCCAGTAGACGAAGGGCATTTAATGGAAATCGAATTGAAAAAAAGAAAACACTGCTGCACTACTTGAAGTAGCGTTCCCTCGAACGCCCCCTCTCCACTCAGCGATGCCGTCCACCGCTCGCATCTCGAAGCTGCTGGTGGCGAACCGCGGCGAGATCGCCTGCCGGGTGATCCGCACCGCCCAGCGCCTGGGCATCGAGACCGTCTCCGTCTACAGCGACGCAGATCGGAACGCTCTGCACGTCCGCCTGGCCAGCGAGGCCTTCCGCATCGGCCCCGCGCCCGCCAGCCAGAGCTACCTGCGGGCCGACCGCCTCATCGACGTGGCCAAGCGGTCCGGCGCCCAGGCCATCCACCCCGGCTACGGCTTCCTGTCCGAGAACACCGAGTTTGCCGAGCTCTGCGCCAGCAGCGGCGTCACCTTCATCGGGCCGCCAGCCAACGCCATCCGCGACATGGGCATTAAGAACACCTCCAAGGAGATCATGGAGCGGGCCGGCGTGCCGGTCATCGCCGGTTACCATGGCAACAACCAGGAGCCGCAGTTTCTGCTGGAACAGGCCAGGAAGATCGGCTTCCCGGTCATGATCAAGGTGCGGCCGGTTCAAATCCCCAGAATCCTGTCCTCATCCACTCTTGGGTCTCAGATCCCCAGAATTCCCAGAATCCCCGCCATTATCTATTCTTGGGTCTCAGATCCCCAGAATCCCCACCCGCTGTCCCCCACCCCCAGGCGATCCGCGGCGGCGGCGGCAAGGGGATGCGCATCGCCCGCTCCGAGGCGGAGTTCCGCACCCAGCTGGACAGCGCCCGCCGGGAGGCGTTGAAATCCTTTGGCAACGACGACGTGCTGCTGGAGCAGTGCATCGAGCAGCCTCGCCACGTGGAGGTGCAGGTGTTCGGCGACCAGTACGGCAACTACCTGTACTTCTTTGAGCGCGACTGCAGCGTCCAGCGACGCCACCAGAAGGTCATCGAGGAAGCGCCGGCTCCGGGCATCTCGCCGGAGACCCGCGTCCAGCTGGGCGAGGCCGCCTGCCGGGCCGCTGCGGCCGTCGGCTACGTCGGCGCCGGCACGGTGGAGTTCATCATGGACGCCAAGGAGAAGTTCTTCTTCATGGAGATGAACACCCGCCTGCAGGTGGAGCACCCCGTCTCCGAGATGGTCACCGGCGTCGACTTGGTGGAGCTGCAGATCCGTGTGGCCGAGGGCCAGCCGCTGCCCATGCGTCAGGACCAGGTGGGCCGCTGGGGTAGCAACGGGGTAGCAACAGCTTGACTCAGCCTGTAGCTGAGTCATTAGCTTTGTATGTAGGTGTGTCTGTAGGTGTGTCTGTAGCTGTCTGTAGCCGTCTGTAGCTGTCTGTAGCTGTCTATAGCTGTCTGTAGCTGTCTGTAGCTGTCTGTAGCTGTCTGTAGCTGTCTGTAGCTGTCTGTAGCTGTCTGTAGCTCTGGCTGTTGTCCAGTATGTAGCTGTGTCTGGAGCTGTCTGTAGCGGTGACTGTAGCCCGTCGGTAGTTCAGCCGGCAGTTCACTCCGAACCCTCTCGCCGGCCGCAGGTCCGCCTGAGCGGGCACGCATTCGAGGCCCGCATCTACGCTGAGGACACCCCGGCCGGCTTCCTGCCCACCGCCGGCCGCGTCAGCCACCTCTGCGCCCCGGCTGCCGAGGCTGGTGCCGTCCGCGTCGACAGCGGCGTCCGCTCTGGCGACGACATCGGCGTGTTCTACGACCCGATGATCGCCAAGCTGATCGTCTGGGGCCCCGACAGGCCGGCCGCCCTGCAGCGCCTCTGCGCCGCCCTGCGCGACTACCAGATCTGCGGCCCGCCCACCAACCGGGACTTCCTGCTGGCCCTGGCCGGCCACCCCGAGTTCGCGGCCGGCCGGGTGCACACCGGCTTCATCGAGCAGCACCGGGACCGCCTGCTGGCTTCGCCGCCGCCCGGCCCACGCGAGCTGGCGCTGGCCGCCCTCGGCCTCTTCCTGCTGCGTCGGCAGGCGGCCCGCCAGGCGACCGTCGGGCTGGCCGACTTCCGGCTGAACCACGCGCACAGGGAGGCGGTGCACTTCCGGCTGGGCGATGGCCCGGGCTCCAAGGATGCCCACCTGGTTGTTGAGGCCTCGCCTGACGGCCTCCTGACTGTCCACGGCGGCGGCGAGGCCGAGGCACTGCGGGTCCGCGCCCGCCTCCTACCGCCGGACGAGCGGGGCCGGCGCCGGGTTGTCATCGAAGAGGCGGAGGCAGCGCAGGCGGACAGCGGGAGCCGCCTTTCCGGCTTCGACTTGTTCCTGGAGGCGGACGGCTCGGCGCTGAGCCTCTTCTTAGGCGACCGGCAGCACCTGCTGCAGGTGCGGGCGGGCTGCGCCTCAGTTCCACTGATTTGCTTATTTTGTTTTC
Organism: Macrostomum lignano; assembly: GCA_002269645.1. Taxonomy (NCBI): domain Eukaryota; kingdom Metazoa; phylum Platyhelminthes; family Macrostomidae; genus Macrostomum; species Macrostomum lignano. The sequence continues at coordinate 1,175,600 of NIVC01000020.1, forward strand.
CCGCTGCAAAATATGCTTCCCGTCTACTTTAAGTAGGCTAAAACATTGCGCAACAAAGTCTTGTTGGCTTGAGCACTAGGATGGAGCCCAAACTTTGGCTAAAAATTGATTATTAGATTTACGGGTCTGGGTGACTTAAAATGCTGAGAAATGCAATCTGAGTTCATTCTATCGGATCCCGGTGACTGAAGTGCATAAAATTGGGATTTTTTTTGAAACTGTAGAATTGAGCTCGAGCTTGGGCACTTTAAATGAAGTGAAAAGGCTGCATTGTAGCCAAAATGGCATGGCATTTTCGGTTACTTGTTGGCGTACTTCTCAATTTTATCTGGGATTGGGCAGCTGAGTGGGCACTGAGTGGGCACCCCTATCTCTGAGTGAGCGCCCCTATCTCTAAGTGGGCGCCCCTGTCTCTGAGAGGGCGTCATTGTCTCTGAGTGGGCGTAATTGTCTCTGAGTGGGCGCCCCTGTCTCTGAGTGAGCGCCCCCTATCTCTGAGTGGGCGCCCCTATCTCTGAGTGGGCGTAATTGCCTCTAAGTTTGCGCCCCTATCTCTGAGTGGGCACCCCTGTCTCTGAGTGGGCGCCCCTATCTCTAAGTGGGCGCCCCTGTCTCTGAGAGGGCGTCATTGTCTCTGAGTGGGCGCCCCTGTCTCTGAGTGGGCGTAATTGTCTCTGAGTGGGCGCCCCTGTCTCTGAGTGAGCGCCCCTATCTCTGAGTGGGCGCCCCTATCTCTGAGTGGGCGTAATTGCCTCTAAGTTTGCGCCCCTATCTCTGAGTGGGCACCCCTGTCTCTGAGTGGGCGCCCCTATCTCTGAGTGGGCGCCCCTATCTCTGAGTGGGCGTCATTGTCTCCGGGTAGGCAAGCAGATGCCCTGTCCAAGTTCACCTTGAGTGCCTGCTAGAAAAACAGCAAAAAAAAAAATTTGTCATTTTTTCGCCATCCCAGGTGGCGCCGCCCAAATGGCGCAGCGCAGTCTCGGGCGCCGCCGCCGGCTCAGGGTCCGGGGTTCGCGCCCCGATGCCGGGCGTCATCGAGAAGGTGCTAGTGTCGCCAGGACAGGCGGTGAAGGAGGGCGAGCCGCTGGTCACGCTGATTGCCATGAAGATGGAGTACGTGGTGAAGGCGCCGCAGGCGGGCTCCGTGGCCAAAGTGCTGTTCGCCGAGGGCCAGACGGTGGCCAAGAATGCGGAGCTGGTGCAGTTCGAGGCGGCCAGCAGTTGATGCTGCTGAAGGCGAATTTCTCCACTTAATAATGCGAACCACCTATTTTAGTGCGTAGCTACTAATATTTTCCAGTGTACCGCGTTCATTGCGCAGCACTAATTGCCAGGTTATTGCAGACAGATTGAGCTTATGCATGTGCAAGATTCCATTGCTGTTTAACACCCTTTCCAGCTGTCATGAATAAATAAATGTGTAGCAAGCTCGAGTAAGTAGTATAGTACGAGTATGAGTAGCTCGCAGACTTATTTCAAATTAAAATTTTCTTTGTATTTTGATCTTTTCTTGCGTATTTTATTCACAAAATGGGGTACTTAAAGGCTGCTTTTGATAGTGGCTCTTGGAAGCGTATTTTCTAGGAAAATCTTGCCGTTTTAGAGACAGTTTCGCTTCTTACTACTTTTTTACTACTTACTCGCATGCAAAGATTTTGGCTGGCCAAGTATGGTAAAAGAGAATCCAAATTGGCTGAATTTCGAAACTGTTTGGCTCTGATTGTCATCGTCTGGCAGGGGCACAAAGGTTTAGAGGTTGCGTGAACTGGCATGGCACGGTACGGCATTCATTGGGCTATTGCAAGCCTACTTTTGCGTATTTTCTATACATATCGGCAATTAGTATTTATGCTAACCAGACGTGTGCCAATGCTAAAACTGAAGTTTCTGGTATGGTGAAATTAAAAAGGAAGTAAAGCATTTTTATAGTTAAATGTAAAAGTTTAGGCCAACTTAATATGGCAAAAATTATTCAAGCGACCACGCCAGGACTCGAACCTGGAATCTTCTGATCCGTAGTCAGACGCGTTATCCATTGCGCCACGCGGCCCTCAATCGAAGCAGTCGCAGAGCTACTATTTATAGTTGTATTCTCTGCTAAATTTTTAAGATTCCTTTTGATAGCCAATTAAACCTTTGCCAGCTAGACATTTACCAGCTTTAACTAGATGTTTACAAGCTTAAGCTTTAGGCGCATACTTTGAACTTAAACATAGTCCGCTCGGTAGTATGACATGAACGGGCCCATTATGTGTTAAGTGTACTTGATGTGTGTGTTTATGCGCTGCTGTGCCAGCCTTGCTACCATAGACAAAATCTTTATTACATTGACAATTATATCTTGGATTAAATTTAATGCGCGTAGGCCCAAAGGGCTGCACAAAAAGCTAATCTAATCTAATTAACCTAATTTTCTCTAACCAATTTGTCCATATTGGTTTGCTTTCGGTTTTTCTGTACTGTACTCAGTTTTTCGGTGACTTTCACCTTTTTTCGCCCTGGCCAGCGCCGGCAAACAAACTGGGACAGCCACGGGGGAGAACAAAATCAAGTCGCAGATCGAAACGAAAAGTTAAATGGATTTTTGATATATTTTCAACAAATGAATAAAGCTACAAGTGCGCACATTCAGGCGCAGTCCTTAGGAAGCTCTGTCGTCACATGCATAGCCAAAAGGCATTCATCATCAAGGCAGCGCTCGCTTGACCTCGCCGTTCGAGCCGCCATAGCCGTAGCCCGGAGGCTGCTGGAAGCTCGAGTTCGGGACCGGCTGGTGCTCGTAGCCATTGTGCAAGAACACCTGCTGCTCACGAGGCACGATGCCGCCGTCTACCACATATGCAACCGCCTGCCGCTGCTGCTCCCGGTTCGGCTGCCTGTCCGGCACGCAGCAGCACGAGGCCTTGCAGGCGAAGGCGCTGTGCACTACGGCGAGCAGGAACTCGGCGGCAAGCAGAAGGCAGCAGATGACACTCATCACGAAGTTCTCGGTGCTGCTGTACGAGCTGTGGACGCTGGAGCTCAGGGACAGAACGAAGGCGACCATGATGAGGGCAATGGCGCTGAACACGGAGGCCAGGATGCTGAACACCAGGCAGGTGACCACGCAGCCCAGCGTGCAGCGCCGCTCGCTCTTGCCCGCCACCAGGCCGGAGATGCCCGCTCCGATGAAGAACGGTGCCGACCAGATGCCGCTGGCGGCGAAGACGGAGGTCATGTTCACTCCGGTGACTACAGCGGCGACGCTGAAGACGATGGTGAGCACCCCGACGCTGAGCTGCAGGGAGCCGAGGATCACGTGTGCTGTGAGAACCCCGGCGGGGACCCGGCTGGCATAGGTTGGATTCTCCATTGGTGTCACCGCACTGAGACACTGCAGAGAAGTTGATGCCGTGCGGGCCAGTTTATATCTGGTGGGTCGGTTGAGTAAATTTGGGGTGGGGCCGCTTCGCAAGTGCACAGGCCGCCCTGGCCTCTGCGGTCCGCACGTGGCAATTTAAGCAGAGCTGCGCGCAAGGCTTGCGTCACCCATCAAGGCAGCCACTGTAGAGTCGGTTTGCTCAAGAACTGCTCAAGTAAATGCTTACAAGATATATTATTTCATTCAATAATAGTGCAGTGATAGTGATAGGGCATCAGCTTTGGGGGTGAAGGGGCTTATAGTTGGAAATCAGAGTGACTATCTTACCAAGAAGAGACTCATTTATTCAATAAATACTGCCCATTGTCTAGTCACTGTTGTCCATATAAGGAGACAATAGTAGGAATATCATTAATAAAAACAATAAGAAAATAGTGAATTGCCAAACAATACAAATAATACTAACCATATTTTTTACATGTATAGGAGGGTTATGCACTCAATCGGGTATCGGGTATCGAGTACCGGGTACCGGGTATTGGGTACCGGGTATTGGATAACGGGTATTGGGTAACGGGTATCATGAAACGGGTATCATGTAGCGGGTATCATTGTAACGGTATCAGGTAACGGGTATCAGGTAACGGGTATCAGGTAATGGGTATCAGGTAACGGTATCAGGTAACCGGTATCAGGTAACGGTATCTGGTAACGGTATCTGGTAACGGGTATCAGGTAACGGTATCAGGTAACGGTATCTGGTAACGGGTATCAGGTAACGGTATCAGGTAACGGTATCTGGTAACGGGTATCAGGTAACGGGTATCAGGTAATGGGTATCAGGTAACGGTATCAGGTAACCGGTATCAGGTAACGGTATCAGGTAACGGTATCTGGTAACGGGTATCAGGTAACGGGTATCAGGTAACGGGTACTGGGTGAATGTACCCGCACAGCCCCCCCCCCCAAACCCATTTTTTGCACCCTCCTAGCACCTGCCTGTGTATATGTGCACTATAATCTTTAGTCAAATTTTTTAAAGCTAGAAATGACACTGCACAATGGCGCGAAGTTAACACAAAAAAGCAGTCATTAATGTGCAATTTGCACCAGTTATTCGTAATTAACTAGCAGGTAATTAACAAAATAGAGAGCATAAAAAATACGAATCACGCGAACTGGTGTACAAAGGTAACAAAATATGTAAAGCAAGCAATTTTGGCCCAATTACATAGGTGGCGTGAATGAGCCTCACTTTATACTAGGGGTTGGCAAACTTTTTTACCTCAAGGGCCAGATAAAGAACGTGACTGCGGGCCAGAGCTAGCGGAATTGGCGATCCTCGCCTCCCCGCTGTGTCTGCCGATCGCCCTGCTGCGGGCCAGAGGAGGGGAGAAAGGAGAGGGAATAGAGAACAGAGAAAAAGAGGAGAGAACGGAGAGGAGATTAGAGAGAAGATCCAGATGAGAAGAGACCTGAACCTTGAGTGGGCCGGATTGCTTTTGTGAAGATTCAAAGGACCCGAGAGCCGCGTGTGGCCCACGGGCCGGAGTTTGTCGACCCCTGCTTCATAAGAATGTACTTAAATATACTTTATAACCATGACATCCGTAACAACGACAGTAACAAAGGTTTTGAAAATTTTCTACATTGAAATAATCTTCGGCTAGCAAACAGCCCAGACTGAAGCTCTGGACAGAATAGTGAAAATTTAGCTTTCTGCGAACGTATCATCCATGCAGTCGCTCAAAGCTGCCATCAGTTTATAATTCAGCCTTCAAAACATGTACAACTTTTGCTAGTACGCGGGGCAGGATTAGATGCAAGCAGGTGGGGTAGGGTGAGATGCGGGCAGGTGGGGTAGGGTGAGATGCGGGCAGGTGGGGTAGGGTGAGATGCGGGCAGGTGGGGTAGGGTGAGATGCGGGCAGGTGGGGTAGGGTGAGATGCGGGCAGGTGGGGTAGGGTGAGATGCGGGCAGGTGGGGTAGGGTGAGATGCGGGCAGGTGGGGTAGGGTGAGATGCGGGCAGATGGGGTAGGGTGAGATGCGGGCAGGTGGGGTAGTGTGAGATGCGGGCAGGTGGGGTAGGAGTGCTTTAAGAGGGAAGACAAGATTCGGAGAGAGGTGTGGTTAGATAGGTGAGAGCGGGAGAGGTAGAGAAACGAGGCGGGTAGTCTTACTTAAAGTAGCATCATTTAATTAATGGGCTATTTTTGTACAACTAATACATTCGCCATTGACAGCATTAGGTAGCAGCAGCTTCCCGAAAGCCGTAAAATTAACTGAGTCAATATGAATCAGCGTAGGCCATGCCGGCCCTTTGTTAGAAAGGCCTTGGTAAAAAGAAATAGGACAATTAAATTTGTTGTTTTTAAATCAGGTGCCAAATGGGATACAAAGTTTCGAGCTCGTAATGACAAAACCCGGAACAACTGCGTAAAATGAAATGTCCAATGCACTTTTCCCGCAGCTTTGGAAGTGTCTGTCTTGAAACAGTCTCGGAGTGCAAGGGCTGTCGGTGGGTTTCAGGTTCAAAATCAGTTTTAAAATGGGTCTGAACCAACTGCGCATTGATTTGAGCAATCTTGAGCATTGTGAACCGGACTTCCGGACCGCCGTCATCAAATAAAGACAATTTTGAGTGTCGAACGCTATCGAATGTCGTGCGTGATTGGGTGATTAATTTAATACATTGGACATTTTCGCGGCTGTGCAATGGACTGTATAAGCACTTCAGTTCCAGGTTTCACACGCCCATCAGTCCCGCAGTGCTGTATTTGCCAACAGTGTCCCCTGGCTGTGTCCGAATCACTGACAAGGCCGATGCCAGATGACGACGGAGCGGCTGGGCCGACTGTCCGCCTCAACTGCTTGATTGATTGGCCACCCGGGTGTTTTTCAAGCCACTCTGCGCGCGACATTCGCAAGCAGATTTACTGAAGGAAAATAAAGCAGCGCTTCCAGGCCGCCCCCCCGTAATCGCGCCCACTTCAGCCTCTCACTGGCCAAACTTTCTCCAGCCACCAGCGGGCACAGGTGAATCTCACTATTCTATCCAAGTCTTTCTTTCGCCCTCAATATCCCAGGCAGACTCGCGCACACGCATAGTCATTGCACCCGCATAACCATTGCACACGCATAGCCATTGCACCCGCATAACCATTGCACACGCATAGCCATTGCACCCGCATAACCATGCCGCTTCTGTCCCTACCAAGCATTCTTCTTTGTTTAACAGACTTGGGTCTGCGGGCTGCAATCGAACAGCGCTGCAACTTCAGAATGCGTCAGGATGTGCGCTCAGTGTCCGCGGCGTCCCTGCCAGTGGCCCCCTCACTTCGAAGCCTTGGTGATGCACACACGGCACCCAGCTTCCCTCCATGCGCAACGAATCGGCGAATGCAACACCCCGAGTGCGCTGTTGGCCCATCCGTAGCTCTCCTGTGCAGGTAAATTCTTGACGCACCCGGTCTTTGCTTGCTGTTTTACAGATGGTGGGCAAAAATGACCTGGCTAGGCCGAGGAACAGCGCTGCGCAACGGTCCCGGAAGGTACGCGGCCAGACTGAGGGGGAAAGAGAGCGCACGCTGCAGCAATAGAGGTGCGCCGCCATTTCGACCCGTTGGGGTTTCAAGTTTCTTATGCGAGCCCGGGAAAGGCAGGCCAGTGTACGATCGGCGGGTGTTTCATCTTCGCCCTTCAACCATCCTCTCTCCGATTTGAGGCGAGCGCCAATGGCATCCAGCCGGTTCCATTAGATAGGCAGAAAACTGGCCTGGTCTCTCTGCATCTCAGTGTATCTTGGCAGGCGTACTGGCAGCGCAATAAATGCTCGCCCCTGAAGCCGCCTGCAGCAGATGAGGCTGCAGCAGCCAACCGGAGCAGCTTCCTCAGCAGCTGCAGCTTCTCCGCGGCGTCGCCTTCTCGGCTGCCTTCCCGAATCGCTCTGTGACCTGCTGGTTTGTTGCCGGCGAAGGCAACGTCTGGGAAGTTTGGAGACCTCTTCTTCTAGCAGCGAGGTCACGTTTCTCACCGCAACCACCAGCTCGCCTCCCTTTAGCGCAACCGCCGAAAATCAGCTCGACTGGCGTCTCAGTTCGTGGAGCTCACCATGGCTGCCTAGGCTACCGGCGTCCTCCGAGACTTTCATACCCATGACGCAGAGCGGCTCCAGCATGCTCTCGCACTCGTCTTTGAGCCGCAGCAAAAAGAAATGCCGGCGGTCCCGCTGCTACAATGGATCCAAAACTGAGGCGTCCATACCGCTGACGTTTAAAGACCCCGAGCTGCCCGATCCACAGATAGTTGAGCCTCCGGAAGCCGCTGCACAGATGGGCAACATGCCAACTCTCGCTGTAAGCAGTCACTGTCGGAAAGGCCAACTGGACCAACTGAGGGGAGATTTGGAAAGGCTGGGTCAGCAGATCGCATCTCTGGCTGTGAGAAATAGCAAAAGCACAGCGGAAAGTCCCGAGCAGAGGTCAAACAGCGCTCAGCAGCCAGTGACGGTGACAAATTCCGGCGCAGAGGAACTGCTTGACCCTGAAATCCCCGGAGCAATCGGGCTTGCCAGTGATCGAGGAAATGTAGAGGCCGTATCTGCAGCCGCTGGACAGACAGAGGAAGCCGTCGACTTTGGGTTCAGTACGGCCTCAACGGCACTACAATCAGGAGCTCAACAGGTGGACCTTCTACCGGATGCCACAGACAAAACGGTAAAGAACGGTGAGAAGCAAGGACCAAAGACTGTCGCAGCAGCCAGTTCGGAAATCATGCAAAGTCTGCCCAAAAGTCGCGACCGGCAGAGAGCAATCGAGCCGCGCGAGGAGCCTCAAAGGCGCAGAGTCCAGAGGAAGAACAGCAAATCTCCGTACAGGGACGACTCAGATGGGCACCTGATCTACGCATTTGGAGATGTGCTGCAGGAGCGATATGAAATAACAAAGACTCTGGGCGAGGGTACGTTTGGCAAAGTTACCGAATGCATTGACCTTCAAAGCGACAGCCGGAGGCGCGTGGCCATCAAAGTTATTAAAAATGTTGAGAAGTACAGAGAGGCAGCTAAGCTGGAGATCAATGTGCTGAAGAAGCTGGATGAGAAAGACCCAGAGGGCTGGTACCTGTGCATCAAGTTGCTGCATTGGTTTGAGTACTATGGCCATATGTGCCTCGTGTTCGGTTTGCTGGGCAAGTCTGTGTACGACTTCTTGAAGGACAACGACTACGCACCCTATCCCATGGACCATGTGCGGCACATTGTGTACCAACTGGTTCACTCCGTCAGGTTTCTGCACGACAACCAGCTGACGCACACGGACCTGAAGCCAGAAAATATCTTATTCCTGAACTCCGACTACACAACATGCTACAACCCAAAGCGTCGAAAGCACGAGAAGATAGTCAACTGCACGGATGTCATGCTAATCGATTTTGGCTCGGCCACTTTTGATCAAGAGCACCACTCGACCGTGGTCTCGACTCGCCACTACCGAGCGCCGGAGGTGATTCTAGAACTCGGTTGGTCGCACGCCTGCGACGTTTGGTCGATCGGCTGCATAGCGTTCGAGCTGTACACGGGCTTCACTCTGTACCAGACGCACGAGAACCGCGAGCACCTGGCCATGATGGAGCGCATTCTCGGCCACGCGCCCTACCGCATGACCCGCCGGTCGCAGACCAGCTACTTCTGGCACGGCCGGCTTGACTGGGACTACCATAGCAACGAGGGCCGCTACGTGAGGGAGAACTGCCGGCCACTGTATCGGTACATGAAAGACGAGTCCCAGGACACCAGGGACCTGTTCGACCTCATGCTTCGCATGCTGGAGTACGAGCCCGACGAACGAATCCAACTGGAGGCGGCCCTGGATCACCAGTTCTTCCAGTCGCTGCCGCCAGCCTGCTTGCGCCACGTCGCCAAGCCGCCCGGAGGAGTCAGCGATCCCGAAGCTTCAGAGGCAGCTCCACAGACCTGATTGGCCTCTCTTTTATTTTCTGGACGGCCTGTGCACTAAGGAAGTTGTCACAGTTGAGTGTCGGCTCTAACAGCTTCCAAGCAAAGCCGCTTCATTCAAGCCACTACACAGCTGCCTCTCGCATGCATCTTACCGAAATAACGTGTTTACGGTCTGTACTGAAGCTTCTGTATTATAGATCTGATAGATGCCTGCCGCCTCATCTACCAGTGATTTTGCCATATTCTGTATAGTTGAACATGCAGGCGCATCCTTCAGCAAACGTCTAAAAGGAAGGCTATGGAGCCATAAACAGTCCCAGATTTGCCTTGTATGCATATAGGTGGCTTATTTTTGTACGCACGAGAGAGCCTTCGGTAGACGAAACTCTCATTTTTATCAGACTGTTGCAGTGTCGCTTTGAACTATTTAAACATGCGCACCAGATTGGATCAAATAAATGCATGAAGCCCCAGTAGATTTTCTGCTTTTGTAGTTGTGTTCTAAATCGCATACAGCAAAGCTGCAACACTCGCAAGACTCTCGCGAATCTCTTTACTCAGTTTAGCAGGGGCACCTAAGAGCGTGTAAATATAGGGCGGAACATCTTGTATTGTGTGTATGGAGATTAAATTAAACAAAATTCGGAAAAAATTCATTTCTAATGAAAATGGCAACAATACTACTGACACAGTTGAGTTCAGTAGTCTCACCCATCACGTTCCAAGGAATTTTACAATTCCTTCTATGGCCACACAAGCCGTTCGTGAATGGCCATCCCGAATATATGACAAACTAGCGCATGTAGCCATGGAAACTGAGAAGGAAAAACAAGACTTACAGAATTCTTAATCACGAAGACCATCTTTCACAGCACTGTACCGATCTTGTTAGAACAGGGCGGATGAACTGAAGGGCAACCAGTGAGTCCCGGACCCTGGCGTGCCTGTCGGCCATCAGATTCGTAAATGTCAAATAGTTTCAGCGCAGTTGCTATGCAGTGGTAAAATATTCCACCGCAATTTCCGCCAGCTTTTCTTTCCTAAAGCAGAAATTAGCGGCAGTGGACACCGGCGCAGCACGCTGAGTTTGGGCAATCTGCATCCTCAAAATTGAAAAAGACATTACAAAAGCTGCAATTCTGCGCAGAACAATTCTTCCGCTCTCCAACAGATCTGCAGCCCAGTCTAGCTGAAGCTGAGGCTGAATCTGAAGACAGGCAGTCTTGATGCAGCACTCAGGCTTCTCTTCATCTGCGCCTGCAGCTGCGCACTTTCGTGGTGTTCCGGCAGAAAGCTGACAGAAGTTGTCTGGTGCTTATCCTGCCAGACTGTTCAGCTTGCAGTTCCCAGCGAATACGCAAGACTAAGAAAGAATTTTAAGTGGCAAGCAACAGCGTGGAGTGTAATCTTAATGCCAAACGGTAAAAACCACTGGCTGCACACAAAGAGAATTAAATGACACGGGAACTGCACAGGGCGGGAAGCTGCAGCGCTAAGATTGAATGACACCAATAAAAGTATGCGCATTGCTGCTGGTCATTGCGAGCCAGACCAAGTCTGCGCTCACTTGCCTGGGTACAGGGGTTCTAAATTTAATCCTATTATAATTAAGATATTCCGTATCGTTCAGCCAGCCATAGGAAGGAGAAATTTATGGCCTACAGTGCTTTTAATGACCCCCCTCGGTGGGCCACTTTTACTCGGATTTCTGTCTCCCCCAGGGTGGACAAGTGGCGCCACTCATTCGCACCCGGCCTGGCTCAGCTGCATGGCGCCCAGAGACAGGCGAGCGTCAGGATCGGCGGCTCTCAGACCCCGCAGCCGCACACAGTAGAGGCTTTAAAAAACTTTTAGTGAGGTCGCTCAGCCTTTTAAATGCAAGCCATCGAACAATTAGGCTCTGCTTAACAAGTGTCCGAACCCCAGCCTTGTCTGCTTGCTCAGCTCTCACTTAGCCTGCATCATTCTGTCACTGCATGTCAGACCAGGACCTGACCCCGGAGCAGGTCGAGGAGCTGGAAGAGGCCTTCTCGCTGTTTGATGAAGACGGCAGTGGCGACATCACGATCAAAGAGCTGGAGCACGCGCTGCGGGCGTTCGGCTTCAAACCGTCTGACGATGAACTCAAGGTGAGCCATTGAGGTGCTCAATAATATTAACGGAGAGAGAAGACACCACACAGAGTTGAAAGTCAGAATTTAGAAAGATTCATTCACACCTGCTTTATAAATAAAAGCACGGCTTTGCAGAAAATGATCCAGGAGATCGACAAGGACGGCAACGGCACGGTCAACTTTGACGAGTTCAAGCAGGTCATGCGGTACCGAGTCACCGATTCCGTGCTGGAAAGCGAAGTCCAAGAAGCGTTTAGACTATTCGACTTGGACGGAGACAGTGAGTTCATGCACATCTACATGTACGAGACATCTGCCAAAATTCTTTTATAATTAAACCAGAGGCGTCGCCAAGGATTTTATAGTGGGGGGACAAAGCCGAGAATTATACTGTCCATGTGCATGACTAAAGTCTTACATGTACAGTATTTCAGAATCGGTGTTGTCATCTGTCATTTTAGCGCCGCAGTCACTCATTTTGGCGCCGCAGTCACTCATTTAGGCGCCGCAGGCACTATTTTAGCGCGCCGCGGGCACTCATGGTGCCGCAGGCACTCATTTTAGCGCCGCAGGCACTCATTTAGGCGCCGCAGGCACTATTTCAGCGCGCCGCGGGCACTCATGGCGCCGCAGGCTCTCATTTTAGCGCCGCAGGCACTCATTTTGGTGCTGCAGGCACTATGTTTTGTTGCCCTAAAGCAAAATTGATTTCCATAATAGGTCAACAAGATGGGGTGGGGGGACAAATCATTGGCATGTCCCCTCATAGCTTTTACTGGGGGGACATGTCCCCCCGGTGGCGATCCGCCCCTGGATTAACCATTTCCGTTTCAAATGGCTCAGCTTTGTCTCATATGCAGTGCATGCAAGTCATCCGGCATGCGCGATGACTGCAGTGACACCCGCACTCCGCAGACTTTATCAACGCTAGCGATCTGAAGCAGGCCATGCTCAACATGGGCGAGCGGCTCACGGATGTCGAGACTGAGATGATGCTGCGCCTGGCCGACAGGGACGGCGACGGGCGAATCGATCTGGCCGAGTTCCGCATGGTCATGCAGGACGGCGACAAGTGGCTGAAGCTGCGGGCTGAAGCTGTTGAAAACCTTCTGCTCCCTGGCGATGCCGAACAGTCGGACGACAGTGACAAAGGTTGACCTGCCACGGCGTGTACATGTACATGTACTGCGACATGTATCTTGTCCAGCAATTTTACACACATTTTGAACATTTCTAACAAAACTGCATTGCCTTCACAACAATAAATACGCATTGAAAACAGCCACAGGGTACATCAAATGGCACGCTTTATCTGTGCTTATGGGGGAATTGTTGAGATGCCAAGGCTTACGGGTGGGGAAATTGCTGAGATATAAAGGCTTACGTGGGGAATTACTGAGATATCAAAGCTTACGGATAGGGAGAATTGCTGAGATATCAAGGCTCACGGGTGGGGGGGAATTGCTGAGATGCCAAGGCTTACGGATGGGGGAATTGCTGAGATATCAAAGCTTACGGGTGGGCTTGCTGAAATGTTAGGGCTGGCGGGCGAGCTGCTGAGATGTCAAGGCTAAGGTCAGAAGCTATACATGTAGCAAGGACAACTTGATAACTCTGGACCCGAAACGAGCCAATTCATGGCGAAAAAAGTATGAGGCTCGTTTAAAAGCATTGTTCTATGGCCCATCCGCATGCTTTCAGTTGCCAATTTATACTCGTATCATATTTGACTTTTTGATAGGCAGTCAGGCGGCGGGTGCAGGGTCGGTTTTCTTAAATGTTGAATAGTTTTATTACATAAAGTAAACGTCGTGAAAATACACAATGGGAAAGCTGTACATGCAGCACATGTATAAGGAAACTCGAGAAAAATTTACGATTCCTTCTTCATCTGAACTACAAACAGAGAGGAAAATAACTGTCACACAGAACGGGACAAGAGCTGACCATGATAAATAGTGAAGTGTTTGATCCAGGTTCGCTCACTGTCCACTCAGCTTCATTTTTCTATCGTGCACTTTATCCGGCGAAGGAGCGCTCTTTGCTCCTCGTTGAACATAACCCTTGAAGATGGTGGATGCAGCGGCCTTTCATTTCTTCCCTTTTTTATCATTGGTGCATCTTGAGGCCAGTGCTTAGCACAGTCGCCCATGTAGTCTGTCACGGTCTAAACAACAGCAAAATTGTTAATGCATTCATGTGGCCAGGCTGAATCTGATTCACAAAGCACATTTGAAGAAAGTCTTACCGTCAGTTGATTAGGCAGTGACAGTCGCCAAGCCTCTCGTTCAGTTGCATCTTTAGGAAACAAAAATACTGCAACATTCCGATCACGGTTACTATTGTAGTTTGCACAACAGAAATGACGCTGAATTTTCTCGGCATGATATTTAGTTTCAGCAAGAATAAAAGTTCTCTCTCTCAATTGCAAGTGCATGCGAAGAACTCAGCTTTGGATGGGCCATAGAACAATGCTTTTAAACGAGCCTCATACTTTTTCGCCCTGAATTGGCTCGTTTCGGGTCCTGAGTCATCAAGTTGTCCTTGACATGTAGTTTAAAAAATCATTCCATTCTGTGATGTCTATGGTATTGAATATTTTAGTTTGACTTTTGCTTTTCACTAACTCTGTTACTTTCTAAAACAAGGCAACACATCTTGTTGTGGCTACGAGCCGGATTCAAATATACGATTGTATATGTACTTTTATATAACAAGCCTGACCAATCTTTTCCGACTCACTACGACACAACACATTCTTTGTTCGCTCCCGCGTTGGTGGGGGGCGCTGACTGCTAGTCCTAACCTAAAACCTAGTCCTAACATGCATGGCGACCTGGCGAATTGACTTTGGCTCGAGATTGTTAGTTTATGGGACGAATCCGCGCACTCGTGTTATGGGTGTTGGTTTCACGAGACGGCCGTGTCAGAGAGAGAAAGGAAAAGAAAAAAACGGATATTCTTTGCCGCAATGAATTGGTAACTGAGAACGTGAGTTAAAGTGACAAATTAGTAAATTATAATTATAATAAATTAATAACAAGCAGTGGCATCGAGTTACAGTTACCGCATGCAGAATTATTGAACAGCAACAAAAATGTTTACCCGAAAATTGTTCAAATAAAACATCACCCAGAATTAGTGGACACTCGGGGCTGATTTTACATTGACCAACGCCTGACAAATGCAAAACACGCTAAATGAGCCTATGTACATTAAATTCGGTCTCAGGGACAGCCGAAGGAATCAATGAGCTGCCTGCTCACTGCTGGGCACCGCTGCCGCTGCCAGACGCAGCCTGGTCGATGATGTTCAGCAGCTTGGCCCGCTGCATCTCGCGCTGCTCGTCCTTCTCGTAAGCCGCCACCAGGGCCTGCAGTTGGCGCACCTTTTCCAGCACCTGGCTCACGGACAGGCTGCCCAGGTCGTGGATCATCTCCAGGTCGGACTTCTCCAGCTCCGCCTCGTATTTGGCAACCAGAACTGGCAACACGATCTGCAAAGGGGAAAGCAATGGATTGCTAGCGAACCCACAGCAATTAATGCCCTCTGCCAGCCCATGCAATCATTTAACTGCAGATAGCTCATGTCCTGTAAAGTGTACTCCATTATTTTAGCTGGTTAGTCTGCACTCTGCATGGCTTTGGGAACTGAGCCTGAGCACACAAATGAATGTCTAAGCAGCACAGCAAACAGGGGGTTGACTTTTCCATTGCTAAGTATTTATGCATAGTTTAGTTAGCACAGGCCAACCACTGTGCACAAGTCCCAGGCCAATCATTTTTGCAGTTTCAATTGAAAATGGCCTTAAACAGAACTGAACCTGGGTACTTGACACAAGACAAACTGATTAACATACTTGAAGAGAAATACCAGAAGAAAACAACATACCTTAGCAGAACTAGCTAGCAAGTCATCTTCTTTTTCTGAAACAATATAAACAATGCAAAGGTATAATCAAGTTACAATAAAAGAATATATAAAATATATTTAAAAAAGACAAGTCTCTCACCAGAAGTTGCTGAATGAAACTCAGTTAAGACTTCATTGGTCATTAAATCATCATCTAAAAGAAATAAAAAAGTTATTAGGGTATAAAGACCAAAATAGTCTATTAATGATATAGATAATTATAAAATCAATATTATTTAAAATTTAGATTCCTTGTAAAAATTTGAATGTTCATCCTATCTAATCATAAAAATACTAATCCTATCCTATTTAGTCCTAAGCTCTCAGTGGCAGATTTAGAAAGGGGGGGTAATGGCAATGAAGATGCCTCTTTTTTTCCCTAAAAAGGTATTTGCCCTCATAGTGCCCCTCTAATTGGTTTTATTTGTCTAATGTTACATGCTTTTATATACCAATATTATTTATATTAGCATTTTGATCATATGTTTGAATTAATTTCGGCAATAGTGCAGTTTAGTTTATGAAATTATTTTTCATTTAAATTTGAAAGTTCGAAACAAGAAAACAATAACAATGATAAAAATTGATGTTTTTTTAACCATTTTAACGATTGTGGCAGAGACCATGGCAGCCATCAGGTAGCGTGCATTTAGCTCTAGTTGCGGTAGAGCATTTGCTGGCAGCACTTCATTTGTTGGAATTATCCACAAGGGTCTTGGTGGTCGTCCAGCCATAATACAATATGTTGTCCAAAAGAAAAATCAGATATTAGCGGCTTCTCAGCTAAGGGGAAACAGTTCAAACCCCCCCACTTGAGCCCCTTTTGATTCTTTAAACTATTGTATTTTTTCCATAGACAAATTGCATTTCAAGTAGCATTCAAGCGTGGCACAGATTTAATGAAAAAAGTATATTAATAGAGTGCCCATTTGCTTTAAAGTTCCATGACCAGTGAGCTCTGGCACAGTCGCTAGAATGGTTTAAAACATTGTTGTTATTGTTTTCTAGTTTCGAACTTTCAAATTTAAACAAAAAATAATTTTGCGAATGAAACTGCACTATTGCCTTATTTTTCTATTTTATTATATTTAACTTAGAGACATTTCTTTTTCTGGGTTCTTAAAAGTCTTAAACATTCTATACAAATTTTTAACTTTTGTTTTATGATCCTCCTAATAAAATTTTTAAATGAATTCTCCATGTAAAAGAGCATAAGACAAAAATGAAAAACAAGGGCAGATTTAGGGGGAAGGGAAAGGGAGGCTGTTGTTCACCCCAAAAAGGGCTTTAAAAACATATTGCACCCCCAAGAACCTAAATTTGTACCTTTGTAGCTTGCTTCCAAATGCCTTTTTTGTACCTTTAAGCTTGATTTTTCACCTTAAAATGCCTTTTTATGCCTTTAAGCTTTATTTTGTGCCTCTTACATGCATTTTTGCATATTTAAACTTGATTTTTTGCCTGCTACATACATTTTTTCTTTCTTTGCTTAAAAATTAATATCTTAAACTTGTGTTGGCATCTCAAACTTAGACTGCCCCTCTCTAAAATGAAATTATAGATTTGCCACTGATAAGGAGGGTGTGCATAGTCTAGATTCTATATAAAATAAGCAAAAAATGTTATAATTGTTGGAAATAACTTGATAAGTGTTTGCTACCTTTTTATAATACAATTTACAATATAAGATGCAAAATTGCCATTGAAGTGATCACAAAATGAAATATCACCCCTTTCACTTTTGTTAGACCTAAAATTATCTATTCTTCCCAATATAATTTTAAACAAACTTACAATTTGAAAGATAGTATTGCAAAAGTAAATATATAATGTGGCTTTTTGTTAATTTGTACAAATACAACTAACATTGCCTTGACTTTCTTAAGAGGGATTATATAACAAAACAGTGCAGTAGAGGAGATTGCATAATAAATCAATAGCAATACATAGCCAAAGTGCAAAGGGATTGCATAGGGCCTAATGAAAGAATGCCACCTAACCAAATAAAAAATAGGTGATACAATAAATTCTACACGATTACAATTTTCCCTTGATTATATTATTGAAGTGTAGGTCTAACTCTATTGACTTTGATGAATAGTAGTATCTAGTTAGTAGTGAATAGGCCTAGTAGTTAGTGAATAGAAGTTAGAACTTAAACAATAAACAACTTGTAATTAAAAAGAAAAAATTTACCCGATGCCGCCATTAGAAATGAAAACAATTTATTTCACAAAGAATACGAGTTAAGAAGTTGTGATAACAATAGTCAATATAGTGTATCCTGTATCGCTGTACGTTTGACTCGTTAATATATAATTCCAGTTCTATACAGATTTCTGTAAAAGCCCTTTTGAAATAGAATAAAAGTGGCAAAAGTAAGTTAAAACAAAGCAAACGCTTCCTTACTCTGGAAAAAAAGACGCAATAAAAATTAGGTGCATTTATAAAAACTTTTTTTGGTTACATTAGAAGAAGTTTTTAGAAAACATAGCCTTCTACTACACTTTTTCTAGGAAAAACATTCCGTTCCCTTCGATCTCCTCCACTTACCACCGCCGAGCTGTACGAGCTGTAGGCAGCAACTGTTTTTTGACTAAGCGAATTTCAATTTGTGTAAAATCAAGTTTTATATTAAGAAACAGTGTTGTTTTGTGGGCTTTAATAATGATTACAGGAAGACAATATTTAGCTATTGGTGCGGGTCTTGGTGCTGCATTTCTAGGTTACTGTGTATATTTCGATCAAAAGCGTCGAAGTGCACCTGACTTTAAGCAAAAGCTAATTGAAAGTAAGCCTTTCCGATTTACTTGATCTATGTATCTTAGTAATAGTTATTATGTTTTTCATAGCCACCAAGTGAAGAGATTCTGCAATAGTATTCTAGCTAGGGCTAATTTACTAAATATGTCAAACAAGAAGAGAAGAAAAAGGAAGTTGGATAAAACACAGGTACCCAGTAAAATGCAGAATCTGCAGCAAAGAAAGCTTATTTCAAAAGATAGTAAGATTGTTATACCATCTTATATTTTACCTTCAATTTATGATCACCCAAACATATATTCCCCATTGAATTGATCGTGAACCAAAGCTAGCTGTAGGAAAGCATGTCAACCCTACCTTAGTATAATTAATCTTCAGTGCCACCCCCTTTTACTTTCAGTTTACGATCACTTCCACACATGCACTCCGTTGAAATGATCGGGAACCAAAGTTGGCTGTAAGAAAGCATTTCAACCCTTAAAACATTTTTATAGCCAGCTTTGGTTCACAATCATTTTAATGCGCAATATAAATTTGGGTGATTGTAAGCTGAAGGTGAAATATATAGGCTACCATAGCTCAAACTTGCAACATGACAATTGAAATTAGTTTGACAGGCTTTCCTATTGCCAGCTTCGATTCACAATGGGCAAAGTATGTTTGGGTGATCATAAACCAAAGGTGAAATATAAGGTGCTATGACAAACTTACCATTTTTTGAAATAAACAAGTTTGTTTTTGTTTAATTTCATTTCATTAGAAACTATAGATTTTATGTCTTACAACTTTTTTATAGTGATCATCACTGTTTAAGGTGATTGTCACTAGGCCCTATTTGGAATGATTATAAAGCAAAGGAATGCCAAACTTGTAGCAGAATGGTAAATTGTGGAATGAACTATGGATTCCAATTATAAGGGGTGTCCAAAAATTATTGATACTTTTTACTGTAGCTCTCGTTCTATAGCTTCTTATGATTTATAATTTTATGAACTGATAGGCCTAGTGGCAAATCTCTTTTATAGACTGCTTTTTGAATTTTTAAAATTGATACCAAAGAACAAAAGTTATACCCATGAAAGTAGCAGTATATATACCATAGGGTTACACAAATTATAGGCTGAGCTTCACAAGATCCATGCTGAGTAAGCTTCAATGAATTGTTAATTTTGGCTTGTCCAACCTATCAGTGATCTCTCTAATGGTCATTTGGAAGTCCTCGTCAAGAAGATCCAGAATGGAATCCACCAGTACATCAGGTTGATGAATATATGGCCACCCTATCCAATGTTGATCTGCCAAGTCAGTCCTTTCCTTGCTGAACTGCTCCATCCATCAATAAACTGTCATTTTGCTGACCGCAGTTTTGTGTGAATTTCTGGAGGCACTATGGCTAGCGCCCCAAAGAGTGAAGATGGCACTTTGCTGAGCAACAAGTGAGTGCACATCCATGTGTGTTGTTGAGTATGGGCAATGAAATCATGAACCAATCACAAAATGCAAGCTCCTCTATTTGCAAGTAAATTATTGAATTTAATGCTTTATTTTTCTATGCATGATCTTGTCCATAAACAAATTTCAGTCAGCCACAGTGACCATCATTTTGCAATTGGGCTTTGGTATTGCTTAAACAAGACATTTATCAATGCTTTCTTAATGAATGAGTGCAGAAGTCAACTATTATAAATTTTGATATAGTTTGTGTAACTCTATAGTACAGGTACTGTTACTTTCGTGGGTATAACTTTTGTTCTCTATTATCAATTTTAAAAATTCAAAAAGCAGTCTGTAGAAAAGATTTGCCGCTATCAGTTCATTAAATTTTAAATCACAGGAAGCTATTGAATGAGAGCTACGGTTAAAAGTATCACTACTTTTTGGACACCCCTTGTAATTTGAAGTAAAATGCAAAACATAGGAATTAATCAAAAAATTTACAATTTTAAAGACATGTATATAGCCATGCCTAGATACTCTTTAGCAATTTAACCATATGAAAAAGATTTATAAAATTTCAAGTGTGATTCTATATTAAGCTAAATTGAATTAGAAATAGCAGCATTTATTGGGCTTACTTAAAGTAGTAAATATAGGTTTTTTCATAAATAATATGGTTAATAATTGGGTGTTAAAATATTGTCATGATTTTTCTCTCCAGCAGTTTGGTCAAATTTGAAGGCTTTATTGTTTTAAGATTTTGTCTCAGCTTGTCTTAGTTATTGCTGGTCTTAGCTAATATATTAGTTTCTTTATGAGCTAGTACAATAATCTTTGGCTTATCAAGTACTACTATTGGTATATATATGTATTATTTATAATTGGCATATTCTTTATTAGTAGTGAATATTACTATATATGTATGCCACTCTTTGGATCATGTAGTATATATGATCTAGACAATCCAGTCTCCTATGAGTGCCTAGAAAAGCAAGATCTTGATGCAAGGCAGTGTGTAGTACCTTAGTGAAGACCTGCAACATCAGTGGTCTGACTTCTAGTAACCCAGCATTGAAATGGCCAACTAATAAATCTTTTAGTTAGAATGTATTTTAGTGCTTCTATCTTTTGAATATAAGCTCTCTTGTCCTCAGAATAAGCCAATCACACATGAGGTATCATGAACTTTTTCTTTCTGCTGAGCCTTCTAGTTTCTTTTTCAAAAGTCTTTGTGTAAAAAAGCAAAACTTCTAGGAAACTTCCAGGTACTCCTTAAAACTTGCCATTCAATATAGTCTTTGTTAGCAACAACTTTGGTCTTTGGCCACTCATTATTTGATTGCTTTAATTGCTTGACTAGCCACAAAAAGATGTTTTTAAGTATATCTTAAAGGGACAACTATCTTAAAATGAATCACAATAGGAAGTGTTTTATTTTCTTAACAAATAGCAATCAATAAAAATGCTTTTATAGACATATTGAACTAAATTCCTATTAGGTTTAGAAATTGTCAAATAGCAAAAGTAGCTGTTCTTACTTTGTAGTTGCTATAGTCTAGTAGTCTAGTAGTTGCTATAGCTAACCATGGCAAAGAAGCCAGTCCTAGTTGCAGAAATCCTTTACATTTGCATAACAAAAGCATATTACTGAACTGTCACTTATAGTAATAACCTTGCTACTATTAGTAGTGTAGGTAAATTGATATACATATATAGTTGGTTTCACTTTTTGTAAAAATTTGAGCTCCTTAATAAATAGCTAAATATATGCTTATAAATTTTTCCTTTGCCCTCTGCCCTTGAAATGAATTAAAGTGCACTGAGGATCAAAGAGCAGCAGCATATGGCACGCCTAATTGCTTGAACTTGGCCACATTGCAGTCTGTAGTCTGTTATTGAAATAGTGATGCCCCATCAGCCAGAGTGCTTCAGCCACCCAGTCACAGTAGTACACAGTGCCCCAGACACCCAGTCACAGCAGTACCAAGTGCCCCAGCTACCCAGTTACAGCAGTACACAGTGCCCCAGACACCCAGTCACAGCAGTACCCAGTGCCCCAGCTACCCAGTCACAGCAGTACACAGTGCCCCAGACACCGAGTCACAGCAGTACCTAGTGCCCCAGCTACCTAGTCACAGCAGTACCCAGTGCCCCAGCTACCCAGTCACAGCAGTACACAGTGCCCCAGACACCCAGTCACGGCAGTACCCAGTCACAGCAGTACCCAGTGCCCCAGCCACCCAGTCACAGCAGTACCCAGTGCCCCCAACACACAGTTACAACAGTACTCAGTGTCCCAGACACCGAGTCACAGCAGTACCCAGTGCCCCAGTCACAGCAGTACCCAATACCCCAGACACCGAGTCACAGCAGTACCCAGTGCCCCAGCCACCCAGTCACAGCAGTGCCCAGTACCCAGCCACCCGGTACTCAAAAGCTCAGCATGTGCAGAGCTGACAGTGTCAAGTAGCTAAAGAATGCCGATTTTCTACTACTAGCTGCATGCCTCCAGTCTGCATGAATCTGCCTTGCATTCAGTCCTCTGCAGCTGCAACAAAGAATCCAGACCAGTCCCCTCCCAGTCGGAGATGCCAGTGCATGAATGTCCTGAGTTGCCATTTCGCAAACTGGGCAAGCCCAGTAGGGGTGGCAGCCCCTTTCAGCTCTGTCATCAGACCATAGAAAGCAGATAAAAAGCATCCGCCAGATAAAATTGCTTCTAGAATTCAATGTGGCATAAGTCGATACGAGCTAAAACCAAAGCCAATTGTTTTGCATTCTGTTTGAGCAAGCAATATCCTATTTTGAATGGGAATCCATTATCGGCTGCTGGTGCGGGTTAGCCGGGCGGGATAATCAAGCCGCATGGAGTGCCTGCTTTAAAGGACTCTTGCGCTCAGCCTATTGTTTCAGTGCAGCCTGATTTGTTGGGATTTAATCAGGCACTTAATGCAGATTCCCAGTTGAGTAGGAGGCGGGAATAATGGCATTTGTTATGCCATTGATTAAAATCATATCGCCGCGTTTGATTTTTTACTGCTTATTCTCGAGATACCAATCTGAACTTGAACTGAAAATGGGAGCTTGAAGTGGCTTGTATTTTGTCTGTCATGGATATTTCGAGGCCTCAATATTTCGATGCACTAGCAGCTCTTCTATTCAGCTATTGAGCATATTCAATTTGGGTTGCTACGTCAGCTTAGACTTAAAGCTTAAAGTTGCCATCTCTTTAGTGTATTTTTTGTTACCGGCTGAGTTTGTCTATGGCAAAAGCGTTTTTAGCGCTATGCGAAAAAGCTAATCTTTGCGAAACCCGTTTAGAAAACACAAATAACATGGATAAACTTGTGAACTAAACGTGGACAAAACACACCTGTGTGAGCGTGTGCATGAGTGTGAGTGTGCGTTCATGCGCTTGTGTGAGCCCAGAAGTCAATGGGATGGACAGAGTTGCATCAGTGCTGGTTGTGGGAAGATGTCGAAGTGCTCCTGGAAAATATATTGTTACTTCTGGCATTGTTTTCAGTTTAGGACTGCGGTGCACTGAATTCTCATATTTCTAATTCATTTTGCCCCAACTACCGGCCTATAGTAAGATTCGGATGGTTTGCGGATGTAAGTCCCTTCTACCATGAGACAGATAGCAATGAAGATGTTATAAAAAATACCGGCTAAATTTGCCATCCCAGCAGCAGCAGCAGCAGAATTCCGTGTGCAAAATTTGCATCCATCAAAGACCCACTGGCTTCTGTTGGCTCATTTCGGTGCAACAATTGCAATAATCTACCTGTGCAGCACAAAGCTACCATAAGGGAATGAAGCTTTCAGTTTTCAGGTGCTTGAGCTGCCCAGCCTCTCTGCCCATAGCCTGCCGCTTTGGTCTAATTATGCTGGTTTAATTAAATTGATGACGCCCAGATCAGGGCCAACTAGTTCAGGGATGAAGCCGTGAGCAGTCCTTCAGTTAATTATAACCACCCGCTGGCCAGTTGTGTCAACCCTAATGCTGTTCCACACTGGAGAGGATACCCACTACAGTTAATCTGCTGCGCTTCGTATCACCCGGCTAGGCTAAATAAGCCAGGATGTTAGTTAAAAAAATTGTACTCTACAGTGTTTAACCAGGAACAATATTTATACTTTCTAGTTTGACCTGTATATATTTATCTATTTTTAATGATATGCAAAGTGTGGTTGCTTAAATAACAAAAAATATCTCTTGTGATCCTTGAGAGCCCAGCGTTGTTTGTTCCTTCTTAAACAGACCGCTTAAACAGGGAGTTGCTAAGATGCAAATTCCATTCTAGAGGCTTAAGTTGATTCCATTCTTGGCTTATGCATTGCAACAGACTTTTGATTCGGGAGGTTAAAGCAAATGACAACTCGTGCTAAAATATGCATTTGCGAGATGGGTTTATTGTTATCGCCATTTTTCACCTTGAGGGACCATGACCGTCCTTATTCTGTAAAAAAACATCTAACGGTGCTTTTATGACATTAAAAGCTAAGGGATGATGGTGCTTCTTGGCGGGTGCTTCAGGTTATTTTGTTGCTTTTTGAGGCGCTCTTCAAGCCGCGAGAATTGCTGTTAGGACAAATCTTGTCTGAGGCGGTGATTTAACACTCGAAAGCTCTCTTGAGGAATGCGCTGTACTTGCAGGGTTGCTTGCTTGAATGCAAATCTCACAGTTCAATTGGGACAATTAGGACTGACAGTGACTACCGAATCAGTCTCTCCGATGATTGCGGCTTTCCCTTGGCAATCACAGCTAGACATGTTTGACCAATGACTAATCCGTTGGAGTTAAAATCGGATTAGCATTTATTAATCCAAGTGGTCGATTGTAGTTTTGAAAATCTGTACGAGTGCTACAATCTAGCTGTCAGACTAAAGAGTCGGATTGAAGCTTTGAAGGCCATGTAAATAAAAATTGAGATGCGACGCATTTTTATTAAAGTTCAAAATGCAATTCAGACCGGACATTTTTTATTGAATTCCACAGAGCGCCGTCAGCAGAAGGAGGACCGCCGCCTGAAGGCCGAAGGCGGCCTGCCCGACCTGCGCGACGCCGAGGCAGTGCAGCGCTTCTTCATGGAGGAGGTCCAGACTGGCGAGAGCCTGCTCGGCCGCGGCGACATCGAAGGCGGCGTTGAGCACCTGGCCACCGCCATTGCCGTGTGCGCCCAGCCCAGCCACCTGCTGCAGATGCTGCAGCAAACCCTGCCCAACGAGATCTTTGAGCTCATCCTGGCCGCCCTGCCCAAGGCCAAGCAGAAGTTCAGCAAGGCTCGCGAGGCCCTCATCAGGGAGATGAGCGGAGGCACCTTCACCGTGCCCACGGAGGAGAAGGTGAGGGGCGTTGGGTCAGCTTGCAGCCTAGCAGTGCAGCTAACCGCTTGTAATACTCTGCTTTTAACCATTTTTTCAACAGAGAGTCGTCGAGATCCAGGAGGATGACGTCGAATAGTGAAGAGGCGAGGCAACCAACCGCGCCGGGCCGCACCAGTGCCGGAAGCTGCGCTCATTACATTATATGTGTTTTTAGTGTGTCCCCAGGTCGATCAAGTATTTATCCAGGTGTTAGCGTAGCTGTAGGGAAAGCGCACCTTTGTGAATACTAGTGCTAGTGATGCTAGTAAACCTGAATTTACTTACTCCGTGCATGACAGACCTCTGGCTGCTGTCGGCTTGCTCTGCCAGTAATTCCACCTTTAAGCATGCCAGCCCTGAGCTGCGCTTGTAATTAAATAATTACACACTGCTCGGTTATCTTTATTATTAGCTGGTGTTCATTTCTTCATTTATTTCGATTTTTAAAAATGTAGATTAGATGTAGATTTAAAGTGTAGGAAGCTCCAAGCACACTAGAAATTGTATGCATATCTCTACTATTTGTCCGCGAGTCTTGACTGCTTCGTTTACTTTATTCCGATTCGGGTTTTCGATTTAAAGAATTCTATTTTTTTGTGGACTATGATTGCGGGATCTTCTGGTATTTGGTATTTTTCAGAATCTTTTGCTTTCCTGTGTGCCAGCTTCCCCCCCCGTGTGTGTTTGGATGCTTTCATTTTCAGCTTAAAGCAATTCCACTGAATGTCATTGTTTTCTAGCTCACAGCTAAAGAGACGGTGCCAGATGCGGGGAGTTGGCGGGCTTCAATGCAGGCATTTCTTCAGGTTGGTGGATGACAGCACAGCTGCGCCAGATGGAGTTGGACTTTCCAGTCTTGCATTGTGAATTCTTGATTAGCCTGGCTGGCGATTCTCTCGCAAGCAGGTAAGAGCTAAAGGGCACTGAGTAGCAGCGACTTCTCTGAAATGCCTCAGAAAACTTGTTAGAAGCGGCTGTGAAGCAGCAGTTGGCCTGAGAGGGGTGGCTGGTGACTGCACTTGTGCATGCAAAATTTATACTCAATGGGAATTCGCTCAGTACTTTAGCAGCTGGGCCATCCTGCTAGTTTTTAGCAAACTTAGGACGCTCACGTGACTCCAAATCTTTCCTTTCTTCACTTCCTTAGTCACCTCTAATAGTGTTTCATACAGGGTTGGTTTGTGTAAACACTGTTGTGTCTGAAATGATGAAGAATTCTCTGTGGTTCTTTGCTACGTTTAAAGCTTTGTGAGACATATCAAGTTATGTCGATTTTTAAACGCTCTAAGTACTCTTTCTATGATCTTCTCTGCCGCATAAATAATGAACTTGTACTCCTGTTCCGATGAAACTCGTGCTGTAGTTGTGAAGAATTTATTCAGCTTTAAAACAAAACCAATTTTTTTTTAAATAAATTTTGCTGCTCGGAAGTTATTGAGGATTTTGTGAAGTTGATAAGGTTTCTCCGTCTAACTTGCCAAGCTTTTTTTCTAGGGGAAGTCGCTTTCATATCTCCAGTGTTCTTTGGCTAAGTACGTGTACTGATAGTCGTAGTGGAGTAAGGAAATAACTGCATCTGCAAATAGACTCCAAGCATCCATTGTCTGATTCGCCTGTCTTCCACCAATGGCAGAGCCCACAAATTTGTCCATAAATTCTGGAACGATTGAATCAAAATTGCTTTTTCGTGCATACCTTGCCAGTTGACACAAAGTGTTTTTGTGCAAAAATTATTCTCCGTGATGATTGAGCTACCTATAGAATAAGTCCGGTAACTTTATCCAAAATGGATTCCTTACACCGCTGTCACATGTGCGAGAAAACATGTGATACAGCTGCGCGTTTGACTGAGCATTTTAACGATGAGCACAACATTTCCCAATCGGTACCTGGCAAAGAAATGTCAGCGCGAATGGTGAGAAAGGTTCCTTCTAAAGCGAATTTACAAGATCGCGAAGGGGTTGGTCAAGCTTCAAGAACGAACGTCTCTGCTAATATTGAAGACGCGGATCAACCAAGTGCTGATTCTACTATCTGTCTCGAGTGCAACGCTTTTCTACGCGAGGAGCAAGATGCTGAACAGCACTTCATGCGCTTTCATTCGGAGCTTTATGCTGCTTTTAAAGAAGGTTTTCTCGGCGACTCTATTGCTTTTACTTCTCTGACGAAAGAAAAAATTGCTGATTTTTATTCAAAAAGATGTTCCCGTCAATGCGTTCACGAGTCACCGTTTTCTACGCCTCTAGACGGAAGAGGGGGCGCCGCTGCAGATCTGCACCATCAACCGCCCATTGAGGACGCGTTTGACGATCGACTGCAAATAAAGCAGCAACTTGCTCGCGTAGATCGACTGTTTACTAGATTTAGGAGTAGGGGGAAAATATCCAAGTTGAAAACTCAGTTAGCAAACACTGCTCCCTTCTTTATTAACGAAGACGGAGTGTTTGAATTCAATTCCAACGAAGATCCGTTAGACATTAACTGTCCATTCTGCATTACACACAAGACAACGATTAAAGGTCTTGCAAAGCATTGTGTCAATCATCACGCACATGGTTTCGCGGATTGGAAGAGCGGCAAATACGGCCAGATCCAACTTCGCTTCGTACCCCCTGACTCTGACGTCGCCGTTTCAGTCCTTCAAGCTCTTGATGGGGCTATGCTACTTAAAGAAATTCCGCGCGGTGTTTCCTCGAGTTCGCTGTCAACCGAAAAGCAGTTAAGATGCTTTCCTCAAATTTTAGCTCAAAGGATTGATTGGAATATGTCAGTCAAAGCAGAAGCCGACAAAACTCACGGGGTAATTCCCTCTTCGTCACTTCCGTGTCCTATTTGTGGTAAGCAAATCAGTGCCGAAGGAATAACAAACCACTGCTCAATTTACCATCTAAAAGAGTACAATGACTGGAAAGAAGGAAAGTATGGTCGAGTCTCACTTTTCTCATTGAACTCTGTACTTTTCAAGAGTCCAAGCTCTGTACATCAAAGTTTTACTAAGCCAAAGTCCTTCATTCGTCGAGAATCGAAGAAACCCGTCTTTGTTTCTACAGCGGGTCGCAAGAAAGAGGCCACACGAGTACCGTGTCCTTTTTGTGGCGAGCGTATTTTTTCGAAGGGCATGGGAAAGCATTGCATCTACTTTCATAAAAAGCAGTACCGTGAGTGGAAAGCTGGGAAGTACGGCAGCGTTCCGTTACGTTTCATTCCCCTCCAGATTAGTTTCGAGTCTGCAGAAGCTGATCAGCATGATGAACCGTCAGAGGTCGGCAGAATTATTGACGCTCCAGCATCTGAGCTCACCTCATCATCAGTTTTAATGAATCGATCAATGGATGCTACCGGTACCGAATTGCAATTGGCTGAATCGCATCAGAAAAAATTTTCTTTCGATGGCTCTGTTTGTTACGCTGCAAGTCAAAAAGTTCTCTTTGACTCCGCTAAATCCGATTCCACTGAACTAAGAAAAAGTTTTTGTGTTTGTCATCTCTGCGATGGAGCCTTTGATACAACTGCCAAGCTGATAGAACACTTTGTAATTGATCATTTTGACTGTGATGAGCTACGTAAGTTGTTTATTATGCGAGTTGTATTCCACGAGCAACGATCCATGAACGGGTCTTTAGAGCCTTCAGGTGCTGGGTTTGGTATCTGTCACTATGTTTGCGATATGTGCCACACCCACTTCATGACATGGCTCAGTCTCGGACAACATTATCGCTATCACATGCTTGAATTGTCCCAGAATGCATTCTCAACGTTTGACAATTGTGCTCCTGGCGGATATACCCAGACTGATGTTAGTAAATTCAGTGCTTTCGCTCATCCTCGTCACAAATCTATAGAAAGCGACGCAGCAAAGAGCACATCGAGTAGTGATTCGAGCCATCAGATTGCGCATACTGACACCCAAAACTTTTTGCTGGATGTCCCAAGAAGAACCAGCAATGCCGAAGGATCCTATAGCCTTCTGAATGGTAGTGCACTCGTCGGCGAGTCGCGGGCGAATCCCGTTCCAGCTTCATCCAAATGTAATTGGAAATGGAATAGGCCGGCAGTCGAATTAAATTTCAGCACTTCCACTGTTTTGAGCGGCTTGGAACAAGTATTGAATTCTATAAATAAAACAAGATCTATGCACAATTACCAGGCCTTAATTGATGCGACTGATTTGCGAAATTACGAGGCTCCACGCGATCTAAACTTCCCTGATCCCACAAAGGAGTGGTTTCCCTGTTGCTATTGTGCCATGCGATTTCAAGACGAGAGTGTCGCAAAAGCCCACATGTTGAGCTGTGGACATTTTTTCGCCTCTAAGCATCAAGAAACAACAAAAAGTTTCCTACAAGATAGAGATGATTTCGATAATTATGAACGATTTAAGGTGAGCTGAATGACATACTGTACTAAACGAGTTATTCCTATTTTGTGCAACATTTATCGTATTAAAAATATTCTATAATTTTAGGAATTGAATGAACGGCGAGAAGTCGTTTACAGGTGCAAGTTCTGCATGAGCACATTTAGCAACCGCCCTCTTATTGCCAACCATATGAAGTTCTGCAAGACTTCATCGCATGCAGTTTCTTATAATAAGTGCTTTATGTGTGGTCAGCATTTCAATTTCAAGGAGTCTCTTCTCGCGCATATTTCGGAGTTCCATGCCACCCAAAGTCGGCACCAGTCGAGCCGCTACGCTCCTGTGTCGGACGCTTCAGCTGAACGGCAACAAAAGTTTCAATGTGGAATGTGTGGCAAAGAGTTTTCATCACAAGCCAACCTTCTGAAGCACAATGTAGTCCACACCAGTGCTCGAGTCAGTTGCCAAAACTGTGGTCGTGAGTTTAAGATGCCGTGTCACCTTGCTCGCCACTATTGTTTAGCAGACCCAGCTGAGACAAGATGCCATCCAACCTCCGCTGGTGACGAACAAGTTGCGGCAATGCTGCTTGACGACGATGAGCCACTGCACGAGTGTGACTTTTGTAACGCCGTGTTCCGTAAGCCTGAGGACCTGCGCGTTCACAGTATTCGATGTCGTCAACGCGGCCGCGAGACCGTTGGCGACCGTGTCAATCTTGTGCACACCGGCTTGGGGCTTCAGGCTGTCGCAGCACTCAAGTTTTGCTGCGACCAGTGTCCCATGCAGTTTAATACTCGGAACAGTCTACTCTTACATCAACGTGCCCACACGAAACTGCCATGTACGCATGGAACCGTCACTTCCTCGGTTGGTGATGGCGCTGGAAATCGCTAGTGCTGGTAGTGTGGAAACTTTTTATTTTTGGAAGCAAACGTTTGTCGGTTCAGCCTAATTGCTCTTATTGCGTATTGTTTTCGAGTCCTGCAACACCAAGTTTTCATAGATATTTTATGAATAACCTGTAATTTCGTCGGATTCAGCTTGCTCTTGTCCCTGGATCTCGTTGCACTCACATGATTTGCTTTCTTTTCATGCTTAGCACGCTTGTGATTAGCATTTTTTCTAATATAATTATTTTCACAATTTTCTGATGGCTCTGCAATCATTTTAAACTTAATTTATCTTCTATTCTATTGCTATTCGGATCGTGTTGGACTACTCTCTCCCATTGTGTATGAGGCACTTTGAATGGCAGGACATACTAGTAACTCACAAGTAAGACATAAAAAATATTTAAATTCTAAAAGTTGTATCGATTCGCAATTTAAAATACCCATTTTAATTCGTATGCTCACTGCCGTTCAGACAGAGTCTTGTCACAATGGACATATTTATTCACTATCTGTATTTATTCTGCGGTTATTTGCAGTCTGATATCTTAAAAGAGACGCAAAACTATTTGATTTAAGGCGGTCTTCAATTTTATTACGTGTCTGCTGCTTTCTCTGGAGTAAATGCGGATGTTTATGTAGCTACTGACAGTAGAGATAATTTCACAGTGCGACTAAGCAGTAAAATGTTCAATTACTAGACTACCATGGTCTTGACTGGCTGAGCCAAGAAATGAGATTTGGTGTATAATTTCCACCATAACTCAAAGTTCCAATATGACTTAATAAGCTGACAATTTGATTCTTGTTTTATCTAGTTAGGAAAATAAAGCATGGGTTTGTTTAAACCAATTGATTTGCTATGATGTATCGAATTTGCAGTCAATGCTGGCGCACTTCGCGCTGCTGATCCTGCTCCTGCAGCAGGCAGCTGCTGACAGCCTGTACGATCCGTACGGGCTTAACAAGGCCGAGACTGAGCAGCAACCGTTGGCTCAGCCTGAGTCAGAGTCGCGGGCAGCTCAGGCTGCAGCCTACCGCACCTACTACCTCATTCTGGTGCGCCGGCTCCATCGGATTGTTTCTCGCCAGTTTGAGTCGCTGGATCCGCCAGACGATGCCAAAGTGCCGCTTGGCCTCGGCAGCGGCTGGATGCTCGATGGTGCCAGTCTGCGCGGTTTGAAGGCAGCTGCCGAACTTGACGAGCCCGGCGTTGAGCAACTGCAAGACGCGAACGACCTGCTTCTGGCACTGTTTGGCAACCTGCAGCCTGCGAGTGAAGCCGGCAGCAGCCATCAATGGTGGCGCCTGTTTGACTCGGATTGGCTGGTGCTCGCAATTGTGGCATTCTGTGGGGTTGCGGCATTCTGCTGGATTGTGTTGCGCCGTGTTAGCGCCTGGCAGCTGTTTGCCGCAATGTTTATCTCCAGCTGGGTGGTGAACTATATCCGGTTGTACCGGCTGGAGCTGGCTCAGCGACAGCATGCGGTGACCAGTCTCCATTGTCGGCCCGCGGGACAAACTCTGAGCATCTTTGAGTCCATCAGCCTGTGGTTCACCGGCACAATGCGCGTCGCTCCGCCCAAAAACGACTGCCTGAAGCAGTTAGAAGCGCTGGCAGTTGATCCCTTTTGGGATGTCAATCCGCTGGAGGCGGCAATCGACCTGCTAGGAAACATCGTATTGAACCGGCTGGTGCAGCTGATGCAGGCGGTAAATCTGGGCTACCGACACCTGATTGAGGGCCTGCCAATCTGGCACTCTGTCGGCATCACCTTCATCTTGCTCTTCTTGCCCACGCTTTTCTTGCTGCTGCGCTCTGGCTACGGCCTCCGCCTTATGTACGGCCTCCTTCACGTGGGTCCGGACGCGAACCGATTGCACGCGGAGCGCCTGGACACATTGGAGAGGGAGAATCGGCGCCTCCTCGAACTTGTCCACGCGGCGCCGCAGCCGACACCTGCTCGGGCGCTGCAGCGATCGGCGTCCATCGCCGTCAGCCAGCGGCAGCGTCCAGACGACCGGGGAGACGGCCCGGCAGCGGCGCCCGCAGTATTGGCAAGGACGCCGCCGCTGCGGATGCGCGCATCGCGGTCGGAGTGCAACATCTCGGTGGCCGCGTCGGTCGGTGACGATCAATGACCAGAGTTTGCTCGCTGCCTTAGCGATTAGCTGTGGGATGTTCCCATGCACCCGCCGCTGCTTTTCTGAAGATAGTCGAAGTAGCTCACCTACGGATATTGGTTTTTGAAAAGCTGGAGTCTTAAAGATTCAGCTTAATTCCTCTATTTTCCTCTATTCCTCTAAAGCTTGAGCTCAGTTGTGGGCCAAGCAGTGATGCCCGATTGAGCCTTGAATTGGAGTTGTTTTTGAGTCTGTTCTGGTTCATCCTGGCCTCGTTTTCGCACGCTCTTTAAGCGCCACTCTCGTGAATCGCCCTCTGTGAAACCCGTGAATAATGATTACTCTATTTTCCTCTCGGCAGCAAACTTGCTTCGAAATTCTATATATTTTATTATTGAGCTAAATACAGTTCACAGTTCGCTGCTGGCCTTATATTCCGAATTCGTATGTTTTTATATTCCTGGCTATAATGTCCAATCACTTTTTGCCTTTCTGCTTTGAAAATCAAGTTAGTGACTGCAGTGGAATTAGAGTTGCATTTTCTGGCTCTCACTCTAGCTGACAGGCCTTGCACTCAATGACTCTCGCAACCCGGCTTGTCCCGCTGCCGCCGCATGGGCAAGCACAGAACTGACTCCCAGCAGCAGCAGGACGCTTCGCCTGACAGAGCCGCATCCAGTCGCAGCAGCAAGCGAAAGAAAGACAAGTCCAAAAAGAAGGAGAAGAAGTCCAAGAGCTCCAAGCGCGAGGGCCGGCGGGACCGCAGCCCCTCCGAGCGGAAGCGGCGCCACCGCCGTTCGTCCTCGAAGTCGGCATCCCCGGCGCCAGATTCGCTGAAGCGGCAGCAACGCAAGCGCGCCCGCAGCAGCAGCGACAGCCCCCTCGGCCAGCGTCACCGGGAAGGAAACTCGCGCGACCGGCCGCGGCCCGCCATGCCCAGCACCGGCCGCGGGGAGCGGGCCCGATCGCCCAGCCTCGCCTCCCAGATCCCCCTGCCAGCTGGGCCGCCGCCCGCCCAACAGCCGTCAACTGCTCAGGCGCCACCGCCGCCAACACCGCCACCGCCTCCCCCACCAGCGACATCGGCGTCCGTGACGGCAGCGGCGAGTCCCTTCGGTGCGCCTGCGCCTCAGCAATTTCAGCTGAATCCGTCGGCCGCTGACTTTGTTCCGCAGCTTGCCGCCTTCAACAGCCCGCCGCCTCAGCAGGCCTTCCTGTCGCCACCTCCCGCCCGCTTCTGCGCTCCGGCTCTGTCAACGCCGACCATTCTGTCGCCGCCGCTTGTCGCCATGAACTTTTCCGTGCCGCCGCCGCCGGTGTCCATCGCTGGCAAGGAAGGCGACGGCGGCAGCCGCGGCGGCAACAGCGCAGCGGTCGGGACCCTCGGCGACCGCAGCTCTGACGCGGAGCAGCCCGCTGACCTGCCAGACGAATTCTTGCAGCTCGGCGGCAACCTGCTGCTCAGCAAGCACTATCACGAGCCCGACTCCAGCATCTCCTATTTCCCCAACTTCCTGTCCAAGCCCGAGGCTGACAATCTGTTCCAGGTGCTGCTGAACGAGCTGGAGTGGCGCCAGAGAGACACCCTGGTGCGCGGCGAGTACCACAGGGAGCCCCGGCTCACCTGCTGGTTCGGCGTCCCCTACACCTACTCGGGTGTAGAGCTGCAGGCCAATCACGTGTGGCACCCCCTGCTCGCCGACCTCAAGGACCGGCTGGTGCACAATCTGGATGCGAGCTTCAACTCTCTGCTGTGCAACCTGTACAGGTAACTGCTTCATCAGCATCCTGTAACTCAGCGGGATCAGCATCCCGTGACCCAGTGGGATGAGCATCCCGTGACCCAGTGGGATGAGCATCCCGTGACCCAGTGGGATCAGCAACCCGTGATCCAGTGGGATCAGCATCCCGTGACCCAGTGGGATCAGCAACCCGTGACCCAGTGGGATCAGCATCCCGTGACCCAGTGGGATCAGCATCCCGTGACCCAGTGGGATCAGGATCCCGTGATCCAGTGGGATCAGCATCCCGTGACCCAGTGGGATCAGCAACCCGTGACCCAGTGGGATCAGCATCCTGTGACCCAGTGGGATCAGCATCCTGTGACCCAGTGGGATCAGGATCCCGTGACCCAGTGGGATCAGGATCCCGTGACCCAGTGGGATCAGCATCCTGTGACCCAGTGGGATCAGGATCCCGTGACCCAGTGGGATCAGGATCCCGTGATCCAGTGGGATCAGGATCCCGTGATCCAGTGGGATCAGGATCCCGTGATCAGCACTGGGTCAGCATCCCGTGACCCAGTGGGATCAGCATCCCGAGCCCGCTCCCCACAGGTCGGGCAGAGACTCGATCGGCTGGCACGCGGACGATGAGAAGTCGCTAGGCCGGTACCCCCTGATCGCCTCCATCTCCCTGGGCTACGAGCGCCAGTTCGAGGTGAAAACGAAGCGAATTCAGCCGAAATTCCGCGAGCTGAACGAATGGGGCCGCCACCTGCGGCTGCCGCTGCGGCACGGCTCGCTGCTGGTGATGCGGGGTGCCATGCAGGTGCACTGGCTGCACTCGGTGCCCAAGGACCAGCTGGCCTTCAACAGCCCCACCGCCTCTCGCATCAACCTCACCTTCCGCTACACGCACCCGGACTGAGTGACTCGCTCATGTGCAGAACAGTTAGTTCCCCTGTTGCTATCGCCTCCAGCTGTGTGCCTGCAAATGCCATGCCAGCCCCTTTCCGGCCCATAATGGCCGCTTATCAGATTACACTTCTCTGGAACTTGAGAGTCAAGGCATTTCTATATTTTAGCCCCTAATTCTCCCTACTGGAAGTAGGCGGAACGCATATTGCAGTTAATTTTTATTTGGACTTAAATCTCGGGAAAACTTGTTTTACACATAAAATTGTTTTATCCGCAGCGTCTTATACACGACACAATCAAGGCATTTCTGATTTAGCGTGGGGAGATCTAGCTAGATTTTTGAGAACATTACCTATTATCACCTGTGCAGACTTGTCCAGCTTGTACATTTCATAATATTTATGTATACTGTACAAATGCATGTTCCTTTTTCTGATTAAATTAACTCATTGCTTTAGCCTGCACCCTCTTGGTGTCATTTTTGCTTGTCGCCTCTCTATATTCAGATATCATTCATTACATATTAACTAGTATTTGTGTCTGTGTACTCCTTGCACCTGCGCATTAGCCTTGGCTACCAGCTTCTCCCAGAGCCAATGCTCAATTTGTTGCTTCGTGATTAAAATTTCTGTGGACTTCTCGAGCCCGAGGTTTTGATTGGCGTGAGTCTGTCTGCCTGTGCTGTTGCACCTGACTGCTTGTGAGTCTGCCTGCCCGTGCTGTTGCACCTGACTGCTTGTGAGTCTGTCTGCCTGTGCTGTTGCACCTGACTGCTTGTGAGTCTGTCTGCCCGTGCTGTTGCACCTGACTGCTTGTGAGTCTGTCTGCCCGTGCTGTTGCACCTGACTGCTTGTGAGTCTGTCTGTGCTGTTGCACCTGACTGCTTGTGAGTCTGTCTGTGCTGTTGCACCTGACTGCTTGTGAGTCTGTCTGTGCTGTTGCACCTGACTGCTTGTGAGTCTGCCCGTGCTGTTGCACCTGACTGCTTGTGAGTCTGCCTGTGCTGTTGCACCTGACTGCTTGTGAGTCTGCCCGTGCTGTTGCACCTGACTGCTTGTGAGTCTGTCTGCCCGTGCTGTTGCACCTGACTGCTTGTGAGTCTGCCTGCCTGTGCTGTTGCACCTGACTGCTTGTGAGTCTGTCTGCCTGTGCTGTTGCACCTGACTGCTTGTGAGTCTGCCCGTGCTGTTGCACCTGACTGCTTGTGAGTCTGTCTGTGCTGTTGCACCTGACTGCTTGTGTCTGCCTGTGATGTTGCACCTGACTGCTTGTGTCTGCCTGTGCTGTTGCACCTGACTGCTTGTGTCTGCCCGTGCTGTTGCACCTGACTGCTTGTGTGTCTGCCCGTGCTGTTGCACCTGACTGCTTGTGAGTCTGTCTGTGCTGTTGCACCTGACTGCTTGTGTCTGCCTGTGATGTTGCACCTGACTGCTTGTGTCTGCCTGTGATGTTGCACCTGACTGCTTGTGTCTGCCTGTGCTGTTGCACCTGACTGCTTGAGTCTGCTCGTGCTGTTGCACCTAACTGCTTGTGTCTGCCCGTGCTGTTGCACCTGACTGCTTGTGAGTCTGTCTGCCCGTGCTGTTGCACCTGACTGCTTGTGAGTCTGTCTGTGCTGTTGCACCTGACTGCTTGTGAGTCTGCCCGTGCTGTTGCACCTGACTGCTTGTGTCTGCCCGTGCTGTTGCACCTGACTGCTTGTGAGTCTGCCTGTGCTGTTGCACCTGACTGCTTGTGAGTCTGTCTGTGCTGTTGCACCTGACTGCTTGTGAGTCTGTCTGTGCTGTTGCACCTGACTGCTTGTGAGTCTGTCTGTGCTGTTGCACCTGACTGCTTGTGAGTCTGCCCGTGCTGTTGCACCTGACTGCTTGTGAGTCTGCCTGTGCTGTTGCACCTGACTGCTTGTGAGTCTGCCTGTGCTGTTGCACCTGACTGCTTGTGAGAGGCACATTCTGAACTGCCTGTTGAACCCGAATGTCGGTGCAAAGCAGTTTTAATGGTGAGGGAAACAAACAGCCTTTAAATTTATCATAAATTTCAACTGCATTTAAATCTCTGCTGAAGGGCCTTTGACGAAAATTCATGCAGCTCAAATTTGCACTGCATTTTGCGTACGCGCCTGACGTATCAGCAGTGGTCAATTATTCACCAATTTTTCATGTTTTTTTGATGACGCAGTAAGGTAAATGGGTCTGCATGTCAATTGGTTATTAGCTCGAGTGACTGCCTGAGTGACTGCCTGTGTGAGCTCGAGATCGCCTCCCAGCTGCTTTATAAACTGTTTCTCTGATTGCAGCGTCTGCAACTCCAATTTTCCCTTGTGCGTTCTGTCTCGAAATAAACTGGCTAAGCAGTCGCCTGCGGCCTGCCGCTATTAGCAAAGCCCTGTATTTATGGTCCCGCTTCATTTTTATAATTGCTTCTTTGCTGTACATGTACATGCTAGCTTATGTGAGTCACAGGATTAACCAGTGAGTCTTTACAGAGCACATTTCCCAAATTGTGACGATCCGGTACTGACCAGTTGGGCTCGTTCCGTTATTACCGTTTATTCGTTAGTGAAGCAGCTTACTTTTTGATAACAATTTTGCTTACCAAAGTCATTTTATTTCTCCGTAACAGAATTGTTACAACTAGGGAAATGTTTTTAATAAGTTTTACTAAGAAGCATCACGGACTGATTTCCGTGCGGTTCCGATTTGACGGCTGAAAGATGAATGACTCTCTTGCAGTGCTCTTTGTACGGTTTTAATTTTTATATTTTAGTTTATGTATAAATCTGTTCTTTATTATGAGAGACGTAAGGCGTATCAGCGTATCAGCAGGAGGTTTTCAATCGAAAAAAGCTGAGAATTAGAGAAATTACCTCATATTTGTTTGGATACAATCGATTAAAAGTTGCACACAAGTTTCGGCACAACAGACTTGACATAAAGCTTTTATTTTGAGAGTTTAGTAAGTCTAGGCAAGCATTTTGTACTGTCTTACAGTACAGTTCCGGAGCTTCCGGTTAATCGTAGCTGTGCGTCACACGGGCAAGAATTTGAAAGCCCCACCAGCAGTAGCTAGTAGCCATTCTGCTGCCCGAAGGCCTGTTTGGTGTACAGGTAGCTGGGCCGCTGGTCCCCGGCTTGCAAGTCCTGGCGCAGCTGCTTCGGGCCCCACTTCATCCGCAGCCAGTTGCTCGGCGCGGTCACGTGCACCGTGAACTCGCGGGAGAATGGGCCCTGATTACGCTGCTGACCCTGTGGAGGAAAGTGCGAGTTTGGGGTTGTCGAACTTGAGCATGCTGTTGGCTTCTCAGTGATCCAAATGTTTTGCGTATTTTTTCCTTCCCTGCAAAAGCCGCAGTGACCTTAAACGTGTCGGCTCGTCAACGCCGCGCGATATTGTAGGAACTTGTAGCTATTTTGTAAATTTTACCTCTCAATAATAGCCGTCATTTAAGCTCGTTAAGCTCGTGTGTGTCTGTTAGGGTTATAAATCATACAGGTGTTTTATAATGCAAGCAAGAGTCAAGTGTACTTTAATAGCACGGCGGGTTCCTGAGGCCTGAGCATACTTCACCCTAAGCATGCTGTACCTAAGCTTTACGGTTGTGCGTTATAATTGAATTGGTTTGTTTGCATAGAATAGAGTCAACATTAGTTCATCATCTCGGTATGGAGCTGATGAGAGATTTTAAAACGTAAAGGTGCTAAAATCAATTTTATGAAAAAAATGGGCAAACCTTCTTCAAATCGAATCGCTGGACGGTCTCGAATGTTTTAGAAAAATATGGGTCATAGTCGTATAATTTTGATCTTTTTTGTACATGGCGACGTCTAGAGCTCGCCTGTCCCGGCCCAGACGGGAATTCTGGACAAGTCATGCTATTTTCTCCTTTGTAAAGATACCAAGCCATTCCCCCTTCTGGACCATCGAGATATTCGCCGATTTCTACCAGGTCTGATTTGGTGCATTCAATGCACCATGTGCGCCAATCGGCACTGCGCCTTCGTGCAGCCTTGTCAAGCCGATCCAAATTTCATCAGCACGTCGACCACGTGTGTCTGCATCAGCTCTGACTTTGTTGTTTAAGGTGTTTAACCTGTTGAATGTTCAGTAGCTCCGCCTGGGTGAAGGCCAGTGACCAATGAAGTTAGAGCTGATGCAGAAATTTGGTCGTCTTAAGCTAATAATGTTGAGCCCGAGTAACCTACATGTATGTACACAAATGATGCGTCATTCTGCTCACAGTGACACCGGGTTTGGCAAAAAGCAACAAAATTTGGACTTGGGAATGGGGAGAACAAGCAAGGGCATAATTAGGGACTCCACTTTATGAGTAAAGTTGACGGGCCCTTCGGAGATTTTTGCCTGTAGAAAAACTCGGACCTGGCAGAATATTTAGATATCTTGACGTTACCGAAGGCTGGCGACTTAATTCTTATTTTAGAAGATGCACAACAAACAGTTAGCCAGTGTTCCCGAATTTCGTGTGCCTGCGTTGCTCCGTTCCGGCGCAGCAAAAAAATTGTCACGGCGGGGGGGAATCCCCCCAAAATTGGCAGTTCTACTGTTAAAGCACACTGAGCTTTGTTGTGTTAAGCTGTTAGTCTTTTTTAGAAAATTTGAATCAATTTGCAACTTACATTTGCACGATATAGCTGTTGTTGGTTTAAATAATTGGCTGTTATTTCCTTAGAATATTGGTATAGCTAATAGAGAGGCAGGATATATACCTTCTAAGATATTTAGCTTTCCGCCCTAGTAGTCCTTGACTCACCTTCCTGTCCACCTGCCAGTGCCTCTGCGTGCTCATCGTCCACCGCAGTCTCTCAGCTTCGTCGCCGCGCGAAACCAGCGTCGCTTCTCGTCGAAGCCGCGGCTGCTGATGCACGGATGTCGACAACGCAGTCGGCGGGAGTCCGCGGCGCAGGAAAATCTCCGCCCGGCTCTGCACGTAGGGAGCGGCCAGCTGCCGCTGCGCGCCTGCCGCCATAGCTGGCTCTGTGCGGCTGCGCTGAAGTTGCAGTCCCGGGCTGGAATTTCAGCGCGAAACCCTGAGAGCTGGCACTCACTGCCTCACGATCCCTACCCTGAGAGCTGGCACCCACTGCCTCCCTACCCTGAGAGCTGGCACTCACTGCCTCACGATCCCTACCCTGAGAGCTGGCACCCACTGCCTCCCTACCCTGAGAGCTGGCACTCACTGCCTCACGATCCCTACCCTGAGAGCTGGCACCCACTGCCTCCCTACCCTGAGAGCTGGCACCCACTGCCTCGCGATCCCTACCCTGAGAGCTGGCACCCACTGCCTCGCGATCCCTACCCTGAGAGCTGGCACCCACTGCCTCGCGATCCCTACCCTGAGAGCTGGCACCCACCGCCTCCCAACCCTGAGAGCTGGCACCCACTGCCTCCCAACCCTGAGAGCTGGCACCCACTGCCTCCCAACCCTGAGAGCTGGCACCCACTGCCTCCCAACCCTGAAAGCTGGCACATACTGTCTCCCAACCCTGAAAGCTGGCACCCACTGCCTCGCGATCCCTACCCTGAAAGCTGGCACCCACTGTCTCCCAACCCTGAGAGCTGGCACCCACTGCCTCCCAGCCCTGAGAGCTGGCACCCACTGCCTCCCTACCCTGAAAGCTGGCACCCACTGTCTCCCAACCCTGAGAGCTGGCACCCACTGCCTCCCTACCCTGAAAGCTGGCACCCACTGTCTCCCAACCCTGAGAGCTGGCACCCACTGCCTCTCAACCCTGAGAGCTGGCACCCACTGTCTCCCAACCCTGAAAGCTGGCACCCACTGCCTCGCGATCCCTACCCTGAAAGCTGGCACCCACTGTCTCCCAACCCTGAGAGCTGGCACCCACTGCCTCCCAGCCCTGAGAGCTGGCACCCACTGTCTCCCAACCCTGAGAGCTGGCACCCACTGCCTCCCTACCCTGAAAGCTGGCACCCACTGTCTCCCAACCCTGAGAGCTGGCACCCACTGCCTCTCAACCCTGAGAGCTGGCACCCACCGCCTCCCAACCCTGAAAGCTGGCACCCACTGCCTCGCGATCCCTACCCTGAAAGCTGGCACCCACTGTCTCCCAACCCTGAGAGCTGGCACCCACTGCCTCCCAGCCCTGAGAGCTGGCACCCACTGTCTCCCAACCCTGAGAGCTGGCACCCACTGCCTCCCAACCCTGAAAGCTGGCACCCACTGCCTCGCGATCCCTACCCTGAAAGCTGGCACCCAATGTCTCCCAACCCTGAGAGCTGGCACCCACTGCCTCCCAGCCCTGAGAGCTGGCACCCACTGTCTCCCAACCCTGAGAGCTGGCACCCACTGCCTCCCAACCCTGAGAGCTGGCACCCACTGCCTCCCAGCCCTGAGAGCTCACGCTGATATTGGTCATGACTTGATTTCGTTGGCACCCAGACCTGCGGCTCTCACCTGGGAATGTCGCTGCCGCCGCGGCTTGCTGGCAGGGAGGCCGCCGCGCCAGCCGGTTGCTCCGCAGGTCGAAGCGGCGGGCCAACATAGAGCCTGAGGGACTTGCTGGGCAGCGGGTATTTCCACTGGCTTGCCGCGTCTCTCCTGGCGGTCGGGTGCATGCGGTGAATTGCCTCAGGATTTTCTCAATCATTTAATGGGAAAAGGGTGCATGCGGTGAATTGCCTCAGGATTTTCTCAATCATTTAATGGGAAAAGGGTGCATGCGGTGAATTGCCTCAGGATTTTCTCAATCATTTAATGGGAAAAGGGTGCATGCGGTGAATTGCCTCAGGATTTTCTCAATCATTTAATGGGAAAAGGGTGCATGCGGTGAATTGCCTCAGGATTTTCTCAATCATTTAATGGGAAAAGGGTGCATGCGGTGAATTGCCTCAGGATTTTCTCAATCATTTAATGGGAAAAGGGTGCATGCGGTGAATTGCCTCAGGATTTTCTCAATCATTTAATGGGAAAAGGGTGCATGCGGTGAATTGCCTCAGGATTTTCTCAATCATTTAATGGGAAAAGGGTGCATGCGGTGAATTGCCTCAGGATTTTCTCAATCATTTAATGGGAAAAGGGTGCATGCGGTGAATTGCCTCAGGATTTTCTCAATCATTTAATGGGAAAAAGGTATTCGCAGGGGATTTCGGGCGCTGCCACGAATCAATTGGCGACTGACGGCAAACCCGCAGTCAGCCAGAAGGCAAAAGTCATGTTTACTCAGCTGACCCCGAGCAGACAGACGCACACGGTTGTGTACTCAGGCACCCTCTCAGCTGCCCCCGACTCGATCTCATCGTTAGGCATGCACATGGAGTACCAGCTGCTTCGTCGAGAATTGCAGAAGCCGCCCCAGTCTAATTTTTTAATCGCCCTGATGTCATTGAAGCGAGCCTGGCGCGAGAGTCGGTTGCGCTGACCGCTGTGTCCCCCTCCCAGTAGAATTATTAATATAACTTTACATGTACTTGAAAGGCCAGGGGACATTCACTCTGGCACTTGGTTTCATTTCATCAGCTCGATTCCGAACAACTCACGGCGAGCGCGGCGGCGAGTAGCCGTGCCTGTCGTAGATGGCGGATGCCGCTGCTGCCAGGTCCGGACTGCCCGCCAGGTGCGGCGGCGGCTGCTGCTGGCCGCTGCCGATGCTGGGCAGGCGGAAGGTCACCGAGGGCGATGCCGGCTGGTGCGGCCGTTGGAGCTCCAGCGGCTCCGCGAATCGCACAGTGGGATGCGGGTGCATGCCCGGCCAGGCTGGGAATTACGGGCGGGCGTGCTGTGCATGTCATAAACTGGAATGGGGCATACTGTGCATGTCATAAACTGGAATGGGGCATACTGTGCATGTCATGAACTGGGATGGGGCATACTGTGCATGTCATGAACTGGGATGGGGCATACTGTGCATGTCATGAACTGGGATGGGGCATACTGTGCATGTCATGAACTGGGATGGGGCATACTGTGCATGTCATGAACTGGGATGGGGCATACTGTGCATGTCATGAACTGGGATGGGGCATACTGTGCATGTCATGAACTGGGATGGGGCATACTGTGCATGTCATGAACTGGGATGGGGCATACTGTGCATGTCATGAACTGGGATGGGGCATACTGTGCATGTCATGAACTGGGATGGGGCATACTGTGCATGTCATGAACTGGGATGGGGCATACTGTGCATGTCATGAACTGGGATGGGGCATACTGTGCATGTCATGAACTGGGATGGGGCATACTGTGCATGTCATGAACTGGGATGGGGCATACTGTGCATGTCATGAACTGGGATGGGGCATACTGTGCATGTCATGAACTGGGATGGGGCATACTGTGCATGTCATGAACTGGGATGGGGCATACTGTGCATGTCATGAACTGAAATGGGGCATACTGTGCATGAGTTTAATAGAACTGAAGATCGCGTGCTACTCACCCCCTGTAGTTCTGGCGAAGTCCGAAAGCCTTTTAAATTTCAGGGCAGCAGCACCGTTACTATATATAAGCTAGCCCTTTTCCGAGGCAAGGAAACTTGGAAATTATTAACAGCTAATCGGCGCTTCATGCCCTGCTTTGCCAGCCCGCGCTGGCTACAATAGCGGCCAAAGTTAAGCAGCTGCCTGTCAATTCATTTTGCTGCTGCTCAGAGCGCAGGCTGCACACGGCTGAGGTGAGGGGCGGGGCGCGCGCCGCTGTCTTGTACGCGCGAACGCACCCGGCTGCATGTCTTGTCTGCCGTCTTTGCTTTAGTTCTCTTTCCCTGGCAGTCCCGGCCTGCGCGCTCTGCTCACAGCTCAGAACTAATTGAGGCTGCGCATACTGGCCGGCCGGGATGCAGGCCCACTGCTTCTCCCGGGATCCCGCAAGGAGCTGCCTTGGCGCCTTCCTCCCAGCCGCTTTCCGTGGCTGTCTGGATGCTGTTGCCAGTGGCAACGGGAAGGTAGACTTGGGCCGAGCCGCTCCATCCTCGCTGCTTCCCCGCGGCTGGCCGAAGCTCAGCCCTGCTTTTTGCTTTTTCTTTTTGTTTCCTTTGCTTCATCGCCGCACAGGGGAGGGCGCGGCGGTGACGGTTGTCTGGGGCACCGGAGGCAGGGAAACAATGGTGGGGTTGGGTTGGGTGAGTGGCGGCTCTCAGCTATGAGAAAAATTTTAATGCAATGCCAAGTTTAGCTTTGTATTGATTTTCAGCAGC
The DNA here is from genome assembly GCA_002269645.1 of Macrostomum lignano. NCBI lineage: Eukaryota > Metazoa > Platyhelminthes > Macrostomidae > Macrostomum > Macrostomum lignano. Next base: position 1,219,698 of record NIVC01000020.1, read on the forward strand.
TATAAAAAGCTTAAAGTTTTAACAAAAGTAACCCTGGAAGGCCGGGCTCCATGAAATTGATTGTGAATTTGAGTTCGCAGTCGTTTTATACTCATGCAGTTTTATTATTTTAACTTAGCATAGTTCTGTGGAAAGGGAAATATAAAATGTTCTCCAGACAAGCCTATAACTTTTTATAAAAGCGCTACTATAACGCTATAAAGAGTAGTACATTCGTGTTTCAATTTGTTTTGTTGCTGACTTGACTTGACTTAGCTGCAGGGGGCGTCCGGCGGATGCAGCGAGGAGGCGGAGGAGACCGCCCATTCCGCTAGCCCCTGGCGACCAATGACTTCCATCGAAGCGATGTCGCTCAGGGGGGCCCGTCGGTCTCGCCTGCAGCGCGGTCCTCCTCACCAACGGTGGGGAAGAACTCAGCTTGTCCCGTGTCCCTGAGGTACCGGGCGAGCAGCGGGATGCTCTCGGGCCTGCAAACGTCGGAGAACCGGGTTTGGCCCGAGGTGAGTGAGCCTGGCCCTGGTGAAGACCGGGCAGTGGCAGATAAAATGCTCGGCGTTTTCACTGCCTGAGCGGCAGAAGGGGACCGCTCCTCGGGTACTTGGCCCTGAAGGAAACGGTGGCGAGAGAAGCAGCCATGCCCGGAGAGGGCCATGCTGACTGCTCTGAGGTCTCTGTGGTTGAGCCTGAGGAGGGCTCTACGCAGGAGAGGAGAGGGGCAGGGGACGGCAGCACGGGATTGCCTACAATTCCGGGTGTCGTGCCACCTGCGGAGATGCTCGGAGTCAGCCCAGCGCTTAACGCGGGAATTGATCACCGAGGCGGGGATGGGGGCCCCAGCAGCGCGCCGGCGGAGCCAGCCTTGGTCAGCAGGTCGGCGCGCTCATTGCCGAGGAAGCCGCGGCGTGGCCCGGGATCCATCTGAGCTCCACCTGGTTGCCTAGCGCAAGCCCGTTGAGCTGGGTGTTGCAGTCCAGGACGGACCTGGAGCTGGTGGTGCAGCGGCAGAGGGCCCGAAGGGCTGCTTGGCTGTCAGAGTGAAAAATAAATTTCCGACCGCTAACTTCGGCGCAGCTCTGCCGCGCAGGAGCTGATGGCAAGCACCTCGCTCTGAAAAACACTGGAGTTGAGCCGTGTGCTGGGAGTAGCTCTACACCACTTCTCCCTTGAAGAAGACGCAAGCTCCGAAGCATGAAAGACAATGCCTCATAGAGCCGTCAGTGTAACAGGTTTTGTTGCTGAAAAAATAAATTTACTGCACGATTGGGTTCTGCAAGCATTGACCTCTCCTCAATGTTGCCACCTAACCTAAATTATGGCAGCCAATTGTGTGCCCGTATGATAGAAATCTGTGACCATAAAAGCCACTTAATAATCCTTCAAAATACATCAAGTCTAAAATTTCGATGCAACCCATCAGTCAGCTTCTAGTTGTTTCAGACCAAACTGACGATCTCTGGTCGACATCGTCCAGCTTCCGCATGACTTCATAAAGGATTCAAAGCAGATCTGCAGCCAAAACCTGCTGCAATCGAGAACTTCCCTCCCGGCTGCTTCTTTATCCCACGAGAGCCAGACGGGGGCCTGAATGGGGTAGAGTCGCCAACTTTGGCCGGAGCCTTACTGTAGGTTGTGGGCTACACTCCGGTGCTGTTACTGGATTTCCAAGGCCGAGTGCTCTTCGCTCATGCATGCGCAACACCTGGCCGGCTGGCGAGAGACCCAGCCGACGTAAGTCACAAAAATGCCCACCGGAAAAAGACGTAGAACTAATTAGGTGACAAGGTATTTAGCCTTAATAATAGTTATAATTACTTGCCGTATACCCAAAATTACATTGATTATGCTCAGGCTTCTTCCATATGTAAGTCGCAAGTCACACAGCCGGTGTAAATCTGGGTGGTTGCGCATGTATGCTCTTTATGAAAGAATAGAAAAAAAACACCTGAGAAGATTGGTATTGAATTAACAATGGAATGCAAAAAACGTGACAATGGAGCAACCTAGCTTTGTATATTTTATTTAAATGCAGAATGAACTCATTGTAAAAATGCGTTATCTAAAAAGAATTCAATAAAAAAAGCAATGAGTATGAGAAAAAGCTCGTCATGAAGTCTGGAAAACACAGGCGACCCGAACAATAAGCAGATTAGCAGGCAGCAAGCCGGTTACCGGCAGACCGAGAATCAATCAGCCTCGCCACTTCTGAAATAAAATGGGGATAATTTTTTGTGAGTAACTTGCATTGATAACCGCTATAGCAAATACAAGAGTAGATTTTGGCTTTAATAATCAGCAGTTTTGGTATTGATTGAATTGTCTTCAGTGAGATTGCAGAAGCAGAACTGGAAACATCATTTTAGATATTTAAAATAAGCTGAGCATTGCTCTGTCAGCCAAATGACTAAAGGACAGCTCATTTGTATGCAAATTGCAAACTGGAGATGGCCCTAGCGTTTTGGCATGAACAATATTGCACAGATACGACACCAAGGATAGCATAAGATAAGCCACCCCAGCTCTAAACTGTGCTGGAAAGCAAAACAAAATGTCAGTTAAAGATAAAACTTATTCAATTAAATTACAAACCTCAATTGCATGATGTAGTGGCTGCGATTAGCTCTTGACACCTGGAAATACAGAAAAGGAAAGAGATGACACTAGTGATGATGGAAAAACATTAAAAAATGCAATCTAAGAGTAATTGAGTCAGCAATTTAATTTTTAATTGTCTTCAGAAATGAGTACAGAAGCAGAACTGGAGACATCATGCATATTAAATAAATAAATAAAAGTTATAAATTTTATCAACTTATGAATATGAGCTATTTAATGAAATATATTTGTTTGTCAAACCATTAAAGAATAAAGTGGCATAACAAAATGATGCCAATTATATACATATAAAGATGACAACTGCTTATATAGCACAGTTACGACATCAAATATGTAATTAATAGTTACAGCTTGGTTGAAATGCTGTGCCAAAAAGTCTTTTAACATTGTATCTAGAGAACAAGATGATCTAAATAGTAGCAAAAAATGAATTAATTAAGCATCTAAATGGAGCTATTAATGCCAAATAAATTTATTGGTTTATAAAAAAAACTTTTGGAATGCCTTTTATGAGGGCTTATTATATGACTAGGACTAGTTGGTGACAACTGTTACTAAGCAAATAGCCATTAATCCATTATAGGTAACAAAGCAAATTTATGAATTTCTATTAATATGAAGCCTCTATCTATATATCTCATCTGTATAGTAGACCTCAGTGTACTACCCACACTCTAGATCATGTAGTATATGCCCAAAAATTTAGGCATACATTGGCCTTGCATGCCAAAATTAGGCATGCACAATTGGTGTGCATAACTCTTAAAAAATAGTATGTGTGCACACCTGGCATGCACTTTACAGAATCACGAGTAAGAGTTATTGTGAAGTAGAAAAAAGATGAAGAAAGTTCATTTTTAGGCACAAATTTCAAGCTTTCCAGTTTTTTAAGCTTGTAAAAAAGCATTTAAACAAATCTTTGCATATATAAATTTTCTGCTGTAAAAAGTATTGCCAAAAAGCATAAAAAGCAACCAAATTATCTGGTAAAAAAAGTCTATTACACAATTTAAAAATGGTATTTTATTGTCACAATGTAAAAAATATCATTTATTATTGCAACACCAACGTATTTTTGAGACTGGGTGTGCATTACATTTTTTTCAGTGTACAATTGTAATTATTAATTTTTTTTCAGGCGTGCATCCAGCATGATCTAGACTATGTTGTTCCACCATAGCTACAACTATGGCTATGGGATCCTATGCATATGGCAAATATGATAAAATAGGTGCCTATGGCAACTATAAATATGCTTGTAATACAATACTAATAGATAGCTACTTTTATGACTATGACTATGGAAATATGGTAGTTGCTATTACATTCTATAGATTTCCATGACTATAACTATAGTTATTAATTAAAAAATTATAAATATTAGTAACAGGTAGAGTAAAACAAAGATACCTTGGTAAACTATATTATAGACTTAGAAACTTATAAATTATACCTAATAAAGTACAATAAAACATTAGCAAACTTCAATTTTTATTAATGTTAAAAAGTTTAGCAGTAGGCCTAGGACTAATATATCTTTTTGCAATCAATTTCGTCGTTTTTGCGTTCAATTTCGGCGCAAGCACTAGTGTGCAGTCTAAACAACTGAGCCATAGACACTGGGCAACTTTGCATTCAAATTTAACCTTTTTGCATCCTATTTCGGCAGTGCAATCACATGGGCTGCACTGTAGGCACAGTTTGAATGTTTTTGCCTTTTTCACTCAATCGCATTCAGTGAGGGTGGGATGAAAAAGTTGTCTCCTAAAGCAGGCCTATAGTCGTCTCTGCAAGTATGTTTGATGCCATAAGCTGCCGAAATAGGACGCAAAAAAAGCTGAATTTGAACGCAAAAGTTGCCCAGTGTCTATGGCTCAGTTGTTTGGACTGCACACTAGCATTTGCGCCAAAATTGAACGCAAAAACAACGAAATTGATTGCAAAAAGGTATATTATCATAATAGTGATTAAGTTAAGTAGCTAATATTGTTAGGCCTACTCTGTAAAAAGATGAAATATAATCTAACAAAAACAATCAAGTGTTTATTTTATTTTGTACTTTAATTTGCTGTTGTTTAAGCACTAGTTTATCTTCCTGGTTCAAAATATTTTGTTTCCTAGACCAGCTGTGGCTATATGAACTATGGAAGTATAATAAAATTGGAGTCCCTATGGCTATAGAATATAGAGAATTGGAATAAGCCGTAGTTTTGCTTATGGCTATGGCTAAGGCACATGGACCTCCTTACGGCGAAACACTAGTAGGCCCTGCCCTGATTGATAGAAATTTATGTCAATGATTTTTAATTATTAAATTATTGTGGCTTACTTGTGGCTGCATTAATTGGCGGTGGACGAAGTGACCAAGCGGTATGTGGTAGGCGTAGGCCAATTTATTTGATAGGTTGACGGTTTGACCAAGTGACGAGTGACTGGGTGGTCACAAAGAAATAGGACTGTAGTAATAGGCCTAGCCTACATAAAATAGTGGCCTAATAAAAGCACTAAAGCATTTTGATTGGAACAAAGTAAGTATTGGATCTTTTTCAAGTTGACTTGCCATTCCAGTTTGCACAAAATAGCCTCGAGGCCTATAGTTAAGCTCCTTTTGACTTGGGTTTTTCAGCAGAATGCATTTATACGAGCTCGTTAATTCTCTGGTTACAACCAAAACATAGACAAAATAAGCGGCATGAAAAGTATTAAACAATTTGCGATAACAAGCTTAAACAAAAAATAAACTTTTTTACAATTAAAAAAATGTAACATGCACAAAAAACGTTGATTTATAAGAAATTTCTAAAAATAAATGTTTTGCCACTATTAAAAATAACATATATGTTGTGTACGGTAAACTTTTTGATTTCAACTATGTAGGACTCATGGGGCTGGGTCTCCCTAAAACACGCACCGCCCCGCCCCGAACCGCTACACATTATAACATTTTTTGTCAACGCAGTATTTGATTGCAAAGAAAAATATTTGTTGTACGAGTAATGGAATAAATATCTTTAATTATTATTATAAATACTGTTTTTATTTTTTATATTCTCGTTTTCATTATTAAATTTTATTAATATTTTTTATTAATATTATTAATATTATCACTTATTATTCACCGAATTTTATATTTCATAGTAAAAAAACTTAATTTAATAAAAACTTTAAAGCTTAACAGAAAACGCATTTTCAAGTGTCTTCAGTTATAGTCCAATTTGTTTTAATGTGTAGCGCTGCAGGGCGGTGCGGGGCGTGTTTTAGGGAGACCCCGACCCGGTCACTGGGTAGTTCTCAAATTAAGGTCATGATGTTTTGGTACAGAAAAAAAAGTTTTTGAATAAAGTAATTATTTTGCAAAAACGATTCTTTCGTCAATTTAATTAAGAAACTGCCGTTAAAACCACAAGAAACCAAATATTTAAGACGAAATCTAGCAATTTGTTATTTTTCGCAACGGAAAATAAAACGACCAAAAATTGTGAAATAATGCAAGTTTTCTTTTATTTTTTATAAATAAGATACATTTTTATTTTATGTTTACTATTTAATAAGTATTATTTCAATAGAAAATATTATTTTTAAATCAGCATTTTGTTTTTATCGTCTAAATTGCTTGTATTTAAAATTATCGCGTAACAAGAAACACCCGAAATAATTGATATTGTACCACTCAAGAACTTAATTATTGTACTTAACACTGAAATATGAAGCTTAAAATCTACAAAACTGGTTTAGCTAAAAATTAGGCTTGCAAAATATGTCTTTTAAAGCATTAAAAGTTCTTTGAATTAGAAATATATAGTAAATGAGCTAGGAAGCCATTTCTTTTAAAACCTAAAATACATGTATCTTTTTTTCGAACAGACTTGCGTTTTTTTGAAAAAGAATTCAGCAAGCATTTATATTCTGCAACATAGCTTTAATACTATTTTACTATTTTACAATACTATTTTCTTATGTAATTAGGCTGCATAACTACTAAAAGAACAGAGCCATAAATTTAAATTAAATACTTTGGTCTTGGTAAGTTGGCCTATTACAGACGTCTGACTTGGCAGCCACATGGATCACTGCAATTGCTCTGGCGAACCTCTGTAATCAATTCTGGCCCTGCACTAGCTGTCATGCTCGGTATACAATTCGTCTCATTTGATAAATTACGTCGATGCCTGCAGAACTAACCACATCCAAAGGACCGCTGCACATCTTAGCATTGTGGCACATACAATGATGCTGGTGTTCTGGCAGAGAAACAGGTAAAAGTGCAGCAAATGGCATTACATATCCGTCCGAGATGTGTGCAGTTTACAGTGCTTTAGCCAATTGGGTCAGTAGAATTAAATCGATCACATTAGAATAAAAGTAGATGTTCGCTGTACATGTAACAAACCAATAGCAAGACACTATTGGATTTCTTTCCCTTCTACTGATGCTCGTACATCAGATGGCTGTCTCCACAGGCCACAGCTCATCGCATTCTCTGTTTATCGCCGCTTCAGTGCTGTCAGCCGCACTTAACTGTGTCCGGCCTCGGTATATATAGAGTCAGTCCCAATGGAAAATCATCATCTAAAACATATCTAAAGCGTAATTGTCAATCGAAGAGTAAATATAAAATATAGTATGTCTGTTATGGGACTGCCATGACTAATCTGTTAAACACTTCACAAATTCGTGTGGCAGCACTCTGTAGAGATTCCATCTTTCTGTACCATATTTAATATTACATTGCCAGCATCAATGGCAATTAAGTTTTTTCTTTTATCTTTTTTTTGTTAGTAGCTATATGCATCCAAAGGTGGAAAGTATCAACTGAATGTTTAAGTTGCTACATGTATATCTTTAATGAAGTGCAGCACATATGAGAATGAATTTAATGTTTCAAAGAAATTAATTTTTTGTGCTTTAGACAGATAATTTCATTGATAATAAATCAGATGCAAAATTGTTTTAATACTATTTCTTGACTGATCAAATCATGCAACTTTTTTATTATTCGTTACTCTTATTTTCTTTTCAGTTTCTACTACCTCTTGTTTTGACTCATTATGTTTACTTGTAACTTACAATACAAATTTTAAATCAGTTAAAAAATTTTTTGAGTGAAAACAACAAAAAACGACTGTTTTTAAGAGAAAAATAGTCGATTTTATCTACATAAATCAAATTCTGTTTGTTCTGACTAACATACGCTCGTATTGGGTGATCAATAGCAAAAATTCATCTAAATACATAAAAAACATCCAAAAAACCTAACAATGTGCTGAGAAAATTTTTTTTCATAACTAGAGACAAAAAAGTGGTACTTTTTCTCATCCCACAGATGAGGACTTTGAATTAAAATAACTTTGGTGCTACTTGCTTTGTTGTAGTCAGCTAAATCTCTCTTTGTTAGGTTAATTTTGTGCTATTGAAAAAGACTTAAAATTGAATTTAATTAACTTTTCTTTTTTAATATTGAATGAAACTGCCTTAATTGATACTTTAGTGTTAGATATGACTATCTTTCTTAAAAAAACATCAGAAAACGCAGCTATTAGCTGATTCCATCAACAGAACAAATTAATTAAAAGTGGATTTTTTAATCATTAATAATGTGACGTTTCTAGCGAAAATCGAAATAACAACATCTGCTTTGCAATCGAAAGAGTTAAATGGGTTCTAGGTTGTGCTAACCAAAGATATAAATAACATTTATCAATTTTCTTCTTTAATAAGACCACGTGAACAGAATGTAGCTTCTCTAAAGTGGGTATTATAGCTCGTGCGATAATAAAAATATATATCGAAAAATGAAATAGCGCACTCTGTTGAGATTAACATCAAAAGTTCAATGTTAAAAAAGATTAAGACCCATGAGAGGCATTTATATTTTAAGTCCTTTTAGAGCTACAATAAGAAAAGATTTAATATTTCAGGCTGATTTTCAAAAATATTTGTTTCACTGCTTACGACTAAACTTTAAGAACGACCCCACTATTCGATATTATATATGCGCAAACTACAAAGTTAATAAAAAATCACAGATTCAAGAGTGCAATGTTGTTTGTACTTATAAATATAAGTTTTAATAAACGGTAGTACTTCTATTCTATAGCAGTTTAATAATCTAAATTGCATTGGTCAGAGAAGTGTTGAAGAATGAAGATCAAAGGCTGATTCACATTGTTTGTTATCAATCAAATACACAAACTACATTCAAAGAAATAAAAGTTGCTAGCGATAGTACGGAATTTGGCCCTATCCTATAGTATATGATGGCAGCATTTATTTATGTGTTGCGATATTTTTATTATTTTAGGCTATATATGAGTATAGTCAATAGGTAGGTAATCTGTTAGGCCCTAAACATTCTCAAAGTCAAAGATAGGTCTATTGTTTTTGATAAAATTTTTGCACGCTAAGCTGCTAAGCAGTTGTGCCACAATTGTTTGCAGTGGGGCCTGGGTGCTGTTAATGTTAGTAGTTTTTTTTAAATACAATGCCACCCTTGACTATCATTCATTTTTTATTATTCATAATAATAGAACAATTGAAAATAAAATAATAATACAATAGCAACAGTTTAACCTTACCTAGGCTTATCAACGCATATCACTCATTATATTAATAGGTCTTATTTATTGTAAAAGAATGACTTACTTGATTTAGCTTTTTACAGATTACTTATTTTTAACTTATTTGACTAACTTAGATTGCATATATCTTAACTTTTGTCCCTGCCTTATTAGTTATTATGGAGAGCTTGCATGTACAGTAGCTATCCACCTAGTTTTTAAATTGCATGCATGGTGCATGGCATCTATCCACATAGTGTTGTCACAGGGCTCCTGGGTAATCTATTAGATTCTCATTGATGTCACTAAAATCTATTGTAGGGTGAGATTACTGACTCCTATTCTATCAAATTATCACAAGGGACTTAATTAGGGAATAAAGAAAGATGCAAATTCTACTACTAACAGGAGTAAGCTGTGGGTTGCTCCTGGGGGGCATGAAGTGTCCAAGCGGCAAGACACAGTTTTTCTATTTAGTTTTTCTATTTAGTCTGGGGGATATAAATGGGGAAATTTAAGGGCTTTGCGGTGGATCAGAGTTGCCTGGGGAATGATCACGCAGGGGAATTTCCTAATGGGGAATGCTTTCGCAGAGGGTAATTCGCTTAATAAGAATGGCGCCGAAAGCTGGTAGGACCCTTAATGGTTAGGAGAAATTCTGAGAATAGTGTTCAGAGAAGTTAAGTGGTATGCCAGGTCAGCGGGGAGGTTAGAGACGGGCTAGAGACTGGGCAATCTGCGAGTCTGGGCGGGAGAGTTGGCGAAACTCTAGGTCTGGCTAGGGACTGGGTTAGGGGAAGAAAGGGAGAGGCGGGGCGCCTTCCGTTGGGGAGAATTGGGCTGCAATAGTTACTGCACGTTCCTGGGGAAGGGGGGGAGGTTGAAGGGGGAGGGCTGTATACTTCTGACTGAGCAAGCCTGAAGGGAAAGGGAAGGCTGAGCGCCTAAATGAGGAACAGTGAGTCAAGCTATTTTTAGAACAAACTGTTCATACTCCAGACTTAGCATGGAGGCAGACAAGGTTAGCTTTCTTTTGCTGTATATTTGCGAGTATATATAGTATTTTCACTAAAAATGGTGGACAATTTTTAACAAATGTTATGAAAATAATTATTTAGCAACAAATTTACAGTATAAAACTAACTACTTACTCATGTATATTTACTTCTAATAAGGCTATGAGTAAGAGTGATAAAAATAGTGAATTTGCATTAAAAATGTAAAAACTAATGTATTGAGGCCACTTGACTACTAGTAAGGCATACAAAAATAAGCATACAAGTATTAATGAGTACATAGAATAATGAGCCTGCCTCAACTGGCTTTCTTATATGAAAAATTTGAACAAACATGCAAAAAAATAAAAATGTGCGCGAGAATTTTTCAAAAAAACATTATATACTAATGTCAGTAGTATCAAATCCAGTTCAGTTATTACATATATTGGACCATGGCGGTCGGCAGTCAGTCGTGGTAGGGCCAGCCACACTTGAGACCGGTCCACAGTACTTCCGTTCTGACCATCGCACGGTTGACCCAGCTGTGGTTTAGCTCGTGCAAGGCGTATGCCACAGCTCGTTTCCAAGCAGCTACGGCCTGATTTGGCTGCATACGCCCCAGAGCTTGAAACGTGGGCTTCAGAACTTCTCGAGTCGGCAGCGCCCTTCCGTCTAGGTGAAGATGACCCATGGTGACTAGGTGATTCTTAATGTTGTTGGCCAGCCTGTGGTACTCTTCACACTGGTTCTCCGGGAGATGGAGGATGACGATTCCGAATTCTCCTCCAATCTCTTCCAGAGGGTCTGGCTTGACGTAATCGGCCATCAAAGGGGGAATTTGGGCGACTGGAGATCGTTCAACAGCCTGGTGCTACGGTTGCAAGCCGTATTGTGTCAGTAGCGTCACTAGGGGTGGCTGGCTGGCTAGCAGCGGCTTGGTGGGCGACCTAGATCGCTGCCTAGGCGAGGTTGTCGGTGGTTGCTGTCTGGTAGGTGATCTGGACTGCTGCCTGGGGTTACATGATGACGAGGCTGACAAAGACTGCTGGCTAGCCAGTGGCTGCCTGTTTGCCGGCTGCCTGGCCGGTGATCTGGCATGCGACCGAGGCGTCGAAATTTTCAATATTGGCGGTCTTCTTGTTGACGATTGTTTGGCAGGTGAACATTGCCGGGGGGACAAAACTGCAGACAGTCGATGAGGTCCTAAGCAGTTCATAATGCTTGTGCTAGGGGTTTTGACCTGAGGTAGTACAATCGAGGATCGACAGTCCTTGGGGTGACGCTTCAAAGTGGCTGGAGGCGTACAGACTAGAGTGCTAGCCTGACGTTTTAGGATGTCAGCTTGATCTTTGGGAGTCGTGCTAGTTGGCGGGCATGTCACCATGGAAGATGGGCGAGGCCTTGGTTTGGGAGGCTGGGGCCTAGTCTGCTTGTGGCCGGGAATGGGTAACTTGTTTTCTTTGTCACTAATTAGTTCGCCTTCACTAGGGCTTAAGCTAAGCTCATCCTGTAGTTTCCTTAGTTTTCCTGCTTCGCTGGACATCTTGGATAATGGGATAGCAAAAGATAGTGGAATCAATGATTAACTAGCGGGATAATTGTTTGCTTGTTGTGCAACTTCAGTTTCGAGTGTTGGGGTTATTATTCCCTTTGTTCCTATTCTTTGGATTCCTCATTTTTGTGACTCATCCTGTTTTTCAACTTCTTTGGGCTTTAGTTTTGCCTTGGGTCGATAAATTTAGAGGGTCTTTGTTCATTAGCATTGCCCTAGGTGAGTTCTTTCTTTGTATAAAATTTGGGGTTGGTCACGCAATCGGGGATGGCGAGAGTGCTAGAATTGGAGGTTGCGCAACAAACTGAGGCTGTCAATAAGCGCTTTAGATGGCAGTCACATCTTTGTCTGGCCTGGGTTGGGTGCCTTAGATTGTAGGGGTGGGTGTGCATGGGCTTGGGATCTCGCAGGGCAGGAGAGGGGGGAAGGGATTGAGGGGCTTCTTCGTTCAAGTCTTCACTCTCTGAGTCATCGCTTGCTTCTTCTTCTATCTGGGCTTCAGGCAATTCTTCTTCTATCTCTTCGTCGCTGTCTTCTCTCAGTTGGCATCGCCAATTCATTCCTTTTTTATCAGATGATTCGGATTCAGAAATTGTTGTTGGGAAATTCCAGCGGGGTGGCTTTCCTTAATTGGGAGTTGTCTCTTGGGCTTAGTTGAGGTGTGAATATTGGCAGAAGTTGGGGCGGAAGTGGGAGTAAGAGCGGGATCAGGGGCGGAAACATGGGTGGGAGCATCCTGGCTTTCCTTAGGGAAAAGTTCTGTGGTGGAATTGGGTATGGGCGTTAAATTATCTCTATGCACAAGCATTTCTCTACCAATCAGTTTACCATTTTCTTCCTTCTGGATCTTAAATACAACTTCGGAAATTTGGGCTATTACGCGAAATGCTGATCGCTTCTTTCTATGAAACTTGTGTGACTCTTTGGTGTCTAATTAGGGATTATTAATTAAAGCAAGGCAACCTATGGGGACTCTCGGGGGGAGCTTATTGGTTTTAATCGCATGGGATACATGGGGTACAAGCACAGTGGTTACACGGGGTGTGGACACGTGATGAGCAGAATTCGCATTGGTTAAATGGGGAGCAGTCGCATGAGCTGTAATCGCATGTGGGGCATTGTACACATGGGGGTCATGGGGAGCAATTGGCGTGACATCATTGATTTTGTTGCAAGCAAGTAATGAGAAATTATTGGGTGAAGTAAATATCGCATTATTTATAGGCATTGGTTGTACATGGGAGGTTTTGCGGGGATAGCGGAAACCATACTAGGGAGGTTGCCAGTATTTTGGTTGGGGGGCATTTTTGAATGATGGGGAGGCCCGAGAGTAAGCAAAATTTTGGCCTGAGGGGCGTGGCCTATTAACTCGACCCTGGCTTCTCAGTTTCCCGACTTCTGGGAGTCATGGGGGTTGCGGAACTTCAGCGGCTCATATCTTGGGTTAGGGGGCTGATGCTTATTATTTCTTGGGGGCTCACGTCTTGGCGGTTGGTTCATCAGCTGGGGCCTGTACTGCTGCTGAGGTTGTGGCCTGCACTGCTGCTGAGGTTGTTGTTGTTGATTGCGGAGATGAGCTCAGAGGGGCCACCAGTCAATGGCCCCCAGGAGCTGCGCCACTACGTCTCCTCGTGCAAGGTCACCAATGCTAGTGACGCTGATAGTGCGTCGAGTAAGTTCGAGCTTAGGACAATGGAGAATATGGAACTGCTCAGTTAATTGATTGCAAAGCCGGCATGGCCCTCCTTCGGCGATGCCTGTTCGGTGACAATAGTAGGATGATTCTGGACAATGGCCGGATCTGACTTGGGATATAAGTGTCTGCTGCCGACGAGTGCCCATTCCTGGGGACACCGGGGTGTGGTATACCTCCAGGTGTCCTGGCAGGTCAGGCTGGTACCTAATGTGATGGTAGATCCGCTCCTTGGAGGCAGGGAGCAAGATGAGCACCTGATCTTGACAGAGAGTTGCTGCGACTTTAGCTTCTGTGTCGACAAGTTCATTGCCGTGCACCCCCAAATGTCCGGGAACCCAGAGCAGCGTAAGTTTGGTCCTATGGGCCACGGTCACGAGGAGGGCCTTCGCTAGTTCGAGCCTCGCATTCAGTGTGGGCCAGTCAGCTTGGATGGCCGTAATGGCACTTTGACTGTCCGTGAGGATGGCGGCACAGGCAGTAGTGGAATCAATGATGTCCTGGAGCGTGAGAGTGATGGCATTAAGCTCGGCCTTGTAGGAATTGCACCATCGGCCTGCTGCCGCGTGCCCTCTGCGGATGATAGTGCCGTCTTCTTTGCAGAGGAGGATCCAGGCCGATCCCCCGTTGGTGGTGCCTCCTGAGACTGAACCGTCAGTGAAATAGAGGGCTGCGTCGGGACAATGCTGCTCAATCGCGGAGAGCACTGCCTCGGTCGCAGATCCTTCATGCTCGGGGAGTTTGGTGAACATCTGCACCCCGCAATCAACCAGTGAGTCCCATGGGGGGTTGCGGGTTGTAGGTATAGGCAGACGCGGGAGAGGGATCATAGCGTTGCAAATGGCTCTGGCTTGCTCTCGTAGCCCTTTGTTGGCCGCTAGCTGGGTGTTGAGTTGCCTGTCACAGATCTGCCAGAACGGATTGTCGGCCGGGCGGTGGTTGGCTTTCTTGTAGGCCATCAGGGCCCTACGGTGGGCTTCGAGGCTGATTGGGCTGACGTTGGTTTCCATATGGATGGCTTCCACCGGTGTCGAGCGTGGCAATCCTTGTGATGGCTTTGAGGGTTTCTCTTTGAGCGCGGTCCAGGTCATTGAGGTGGGTACTGGACAGCCATGGAGTCCAGGCAGCAGCAGCGTGCCAGACCACCGATTCGACGAGTGCTCAATAAACCCGGAGGAGCAGGGCGCGGTCCCAGCCCCATTCGCAATGGCCGGCGAGCTGACAGCCCCTTGCGGAACTCCCTCACGGAGCCGGCACCATTTTCCTGTGGTCGCGCCGATTCTAACGGCAATTTGGCGGCCCTCAAGGAAACTGTCAAACCATTTGACCATACAGGCGGGAAGGCCCTCGTCCATCATCCGGGCGAGGAGTCGGGCCCTCCAGACTCTGTCAAATGCTCTGGAGCAGTCTATGAGCATGGCAAGGGTTTTGAGATGCGGGTTACGCTCCCAACCGTCTTGAATGGCCTAGACCAGGCAGGCGACCTGTTCTTCGCAGCCCCGGCCTCGTTGGAAGCCTGCTTGCCATAATTGAATTGCTCCAGCCAGTAGTAAAGGCGGTCCAGAATGAGTCTTTCGAGTATTTTGCAGCAGATGGAAGTGAGGCTAACTGGTCTGTAACTGCTTCGGTCCTTGGGGTCCTTGCCCTCCTTGAGCAGAGGAATGATAATAGCTTGCTTCCAGGGGCCAGGGCAGTGTCCAGTGCGCCAGCAGCGGTTGAAGACCTTGAGCCACGCGGCTCTCCAGTGGTCGGGCAGGTGCAGAAAGAACGCTGCTTCAATGCCATCAGGGCCACATTTCTTGCTGGGATCAAGTCTGTGGATAGCTCTGAGCAGTTCACCCTCGGTGAAGTCACGGCAATAGTTGTCGTCGTCCACCTCATAGGAGGCTAGGCAAGTAGCCATTTGCACCTTGAATTTGCGGTGGGTGGTGTTGTGCTTCAGAGTGCTAATGTCTTCATAATATCTGCTGAAGGCATTGGCTTTGTCCTTGTCGGTACAGAATTCCTTTCTGTCTATGACCAGGTTCTCATTAGGGTGGGCCGTTTGTTTGGCGTTGCTAAGGCATTTGATGGTGTTCTAAACCTTTTTGGGGTCCTCGGATTCGGCCTTTTTTCCATTAAAGTCCTTCCAGAATTCATGTGTCTTTTTGCCGCAGCGTAAGTAAATTGAACTTAGGCACTGCTGATGCAATTTAATGAAATGAACACTTTTAGCAAGCCAGAGTAGCCAAGCAGGTTTGACCTTGAATGAACTTTGCAAAAAAGTTTTCTATCAATTTAACAGTCTAAAATAAACAGAATTAAACAAATTTTAAGCCATACCACCGGCTGAAAATTTCAAATAAAAAATCTGGTTAGAAATGATCTAGGCATTCAGCTTAAAATGTGAAACATATGGACATAGGCAGAAACATACATAGATTTAGGTATAAGAACATACATGCGCAACTGCTGGCCGACCTGGCCAATCTGGCCACCATAAATTGTGGTGGACCAGGGGTAAGTCGCAAAAATGCCACCCCAAAGAATACGGACGTAGTACTAATTAGATGCCGAGGCATTTAGGCCTGATAAGACAGTCATAGTTACTCCTGCCGTTTACCCAAATAAGCGTTTATTTTGCTTTAGGGTTTCTTTCAAAGGTAAGTCGCATTTTTGGTCAAAAAGTAAGTCGCATGGCCAGTGTAAATCAGGGGGGTTGCACATGTATGTATAAGAAGAAGAAGAAGAAGATTGCCAAACAAAGATTCTATTTTAGTCTTTGCATTGAAAGTAAAAATGTTCATCTTAATTTTGGCCCCTAATCAGTATTATCATGAATATACAATGTGCTTATGACATTGAAAATCTATTGCTTAAGTCCCCAACCATAAAAAAAGCTTCTTTTATATAAAGACTTAAAACTTCAAACTGAACCAAAAAGCTATTTATTAAGACTAGGAACACAAAGTCTTGGTGTGTATTTTAGGAGCTGCTAAAGACATGAGTCATACCTTGGTTGTAGCAAATATATTATGATGATTGTTTTAGCAAGATAGCACTCTAGCTTATACTACAAGGACAATATAAGTATTTTTGGTGGCTAAGTTTAGCCATTTTTAGGTTAAGGATATCTAGCCCCTTTTTTCACTGAATTTGAACCCTTTAGACTTCTACTAGCACATTAAGCCCCCATGAGGGCATTCAAATTCAAAATTCAATCATTTAAAGTATAAAAAATTGTTTTTGAATATTTGACCCATTTTTATATCAATTTTTTCATTGTTCAAAATTGTATATATACTCAACAACATTGAAAAGTTGCCACTCTATGTGCCAGTGAGCAATTTCTCTTGGACTATTCTGAAATAAAAGATACAAGAAAACTGATTAGGTAGCTTTAATCAATTTAACAAAACCCACACATACTGCACCCCACTTTATTCCTCAACTTAAGCCTGCTATTGCATAGCAAGTTGCGTCACTCACAAGATAGAAAGACTTTACTTGCATTCTCAAAAGAGGCAACCACAGACAGAATCTTTTGTGATGGCGACTTTTTTATATTGCTGAATATATATAAGCACACTTTGATAATAAGCCCATAATGGTAGGCATTCAAATGAAAAATTCAAATATTAAAAGCATTCAAAACTTTGTTTTTAAATATTTGACTCACTAACAATTGGTATAGATATAAATAAATTTTATATACCAATTTGCCAAATGAATCTTAATCAATTAGGCACATAGTTACTACCTTCATCTGCAACTGTGCCACCTAGTGTTGTATTTATAAAATAAGACAAACAAGATCAGAGCAGTTTAGGGGGTTGGTAAATTTCAGGCTAGCTTATTAACCCCCTCCCTATGCACCCACTCTTTCATCAATTGTCTATCAGACTAGTTGGTAAACAATAATAAAATTTAACCAACCCTACAAATTGCCAGCCTGCTGCACAAAGGGTCATAAAACTCCTTATCTTCATTGTAGATGTGCTTTTACACTGTAAATTTGCCAATGAGAGGCCTAAATGGTTGAACTGAGCAATTAAATTTAGAAACAGAGTGCCTATTGAAATCATAAAAAAATTGTTTTGCAAATACTTGACCCACTTCCCATTCAATTTTTTCATCAAAAAAAGTTATGCATGATCCCAAAAAATTATAAATTTTTAAAAACTTATTTGAAAAAATTGTTTAAATGGCTCTTGAAAAATCAATGACAGATAGACCGACTGACTGACAGAAAAACAACACAAAATTAGACTTTTTTTTCTTGACACATAAAGGAGGCCTATTGATTACTTGTACAAAAGTGCAATGGATTTATATTTTATGGGAAAAGTGCATGGGAAAATTGAAACAAAGGTTGTCAGTGCTATGCAGACTTTTTGGAAGCATCTTCAGAGAATTTTGGAAACGGGGAGGATTTATAGAATAACTTATGATGAAATAAATATGGTGGACTATTATAGAATATATAGAATTTATAGAATATAGTATATAGAATAGTATATAGAATAATAGTATAGAATAGAATAGATAGAATAGTATAGAATAATAGTATATAGAATATAGAATATAATTTATAGAAGATAAACTATTATAGAATATAAAATTATTTTTATGTAATTGCAAGAGAAGTCATTTGGTTACTGTCAATGAAAAAAACACTTTTTATAAAATTGTAACATTTCAGTATACACACCTGGTAAATAGATAAAATTATATTTCTGTTTGGAATTTTGTGTTGCCTAATAGCTTTTCTTTGATTAAACACTAATAAGCTATAGCTAGTATATATAAATATAATAGTTTTTGAATAGCTTTTAGTTCAAGTATAATTTAAAGATTTCTATCTTCTGAAAGTTTCTATTTCTCATGGATTGACTTGCTAGTTGGCAAATATAGCTCTAGCAAATGTTTAGTTAACAATTGAATTTTCTATCATATATGTAGTAGACTAAAAGCTTTTGTGCTATTATTTTGATAGGCTTAGAAAATTTTGGCTTTTAATAAAAGGAATGCATTCTTGCAATTATGGTAATTATACTGTTAGATGGGATTTTTTATGTTATATTGTTGCAAATGCTACTAAAATGTCTAATTGCAACCAGTTCAAGCCTTCTGATATTATAGTAATGCTGAATATTTATAAGCATTAAATCCCACATTTATAAGATAGATATTGAGTGATTTATGTATTGTATTGTATTTTAAACATTGTACATACACATGTTCATATGTCTACTTATCAATAGGCATAAGTAGACTGCTGTGGCATGATGCTCTTTATCCCAAGGTGCATGAGAATTGGTCTGGTTTAGTATATGCTGTAACTAGTTGGCCTAGACATGGCTTGAATTGCATGCCTGTTTTGCTAACACAGGTTATGCATTCCAAAGCCAGATTTACAAGTATAAAATTTCATTCTGCTGTCTTCAGGAGGACCCGGCGCTAGAGATCCATTTCAAGGGCCACAAGGACGCCATCACCAGCGTTGACTTCTCGCCCAACGGCAAGCAGCTGGTGTCCGGCTCTCTGGATGGCAACCTCACCATATGGAACTTCAGGCCGCAGTCCCGCGCCTTCCGCTTCATGGGCCACAAGGAGGCCGTGATGGGCGTCCGCTTCTCCCCCACCGGCCAGCTGGTCGCCTCCGCCTCTCGCGACAAAACCGTTCGCCTGTGGACGCCGAGCGTCAAAGGCGAGAGCACCGCTTTCCGTGGCCACACGGCCGGCGTGCGGGCCGTTGACTTCACCGCCGACAACGAGCGGCTGCTCACCGGCTCGGACGACAAGACCGTGAAAGTGTGGACTGTGCAGCGGCAGAAGTTCCTGTTCTCCCTCAGCCGCCACGTGAACTGGGTGAAGTGCGCTCGGTTCAGCCCCGAGGGCCGCCTCATCGTGTCCGGCTCGGATGACAAAACCGTGCGCCTGTGGGACTGCCAGTCGCAGGACTGCGTCAGCACCTTCCAGGAGCACGGCGGCCTGGTCAACGATGTGCAGTTCCACCCGGCCGGCAACTGTGTGGCCGCGGCCGCCTCGGACGGGTCCGTGAAGATCTGGGACATCCGCATGAACAAGCTGGTGCAGCACTACCCGGTGCACGAGGGCCCCGCCAATGGCATCGCCTTCCATCCCAGCGGCAACTTCCTGCTGTCCGCCGGCGACGACTCCACCCTGCGCCTGTACGACCTGCTGGAGGGCCGCCTCATCTACACGCTGCGCGGCCACGACGGCGCCGTCACCGCCTGCAGCTTCAGCGTGTGCGGCGCCAACTTCGCGTCAGGCGGCGCCGATCAGCAGGTGTTCCTGTGGCGGACCAACTTCGATCAGGGCGCTGGTGGAGCGCCGCAGGCGGAGACCATGGAGGTTGGCGAGGTGAGGCTGCGGCTAGAGTCGCCTGACGCGTCCTGGGTTTCTGGGTGTTTCTGGTTTCCAATTCGGGTTTAACGCACAGAAGCGCTGAGGGGGACCCGAAAGGCACAGTGAAATTTCAGTTACTGGGTGTGTTTTGCTTCTCTAGGGTTCGAGCTGTCAACACCTGTCGAATATTTAACCTTCACATCACCATGCTGAACTCTCGCAGCCGGCTCAGCCGCGCAAACAGCAGCAGGACGGAAGCCGACCCAGCCGCCAGTCCGGACACCAGCAGCAGCCTCTGGCCGGCCAGCGATCGGCCGAGCTGGCCAGCAGCTCCCGTCTCGTCACCGACGTTGGCCGGCACGGCGGCCGAGGCCCTTCGTCGGCATTCGATGACAGCCTGCCGCGGCCGAGTCTGGCGGCGCCAGTCAACGGCGGCGGGGTGGCGGCCGTCGGCAGCTCAACTGAGCAGCAGCAGCAGCAGCCGGGCTCTGTGCCGCCCGTCATTGCCAACACGCTGGAGCACGTTGTCAGGCAGCTGGACATCCTCACGCAGGTGCGTGATTGGAGTGCCGAATTTGCACACTTTCTAGTGTGAACGGTGGGACCTGTTCACCCTGGCAATGCTGGCAGATTTGCACACTTTCTAGTGTGAACGGTGGGACCTGTTCACCCTGACAATGCTGGCAGATTTGCACACTTTCTAGTGTGAACGGTGGGACCTGTTCACCCTGACAATGCTGGCAGATTTGCACTATTTTCTAGTGTGAACGGTGGGACCTGTTCACCCTGACAATGCTGGCAGATTTGCACACTTTCTAGTGTGAACGGTGGGACCTGTTCACCCTGACAATGCTGGCAGATTTGCACTATTTTCTAGTGTGAACGGTGGGACCTGTTCACCCTGGCAATGCTGGCAGATTTGCACTATTTTCTAGTGTGAACGGTGGGACCTGTTCACCCTGGCAATGCTGGCAGATTTGCACTATTTTCTAGTGTGAACGGTGGGACCTGTTCACCCTGGCAATGCTGGCAGATTTGCACTATTTTCTAGTGTGAACGGTGGGACCTGTTCACCCTGACAATGCTGGCAGATTTGCACACTTTCTAGTGTGAACGGTGGGACCTGTTCACCCTGACAATGCTGGCAGATTTGCACACTTTCTAGTGTGAACGGTGGGACCTGTTCACCCTGACAATGCTGGCAGATTTGCACTATTTTCTAGTGTGAACGGTGGAATCTGTTCACCCTGGCAATGCTGGCAGATTTGCACTATTTTCTAGTGTGAACGGTGGAATCTGTTCACCCTGGCAATGCTGGCAGATTTGCACTATTTTCTAGTGTGAACGGTGGAATCTGTTCACCCTGACAATGCTGGCAGATTTGCACTATTTTCTAGTGTGAACGGTGGAATCTGTTCACCCTGACAATGCTGGCAGATTTGCACTATTTTCTAGTGTGAACGGTGGAATCTGTTCACCCTGACAATGCTGGCAGATTTGCACTATTTTCTAGTGTGAACGGTGGGACCTGTTCACCCTGACAATGCTGGCAGATTTGCACTATTTTCTAGTGTGAACGGTGGGACCTGTTCACCCTGACAATGCTGGCAGATTTGCACTATTTTCTAGTGTGAACGGTGGGACCTGTTCACCCTGGCATTGTGGCAACGCTGGTAGATTTGCACTTTCCTAGAAATCGAATTCGAACTCGTGATAGTCCAGCATCCTGCGTGTTGTCAGCTGGTCTCAACCGCTGAGAGAGGACCCCAGTCGCTGACACATTTGTAGTTCGGTTTAACTATCATATATGCATCAATGGCTGCCATTTGTCATATCAAGTCATACCCCCCGCATTGCAGACCGTGTCAATCCTGGAGCAGCGGCTCACCTTGACGGAGAACAAGCTGAAGGACGTGCTGGACTCGCAGAGGCCACCGTCAGCCAAGTAGCTGCTGACAGAAAGCTGCAGTCGCAGAGCTGGCTGGCATTGAGCAGGCTGGCATTGAGCAGGCTGGCATTGAGCAGGCTGGCGCACCAGCTCACTGATGACTTTGCAGTTGCTTTCTGCTCTGTGCTGCTCTCCGTTGCTGTTTTTTCCTGATCTGGGCGGGCCCGATCGTCACGTGTTCCACTGTATTTGTGTGACAATTCAAAACTGCTAGGGATCTACTTTGTTGGGATTCTGGCGAGCTCAAATAGAGAATTTAGCCTCGCTTAGCTTCATCTCTCCGTCCGTTGGCTGCCAATCAAGTTATTAGCATTCCCATATTGTTTCATTCTAATGCCGGTTTTGCGAACTAGGCGAAATATTTTGACTTAATTGTTCTTGCGTTCAGTTTGCTGCTAATATTAAATGAATTATTACTTATGCGACATTGCCTGGGAGAGATCCTGTGCGGCTTGGCTTGTCTTATTTCAATTGCCAATCAAATTTTAATTAAGAGGCTGTAGTAATAGTGTTAAGACTAAATTGATTCTTTTAATGCCCTCAGACTGAGCAGCCAGCCTCCCAGATCCTCAGGCTGAGCAGCCAGCCTCCGAGATCCTCAGGCTGAGCAGCCAGCCTCCGAGATCCTCAGGCTGAGCAGCCAGCCTCCGAGATCCTCAGGCTGAGCAGCCAGCCTCCCAGATCCTCAGGCTGAGCAGCCAGCCTCCCAGATCCTCAGGCTGAGCAGCCAGCCTCCCAGATCTACAGGCTGAGCAGCCAGCCTCCCAGATCCTCAGGCTGAGCAGCCAGCCTCCCAGATCCTCAGGCTGAGCAGCCAGCCTCGCAGATCCTCAGGCTCAGCAGCCAGCCTCCCAGATCCTCAGGCTGAGCAGCCAGCCTCCCAGATCCTCAGGCTGAGCAGCCAGCCTCCTAGATCCTCAGGCTGACAGTCGAAAATCAGTTTATCTGGGCAGTCGAAAATCAGTTTATCTGGGCAGTCGAAGCAGTTTAGGGACTCTCAGATCGTAGGCAGCATCTCAACCCTCGGCACTGTTTTATCCCCCGCTGCTCTAGCAACCGCCCACAATGGCCCTGCACGTTCCCCGAGCCCCCGGCTTCTACTCCATGATGAAGGAGGGCGCCCGGCACTACGCCGGCATGGACGAGGCCGTGTTCCGCAACATCGAGGCATGCTGCCAGATGAGCGGCATGACCAGCACCTGCTACGGGCCAGTCGGCATGAACAAGATTGTCATCAATCACATCGGCAAGCACTTCATCACCAAGGACGCCGCCACCGTGCTGCAGGAGCTGGAGGTGGCCCATCCGGCCGCCAAGATGTTGGTGCTGTCCAGCAAGCAGCAGGAGCAGGAGGCCGGCGACGGCACCAACCTCTGCCTCATGCTGGCCGGCTTCCTGCTTAAGGAGGCCGAGAGCGTGTTGCGCATGGGCCTCAGCCCCACCGAGGTTGTGGCCGGCTATGAGAAAGCGCTGGAGATGGCGCAGAAGATGCTGGAAGACCAGGTTGTTGGTCAGGTGAGCATTTGGCCAGTGTGTGGGGGAATTGCATTGCATCATGCAGTCAGTTTGATGGCCATAGCAACTTTTTGTAGCGATTTGATGACCACGTGGCTATTTAGTCACTCGATGCTTTTACGATCAGTTGATGCTCATAGGATCACACAAAGGTCATGCAATCACTCGATGCTTATAGGATCACACAAAGGTCATGCAATCACTCGATGCTCATAGGATCACACAAAGGTCATGCAATCACTCGATGCTCATAGGATCACACAAAGGTCATGCAATCACTCGATGGTCATTCGGTCACTCGATGCTCATTCGGTCACTTTTTGGCCATCTGGTCACTCGGTGGTCATACGATCACGGGTCATTCGGTCACTCGGTGGTCATACGGTCACTCGATGGTCATACGGTCACTCGGTGGTCATACGGTCACACTAAGGCATGATTAGCCCGCGAGTATCGCACCTCCCCCCCACTCCCCCTCCCCAGGTGAGCGACGTTCGCGACATCGCTCAGGTGGAGCCGCTGATCCGCTGCGCCGTGATGTCCAAGCAGTTCGGCCTGCACGAACGCCTGGCCCGCCTGATCAGCGAGGCCTGCATCAGCGTGCTGCCCCAGGGTGGCCACTTCGATGTGGACCGCGTACGCGTCTGCAAGGTGCTGGGCGGCTCCGTTGACGGCTCCCGCCTCGTCGGCGGCATGGTGTTCCGCCGGGCCGCCGAGGGCGACGTCACCCAGGTGATCCCGGAGAGCGGCCGCGTCAAGGTGGCCGTGTTCGCCTGCCCGGTGGACTTCCTGCAGACGGAGACCAAGGGCACCGTGCTGATGGAGACGGCCGCCGAGCTGGCCAACTTCTCGGCTGAGGAGGAGCGAATCATGGAGGCCCAGGTGCGCAGCCTGGCCGAAGCCGGGGCCCGGGTTGTGGTGAGCGGCGGCAAGGTGGGCGAGCTGGCCCTGCACTACCTGAACCACTACAACATCCTGGCTCTGCGGGTGTCCTCCAAGTTCGACCTGCGCCGCCTGGCCACCGCCACTGGCGCCATCGCCCTGCCGCGCCTCACCACGCCGACCGCGGAAGAGATGGGCTCCTGCTCCCGTGTGGTCACCCAGGAGGTCGGCGACACCAACGTAGTGGTGTTCGAGGTGAGACTGCATGTGCTTTGCGTTTGAAGCCACCGATGACCGACCGATATTTGGAGGGGCAGAGCAGCTCGGCTGTTAACGCGTCTTCGGCTCTCTCGCCAACCATCTGTATACTCGATAAGCCATCTGTATACTGGATAAGCCATCTGTATACTCGATAAGCCCCGCCTCTGCTCCATCTGTATACTGGATAAGCCCCACCCCTGTTCCATCTGTATACTGGATAAGCCCCACCCCTGTTTCATCTGTATACTGGATAAGCCCCGCCTCTGTTTCATCTGTATACTGGATAAGCCCCGCCTCTGTTCCATCTGTATACTGGATAAGCCCCGCCTCTGTTCCATCTGTATACTGGATAAGCCCCACCCCTGTTCCATTTGTATACTGGATAAGCCCCACCCCTGTTCCATCTGTATACTGGATAAGCCCCACCCCTGTTCCATCTGTATACTGGATAAGCCCCGCCTCTGTTCCATCTGTATACTGGATAAGCCCCACCCCTGTTCCATCTGTATACTGGATAAGCCCCACCCCTGTTCCATCTGTATACTGGATAAGCCCCACCCCTGTTCCATCTGTATACTGGATAAGCCCCACCCCTGTTCCATCTGTATACTGGATAAGCCCCACCCCTGTTCCATCTGTATACTGGATAAGCCCCGCCTCTGCGCCGCTTCCAGGAGGACAACTGCAAGATCTCCACCGTGCTGCTCCGCGCTAGCACCGAGAACCTCCTAGACGATCTCGAGCGGGCCGTTGACGACGGCGTCAACGCCTACAAGGCGCTGACCCGCAACCCCCGCTTCGTGTCTGGCGGCGGCGCCACCGAGGCCGCCCTGGCCGTGAAGCTGGCGGCGGCCGCCGAGGCGGAGCCGGGCCTGGAGCAGTACGCCATCTCCCGCTTCGCCAACGCTCTGGACGCCGTAGTGAAGACCCTGGCCACCAACTGCTGCCTGAACGGGGCCGAGACGCTGAGCAAAATCCACGCTGAGCTGGCGGCCGGCCGCAAGCACATCGGCATCTTCTGCGACCCGGACAGCGGCGAGTCGGCCGTGGCCAATGTGTCCGAGCGGGGCCTGTCCGACCTGCTGCTGGTGAAGCAGTGGGCCCTCCGCCTGGCCTGCCGCTCCGCCTGCACTGTGCTCAGCGTGGACGAGATCATCATGTCCAGGCCGGCCGGCGGCCCGAAGCCGCGCGGACCCGGCGGAGACGATGACGATTGAAGGAAGCTGAGCCGCTGATCCAGGATCCGGGTGCGGGGCCCGTTGCTAAGAGACCGATAGAGTGACAATTGCTGATTGGCTGAGGCTCGGAAGCTGCAATGTCTGCTTTGCTTGTTTTCTTCTTTACTTTCTACCCGCCGTTTTTTACGCACCGAACTGACTGGAAGCTTCAATACTAGGCTGGGGCGGCCCTTCTGCCCGAACAACTCATTGTTAACTGATTCCGCAAGTTTATAATAGCAGCAAATTGTTAGCGCAGTGTTTATCCAGCTGTCTTTGCTCCCACTTATTTAGTTTATTAAAATATGCCAGCTAAGACTTAGGACTGACTGAATGTTCCCCATCTCCCACTAGGCAGACTGCTTGAATTGCGTTCGCCTATTCCAGCTGAGACATGCAGGCTATAAAAAATCTTAAAGCATCGCAAGGTTTGCTTTGACAACAGAAATACACACGGGCTGCGGCCGCGACTTGTTGAATCTGATCAATGCCGCCTGTGGCTTGCGCGTCTGACTTGATTTATTTTCCTTCTATTTTAGTTTTAACGCAGTTGTCTTATTTAGATTCAGTGGCTATAATACCGTCTGTCCAAACATTCAATGTTCTCTGTGTTTATATGGAGTTTATTGAATGGGTTTATATTGGTAATCACTGTGGTAGTATCTTAGCCGTCAGCAGTGTCATCAGCCGCAATGTCAGCAGTGTCATCAGCCGCAATGTCAGCAGTGTCATCAGCCGCATTGTCAGCAGTGTCATCTGTCGCAATGTCAGCAGTGTCATCAGCCGCATTGTCAGCAGTGTCATCAGCCGCAATGTCAGCAGTGTCATCAGTTGCATTGTCAGCAGTGTCATCAGCCGCATTGTCAGCAGTGTCATCAGCCGCAATGTCAGCAGTGTCATCAGCCGCATTGTCAGCAGTGTCATCAGCCGCAATGTCAGCAGTGTCATCAGCCGCATTGTCAGCAGTGTCATCAGCCGCAATGTCAGCAGTGTCATCAGCCGCAATGTCAGCAGTGTCATCAGCCGCATTGTCAGCAGTGTCATCAGCCGCATTGTCAGCAGTGTCATCAGCCGCATTGTCAGCAGTGTCATCAGCCGCAATGTTAGCAGTGTCATCTGTCGCAATGTCAGCAGTGTCATCAGTCGCAATATCAGCAGTGTCATCAGTTGCATTGTCAGCAGTGTCATCAGCCGCAATGTCAGCAGTGTCATCAGCCGCATTGTCAGCAGTGTCATCAGCCGCAATGTCAGCAGTGTCATCAGCCGCATTGTCAGCAGTGTCATCAGCCGCAATGTCAGCAGTGTCATCTGTCGCAATGTCAGCAGTGTCATCAGCCGCAGTGTCATCAGTGTCATCAGTCGCAATGTCAGCAGTGTCATCAGTCGCAACGTCACCAGTGTCATCAGCCGCAGTGTCAGCAGTCGCAGTGGTAGTGAGCATACATATTGGAGTAAGCGCCCTGGCAGCAGTCGCAGACGCAGTAGTCGTAACAGGCGTCCTCTGTCGCGTAGGCGGGATTCCAATCGGCCGCGATTTCGCAGCCGAAGCCGGGCTCCTCAGCTGTGGCGATGGCCTCCTCAGCAATGAGGCACCTATTCAGGTGGGTGAACAGGCGCAGAGCCGACAGCTGCGCGAGCTCCGCCAGCCGGTAGCTGCAGCGCAACCCGGTCACGGCGCCCGTTGTCGAGTCCAGCACGGCGCGCAGGATGGCCAGGCAGGCGGGCCCCGGCTGGCCGTCCGGTCTAAGCAGCCGCAGGGCAGCGCGGGCCTGGCGGTCGGGGCTGGCCAGAGCCTCGGCGTGCATCCGGCTGGCCAGGCTGAGGTCACCGGGATGCAGCAAGCGGTACCAGCTGTGCCCGGCTGCCAGGCCGGGGAAGTGGTCCAGGAACAGCTGGGAGGCGGAGCGCAGCCGCATGTCCAGCTCGTGCAGCGTCAGCAGGTCCAGCGTGCCGGCTGGAGCGGGTCCGGCTGATTCCTCCTGCAGCAGGCGGCACTCGGCCAGCAGCAGCCTGTGCTGGTGCTGAATTGATGGATGCTCGTAGTAGGTCAGGTGCGGCGACGTGACCTCTCGGATGCTCAAGGTCACGTTCTGAGCGGTGGCTGCAAAGCATTCGGTTACTGAAATTCACCTGTGCCACATCTATATATGCGCTTGACACTTGGAAACTGCAGGTAACTCCAAGCTTGACACTTGGGAAACTACAGGTAACTCCAAGCTTGACACTTGGGAAACTACAAGAAACTCCAAGCTTGACACTTGAGAAACTACAAGAAACTCCAAGCTTGAAACTTAGGGAAAATACAACTACAAGACCCCGAGTTTAGGGGCTCGCCTTGCAATTTCGTCAAAGTTTCCATGCAAAAGCTGAACTCACGGGCCGGCATGTCGCCTCCTCCATTTTCGTCATTCTCTCCGGTCTGCTGCTGCTGCGGCTGCTTTTTCTGCCTGGCCGTCTGGCTGACCAGAAATGCCAGCTCGCGGTTGCCCGCGGCCTGTCCGTCCAGCAGCTGCTCCGGATTGGTGGGCAGGTCCAGCAGCTGGTCCAGGCTGCGGCACTGCGCCATCAGCTCCGTGTTTGTTTTTGGCAGGAACTGGTTGCAGTTGTCCGATATGTACAGAATCTCCAACTGCTGGTTCATCAACACGAAGAAGAAGTCCAATGCGGCGCACGCCTCCGCGTTGCTAGGGGCAGTCTGGTCGTACAGCCCGAGCGGCAGAGTTGGCGGCATGTGCATGAGCTTCTTCAAGTAGGTGTTGGTCAGAGATAGAATGTGCAGATAGGACAGCTTCTTGGTGATCGACCTCGGCAGCGGTAGGCACTTCTTGAGCTCCACAATTTCCCTGTTGATTGACTCGCGCCTCACCTTGGAGGTCAGCTTGGGAAACAGCCCGCCGCTCATCTCTGCTTACAGCGTCGGATTTGTCTCAGGCCAAGAGAGCCTTGGATGTTAAATACGGGCCGGAAAAACTTCGCTGCCAACCCATGATTAGCCCGCAGTTGCCGCCCCACTGTGATTAGCACGACTTGCTTCAGTGACTCCGTGTGCCTCCCATCTGCCATAGCGTGAGTCCCAGTCAAGCTTATCTATCTCTGCCATCAGAGTTAGGTCTGGTCCTGTTTATTAACTCTCTTAACTGTTTTTTGAAGCTTATTTCTTAATTTCGGTGATCTGCGGTCAGATATATGAGTATTAGTCGTGACTAATTATTGGCCAGTGATCTCCTTTACTGATAATAACTTGGGTTTGTTCCGGCAGTTCTGATTTTTAGTTCCCCCATTTGCTCAGCCACTGTCAGTCAAAACCAGAACGCAAACAAATTTTTAAAAGCCACAAGATAATTGAAACTGGTCGTGTATAATTTATTGAGTAAATTTATCGCAATACAGAAAAGGCACAGTAGGAGCTGCTCATGCTCAATGATCAATTATTGTGGCAGTGAGTTCATAATCAGCTAGGAGATTGCTCAGCCGGACTTGAACAGCAGGATGGCCACCTGGCCCAGGTAGAAGTAGATGAAGTGCTTGGTCTCGTGGGTCACGTAGCTACCGAAGTTGCGGCCAACGATGCAGTGCCAGGTCGGGTTGTACTTCTTGTCGAACTCCTTCTTGATGTAGGCGGCGATGTCCTTCTCCACGTTGAACTTCTCCATGGCCTGGGTGGCGCAGTCCACGGCGTCCTGCTGCATGTCCTCGGACATGTCAGCGTTCTTGATTACGGCCTTGCGCTCAGACATAACTGCTGCTGGATGATGAAGCTGTTGAGCTTAGCTAACGGAGTTCGTGTGCGTTTTGAGTTGCTGCGGCTGCGCTTGTCTTGTGGCCGCCTGTCCGGCCTGTCTTTATGGCCTTCAGCTTCTCGGTGGCTTAGCTGCTGGTTTAGCTTCGCCAGCAGAGTTTAGCTGCTCCGGCAGCTCGCTTTTGGCTGGGCCAGGCCAGCTTGCCTGCAGGTCTTGGGCTCAGTTCGTTTAGCTGCAGTGCCCACCCTTGCGGCCCTCCATTCACAGGCGGCCACCTCAAGTTCGCTTGTTTGCCGCTGTCAATGAGAGCCTAATTGCTAGGGTGGGCGGCTGGGTCTGCCCGGCTCGAGTTTCTAGAGTTTTCCGCGCGGGCAGTTACTCGAAAATCTGCGAGATGAAATTGCCCTAGTGACCGTGCTTTTGTAGTTCTCAGAATTTGGCAAACCCCTGTTGCATTTTTTTCTCTTTGTGGCTGCTTTGTTGACAGCCAAACCGCTGGATGTTTCTTACGCATTGCCGACTGTTTGCGTTATTTCTCACGCATGCTCAGAGACTGGCTTTTGCTTAATAGCTTATGAAAGTGGCGCTGCATCAGTGAAGCTCGTCTATTTCCTCTGCAATCTATCGATTTCATCCTACCTTTGGTTTGGGTATTTGGTTTTATAGGGTAACTCCTTTGGTATTCCAATACGCCTTCCAACTTATTTCTAGATTAAAATTTGATTTTGTTTTTTCAACAATGTTGCTGGATTTTTCACTTTAATATTGCTGATAATTCAAGACTGCCATTTTACTTCATTTGCAGCAGCAGCAGCGGCCCGCCGCCGAGGCGGAGGCGGCCCTGGAGGAGCGGTTCGTCCACCGGGTGTACAGCTGCATGGCGCCCGCCCTCGCCTGCGCGGACGAAGGCGGCTCCGGCGGCTGCGCCAACCGGCGCGGCCCCCCAGCCTGCGTGCGCGACCTGCTGCGGGACCTGCCGCCCGGCTGCCTGCTGGCCGACCTCGGCTGCGGCCACTCCGCCGCCGCGCTGTCCCGCCTGGCTGCGGCGCGCGGCCACCTGGCGGTCGGCGCCGACATCTGCCTAGACCTGCTGCTGGCCGCCAACGACGACTGGCACCGGCGCCGGTCACGGGGCCGCCAGCGACGTCAGCCTCTGCTTGTCCAAGCCGACGTCCTCCGCTGCCCCCTGCGCTCCGCCGCTTTCGACGCCGTCACCTGCGTGTCGGTGGTGCACCACCTCGCCTCCCGAGACCGACGCCGCCGCCTCCTGGCCGAGGCTGCCCGCCTCCTTAGGCCCGGCGGCCGCCTCCTCGTCACCGCCTGGGCCTTCGAGCAGCCAGGCCGGCCGGCGAGGAGCTTCAACTGCCAGGACCTCCTCGTGCCGTGGGGCGCGCCGGAGCCTCCACAGACTCCGGCTTTGCCGCCGCCGCCGAAGCCTCCGCCGCGGCCGGCGTGGCAGCGCCGCCTGAGCTCCCTGCCGCTGCTGGCCGGCCTCTTCGGCGGCGGCGGCAGCGGCGGCGGCTCCGGCGACTGTCAAGCCGACAGCAGCGACTGCGAGAGCGACTCGAGCGACTGCGAGTTCCGCATCCGGGAGTTCCCCGCCTCGTCGTGCCCGCGCCGCCACACGGCCGGCGACTGCTTGTGCGACGGCGCCTGCGGAGCGGCGGGCGCGCCGGCCAGCGAGGGCCGCAGGCTGCGCTACTACCATGTGTTCAGGCAGGGCGAGCTGGCCGACTGCGCCCGCAACCTCGGCCTGGACTGCCTGCGCGAGTGGCACGAGCAGGGCAACTGGTGCCTGTCGGCCAGGCGGATGCCCCCTTCATACTACTGACTGAGCTCCGCGAGTAGTATCGGATTTGTCAAGTTCATCGAACTGTTGGCGCAGACTTAATGCTTCCATACTCTTTTTAACGTTTTATTACTCTGCAATTTCACACGCTGCATGCGCTGTGCACTTTTATTGTTTGGTGTCGGGGCATTTTTGCGGTTCCAAAGTGGCTTCAGGTCAGGTCAGGTCACGCGGATTTCATGCTAGACTTATGCTAGACAGTTTTGCACATTCCAATATAAATTTTACTGAGAACTGCTGCAGCTCCCAATTGAAATATACTGAGCTTTTTATTTCTTCATTTATCAACGAACTTACAAATGTGCCTGTTATGCTGATTCGTTTATTTCCTAGAGAAATTTCTAGGTTTTCCACATTGCAAATAGCAGTTTTCGATACATATCGGCTCTGGTTCGATATGTATGTCTAGATGCCCATAACAAAACTATTATTCGATACATATCGGCGCTGGTTCCATATGTATGTCTAGATGCCCATAGCAAAACTATTTTTCGATACATATCGGCGCTGGTTCCATATGTATGTCTAGATGCCCATAACAAAACTATTATTCGATACATATCGGCGCTGGTTCGATATGTATGTCTAGATGCCCATAACAAAACTATTATTCGATACATATCGGCGCTGGTTCGATATGTATGTCTAGATGCCCATAGCAAAACTATTTTTCGATACATATCGGCTCTGGTTCGATATATATGTCTAGATACCCATAGAAAAACTATTTTTCGATACATATCGGTGCTAATCCGATTCGCCATCCGCATTCGCCCGCAGTCGGCCGCGGCTGCCAAGTCAGCGGCAGCAGCAGCAGTGGCGGGCGGCCAGCTGCCCAGCCGCATCATCAGCCTGTCCGGCCAACTGCGCTCCCGCACCCTGCAGACAATCCTGCGGCACACGGAGGAGCAGGGCCAGCGCTGGGCACGCTTTACCGAGCTCAACGCCCTGCTGAAGGGCTTCCGCAGTCACGAGCTGACGGTGCTGTGCGGCCGCACTGGCACCGGGAAGACCACCCTGCTGTCCGAGTACTCGCTGGACCTGTGCGAGCAGGGCGTGCCCACCCTTTGGGGCAGCTTCGAGGTGCCGCTGCACCGCCTCTGCTCCCTCATGCTGCACCAGTTCGCCGGCAGGCCGCTGCACCGCGAGCCCGTCGACACCGTCAACGCCGTGATGGACGCCTTCGGCTCGCTGCCGATGCACTTTCTCGACTATCACGGGCCGCAGTCCACCGCCGCCGTGCTGCGCGACCTGGAGGCCGCCACGGCCGGCCCACTGGGGGTCCGGCACGCCGTCATCGACAACCTGCAGTTCCTGCTGGGCGGCGAGGCCGACGCCTCTATGGCGGACCGGTTCCTCCGCCAGGACCGGTTCGTGGGCCAGCTGCGCCAGCTGGTCAACCGCACCGGCCTGCACGTGTCGCTGGTGGCGCACCCGCGCAAGGAGGACCCGAAGAAGCTGCTGGACGTCGGCTCCGTCTACGGCGGCGGCAAGGTGACGCAGGAGGCGGACAACGTGCTGCTGCTGCAGGACGAGTCCGGACTGGACGACCGGCCGCACCCGCAGCGCTACCTGCAGGTCAGCTTCACCGCCTACCCCGCTTGCCTCATCAGCGCTGGCCCCATGAGCTGTCCGGAAATAGTCTCTGATCCCACCTGAGAATCATCTCCGATCCCACCTGAGAATCATCTCCGATCCCACCTGAGAATCGTCTCCGATCCCACCTGAGAATCGTCTCCGATCCCACCTGAGAATCATCTCCGATCCCACCTGAGAATCGTCTCCGATCTCACCTGAGAATCATCTCCGATCCCACCTGAGAATCGTCTCCGATCCCACCTGAGAATCATCTCCGATCCCACCTGAGAATCGTCTCCGATCCCACCTGAGAATCGTCTCCGATCCCACCTGAGAATTGCCCCAATCCCACCTGAGAATCGTCTCCGATCCCACCTGAGAATCGTCTCCGATCCCACCTGAGAATCGTCTCCGATCCCACCTGAGAATCGTCTCCGATCCCACCTGAGAATCGTCTCCGATCCCACCTGAAAATCGTCTCCGATCCCACCTGAAAATCGTCTCCGATCCCACCTGAGAATCGTCTCCGATCCCACCTGAGAATCATCTCCGATCCCACCTGAGAATCATCTCCGATCCCACCTGAGAATCATCTCCGATCCCACCTGAGAATCGTCTCCGATCCCACCTGAGAATCGTCTCCGATCCCACCTGAGAATCGTCTCCGATCCCACCTGAGAATCGTCTCCGATCCCACCTGAGAATCGTCTCCGATCCCACCTGAGAATCGTCTCCGATCCCACCTGAGAATCATCTCCGATCCCACCTGAGAATCATCTCCGATCCCACCTGAGAATCGTCTCCGATCCCACCTGAGAATCGTCTCCGATCCCACCTGAGAATCATCTCCGATCCCACCTGAGAATCGTCTCCGATCCCACCTGAGAATCGTCTCCGATCCCACCTGAGAATCGTCTCCGATTCCACCTGAGAATCGTCTCCGATCCCACCTGAGAATTGCCCCAATCCCACCTGAGAATCATCTCCGATCCCACCTGAGAATCATCTCCGATCCCACCTGAGAATCGTCTCCGATCTCACCTGAGAATCATCTCCGATCCCACCTGAGAATCGTCTCCGATCCCACCTGAGAATCGTCTCCGATCCCACCTGAGAATCGTCTCCGATCCCACCTGAGAATTGCCCCAATCCCACCTGAGAATCGTCTCCGATCCCACCTGAGAATCATCTCCGATCCCACCTGAGAATCGTCTCCGATCCCACCTGAGAATCGTCTCCGATCCCACCTGAGAATTGCCCCAATCCCACCTGAGAATTGCCCAAATCCCACCTGAGAATCGTCTCCGATCCCACCTGAGAATCGTCTCCGATCCCACCTGAGAATCGTCTCCGATCCCACCTGAGAATTGCCCCAATCCCACCTGAGAATCGTCTCCGATCCCACCTGAGAATCATCTCCGATCCCACCTGAGAATCGTCTCCGATTCCACCTGAGAATCGTCTCCGATCCCACCTGAGAATTGCCCCAATCCCACCTGAGAATTGCCCAAATCCCACCTGAGAATCGTCTCCGATCCCACCTGAGAATCGTCTCCGATCCCACCTGAGAATCGTCTCCGATCCCACCTGAGAATTGCCCCAATCCCACCTGAGAATCGTCTCCGATCCCACCTGAGAATCATCTCCGATCCCACCTGAGAATCGTCTCCGATTCCACCTGAGAATCGTCTCCGATCCCACCTGAGAATTGCCCCAATCCCACCTGAGAATTGCCCCAATCCCACCTGAGAATTGCCCCAATCCCACCTGAGAATCGCTGCAACCCACGCGACTCCAACCGCAGGTGGCGAAGAACCGACACGACGGGCAGCTGGGTCGCATGCCGCTGCTGTTCGACCGCCAGTCCAAGTCGTACCGGCGGCTCCGCGCCCAGCAGCAGCAGGGAGGCTCAGCGCAGCCTGTCAGGGAATCCGGCTCGACCAGTGTTGCCGCAACCGGCTCTTGACAGTGTGCTGCTTTTGAAATTGCTGCTATTTTTGTCCGGACTTATGACTGCTTGCTTGAACAGCTGATGTTGCTACTGTCAGTAGAGTTGCGAGCTTCAGATTATAACGAACTATTTTTATTGGCCTCAGATTTTTACTATATTTTTGTCAGTGTTTATCGGCTCGATTCGGTCAACCGTGCCTGTCAGCATCTGTATTTTTCATTGTTATCTTTGAGCTGACGATTTCTGACTGTAATAACAGCTGATCCCCGATTTTTTGCGAATGGCATATTTACTGACTCTACACCTCTCACTTTGACTCTCTCCGTGTCTCATCTAGTCTCACCCTGACTCTTATCCGTGTCTCACCCTGACTCTCATCCGTGTCTCATCTAGTCTCACCCTGACTCTCATCCGTGTCTCCATCCTGACTCTCATTCGTATCTCATCTAGTCTCACCCTGACTCTCATCCGTGTCTCACCCTGACTCTCATTCGTGTCTCATCTAGTCTCACCCTGACTCTCATCCGTGTCTCACCCTGACTCTTATCCAGTCTCACCCCTGACTCTCATCCGTGTCTCCATCCTGACTCTCATCCGTGTCTCACCCCTGACTCTCATCCGTGTCTCCATCCTGACTCTCATCCGTGTCTCCATCCTGACTCTCATCCGTGTCTCACCCCTGACTCTTATCCAGTCTCACCCCTGACTCTCATCCGTGTCTCACCCCTGACTCTCATCCGTGTCTCAATGCAAGTTTTCCTGTCCAGCTGTGCAATTCCAGCAGCCCCCTGCTGATTGGCAAATTTGCCTGCTCGAGCTCCATTTTCAAGCTGGACACTCCATTTTGCCGCATTTCCTGTAAATTTCCGTTGTGTCATGCGAGCCGGGCAGCCAGTAAATCCTGAGGCTGTTCGCCCTGCCCGATCAGGCGGGCTCTCCGTTGGAGCGAAATAACTGCCTCTGTCTGAGTTTATCGGTCGGCTTTTCTTTATTTTAAATAAATAATTTTGCTCGGCCATTTCCTGCAATTGGTTGCTGGGCAAACAAAACTGCTGGGCGGCTCTCTGGAGAGTTGGGGATCTCCAATAAATGATGACAGAACCGCATCTGGCCCAGCAGAGCCGTCTTGGAAATTCTTAGAAAAAGCAAGAAGTCATTAGTAGGTATGCTGATCCGCATCAGCAGAGCGTGTTCTCAGCGCTGAGCAGCAATAAAAAATTCCGTCCTAATGGGACTTGCTTTGCCGCTTCAGCAGCGGCACGAATTTCTACCCACCGGACTTTTTCTATCGGAGACTGCTTTCCTGGCAAACTGCTTTCCTCACTTCTGTGCTCATTAGTCCACTCCAACTTCACGCTAATGCAGGAATAAATAGGGGTGGAATACAGGTGGGAAAGCAGTCACGTGATGAGACTTCTACATTGGTTAGATAGTAATCCATTTTTACACTTCCTAGCTGTGTGAAGAACTGGTGCTTACGGCATGGCGTACAGAGCCTGTCACGGGTCCTGCATGCTTACGGCATGGCGTACAGAGCCTGTCACGGGTCATGCATGCTTGCGGCATGGCGTACAGAGCCTGTCACGGGTCCTGCATGCTTGCGGCATGGCTTACAGAGCCTGTCACGGGTCATGCATGCTTGCGGCATGGCGTACAGAGCCTGTCACGGGTCCTGCATGCTTGCGGCATGGCTTACAGAGCCTGTCACGGGTCATGCATGCTTGCGGCATGGCGTACAGAGCCTGTCACGTATCATGCGTGCTTGCGGCATGGCGTACAGAGCCTGTCACGTATCATGCGTGCTTGCGGCATGGCGTACAGAGCCTGTCACGTATCATGCGTGCTTGCGGCATGGCGTACAGAGCCTGTCACGTATCATGCGTGCTTGCGGCATGGCGTACAGAGCCTGTCACGGGTCATGCATGCTTGCGGCATGGCGTACAGAGCCTGTCACGGGTCATACATGCTTGCGGCATGGCGTACAGAGCCTGTCACGGGTCATACATGCTTGCGGCATGGCGTACAGAGCCTGTCACGGGTCATGCATGCTTGCGGCATGGCGTACAGAGCCTGTCACGGATCACACGTGGCCACGTGCAGTTTTCCGCTGCACGCCGCACTGCAAGCAATTATACTGCCGGTTTGAACTGCTGGCCTGAAGCTACGGCTACTGGAGTTCCTTGCCCGGTACCACTGGACTGGGTATATACTGTATAGTGCGTACGTCCGTTTTCCTGACTGGATAATGTCTCATGTCTGCCTGTCTGCATCCGCCTGTCTGCGTCCGCCTGTCTGCCTGCCTGCGTCCGCCTGTCTGTCTGTCTGTCTGCGTCTGCCTGTCTGCATCTGCCTGTCTGCGTCCGCCTGACTGTCTGTCTGCGTCTGCCTGTCTGCATCTGCCTGTCTGCGTCCGCCTGACTGTCTGTCTGCGTCCGCCTGTCTGTCTTTCTGCCTGTGTCTATCTGTCTGTATGTCTGTCTGAATTTCATTATTTTTTGTCGGGCTATTTTTTCTATATAAATATTTTTAATAACTATATGCATCTGAAACTTGAAAGCTCCGGTCTGTTTGAGTGAAAGCCAGGCTGAAGGCTTCAATACAATAACGGGGCTCTGATGTCGCACTCCGATTGCAGCTGAGATTCGATCGGGTCCGAAGCAGATTTGCATTACAATGGGTACAATGGGGCACAGGTGGGGCTTTTCTGAACCGGCCCCCGCGTACGCGGTCTTAGGCTTTATGTAAATCTGCATGTTTATAGCGCCAGCGAATCGCAATTGAAACGTTAAAACCGGAATGCTGAAGAGGGAGCCGTTATTTCAACAACACCCAAATGCACTTCGCCCAGCCTGCGCTCATAGAGCATGTGGCCTCTCAAATCGATTAATTGAATTGCTCACTTTGTTGCCATGCAGGCCGCAGGTGCAATTAATTAATTGATTGGCAAACAGCAAAAGTGGGCGAGCAGAGAAACTCGCATCCGGCTGCTTTATATTCGCGCTTTTGTTCAAAGCTGCAGTTGCCATCCCTGCAGTGAATAGGGTGTCTGAGCAGCTGAGCTCATTGCTCACAGCCTGCAGTGAATAGGGTGTCTGAGCAGCTGAGCTCATTGCTCACAGCCTGCAGTGAATAGGGTGTCTGAGCAGCTGAGCTCATTGCTCACAGCCTGCAGTGAATAGGGTGTCTGAGCAGCTGAGCTCATTGCTCACAGCCTGCAGTGAATAGGGTGTCTGAGCAGCTGAGCTCATTGCTCACAGCCTGCAGTGAATAGGGTGTCTGAGCAGCTGAGCTCATTGCTCACAGCCTGCAGTGAATAGGGTGTCTGGGCCACTTCAACTGAGTTACACTTTTTGGTCTGTTCGTGATTGAGGAGTGATGATGGAGATGTTAAGCGAGCTTTAAACGGAGAGTTCCTGTCCTGAAATGGGAAGCTCCTGTCCTGAAGTGGGAAGTTCCTGTCCTGAAATGGGGAATTGTTGCTTCAGTACCTTTCCAGGAATATGTTGCAGAAACGCATCCGCCAGCTGCACTGACTTGCTGGCTTTCAGACTTCTGTTTTTTCTTCAAGCAGCAAGCAGGAAAGCCAAGCAAAGCAGAACCGAGTTGCATTCATGGGCCACTTCCGCCGCGCTGTCCGTGTTTGCTTGCCAAATATTGAGAGAAAGCGGAGAGAATTCGAAGAAATTCAAGCTGCGCCAAAACCCACGCGGCTGTGATCGGTGGAGCTCAGACTGAGTGAGTCTGGTTCTGACCAAATGTTAAGCGGGAGCTCAGACTGAGTGAGTCTGGTTCTGACCAAATGTTAAGCCGAGCTCAGACTGAGTGAGTCCGGTTCTGACCAAATGTTAAGCCGAGCTCAGACTGAGTGAGTCCGGTTCTGACCAAATGTTAAGCGGAGCTCAGACTGAGTGAGTCCGGTTCTGACCAAATGTTAAGCGGAGCTCAGACTGAGTGAGTCCGGTTCTGACCAAATGTTAAGCGGAGCTCAGACTGAGTGAGTCCGGTTCTGACCAAATGTTTAGCGGAGCTGCTTGATTTGAGTTCGGTTTATTTATTTTGTTATAAATGGTCAGTTGAATTTATATTCATTCAGCCGAGGCCTGCGGGGTCATCCGGGGTCAGCTGAGCAGCTGCAGGCCGCGGTCCAGGTTCACCGAGTGCAGCATGGCGAAGTAGCACCGGCGGACGCACCTGGTCGAATCGTCGGAACAGCCGCAGGCGGCGGGCACCGGGGCGGCCATCTCGCGGAACAGCAGCCGCATCAGGCGGACCTCCGCACGCATCACGCCGATGTCCGCCACGCCGCCCAGGCAGCCGCGGCCGGTGCGGGCGCACTCCTCATCGTCTGGCATCAGCGGAGGCGGCGCGGGAGATGCCTGAGGTGGTGGGGCGAAGATCGCGCGATCACGTGAGCGCTTTGTGATCCCAACTTCTTGATTCCCTGAGCTCAGGGTCTGTCCGGTCAGTCAGGAGTCCTGAGCATCCCTGAGCTCAGGGCCTGTCAGGTCAGTCAGGAGTCCTGAGCATCCCTGAGCTCAGGGTCTGTCCGGTCAGTCAGGAGTCCTGAGCATCCCTGAGCTCAGGGTCTGTCAGGTCAGTCAGGAGTCCTGAGCATCCCTGAGCTCAGGGTCTGTCAGGTCAGTCAGGAGTCCTGAGCATCCCTGAGCTCAGGGTCTGTCAGGTCAGTCAGGAGTCCTGAGCATCCCTGAGCTCAGGGTCTGTCAGGTCAGTCAGGAGTCCTGAGCATCCCTGAGCTCAGGGTCTGTCAGGTCAGTCAGGAGTCCTGAGCACCCTGAGCTCAGGGTCTGTCAGGTCAGTCAGGAGTCCTGAGCACCCTGAGCTCAGGGTCTGTCAGGTCAGTCAGGAGTCCTGAGCACCCTGAGCTCAGGGTCTGTCAGGTCAGTCAGGAGTCCTGAGCACCCTGAGCTCAGGGTCTGTCAGGTCAGTCAGGAGTCCTGAGCACCCTGAGCTCAGGGTCTGCAGTTCTGTCAGCTAGCCTCACCTGCACGAATCCGCAGGCGCAGCAGCACAAGAGAAGCAG
The DNA here is from genome assembly GCA_002269645.1 of Macrostomum lignano. NCBI lineage: Eukaryota > Metazoa > Platyhelminthes > Macrostomidae > Macrostomum > Macrostomum lignano. Next base: position 1,259,444 of record NIVC01000020.1, read on the forward strand.
AGCAGCGGCTGAGGCCCTCATGCTTGGGGAAATTCGTTTAGACTTTTGGCTTTTAAAATTTATTTTCTGGCTGGAAAGGGTGAAGGCGGAGCGGCAGAGGCTGGCCGGGCTGGCCGGAGCGGCCGGTTTTCATCTGAAGCAGCCCCAGCAGCCGAAGTCATTGGGTGGACAGGGGCCAATCAGGCCTCGCTACTGAGCAGTCCCGACTCCGAATTCATTTTGTCGTGTCGGAAATCAAAATTACATTACAATTTTTTAGCGGCCACAACAGGCCAGCATTAAATTTGAACATTGAAATTTAATTTCGGGCCTGGGCTGCAGCCCAATTTCCGCAGGTGACTGATCGCGCGAACAGCCGTCTCGGCGGGGGAAAATCGCTGCGTAAATTAAAATTAAACCGTTCTGAACCGTTCTGCCTCTGACCTTGCTGTGACTTGGCTGTCTCAACAAAGCACAGAGCCAGCCCTAACCCTAGCCATAGTAGCCCAACCTTAGCCCTAGTAGCCCAACCTTAGCCCTAGTAGCTCTAACCCTAGCCCTAGTAGCCCAACCTTAGCCCTAGTAGCTCTAACCCTAGCCCTAGTAGCCCAAACCCTAGCCCTAGTAGCTCTAACCCTAGCCCTAGTAGCTCTAACCCTAGCCCTAGTAGCCCTAACCCTAGCCCTAGTAGCTCTAACCCTAGCCCTAGTAGCTCTAACCCTAGCCCTAGTAGCTCTAACCTTAGCCCTAGTAGCTCTAACCCTAGCCCTAGTAGCCCAACCTTAGCCCTAGTAGCTCTAAACTTAGCCCTAGTAGCTCTAACCCTAGCCCTAGTAGCCCTAACCCTAGCCATAGTAGCTCTAACCCTAGCCCTAGTAGCTCTAACCCTAGCCCTAGTAGCTCTAACCCTAGCCCTAGGAGCCATCTTAGCTTTAGCCTTAACCATATTTTTCTCACTGGCTCCAGTGTTGATCACGGTATCTATAATTAATCTTAGTCGGTTTTGTATCAACTCATGTCAGAATTTATTTGGCGAACAGTATCTGTACAAAAAGATGCTAATAAAACCCCTACATCACTACTACTTGGCAGTAGTAACCGCAATGCAAATTTTGCATAGCCCGGACCAGTGCAGCAGTGGCGACAGCCGGTGCCAAACAGCAGAGACGGGGAGAGGGCGAGTCAGGCTGAGATGCTGTCGGCTTGGCATTTCGCAGGTGCTTATAATTTATATTTATTTAAATAGGCAAAGTACACACAGGTAATGAATGTTTGATGGCCTCCGCAAATGAAATAAGAGCTTGGCTGGTCAGACAGACAGAATGCACCACAGGTGAGGCCCTGGGGCTTCAGTGCCAGCATGAGTGCACCATGGCAGAGCGCATTGGAGCTGTACAGTTCAGAGCGGCTTGGCGGTGGGATTAATCGCATGGGAATGTTGAGTGACAGGAAAATGGCACCAGAGCGGGGAACGAGCGGCTCGTTCGTTTCTCGTCGATCAGAAAATCTTGAAAATCAAAACAAAAAATTGCTCAAATCTGAGGACACGAAATCTGAAATCAGTGAAATCGAATCAAAATGGCTGCGAATTGGAGGCGAAAGCAAAATTGCGCGCGGCTGAAGAAACCAATCGGGCGCTTCTTCAACTCGCGGCCCAGGGCTGGAGAATCGATTTGATGAGGCTGGGGAAGCTGGGCGGATCAGCGGTAGCCCAGCGCGAAATCGACAAAAAAATCGGCAGAAAATCTGCGCAGGCCGCACAGAGGCCAAGGGCTTGTAGAAGGCGGCTCAGACCGCCTTCGGTTTGGAATGGCATTGCGAAATTTCTGGGCATTGCAGCACATCGATAAGGCAGAGGAAAAGCAGAACAGACAAGTGCGGAGGCTTCGTTTTTGGATACGCGGTGGTGCCGGTGATTTTTTACTAAAAGCAACGCACGGGGAAATACCTGACTGGGAGCTGCACATGTACTTGAGCGCACTGGGCTGGGGGAACTCGGCTGCAAAATTATTCTACAGTACTAGAATTGAAAACTAGGACAGTAAATCGTACGGTAGGCAGAGGTTCACCAGACACTTTTGAAGCCAAATCACTTGAGCAGGTGGTGCAGGGGAGGCCGGGGATTCGGCTGAGGCCGCTAGAGGTCGGTTGACACGACGCTGCGGCGAGGAGGCGCCTGTGGCTGCGGCGGCGCCTGATGCTGGCGGCGAGCTGCGGGCTGCGGAGGCTCCACCCAGCGGCTGAAGGGGTCGGCGCCTGGCTGCACCGAGTATTCGAAGGTCCTGCCGCAGGTGGTGTCCACCGGCCGGATGCTCTGCGGCGGGAACTCGCGCCCGGTGTCCACGAACTCCTGCAGCGTGGCCAGCAGCCGGGGGTAGTGATGCCGCAGGCTAACGCCCCGCTGCCGCAGCTCCCGGCGAACTCGATCGAGCAGGTCCGCGCGGGACTGCCGCAGCTGCTGCTCCCGCCGCTGCTCCGCCTCTGCCGCGGCCGCCGACGCAGCTGCGACTGAGCCTTCGCTGTCTGGTCCGTCGTCTGCAGCGAGTCGCAGGAAGCACCAGGAGGTGACCAGCGGCCCGGAGTCGACGCTGACGCTGGTGCAGAGCACGAGGGCGCCAGTCGGATCGCAGAGGCGGCAGGCTTCCGTGACCTCGCGGAGCTGCTCGCCGACCAGCCCGCAGGCGGCGAGGTCTCCCGCTGGCGCGAACACCGGCGGGCGCAGCGGCGGAGTGGCGGCGGCTCCCGACAGCAGCAGGAGGACGCAGCCGCGGCCGAGGCTGCGCTGCCCGGCGCGGGCCAACGCGGAGACGGCGCGGTGCGCGGCGGAGTCTTGCAGCAAGCGGCTGGCCGCACTTCGGCAAGTGTCGGCGGCGCGGGTGTAGGCGCAGCTGCGCTTGTGCGCTTCCCAGTGGCCGCGGCGGCAGTCGGAGCCGCAGTAGTAGGTGTAGCACCTGCTGCAGGACACAAAGCTTCTCTCAGCTTCGGCCAGGTCAACGCGCTTGGCGCAGCGGGGGTTCACACACTCCATCAAGTACCCGTTGACGTCCCGGATGACGCCCTGTCTCAGCTCTGCCGCCTGCATTGCCTCGTCGGCGAATCTGACCGGCGGTGAGCGGTGGCCATCCTGGGCTGGCGTCGTCGCTGGCACCGCAGCCGCAGCTGCCGCCAGCTGTGCCGACAAGCCGCTGGCCCGGCCAGCCGCCAGCTGTCGATCCACGAAGGCCAACGCGGCCGACGTCTGCGACTGCCGGCTTAGCCCGTCCGCGTAGCTCACGGCCGCGGTTGCCTCCGGCTGGTGCGCCAGCAGCCGCCCGTCCGGCTTCGGGCGTTGAAGCAGCTGCGCCGGAAGCATGGAAGTCTCGATCACCGTCTCTTCCTCCGACGCCGTGCCGTCATCGTCTTCGCTGCCGCTGCCGCTGCTGCCGCTGCTAGAAGACTCCGAGCTGCTGCTGGCCGACCGGTTCAGCTGCTTCGGGTCCGGGGCGCTGCGGCTTGGCGGCTTCTCCGGCTCGCCCTCTGACTCGCTGCTGATGTGCCGAACCGCCCCGTTGGTCAGGTGATGCCGAGGCGATGGCGCTGCCTGCTGCAGCTGCGGCTTCGACACTGGCTGCTGCGGCTGCTGCGGCTGCGGCTTCGACACTGGCTGCGGCTGCTGCGGCTGCGGCTGCGGCTGCGGCTGCGGCTGCGGCTGCGGCTGCGGCGGCTGCGGCTTCGACACTGGCTGCTGCTCGTCGTCCTCACCATCCGATTCCTCGGCCTCCGACGTCTCTTCCGAGTCCGTCGTGTCCGATTCCGTCGAAGAGCTGCCCTCCGTCGAGGAATCGTCCGACGAGTCCTCAGAAGAGCCGGAAGACTCAGCGTCTTCGTTGGCCTGCCGCTCCGCCGATCCACTCTCGGACTGCGTGTCCGAAGGAAAGTCCGTGGACACCGTGGTGCTGGTGTCTCCGAGCTGCTGCACCTGCTGCTCTGAGACGTCCCGAAAGCTGCGGTCGATGAACATCATGGTGCTGGCATCGCTGGACTGCTGCTCATCGTCACGTGACTCGTCCGACGAGCCGTCCAGCGACTCCGGCGGCAGCGTCGACAGCCTCGGCGGTGGCGGCGGCAGCGAAGGTGGCGACTGCGGTGGCAGCGCGGACTCCGCCACAGCGGCTTTGCGCGGCGCTACAAGAGTCTCTGCCGGGACCTCCGCTGCCGACTTCTCGGTCTTCGGCAGAAAGTCGGCCGGGTCCAGCTTCAGCGGCGCCAGCACCGAACTGGGCGCCACCAACGGTTTCACTGGCGCCCGCACCTGATGCGGCGGCTGCTGCTGCTCGCGGCTGCTTCTGGAAGCCGCTGGCTGGCTGTCCCGCCGAATGCTGCTCTCGGTGAAGTACTTCCTCCTGGGCTCCTCCGGCGGCGCCATCGGGGGTGGTCGCGACCGCTCCGAGGCGAAGGAGGTTTTCTTGAATTCGCCCTCGCTGGCCTCGCCGCGCCTGGCGCTGAGCGAGCTGTAGCCCGGGCTGAACAGCGCCGGCCGCGCGGGCAGGCTCACGAACTTCGGGATGATCAGCGGCTGCAGGCTCTGGTCGGTGGTGTCAGTGGCAGCGGCCGACTCCCGCCCGGAGCCCAGGCTGTGCCGAGTGGACCAGGGCCGAGGCGCCTCTGCCGCTGCGGGGGCGGCTTCTGCAGCCGAGTCCTGGCTGAGCTTCAAGTTGTCCATCCATCTGGGGATGTCCAGGCGTGACAGCGACTTGCAGATGGCCTTCTCGCTTTCCGAGGTTGCGCGCTCCTCCAGGCGCTGAATGAAAGTTTTCTCCTGCTGCTGCTGGCGCCGCTTCGAGTTGGTGCGACTCGCCTTGACGCGCCTGGCGGTCATGGGCGCGGCGCCGGAGTCGAGCAGATCCTCGCTGTTGGCCCTGTTGAGCCGCTGGTCCAGCTCCGCGTCCCGGGTGCCGAGGCCGTCGAAAACACCGCCCGGTGTGGTCGGCGGCGCGGTCGCCAAGTTCAGCAGGCTCTGCGACTTCGGCGCCGGGCTCAGCGGTGACTCAGCGTCCACGTCCGTCTCCGTGACGATCTCGTGGCTCAGCTCTTCGCCGGTGTCGATGTCCGTCTCGATGAGCGACACGTAGGACTTGGAGTCGTTCGCGTGGCCCCCGGCTGCTCCCGCCGCGGCGACGGCTCTCGCGTCTCCAGCCAGCATGCTGCGCCGCAGGTCGAACAGCGAGACGGATTTGTAGTTGCCGGGCTCCGTGTCGAAGGCGTTCAGGTCGTATCTGGAGCCCGCTGCCGAGGCGCCCTCACCGACGCCACCGTCGGGCAGGTCGTCAATGTCGGTGGACACGAAGCGCCGCCGACCGGAGCCAGAGATCTGGGAATAAACCTGCAGGGCGCTGTGGTCGTCCAGCAGCTCCCGCAGCTGGTACATGCTGCGCGAGGAGTCCTTGCTGAGGGTGCTGCAGGCGCTGCGGGCCCGGTAGTCGCTCGGGCTGTTGCTGCCGCCGGAGCGCAGCGAGCCGGACTGGCCCGGCCTGGCCGCCGGGTCGAACACCGGCCGGCGGAAATATTCATTGCGGGCCCTCTGGAGCCGCTCCTGGTCCAGCTGCAGTGAGGACTGATGGTGCCGCGGCTGCGGCCGGGCGGCCCCGGGTGGCACCGCCGTCTCCTGCAGCACGGAGCGGTAGGGCCGCTTCTGCGACTCCTCCGGGCTCGCCTTGCTGGCGGTGATTGGCGAGCTGGGATCGCTGGTGTCGGAGATGTAGGCGCTCTCCACCATCTGGCCGCCCAGGAGTGTGGTGTCGCCGCTCTGCGGACTTACGGCCTGCCGCTCCGGCGACATCGGCGCCTCGTTGAGGACGATTGGCGACCGCGGCGGAACTGCGGCTGGCAGCGGCGCCTCCATCTGGCGCTGCCTGGCAAGCTGGCGTGCCTTCAGCGCGTCCAGCTGCCGCTTGAGATCCAGGAAGCGCTCCTGGTCGGAGCGAATCCGACCCAGCCTGTCCGTTGCCTCCACCGACTCGTCCGTCTTCAGCTGCTCCATGAGCTGCACCTCCGACTGTACAGCCTTGGTGGCCCTCCGGCAGTAATCGTCCGCGATTTCCTGGCGCCGCTCCGTGTTGTAGCGGCTCTGGATGACGGACCGGGTGGCGGCCTCGAAGTCCGCGTAGTCAGCCTTGTCGCCTTTGGCTGGCGACGGCAGCTCCTGGGTGACGGTCTCCTGCGTGGTGTCCTGCCGGCCCAGCCGCAGCAGGGAGAACACGTTCTCTGAGTTGTCCCGGCTGTCAAGTCGCCGAGGCGAGCTCACGACCCGCTTCTTGTCCGGGTCGGCCGGGTCGGCGCCCGGGTCGGGAGACTCCCGCCGCTGCAGCTCGCTGTCGCTGCTGACGGTGATCTGCAGGCGGCTGGGCTCCAGCACGGGGCTCGGGCGCACAGTGCAGGAGGTGGAGATGAAGATCCGGTACTCCTCGGCTCCTTGGCGGGCTCTGCCGCGGGCCAGAGCCGCGCCCGCGATGCTGGCGGCCCGGGCGGTGGCCCGCGCGATGGCGGTGGTCGGGTTGGCGCCGCTGGCCTCCGTGGTGACGAAGGCCTCCGAGCCGCTGCTGCCGGACCCGTCGGCGTCCTCGGGGCCTTCCGCCGACTCGCCGTCGGCGCCACCGAGCTGGCTGAGCTGCTCGCCCTTCGCGTTGGTGATGCGGGCTCTGGAGGACGCCACGGCCTGCACCGCGCCGCGGCCTGGAGTCAGTTTTGCGGGGTTTAACTGTGCTGATGCCTGCAGCCTCATTTATTTACCTTGGAAACCTGAAAGCCTGACAGATTTTACTATTCTGCGAGATCAGCTCACCACCCTCTGAGCTGCGCGATACAGCCGGGTGGAAAATTCCACACCTCAAGTCAGAGAGCCGGCAAACTTAGCGAATTGGCTACATTTTGATTCCTGCCCGGCATGAAACCTGCGCCACACAGGCCGTCTGCGCTCACCCAAGTCGAGGCTTCCAAGTTTTTTTGCGTCGTTAAGCAGCGCCATTTCCCCAAAAATGTCTCCGGAGAAAAACTGCATGAAGATAATTGATTTGCCACTCACCGCTGCGCCATTGGTCCAGCGGACCGCTCGGGGCGAACTGGTACGACCCGGCGCTGACCTTCTCCAGCGCCAGAGGCTCCTCGACTGCTGGCGGCGCGTCCGCCTCCGCATCCGCTTCCGCCTTCATCTCTGCCGCTGATGCCGCTGCTTCAGCTTCCGCCAGCGGCTCCGCGCAGCTGCTGTTGTTCTTCTGCGGCTGGTCCGGCTGGCCACCCTCCGACTCCGCCGACTCCGCCGACTCTGACGACTCTGACGACTCCGAGGACTCGCTGGAGTCCGACTCGGGCGGCTCGCTCGGCCGGCCCGACTGCTCTGCGTCCAGGCGCGGCACTTTCGCCTCCGGCGGCTCGTTCAGGGCTTTGCGCTTCCTGGCCACCTCGGCGTCGTCCTCCGGTGTCGGCTGCGGCAGCGGCTCCGCACTGGCCCCTCCGTCCACCGAATCTGCGACTTCATCGTCTGGCGCTGCCGTCTCGCTCGGCTGCTCATCATCTCCAGCCGAGGACTCCACATCGGAGGACCGGTCGTCGTCTCCAGCCGTGCTGGAGGTCGCCGTCGAGCTGCTCGATTCGTCCTCGTCTTCGCTGGTTGAATACTCGATGTCCTCCGCCGCTTCCGGCAGAAACCTTCGTTGAGCAGCCCGCGGCATGGGCGTCGGGGTCTGAAGTGGAGCGGGGATTGACGGCTTGGAAATCACAGACTGGAGATCACAGACTGCAGGTCACAGACAAGATGGAGGTCACAGACTGGAGGTCACAGTACATGGCTTACCGCATTGATACCTTGCATTTCTATGCTGAAGACAATGGTTTTGTTGAGTCCTGCTGCTGACTGAAGAAAACGCTGTTTAAGCAGAGTCTGCTAAGATACTTGTTGCCGCAAACCCAAAGCCGGAACTGAGCCCAAGAAATGCCAAATTCTGTGCAAGCGCAGTCGCGGCAGGCAATGAAGCGAAGACAAATGGAAAAAAACCTGGCAAAGCTCGCCGCCGCGCTCACAAGGCCGAGCATCAAATGTTTTGCCTTTTTGTTGAGCAGCTCTCCGGGGGTTGTGGGCAGGGCTCAGACTGAGGCAGACAGAGATAAGGAGGCCATTTGCGCCGGCTAATTTAGGCAGTGCTGGCTGAGCCCCTCCTGCCCGTATCTCGGCTTGCAAGAGAGCAGAGAGCAGAGCGGAGTACACGCTAAGAGACTCAAGCTCTCTTGGCGCATTGAGTCACCGGGCGAGATACCCAAGGCTGGCCAATGCGGGCGGTCTGGGCTACGGAATGAGAAACACGAAGCGGCAAAGGCGCCAAAGAAGAAAGCGAGACAGACGCAGAGCCATTGGCAAACAGAGCGCGCGGGCGCACAGGGCGGGGAATTGCCTTACAATTGCAACTTTAAGAACTGCTCACCTTTGCTGTCGAGTCGCCCGACATCGCGGCAGCCGCAGCCGCCGCAGCCGCCGCCACCACGTCTTCCATCGGCTCGTCTGCAGGAGGAGCGGGCGGGTGGAGAGATTTCTTTATTGAATTCTGCGGCTCAAAAACCGTTTAGAAAGCCAAAACTGCTTAGGAAGACTGGCAGAAGTTCTCACGACCAGGCGGGGTCGCCGTGTTTATGGCAGAGCCACGAGCGGAATTTCGCCTACGATTCGTGCCGCGTCCAACTTGCCCGAATTCCAACTAAATGGGAGGTGCTTGGCAGGCCGGCGGGGCAGATCTGGTACCCGCCACCTGCCCAGCCAGCCGCCAAACAGGTGCACAGCTCCGCAATGCCCCCCTGGTCTCTGCGCAGCTCCCTCCCTCCCTCCTGATAAGCGAAAGCGCCGCGCCCTTCTGACCGCCCCCCCTTTGGAGTCGGGCTTGCAAATTAGGGAGGGCTGCCCGCACTGCCGGATTGGCTTTCACTGCACGGCTGCACCTCTGGCTCTGTGCCTCTGGCTCTCTTTGCACTGGCTCCGGTGATTGAGTGAGTGAGTGAGTGAGTGAGTGAGTGAGTGAGTGAGTGAGTGAGTGAGTGAGTGAGTGAGTGAGTGAGTGAGTGAGTGAGTGAGTGAGTGAGTGAGTGAGTGAGTGAGTGAGTGAGTGAGTGAGTGAGTGAGTGAGTGAGTGAGTGAGTGAGTGAGTGAGTGAGTGAGTGAGTGAGTGAGTGAGTGAGTGAGTGAGTGAGTGAGTGAGTGAGTGAGTGAGTGAGTGAGTGAGTGAGTGAGTGAGTGAGTGAGTGAGTGAGTGAGCGAGTGAGTGAGTGAGTGAGGGAAGCCACTGCAGGCACCTGCTCTCTCCTGCTCACCCGGCATAGAAGCGCACAAGCGGGCGATTTGTCAGCCTGACTTACGGCGGCTCCCACACCCAGTGATTCGGCGCTCCCCAGCCAGGCCGCAGCCCCGGGCCAAACCAGCCCTCCCCGCCCTCCCCGCCCTCCCCGCCCTCCCCGCCCTCCCCGTCTCAATGGCGACCCCGAAATCACCGATAAATCGATTATCTGTGCCGGCCTCGCGCAGCCAGGCGCGGCTCACAGCGCACCAGTTGAATTTCTCTGCTCTGCGCTCCGCCGAGATCCCGAGCGTCTCCGAGAACTCTGATCCCATGCGCGCAATGCTTCTGCCCCTGCTCAGCTCCCAGTGACTCCCCTCCGAGCCTTGTTAGGTCAGCGCTGATGGCCTGAAGAAAGTTCTTCTGCTCGGGCTGCCGATCTCCGCCACTGCCCCATCAAATTAAAGCATTTGAGGATGCGCCGAAGGCCTGACTGATCCCCTGACACTCGCAGTAATTGCATTTGTCCGCAGCCCGCGGCTCCACGTCTCCCTGATCAGCCGCTTAGCCATCGAGTCCTCATTTGGGAAATCTCTCAGCTTTGTCAGAGGGGTCGAGATTTGAAAGACCACGAGATCATTCGCCAGTGCTCAGATTAGCTATAAGAATGCCGGAACTCACACTGGTCCATCGCAGCGCCCCCCCCCCAGTGCTCAGATTAGCTATAAGAATGCCGGAACTCACACTGGTCCATCGCAGCGCCCCCCCCCCAGTGCTCAGATTAGCTATAAGAATCCCGGAACTCACACTGGTCCATCGCAGCACCCCCCCCCCCCCAGTGCTCAGATTAGCTATAAGAATGCCGGAACTCACACTGGTCCATCGCAGCGGCCCCCTCCCCAGTGCTCAGATTAGCTATAAGAATCCCGGAACTCACACTGGTCCATCGCAGCGGCCCCCAGCGGCTCCGCCCGCAGCTCAATGACCAGGCGCTTGCGGCACGCAGAGCACCGCTTCACCGTCACCCGAACCAGCGCGCCTTGGGACATGCTGTGCTCAACAATGCTTGGCTGCAGCTGCAGCCTGCTTGTAGTCCAGTTTCTAATATAACAATTCCTTAGCAACTCGGTGGCAGAGTCTGAGACCGGAACGCCCCATTATTTCTAATGCTACGTGAGCTGGCGGAGTGCCATAGACATGGGTAGCCGGCTGTGCTTTTGTACTCTATTTTAGCAGCAGCCGGATGCAGCTGGAGGGGCCCCATCAATAATTAACAAAGCCGGGCTGGCATGAAGGGGGAGACCGCACTGTCCCAGCGGAGATGACGGAGATGGAGCAATAGAAGCCGCAGCATCCCTCTGAGCCGGGCATTGGAGGGGAAGGGTTAAGTCTCTCCAAAGTAGGCAAAGTCCCGTTGATTCCCGATAGCTTAAGGCGGCGGCAAGGCTTGCGGAGTGTTTCACCCGGGCCAGGATTTCAACTGCCAAGTAGCCAGCAGTGGCTCAAGGGCCTGAAGGACTGCTGCATCCATTATCAACTGCATTGACTGCTTTCACTACACTAATTAAGTCGGTTTCTCACGGGTCTTGTGCGCAATACGCGGCTACTCGAAAGCAAAAGTGTGCCCCCCAATGCCAAATTTCCAGGCTAAACGACCCACCGTGTGGCCCTCATTATGCGAGCTCAAGCGGTGTCTACCGGGGGAAGCGGAGCACGAGAAACTTTTGTATTTATAATTTTACCAACTGGCGCTGGCCTCAGCCGCTTCTAATAGCCGTTTAATAGGCCCTCGGCCCTCGATAAAGAGCAGCGTGCCCGGCCCGCCCAGGCCACTCACCGAACCGCGTCACTTCAGTCTCCTCGTCGGCTTCGTCAAGCTCCTCCTCAGTCTCAATGAGCTGGCTGCCCCGCAGGCTGTTGTCGCCGCTGCCACCGCGGCCCTCCGTCACCGTGGCGAACGACTCGCAGCTCTCCCTGGCCGTGTAGAAGGTGGACGCCGAGTCGCTCTGCAGGCCGCCGCTCTGCAGCTCCTCGGCACTGCGCGCCGCTCTCAGGCGGCTCTCCTGGTCAGCAGCGGCTGCAGTGGCAGCTGCCGTGGCTGAGCTGAAGTCCGGGTTGCTCTTGCGAATCTCCTGCATCTCGATGTCCCGCTGGATGGCGGAGCCGCGCAGCGCCACCTCCTCCTCCTCTGTCTCCATTGGGCTGGCGTACTTCTCCTCGATTTTTGCAGCCGGCAGCCACGCGTCCTCGTCGTCCTCCTCCTCATCCTCATCTTCCGAGCTGCTGATCTCATCGGAGCTCTCCTCCAGGATGGGAAACAGACAGCGGCTGCTGCCGATCATCTGGCTGCTGGCCCTGAGAATGTCGTGGATGCTCTGGTACTCGAAGCTCGGCTGGTCGTACGAGGCGTCTTTCTCGTACGTGTTGATGATGAAGTCCGAGATGTCGCTCTCTTCGTCCTCGCTGGACTCGTCCGGCGACCCCGGCGGCGCGTCCGTCTCCTCCGACGCCGCCGCAGTTCCAGCCGTCGATGCCGGCTCCACCGGCTTTGGCAGCGGCGGCAGCGGGGGCGGACGCGACGGCAGCTGCTGTGGCTGGCCGCTCCGAGCTTTGATCTTCAGCAGGATGTCGCGCGTCTTGTCGCTGAACTCCGGGTAGTAGGCGGCGTCCTGCTGCGTTGCGTTGGCGTCGCCGCCGCCGCTGCAGAATGTTGAAGTCCCCCAGAGACCGCCGCCGCCGTAGACTCCGGTGTCGTGCGAGTCGAGCGGCTCCAGCGAGTCCCGGTCCATGGCAACGGCCCGCGAGCCGGTGGGGTCGCTCTGGGTCCGGTCCTCCGGGTGCGGCCGGTGCCTCAGCGCAATCTGCAGCCCGTCCTCGTGGTATTCCTCGGTGAAGTTAGCGTCCAGATCGTCCGCCCCCGACATGGCCAAGCTGTTGCTGGTGATGGAGATGCCCGCGCCGGCTCTCTGCAGCTTCTCCAGGTGCAGATCGTCCGTGGAGCCCCTGCCGGAGTGGTGCTGCTGCGGGGAGTCGCCCTCCGTGTCCAGAATTCTGGCCAGCGCTGTGAAGTCCGACTTCACGGAGGTCATGAGGTCCTCGATGCTCGAGGCTCCATCCGGTGGCTGCCGCGGCTGCGACCACAACGGCGGCTGCGCAACGGCGCTTCGGGTTCCGACGCGACTCTTTAATGGCGAGTAGAAGGCCCCGTCTGCGGCCTCGCCGTCCAGACTGTCCGAGTCCGACAGGCTCTCATCGCGGAACTCGCGACACTCGTCTTGACTGGGCGACTCGAGAGACATCGGCTGCGGATACTGCTGCTGCTGCTGAAGCTGCTCGCCGGGCAGCTGGAGGTTCGAGTTGATGCTCAGCATGTCCCGCTTGACCTCGCTGAGCGCAGTTTCCAGGGAGCTGTAGCGCTCGTCCCGCAGCTGCGCCATTCTGTCCAGGTCAGCACCGTCAGCTGGCGGGACCTCCGCCGACATCGAAGGCTCGGGGTTGCCGGCTGGCCGCCCGCGCCGCTGCGTTGGCGATTGCGAATTGAAAACCGGCAGAGTAGAAAGCGAACTTCCGACCTCGCCCTGCAGCAGCGTCTGTGATGGGCAAATTGGGGGTCAAATCCGCTGAAGCAGCCCTTGGTGCCGGTTTGGGGCAGGTAAAAGCAGCAATGGGGAGCTCGCGCCCTAAAATCGCACTGCAATGCCGGCGGCTTTCCTGAGCAGAGCAGAGCTTTCTGCAGCCTGGCTGTACGGGCGGGGTTGCCTTTAAAAAAAGAGCTGACGCAGCCGCGTGTACGAGAGTGGGGGGGGGGGGGGGGGGCAATAAAGCCCCGGGGTGGCTGCCTCTGCCGCGCCTACGTAGCTATTTGCGCTGGCGTCTTTGCGCCCGAGCCGGGCGGGCCAAAGTGCGTCTCCGTGCGTGCGAGACCGGCCTTTTTCTTCTCTCCAGCGCCGTCTGCGCCTCTCCGCCTCTCCGCTGTGTCTCCCCAGCCGGTGAGACAATGCGAAGGCTGTTGGCTTGCTGTGCTAAAAATGAATTCGCTTTGAACGGCGCACGCTGGTGACTCACGCACGGCCAGTGTGACCTGAACAGACCAAAGGTGTTTTGCACGTTGGCTAATTAGTATTCTATTGACCCATCTCACCTGCGGAAGCGAGACGGAGAAGGACAGCCGAAATTTCCAAAAACGGCGATTCACAATGTACGCTTCGGAGCGGAGCCTCTCGCGAGCCGCGAGCTGCGCCAAGAGATCTCCCGCGCGGTTCCAGTGAAAATCTACGTGAGCTTCACTTTGAGCAGCGCTTTGGAACAGGCGGCACGGGCGGCCTTCTCACCAGCCGCTGGGACGATGAGAGGCCATTTTTAGCAACTGGGCAAAACTGGGGAGGCTGTGCTCAGAAATCCTCATAGGGCCAAGAAAGGAGGCGAGAATAGCGCTGGGAAAGGCTTTGAGCAGCGGTGAGTCACCGCATTGTCCGTCGGGCCTCTCCGCCCGCCCGATTGCTGAGCAGGCCGTGTGAGCACAGCATGTGCGGCTGCCTCTGCACTGAGTCTCCCTGCCCCCAGACCCGCCTCTCCCTTCCCCGTGCCAGCGACAGCCGAGCGGTTCGCCCTCCGCCTTCCTCACCCGCCTGCCAACCTCTTCTTCCTCTGCGCACGCCCGCCAGCCTTTCCTTTCCTCGGCTCAGCGGAGAGCGGAGCGGGCAGCCCCGGCAACGGCGGGCAGGCCTGCAGTATAAGAGCGACCGCTTGCCAAACTTAGCAGCCGCTATCTGCGGTGCAGCTCACAGCTTGTTATTGTATTTTACGATATCCTTTTCACCCGCTGTCGCGAATAAGTACGCGGCCAACCAGCCCGTGCTGCTCAAGATATTCCAAGTATTTTACGGATAGACTGGAGTTTCTCTGCAGGGGAGATTCATATAGCATTGTTGAGCTGGGTTAGCAAAGGCACTGAGCACCAGGGGCGGCATGAATCTTACAATTTCACGGGCAGTGATTTATAAACTGGCTGAGTTACCGCCCGTAGATCAAAGCGAGTGCGGATCACAATTTCGAGTTTGCCGAGAAGCTTACAATGATAATAATTTGTGAACGCGTATATTTTGTTGCGGTGTGCATGCGTCATGCTTACTACTAGCTATACTTGTAAAGAATAATTAAAAAGAATAATTAGTTTGTTAAGCCTAGCGCAATGCAGGTCTGTGGTAGTTTGAAGCCATACTGGCCGCAAATTAATCCCACATCAGCTCAGAATCACCAAGCATGTGCAGAGCAGTCAATAACTCTTTAAACTCGTCAAGGACGTCTCAAGTACGTAGAAGGACTGCAAAAAATGAGCAGATATTTTTTTATCTGTTTTGTGTCGTTTAAACTCTCTCCTGACAGTTGCTTTCTGCGTAGGGAAAGCCTTCAAAATGTTTTCTAAGAAATTGATGTGCCCCAGCCTGTTTTGTTCGTCCTGGGCACTCGTACGGCATGCATTTACAGTCACTGATCATCAACAGTCAGGTGAATCCGGGCTCCATCAAGTTGCTGGTGTCGCCAAAAAGTCTTCCTGAAAACGCAGCTGGTCCCTGGAATTCAATATGGGTGAGCAAACATGAGGGTGCTGGTCGGTGGCAAGCGGCAAGAGCCTGCGCATATCCGCCATCATATTTTCATTTCCTTGCGTTCAAATATTTATGAAATTGGTTTTTTAAGTCCAAGGCAAAATGCACTGATTTGCACATTCAGGACCCAGATCAGAAACAGTTCCGCCACACAGTCAGTCTGCTCACATTCAGGACCCAGATCAGAAACAGTTCCACCACACAGTCAGTCTGCTCACATTCAGGACTCAGCTCAGAAACAGTTCCACCACACAGTCAGTCTGCTCACATTCAGGACTCAGCTCAGAAACACCATACAGTCAGTCTGCTCACATTCAGGACTCAGCTCAGAAACAGTTCCACCACACAGTCAGTCTGCTCACATTCAGGACTCAGCTCAGAAACAGTTCCACCACACAGTCAGCCTGCTCACATTCAGGACTCAGCTCAGAAACACCATACAGTCAGTCTGCTCACATTCAGGACTCAGCTCAGAAACACCATACAGTCAGTCTGCTCACATTCAGGACTCAGCTCAGAAACACCATACAGTCAGTCTGCTCACATTCAGGACTCAGCTCAGAAACAGTTCCACCACACAGTCAGTCTGCTCACATTCAGGACTCAGCTCAGAAACAGTTCCGCCCTACAGTCAGTCTGCTCACATTCAGGACTCAGCTCAGAAACAGTTCCGCCCTACAGTCAGTCTGCTCAAATTCAGGACTCAGCTCAGAAACAGTTCCACCATACAGTCAGTCTGCTCACATTCACGAATCCGATCTGTTTACAGCGGCGACTCACAGATTTTCCATTCCCGCCGCTTCCAGGATGCCGTGAATGTCGATAGCAAGGACCAGAGCTTCCAGTGAGGCTTGTCGACACTGATCCATCATAGTCGGCTGGTGAGATAGGTATTTGGGTTGAATTAGGAGAAACACATCCATGAAAGTCAGAGATATGAGTAAACGTTGGAATTTTGACACAGAGAAAATCCGATTGAAAATTTCACCTCATTCAGAATGAAGTCAACAACGATATGGTTGAGCTCGCAGCTGGTGATCATGTCCTTGTTGGCGTGAATGGCTCTGACAAGGATGTCGGTGTCGCTGCAGAAATTGAGCAGTAAGAGGAGCTCCTGCGGATCCGCCTCCCCGGCCACGGCGTCCTCAAACAGCTCGGCCGCCGTTGGCGTCTCCCCCGGAAACAGCTCCAGCCTGAGGCCCTTCAGCAGGGCATCAAAGTTGCAGTAGAACAGAGACTTGTAGCTGCCGGAGCCGCACGGGAAAGCTCGCCGGATGGACGGCGGGAGAAACCGAAACTTCGGCCACTCCGCGGCTTCAAAGCAGAACTTCCAGGCGAAATCGCAGCGGCTGACCTGCTGCCACACGAACTCCTTGGCTTCGGCTGCTGACTTCACGCGCTTGAGCCATCGGACGTGTCGGACAGGTCTGCCTTCAGCCAGCTGTGCTGCCGTCAGCGGCTCGCCCGCTTTCAGCCGAGCCAAGGCGGTCAGACCGGCTCTGGCAGTTCCAGCCCAGTCGGTCCGCAGCCGGCAGATGTCCAGCATCAGCTGCTCCATCGTATCGCCCGCAGCGAATGGATCCTCGGGCTCCGCACCCAAGCGATGAAGAAGATTCTGGACTAGGTCGTAGATCGCATGGTATTCAGGACTCGGTCCTTCCAAGTCGGCGGTTGTGCGTCGGGACAGGGGAACCAGCAGGAAGGGGTGAAAAATGACTGCGCCTACAAAGTTTCAACTGTGGATAAGTAAAACCGTGCGATTATATTTAACCCATACATTGAGAGATTTACCTGTCTCACTCGGAGTGAGCTTCTGGCAATACTTTGCCAAGTGAATGGGCAGTTCGTCGAGGACGTCACTGACAGCGCGAGCAATATCCCGCCTGTTGTGACGCCCTTTGCGCAGGTAAACAGCGGCGTCGCGCAAGAAGAAATGCGTCATGCAGGTAGTCGGGCCGCTCCTGCTGTCTTCCAGATACCGAATCAGCATCCTTAGCGACTTCTGCACCAACTGAACCAGACAGGCCGGCTGCCAGTCCTGTACGGGCGTCTCGTCGAGCATGTAGAACAGCAGGTTTTTCGCGTGGTAGGTTTTCAGACCGCTGACTCGTTTTGAGATGACGCGCTTGATCAGGTATTTGAGCAGGATGAACAGCTGACCCTGCACGCTGGTGAGGCTTTGCATGAGCGCCCGCTCCAGCATGTTTGTGCTCACCCGCATCCTGTCGCCCTCCAAGCCAGGCGGCGAAGCTGCCACCGAGTGACATTGAGTCGCATCCCGGATGGCTCTGAGCTGCTTCATCACGCTGGTGCTGATATTCGTGCGGTAGTTCGGCTCAAGCAGCTGTATTGGCGGGTAGTTGCAGCAGGGCAGCGCGTTCACGTTGTCGAACGCAGGTCGCAGCATGGAACCACGGTGGGGTCTTGTCGGGCAGCTCACTGGCATTTTAAGAAACAATTTTCAAAACATTTTGGCGTATAAATTCTGTGATAATACTTTTTTTACGTCACCAAAGTCTCAAATTCTCTCACCGTCGCAGCTGTACTTGATGTGACCGTCCTCATAATCAACGGGCTGGCACCTGTTCTCGCAGTTTCTGCAGCTCGCCACTGAGCCGTCACCAATGTGAAGCTGCTTCGTGTTCGCTATGATGGTGACGTCAATGTCCGAGTCGGGGTCAGTCCGGCCGCAGAGTCGCGTCAGGCAGTTCCCCCAGCCATCGGCGAAGCTACCAACGACGGAGACGCCCGGGCCCAGTCTCCGAATGGCGATGTCCTCCATCACAGCGGCGGTGCCGGCCTGCAGCACCGAGTTCGCCGAGCAGAATCCGGCGTCAAGCATGGCCAGATGGACATCAGCGCTGGCTAGATCTGGCGGTTGGAGACTGCAGGTTGGTGGACAGCGGCTTTTCTATTATTTCTAGCCAACCTGCATTTGCAAAATGAAATAAATTCAAGAGAACTCAAGAAGCTCACAACTTAGCGACCGACATCAGTATTGAGAAATCTGGAAAGAACGGCACCAAAGCCGCGCCGCAATGCCCGAAAAGACGCGCACTGTAGTGATAGCGCTTCGCAAAGTGCAGCACAAAGTCGATGTGGCCTCGGTAGAAGCAGAATTCCAGGCAGCGCACGAGCTCCCTCAGCTCGATGACGGACAGCTGTAGCGTTCGGCTGCTGCGATCGGAGCTCTGCACCTTCTGCCGGGCCCTGAAAAACGCCTCAACGACGTTCGCGTGTCCATTCTGAGCGGCCAATCCGACCAATAGGGAGCCCTCATCGGACAGAAGACAGTCGTCGGCCCCAGCCTGTAGAAGGCTTTTAACGACGTCAGTGTGCCCCGAAACTGCTGCATCATAGAGTGGCGTGTGCCCGTTGGGCTGAACAAAGTCTACATCTGCCGATTGCGCAATGAGCAGCTGGACTATGTCAGCGTGCCCAAACAGTGCGGCAACAGAAATTGGAGTCGTGCCGCTGGCCTCGTCGGGCAGATCAACCTGTTTGGTGTTGATGTTGCTGAGAGGCCTCAGAAATTTCTTTTGGGGTAACAAAATACGTGAGTTTCATACCGCGGCCCCGGCACGGATGAGACTGAGCACAATAGCGGTGTGTCCGTTCTGAACCGCCGCCCACAGCGGCGAGCCGGGACTGCCCGGGTGCTCACAATCCACGTCGGCGAACGCGGCCAGAAGTTGGGTGACCAGCTTGTCGTGTCCGTTGTTCGATGCGATCCAAAGGGGTGTTGCACCGTCGCTCCACCTGAAAATGTTAGAATTCCTGACTGGATTTGAGAGACTGCTCAAGGTTTTAGGCCATCGTATATACGAGTATATCATTCAGGTTACTGTAAGTTTTTTTCATGCTAATTGTAGAAAAACCCAGTACGTACCTGTGAACATTAACCATGGCTGCAGCATTGATCAGCTTCAGAGCAATATCTGCGTGCCCATTCTGGGCTGCCGCGTGCATCGGCGTGGCACCCGTACGCGTTCGGTGATTGGAGTCGGCCGAGGCTTGAATCAGAGCACCCGCAATATCTGCGTGGCCGCACTCGGACGCTATGCTCAGTGCAGACGAGCCGCTTTTCTTAGACAACTCAACATTTATCTCAGCGGTAGCCAGAAGCTTCTCAATGATCGCTCGATGGCCCATCTGAGAGGCGATCCACATGGGAGCGATGCCGTCGCTGCGTTGAAGATTCACGTCCGCACCGGCTTTAATCAGAGAATCGACGATATCCGACTGGCCGCTCTCAGCAGCCTTCCACAGCACCGTGCAGCCACTTCGGTCTTGCGCATCCCCTTCAGCAGAGGCTTGAAGCAGCTTTTCTACAGCTCTGATTTGCCCTTTGCCAGCGGCGATTCGCAGAGGCGACATGCCAGCCTTGTTCTCGTAATCAGAAGCAGCTCCCGCTTGAAGCAGAAGCTCAACAACCTGGTCATAGCCACGCTGGCAAGCCGTCCATATTGGAGTGTATCCGTGCTTCTCTTCGTGGTCAACATTTGCCGAGGCTTGTATGAGAGATTTTGCCACAGAGTAGTGTCCGTACTCAGCTGCGATGTACAATGGAGAAGCGCCGTGGCTCGTGGGAATGTCAACGTCTCTTGTTACCTTCAGCAGCTGGTCCACAGCGGCAGAGTGGCCGTACTGTGCGGCAACGTACAGTGGCGTCGAATCAGACATTCCGCGGATGTCTGGCTCCGCGACGCCAACCTCAATCAGTTTGGCAATCAGATTAGCGAAGCCTTTCTGAGCAGCAATCCAAAGCGGAGACGTGCCAGAATGTCTCTTCAAGTCCGGATTGGAACCAGCCGCAAGCAGCTGGTCAACCATGGCAGCAGCACCCGCGCTTGTAGCAACGTACAGCGGAGACTTGCCTTCTACTGGTTCAACAATGTTAACATCTGCCGATGCTTTAATTAAAAGCCGAGTCGCTTGAACGCTTCCGACTTCAACAGATGTGTACAGAGGTGTCTGCCCGGCACTTGTTGCCATGTCCACATTGGCGCAAGCTTGAACCAGCTTATTGACTGTCGCAATGTCCTTCCTTTTTACTGCCCAGTGCAGAGGTGATTTCCCATCCAGCGTTGAGGGCGCATCCAGCCAGGCGCCCGCTGCAATCAGCTGGTCAATCGTCTTCGATCCCGGAAGCCGAATTGAAACTTCGAGCGGCGTGACGCCGTGCACCGTTCTCGTGTCAAGCTCGGCACCAGCTCGGATCAAGAGATTCGCTATTTCGACGCGATTGTTTTGCACTGCCATGTACACCGGGGTGACGCCATTGTGACCGGCGGTGTTGACATCCGCACCTGCGTGCATTAGTTGGCGGACGACGCAAACTTTGTCGTACTCCGAGGCGATGAGCAGGGCGGTGATGCCATCCTGCTTGCGGCGCGTGTTGACATCGCCTCCTGCGCTAATCAGCATGCTGGTGATTTCAGAAGAACCATGACGGGCAGCGAAATGCAGCGCACAGCCGCCTTGAACTTTATCGCGAATATTCACGTCGGGGCAGCCGAAATGAATGAGCCTGCTCACAATTTCCGGGCTGTCTCCTATGACAGCAACATGCAGCGGTGACCAGCCGTCGCGTCTGATATGATCCAGCTTTGCCAAACCATTTTTAATCAGCAGAGCGGCACAGTCTAAATGCTTGAATTGAATTGCCGCATGCAGTGGTGTGGAGCCTCTGGCTGTTGCCAAGGTTACGTCAGCCGATGCAGCAATCAGTGCGGCCAGTGTTTCCAATTTCCCAGCTTGAGCGGCTATGAAAGCTGCGGTGGCTCCATCTGGCTGCACCTGTATGTCAACGTCAGCGCAGGCGCGGATGAGCAACCGAACAGTCTCGGCTGCCCCACCCTCAGCCGCGTGGTGCAGAGCTGCCCATCCGGCAGAGTCGGTCTCATTGGAATCGGCACCGAGGCGGAGAGACTGCGCCATCTTCTGCAAGTCGCCATCGATAGTCGCTTCCAGCAACTCGCCAGGCAAAGGAAATTCTACGCTGCCAGCTGCGCCTTCCGCCATTTTCAATAGACGCCTGTTTTCCTTCGTCAGTTGGATTTGCCGCTTGCTCCACACTTTATGAGCGCCAACGAGCAGTAAGTGCAAGCTTACCTGGCATTGTCATAAGCTCGTATAACATTTTAGGCCTTGACATAAATACGCACTGGGTCGGTCGCATACTGCAGCGTACAGCAAGCTGTACCAAATTTGCGTACATCATTTTTCATAGGCCAGTGTACACTCAAGCGGGAAGACTTAGCTCTATCTACGCATTTGCTAGTGCGCATAGATCTCACTGAACCTGTTTTAACAAGGTACTATAAAAACTATAAAAAGCAAATTTTCTCGAAGCAAATATTTTTCTATATTTTTTATGGCCGCTTAAATTGATATTTCTTAATTTATTGGGGAAGAAAAAATCAGAAATTAGAACAACGGTTAAACCTTTCTAGGAGCAGGGTTGAAAAAACCTGACGAACAGAGATTTAGGGAGGATGCACAGTATCGTACGCTCGTATATATAGAGTGTACTCAGAGGACAAGCAGCAGTTTTTCAATGTCTGCGACTAATTTCTCTGTTTGGTTTGCTATAATTATACAGTTTACTCTGAGTGCGCAAAATTTAATTTATTCTTATAAACATTTACCGACCGGATGCCGCCCGGTACATGTAATGGTATATCATGATAGGCTGTCCTGCAGAGTCTCAGTTTGAAAGTTATTCGATTTCAAGACGTAAATCAGCAAAATAGGCCAGGGGCTTCTCAGAATAAGAATTAGCACCGGCAACAGTACATGCATGACAGCTGAGAGGCCGTGGGTACAGCTAGGCGATATGAGAATGAAAATTGTCGTTGAGCATAGTAGGCGCTGAACTTTTTTTCGTTAAACAATACTTTTCTTCGACGTCCGTCTGTGCTGTAGATCGCAGTATCCACAGCTATGGATTTGAGGTGGCCTTGAAGTTTCTCAGCTGGTCCTTTGGCTCGGCGCTCACCTCTAGCTCTTTTTTATGTCAGGCCGCGCGTTTCATTATCTAAAAGCCGGTTTGAGAAGTCAGGTTAACATCAGGTTATTGATGCAGTCCACTCGGGCCCGATGTCAGTCCGACGTTCCCAGCTCTCACTATGACTACTGATGCAGCTAGTGTTCGTTCTCTGTTGGGAGGCCGTTGCTTCGCCCCTGTTTCTTTGCCAACCGCGGGTTCTCGTGGTGTTCCTCTCCGGCTCCGGGCTGAGTACTAAAGCCAATATTGCATAAACACACGTTTGCATACATTTATTATCGCTTCGTTCACCAGTGATTGGATGGCTCGATTATGCGTGTGAACGAGTCTTAAGCCGTTAAAAATCTAAACAAACTTATGCATGCTAATAGAAGCAGTAAGCGGCTAAAATAAATTTATGGACTTTCGAGTCCTGAGAAAATGACTTTTGGTTCGAAGAATAGGATTTCCTTTTGAATGAAGGTTCACTCTTGTGCGTCAGCGTGCATTGGCGTGTGTACTATTGTACTAATGCCTTCTCAGCCTAACTAGCACGAGCCAAGTTATCCGTGCATGAGTCATAGCTTGATTAGGATACAAATGACTAATGAGTCACGACAAATCGGCTTTGTTTTCTTTGTTTCTTACTACAGTCTACAATGTCAGCGTTTCATTTTTCTTAACAGCCAAATATTGGCGATTTATTGGCAATTCTGAGTCAAGGTTAAAAAGGGAAAGAAAGTGTTTTTTATTTAGAAATCCCTTTTGACTTTTAGTCTAATTGGAATTGGAATTGTATCATTATCTATATAAATAAGCCCAAAAACTCATTTCTCGGCTGACTATGTACTAGCTAGGCTAGGCATGGCATAGGTTAAACTTACTGCATAGTAATTTAATTACTAGGCTTCGGCAATATGCCTAGGGATTCGTTATTCATTTAGTTCATTAGGCTTACATTTAATATTTAATAATATGGGTGCCTAGACTAGAGCTAGACAGTGTAGTGTAGACTTACTATTTGTATTTATATATTATATGCCTATTGCCTATTTTATTTAAAGACAACACTACCAATATTGGAATAGACTTGATTTTTATATGATTAGATAATTAGATAGGCCCTATAACTTTCAATGGTAATAATACTAGGGCCTAACACTTATAGTAATAGCTAGGCTAGTATAGCTATCTTAAGATTATTACTTAAGATAGTAATAGCTATCTTAAATCAGTTTATATTTTTAAATATTGTATAAAATAAATTTAATCAGGGGTGGCAGAGCCTAATATTTGAGAGGGGACACTGGGCACAGGGCAAGGGGGGTACATGTACCTTTATAAGCTGCTAATTAGGACCTAAAATCAGAAAAAAACACTAAAAATTACCACGTGGACTCATTTTCTGGGGGGGGGAGCACATGCCCCCAGTGCCACAAGCTCCCGCCGCCCATGATTATAATAGGCCCCTAGTGGTTAAAGTGTTAGATTTACAGTTAGTAAGCTAAAAAGTCAGTTTGTTTCCAAATTTCATTTTTAAGTTTGTGTTTTTAATTATTTTTTTGTTTTTAAATTATTCAATTTTTGTTTGGACATGCACCTAGCATGATCTAGACTATGGCACCAAATAAGATATAATAACTAGTGCAATGTAAAATGGCTAGCTACAAAAAGGCCTATTAATATCTAGGCACAACAGTTAGTGTATACTCACATAAGTTTATAAAAAAATCAATTACCTATTTGTTGCTAGACATTGCTGCTACTATATCCCTAGTATTATCTAAAGGGCATGTTAAGCATGCTACATGACCATTAGTTTGCAATAAGATGGTAAATTGCCATCTAGTTAACAATGTCTCAAGATATTGCTATAATAGTAGCAAGCTCCTAAAGGCTCATTCTATATAAGCATGGTCGTAACATGACAGGCTATTTTTACTTATAAAATGAAATATAATAATAGAATATACTAAACCAATATTTTAAATGAAAGATAATTTTGTCAAAAATATTTTTATAGAGTTTCATGTAGATATCATCATTAGTATAGATGCTATTAAACCTTGAATGGCACTTATGGTCGTAACAACAGGATTTTTGACATATAGAAACTAAAAGGTAAAAGTCTTATAACATTTTTATTTTTGATATTTTGCAATACATTTTTTAAAATTTGACAAAGAACATCTTTAGTAATCATACTCTTTTTGTAGAATATATAAACTCAAAAAGGCAACAAAGATACAAAAGAAAAGGCAGCCTTATGGTCGTAACATTATGGTTGTAACATATTTTTTTCTGTCAATTCAGTAACTTTGAGGTACCAATATATTAAAAATATAATAGATTATTTGGTCACCAATACTTTTATCTGATGATGCAAGTACTATACTTTTATCTATAGTTTGTTTCAACCTTCCAAAGCTTTCTATTTGTTTTTAAAAGGTACACAAACTTAATGATGTCTTTTGCTTAGAAAAATGTCTAAATGTCTAAATGTCTATATCAGCCATTTATTCTTAGATTGTAGATATTACACATAAAAAACATTTGGTAAAAAAATTGGCTGATAAGGCAATGGCAAGGAAAAATATTGACTTTTTTCTATTTTCCAAAAATGTCCATCTTATATGGAATGAGCCTAAATATTAAAATGAAAGTTGCGTAACTCTAGGATAAGACACCTTTATCTAGGACTGGGTTTTTTGTGCAAATGGGTGCAAACAGCATCCTGGTCTTGAAAATCGTACCCTGAAATTTGACTCAGGGTATGAAAAGTGCACCCAAGTTATGGACAAAAACCCAGGCCTAGGAAGTATAATAAATATAGGTGCTGCTAGGTGACTAGCCATAAGTTATACTTATAATAATTTGACTCTGGTATGGTTAAAGAACTTAGCTAAATTGATTTGAAAGTGGTCTTTCGGTATAAAAGTTATATATTCTTATCATTCCTAATCTTCCTTTGAGTCTCTATATTGTTTTAGTCTACCTAGCTATACTCCTTAGTCCTTAGTATATTATACTAAAATTCCTTAGACTAAAAAGCTATATATAGCTTTTAGATATGCCATGCAATAGCTAAGCTATTAGTTGGGTTGCACATATGGCCTGAATAGGTTAAATATAATTGCTATAGCTATAGGCCAAGCTAATGTCACCCTATAGATAATTAATATGCCTCCTAGTGTTCCATGCACTTTAGTAGTCTAAAAGAAGAAAGCAATGCATGCAAATAAAATAAGAAAGATTAGAAAAAATGATCTTCTATAGCCAACCATTGGTTGGTTTGTTTAAGAGTTGTCAATAAGAACAAAAGACAACAATTAATAATTGATTATGAAATATTATTATAGTTATTATTAATATTAAAAAATGATTTTATATCATTTTTGATATTCAATGAATTGATAAAAATAGGAAAAACAACCTAAAAAGAATATCATTCCTTATAAGTTTATAAAAATATTTTAGAAAAAAATAGTTTTTACTAATTTTATTTTTAGTTTAAACTTAGCAAGATATAAACTGCTAATCCTGCTAATCCAAATAATATAATTTTGCATAGATTTATAGTGGCAACTCTCTTCTTCACTATCTTCTTTATAGAAGTCAACAAGTTAACAAAATTTCGAAATCATAGCTGACAAATGGGTAATTGGCTACAGTGAATACTGCAAAATGATTGCAGTAAATGATTGCTAAGACCCACAAGCCTATAAATGTTGAGTTATGAATCTCAGCTTAATTGTGCCTTGTTTTTCAAAGGGTATAAATCATACTCCTGAGCAACACAAATGTATATTCATGAGTTTTAGTGTAGCCAAAAGGAGGGAACAAAAAGTAGTAAAGTTAAACCCAGTTTGAAATATTCTGTTGCTTTAAAATTTATATGCTTCTCTAAGTTTTTCCATAGATATCTCTGTCATAGTAGCCTAACCAAGAATTTCAAGTGCATTCAATCAAAAGGACTTTTGCTACTTTTTGCTAGCTTATTGACTTACTATAATACTATAAGTCTATAGTTGAGCTCTTGTTACATTTTAGTTTAAAATATTTATAACTTTTGTTTCCATTCTCCGTTTTTAATAATGTCAAAGAGTAATACAAGCTATAAAGAAGAGAGTTGCTGCTATAAATCTGTGTAACAATGTTATTTGTACCATCAGAATAAAAGATATAATGAAAAGTAACACTACTTTTGGGATAGCCCTTGCCCCTTTATAGAATATTTTAATATTAAGAGTTACTTTCAATGTTTCTTCCATAAATAATGTTTGATAGAGTTTTAATGAATAAGAACTCCTATTTCAGTTTGACTTATTAACATTATTATAGCTAGATTCTAATCAAATAGCTAGAATTTAATTTTGTCTCATTTTTGTTTCATTTAATAGTTCCAAATTCTGACAGAAAGTATCCACATTAACACTGAAGCAATTTGTGCACAGAGATTCGACAAGTGTGTTTTAGTCTGTCTAAGGTTAGCTCTTGCACAGTGTAGACTAGTGTAGTTTATCTATTGAAGACCAAAATTAGCATTGACAAATAGGTGCTGTCAAGCTGAAATAGCCATATCCTTACACTGAAAAGCCAACCCCAATTGAAGGCTTTGGGTTTCAATAATTTTTGCTTGTGTTTTGCTGCAACAATAAAACTAGACCAATTGCTTTTGGCATTTGGTATGCCCAGCTGCCCACTGTTTACAAGCTGGTCATTGCTAAAATTAAGGCTCTGTTGCATTTTTGCACCTCTCTTAAGCCTGCTGGAATTAGCGCTGTTTCGTTTAGTGTCAGCCCCCCTCCACCTGGCTGCTGTGTATGTTATTGGAGTTTCCAATCAGCAGTTTGCCATCTTGGCCCGGTGCTATTAATAAGCACGCCACCATCTCACTTGCTCTCAGTTGAATTCTGTTTATATCAGCAGCCGCCCCCGGCTCCGTGCGTCCTCTGCCTGGCACAAATTAAACCCGATCGATAACCCCCCCTCCCCCTAATTTAGTTGATTTGCGCGCCACAGCAGTCCGCTCTGATTTTATCCGCCGGCCGTGGGAGTGAAATATTTTCATATTATTTAGCTCGTTGCCCTCCCCCCCCCAGGGGCGCTGGCTCGTGCCAGCAATTAGTCTTGTACTCCGTTTATTCCCTCTCGCTCTGCGCCGCGGGTTGGGGTGGGCGCCGCGGAGGTTGGGGTGGCTGTGCTGAGTGTACATCCGATTCTCGCCAGCCGCCCGGTCCCACTGCGCCGTTGTTCTGTTTAGTGCGTGTATATAAAACAGGCGCCAGGCTTTAAAATCGGCCTTTCTTAGCCTTTTCTCTCTGAGCCGGAAACATTTAACACTTTTATTACCGCCGAGCTGCCTGCCGCCTTTTTTTACTCTCTGCTGCAACTTTCCGCCTTTCTGTTTCATTCGCCAGCTGCCATCGCCATGTCTTGGGACTCCTGGGTGTCGAACCTCCTTCAGTATCCTGGCGTCAACTTCGGCGCCATCTGCGGCAACGACGGCAGCGTGTGGGCCAAGTCCGAGAACTTCGTCGCCTCGCCCGAGGAGCTGCAGGCCCTGGCCGCCGGGATCGGCAAGAACAACGCCGGCGAGTTCCAGTCCTTCAAGCTGAACGGCGAGAAGTTCATGACTATCCGGCTGTTGAACCGCGAGCTGGACGCCAAGAAGCTGCAGTCCAGCGTGACTGTGATGGGCTGCACCCAGTGCTTTGTGATCGGCGGCTACATTGCCTCGTCCGAGGGCTCCGGCGAGCCCAATATGGGTACCGGCGGCGGTCAGAAGGTGAACGTGGCCGTGTCCAAGCTGAAGGACAGCCTCGTGGCCAGCGGCTACTGAAGCCGTGGGTGCTGCCGGACTCCTGTTAGACCCAAAGCTATCTAATCATTGCTCCCGCCGTTTTCCCCATTCCCTCAGCTGCCCTTCCCCAATTCCGCAGTTACTCCCGCAAATTTGTGTCGCTTCCATCGCTGAAGTCTTCGTTCATTTTGTTTTACTCTAAAATAAAATTTTTGCTGGCGCCCCACGGCTACCGCGAGTTTTCTTGCTTTCCTGTGCAACGTTTGACGCGCCAGTTCTCTCCGCTCCTTCCATGTTGTGTCCTCTTTCTCTGAGAGCAAGCAGAATAACCAGCTTCAGTTTGGCAATCAGACAGCAGCGACAGGCAATATACGGCATTAGTCTGATGATGTGTTTTTCTCTTTGCTATCACCTTATTTTGTAGCCTGAATTCACCGCCTGCTGGCTTGTTTTGCTAGCAGAACCCGCCCCGGCCCGTGTTGGTCAGCTGAGCGCTGCCGAGCCGCTTTACTAGTAGTGTTAATATTAATTATTGTTACTCAACTATCAAGCAATAAATACCATCGCTAAATAAAGGCGTCACTGCAAAAAATGCAAAAAACACATTTTTGTTCTACAGTCTCCCGCTTTTGCAATAAAAAGTGAATTTCCGGTGTGGAGCGTCCTGGTGTCTTGCCGTGTCTCAATTTTGCTAACGGGCACTAGCGGGTATTGCCAACTCAGAGTAAGTTCGAGAAATTCTTTGTAGCTGGCGCATTTCGATGATGCATGAGAAATTCAGCTTCTTTAGCGGCTGCCAAGGGAAAGACGAAGTTCGTTGTTTTCTCTTCTCTAAGTTCGAGTCTTGAAATTATTTTTGCCCGCCAAGTTTATGGCTGCAGCTGAGTTGCTTGGGCTGTTTGCTTGTGCTCAATGTAGTTTAGAGTTGGGGGGGGGGGGGAAGGAGGCAAGTCTGAGTCAACTTCATTCTACAGTGTCCATTATTTAACAGTCTATCTTGTTAATTAACCAGGATAACACCAGCATGCAAGTAAATAACCTCTGGGTGAGAGACAAAATCCGGGCGGCTTGTTGGCACTCTATGGTCCAAATAGACGGGCGACTCGGGGCCGATCTTTTTTTATGAGGATGGACACTTGTAGAGCACAGCAGGGCGCCGTTGGAGAACAGAAACAGCTACAGCACGGGATCCATACAACAGGATAAGCAATGCAAAGTACGATTTAATTGTACTGTGCCAATTTCGCGTTTGATAAAGTTGAAGCCCTGTGAATCCATCCGAATTCTTTGTGTCCAGTCCGTGCTTGCCTGTATTATAGCACTGCAGACAGTTTTCACCTCTCCTGTCAGCTGGCTGCCTCAGCCACGCACAGCAAGTCAGTCAGCAACCCCTGAGAACGAGTGTATTTCGTCATATCTGCAAACAACTGCAGCTGCATTTGCAGTGCAGCCACGCATGCAGACTGCTATAGCCGCAGCATTTTCTTGGATCTTATCGGATAAACACGTTGCACGTCATAAATTTCTGATGATGTTGCGTACATGCATAGCTACCTGCAGTTCACTGGGGGGCCTGACATGAACTGCGCGTATCCGCAGACTGCTTGGATCTCTGCATGTACCCCAGCTACTGCCACTCAGCAGTAAGCAACTCAAGCGAGGCAACACATTTCTATGCTGGATTTGCCACCCGCTTCAGAATGAAGTCTGGCGCGCGTTCGTCTGCATTGGTCCCGGGGGAGCCTTGCCGAAAAATTTCATTTATTCTCTGTCTACCAAATGGTTTGCAGAATTTTGCTATTGCGCAGATCTACATAGTTGATAGGAACCAACTATACTTCATTCTCAAGCCCGTGCCTACATGTAATTTTATCTGCCTGTGGTTCGATCTTTAGAAACGTATGTATAATTAACATACCCCATGTTGAGCTGTGCTCTACCCGTACTCTTGGCTGAATGGAGCTTAGCACCCAGCTCTAAATATACTTGTAGACTAACATGAACGGGGCTTAATTCTCGTAGACTTAAGGATGAAATGGGGAAATTAGCACTGGGTGAATAGAGCTGAGCACTCTGGGGTGAATGGAGCTGAGCACTCTGGGGTGAATAGAGCTTAGCGGGGTGAATGGAGCTGAGCACTCTGGGGTGAATAGAGCTTAGCGGGGTGAATGAAGCTGAGCACTCTGGGGTGAATGGAGCTGAGCACTCTGGGGTGAATGGAGCTGAGCACTCTGGGGTGAATGGAGCTGAGCACTCTGGGGTGAATGGAACTGAGCACTCTGGGGTGAATGGAGCTGAGCACTCTGGGGTGAATGGAGCTGAGCACTCTGAGGTGAATGGAGCTTAGCACTCGGGGTGAAGATTCTCTTATTTTGGTAATTTACCTGCCCATTTCCCCCATGCAGTTCAAGAAAGTAAAACACTCGACAGTCGCTAGTGAGTTGCCATGCAACTGGTCGACTGGTCGACTGGTTCAGTGGCAATACACACTGCTACTACACGTAGAGACAGAGCGAGTTATGCATGCGGCGCGGTTTCTTTCTAGGAATTCAGCTCACATTAAGTTCGCATTACAACTGCCCTAAAAAAACCATTAATTTGCTCAATCCAGTTAGAGCACTGTACATGCAAAGCGAGTGCATTATGCAGGCCTCTCTGTCCCCGGCCTTCTCTCTTTCCCTGCATGCACACCGCTGATTGCCCAGCCCGTGTTCAGCATTGTTCTATTTATAGAAAGAAGCATTGCACTGCCAGCTCAGTCCCTCCACGCTGGCAGCCAAACCGGGCATTTATTGTGCCACCCTTGCATTTGGCATAACCAGTTTGCACCTGCGCCGAGATGAAGCCGGCAACTCCTGCAGTGCACCAGCAGTCCGGCCTGCGCCTCCGCTCCTCGGTGAACCTCTGGCTGGTGGCGTTACGCCTTGCTTGCCTGGCCGGCCTTCTGGCCACCTCCGTGTGCCTCAGCTGGTGGACACCTGTGCTGGCCGGGGCGCTGGCCCTCAGCTATCGATGGTCCGCCACCCGCCTCGCTGCCGTGGACCCCGAAGATGAGTCAGCGAACCTTCAGAAGAAGCATCGCTGGAAGAATCCGCTGCGCGGGAAGCCGATCTCCGGGTCCTTGACCGACCTGCCCGAGCCGAGGCTGCTGGAGCTCCAAACGGCCGCCCTCAGCGACACGCTTGCTGACGGCGCTGATGACACTGACACCGTTGACGACTGCCAAGCGCTGCGTGCCTTTGAGCCCGTCCGGCGGGGCACCGCGTGCGCGTTCGCCCGGCGCGCGCGGCTCTGGGGCGGCCCGGCCTGGCGGCCTCGCTTGCCGCTGGCCGCCAACGCAGCCGCCTGTGCGCCCCGGCTGCGCCTTTTCTGCCGCGTCTGCGCCGAGCTCGGGCTCGACGGCTTCGTCATCCGCCTGGTCGGCAAGCACCTGTGCCGCGACTTTCGACGCTTCAGCGCTGCCGTGTACGGCACGCTGAGCACCCTGGCCGCCTGCAACACCGGCGGCGGCGGGGACTGCATGGCCGAGCCGCACCGCCTGCACCAGACGGGTTGGGTGTTCCGCTTCCACGGACAGACCTTCTTTGTCACCACCTTCGCACCCTTCTACGGCCCGGAGGACAGCAGATTCGCTTTTGGCGCATCTGATGGGTGAGTTGCTTCCCCGTTGCCCTGGCTGATCCCCTTGTGCCCTGGCTCCTCTGGTGCCCTGGCTCCCCTGGTGCCCAGGCTCCCCCGGTGCCCTGGTTCCCCTGGCTCCCCCGTTCCCTGGTTCCCCTGGCTCCCCCAGTGCCCTGGCTCCCCCGTGCCCTGGCTCCCCCGTGCCCTGGCTCCCCCTGTGCACTGGCTCCCCTGGTCATTCTAACAGCTCTGATACCAAAATGACGTTCCATTCTCCGCACAGGTGATACTCATGTACAATCCCCCTTCAACTGAACTCGCGCAGGTTTCTTCTGCTGCAGCCCGAGCTGTCCTTCGCCCAGCACGACCTGCCGCCGGACACGCCGCATACAAACTGGGGCGGCGCCGAAGAGGGCGACGGTCATCAGACGGTTCGCGACCGGATTCGCTGCGCCTTCAGGGACGCGGGCCAGGCCTACCGGATCCGGGATACGACCGTGTACCCTATGATAGAGGACATCGTCATGCCGCCGAAGTCTATGGGATCAGCCGACCTACCCGAAGGCAGCAGGTGGTGGGAGGTCGGCCTGGCAGCTGAAAACGAGGGCGAGAAATCGACAGACGACTTACAGTGAAGGCGACCCACAATCTGCATTTGGTGTTTTGGGAAACACATGATAGAGGCAAATTTTACTGGTTGCTGCATGTAAATAAATGTGCGTGCGCCTTCAATGGAAGCCTTGTACAGTTTAAATATTTCACTTGAAACCATATGCAATTTTGGCCTTCATTCATCAGACTATTCTTCTCAATATGCCATAATTCTGCTATTCATTGAAAAGTGTTCAAAGTGTCGACTTTTATGTACACATAAAATCTGTCATTGAAAGCTGTAATACACTGCACCACGTGCATAAATGTATCTACACCAGAATTTTTTTTAATGTTTTACATGTTACAATTATGTACATGCATGTAATAATTGGACTAAAATGTGATACATGTAAGTCAAATTGCTATGTACATTTCGATCGAGGCACATACTCGTACGCTCGTATTGAGCATTCACATTGTTTACTTGTAGTTTGGACAAAAATTGATATAAAAATTCGCGTATAGTACGGTAGCGTTTTATACAAGTCATTTGTTCTTTAAGTTTGTCCTGGCAATAAATTTGCCGCTAGTTGCATGTATAATCAATTATCAATCAGTCATCAATCAATCAGCTGGTAGCAAAAATCGAAATGGATCAAATGGCTGTGAATCCAGTTTTGGGTCGTCTAATTAACCAGCCTTAATTGATTTGTTTTGTTTATTGACTAAATTCAAGGCCTGGGGCACTATATTTGGGTAATAAGCGTACACGATCGACACTCGATTCAGCCATATACTATGTACAAATTTCATGTGCATAAGTCCCATATTTAACACGAATTAGCTTCACTATACTTTTTAAATTTTCCTTTAGGTAAAATTGAGCCTCACCTGAAACATCGCAGTAGAAAATAGAATTACATTCTTCATCCTTCATTCTTTTTATAGAATTCATTCTTCACGTCTCGAGGAAACGATAGTGATACGATATTATACATGTTATGCGTCAATAACACTCAGATATATAGTGTGGGGTGTTATTGTAACAAAAGGTGCCCAGCTCCCAAAGAAGCTAGAGAAAGCAGTAAGTCGACCAGAAAAGGGAGTCGCTCACGCGGGAGAGTTACAAAGCCTCCAAATCAAACGCAAAAAGCAACAAAGTAACATGTACAGGAAAATATAAGCGTAAGACGAAGTAAAACAAGCCTCAGGCCCAGAAGACGGCAACCAAATGCGACAAACTTGTAAAAGTAGAAGTCACAATACGAGCGTAGAGGTAGAAGTAGAAAGAAGTGTTTTTTTGAGAATCTGTAATAGTACAATGACGACTATGACGGTGTGAAGTGAATTGCGTTTGTTTTAATTTTACATGCTTCATGTAATATTTCAAGTTGTAGAAATGTTTCGTCTCGGGCCTGATCGGCGGACCTCGGTCTTGAAGTGAGGCTTTCTATCTTTTAAGACTTTGAACTTGAAATTAATATTGATCTTAGATTGCTTAGATTAGATTGGATTGGATTGTATAGTAATATCAATTTTGTAATTTTGCGTGCATCAATAAAGACAATATACCATGGAAGTTTCGGGCTTTGTGCTTGTGCCATGTGTGGCATAGTGCTTATTTATTAGATCTGTATGTGTCGTAAAACGTGCTTGGATTTTAAGTAAATTCTACGACTACCACTATTCTGAATGATGACTGTCCTATATAATATATAAAATAATATCTATATATATATCTATATCATATTTATTTTTAAAAATTATAGAAGTTATAGCATTTTTGTAATCAACCCAAGTTAAATTAAAGTGTTTCAACTTTATAATTTAGTGCTGTCAAGCAACTGCTCTGGCATA
Organism: Macrostomum lignano; assembly: GCA_002269645.1. Lineage (NCBI taxonomy): Eukaryota > Metazoa > Platyhelminthes > Macrostomidae > Macrostomum > Macrostomum lignano. Next base: position 1,293,188 of record NIVC01000020.1, read on the forward strand.
AATGAAGTTATATTCATGAAACTACATCCATTTCAATTTGGCACTAAATAGAGGGGTGTATCCATAGATTGTTTTGTTGGTCACCCCCTTTAATGAATGACATCCTGAAAAATCACTGAAAATGCCCCTCTGCCTTCCCCTAAAAAAATTCAGGTTGTGCTATTGTTGGTGTGCAGACATTTTGCAAACACCCCAACAAAAAGACTGAAAAAAAATTAATTTAGTTGCATTATTATAAAGCCTGTTTTTCATAACCAAGCTTTATAAATCCTGAAAAAAATTATAAAAATGATAGACCTATCATTTTTATAAGTGTTATTAGGCCTACTTGTCATTGTCATAAAAGGGCCTAATATTTAAAAGAAATATGATAACCTATAAATGTATAATACATTTTAAAAAACTCTATTAATAAGGTTATTGACATTGTAAATTATCTAGTCAATATTAGACAAATATGCATTTTAATAATATCTATCCAATCAAATTGATAGTACTAATTATGTAAATAAATATTTTTGGACTTCAAAGACTTCTTACTCAAATATTGATTATTATAAAAATTATGTTATTATATTATTGATAGATGTCTTATTCTATTATTATACTAAAATTAATTTTTTACTTAATTAAAGAATTTTTTAGCAAATGTAGGCAAGTATATATATATAATTATATATAAACGTGCTTTGCTTACACTAATATAACAAAATATGAATTTTGATATAAGAAAAGGTCTTGTATTCAAGAAAAGGAAAAAAAGAAAATAGACACTTGTGTCTTGTGAAGTTATGTTAGCAATTTAACTGGATAAATAACAAAAATGGCTATTTGTCCAATTTAGTTTATGGCTATTCATTAATTTAGTATTAATTGGTAATAGATATTTGTCTAATAACTAGAATAATAATAATTATTTGAAAGAAAGAAATTATTTGAAAGAAAAAATCTTTCAAATAAGATGCAATAAAGATTAAAATATTAAAATACAAATGGTTATATTCTTTTTAAGAAATCATTTTATTACAATAACAGTTTATAGCCTAAAGTACTACTTTTAAAAACATTTAAAATTCAAAACAGCTAGCTATAAACAATAACATTTTATTGTTTATTGTCTCTAACTATATATAGGCCCTATAAAAAAGCAAAAAAGCATTAATTTTTGGCTTCTAAATCTATATGCAATTTAATGTTAAAAGTTGTTATGTATATACTTGATATATGTTAAAAATTGTTATATTTATATATATTTCTGTAAAAATATATTTAGACTAATTTTCTTTTTCTATATAAACCATGCATGCATCTTACTAATAATGAATAAAGATTTTTCAAATCTGCAAACTTAATGCAAATTTTATAAAAAAAACATTGATACATAAGTAAAGTACAAATTTATAAACAAAGCCATAAAATACTAAGTCAAAAGATAGTCTTAGATAAGTCTTAAAAGCCCTAATCAACTAATTAGTTTTAGGAAAAACAAAAAAACAATAAGTGTGACAATTTTTATGATTGCACTTTTTTGCAGACATGTCATACCCTTGATAGTTGGAAGCTAGGCAATGATGCCACCCCAACAGACTTAGCAGCCATGCAGCACTCAGAAACTTAGTTTGGCCTCTACAGCAGATAACAGGCTTAAAATTGGGTGTATGTGGCAAAATAATTTTAAGGTGGTAGAACTGCAACTTTACACTGGGCTGCCAAAAGCTATCACATCTCTTCAAGGAGCACCTATGAATCTGGCAAAAATAATTCCATTAGCATTGCATTTAACATTTTTTCTATATGGGATATTTAAAATATTTGGGCCAATGCAGGTACTTGCATGACAATGCTAATCGGGGACTTCACTTTGCTAGACTAACAGGAAAAGTGACACTCTTCAGTCTACAATGACCATTCTTAAGCTGTTTCCTGACAAATTGGATTTAATACATTTAGTGTCAATCTTAATTTTGCTTTTCTGCCAATTAACTACTTGATGCTAGTCAAAGCAGACTGAAATGCGTTGTGTTAAAAAATTAATAAAGAAAACAAACATTGAGGCTATTTAAAGGTTATTTGGTTAGGCATTTATCCCATGCCTCATTATATAAAAGGCTATGTAAAATGACATGCCAGATTTGAGTAGAGATGCTTTGATGAATTTTTGGCAGAGGCAATAAATTATCAAGAAAAGAAATTGGTTTGCATTTAGTTTTAGATAAATAAATGTCATATTTAATGCAGTTTTCATATTTATAAACTATTCCAATACAGTGGATTGAGTTCAATGACTAAAATTCATTTGTTTTTGCAGTTATCAGAAGAAATGAGCAATGAAGATGCATTGGATCTGTATGCCGACATCTGCACCAACAATGGGCCATCCTATGAGGTGAGTTGAAAGCATTTGGTAGCACTCAGCTGTCCCAGTTCAGCTCATTGTTTCCCCCCGACTTCCATGGCAGGATCTGCGAGCTCGCTGCCACACCCTCGAGCAGGAGACCAAGCAGCTGGTTGAGACCATCAGCACCCTGGCCAGTGAAAACAAGGCTCTGCTGGCTGACAAGGCCAGCCTGAACCAGCTGCTCGCCCAGCAGCGGGACCACTACGAGAGGAAGCTGAAGTTCCTCAACGACAGGTTTGTTTTAATTGAATGCTTGAATCTGAGTATATCCAATTCAATGCCCTCAGTATCCCATCAGTAGGCTGGAATAACTGTAGATTGAAATGCTGCCGCAGATTCAATCAATTAGCGGTGCGCTCCATTTTAGTAAGAGGAGTTGAGGAGTTCTCCCTATTCTAATTTGGCATACTCCGCACTCCGGAACTCCCGACACATCCCGCAGGTACCAGCGACTGGCCGCTGCCGGCAGCTCTGCAAAAGAGGCCGCGACATCCGGTGTGCAGCAGCCGAGCGGCCTCGCCGCCCCGCCAGCATCTGCGACGCCGCGCAAGCGGCGCCGATCGTCAGACAGTCGGGACCGGACGGTCTCGAAGCCGAGGTGCCGGCGGCAGACGGAATCGCCGGAGCGCCGGGACCGGCAGCGCGGCCGCCACTCGGGCGGGCGCCGCAACGGCAGTCGGTCCCCTCAGCGGCCGGCGCCAGCAGCCGGGGCTCTCGCTGACGGATTCGACTGCCGGCCGTTCAACGGGCCGAAGACGCCGCCGTCTCCGGAGCCGGCGGACGACGAGCCTTCTTTGCAGGGTGCGGCCAGAGCGGAGGGCGGCGCCTCAGCTTCGGTCCTGCGCCGATCGCCGAGTCCGAGTGCCAAGAGGCTGAGCTCGTCTGTGGAGCGGCGAGAGCGCCGCCGTGACGATCGCGCCAACCGGCAGGCGGCCGGGGCGCGCAGGGAGGCGGCGCCGGGAAGCGCGCGCCACCCAAAGGAGCGCCAGTCGGCGACTTCGTGGAGACGGCAGCGCTACCAGGAAATCCAGGTCAAGCAGCAGCAGCGCCGGCAGGGGCTTGCGGACCGCGAGCGCAAGGATCGGCCAGGTGGACGCGGCGAAGGCGACCGCCGTCCCAGATCGCCTCCGGCCCCTTCCAGCGCTCGGGGCGATAGCAAAGAGAAATATTCAAAAAATATTAATAATATAAAAAGTCGTGAAGCTGGATCGTCACAACAGCCAAAAGTACAGCTGACAAGTCCGCATCAGCCGTCAGTTCAGCTGACAAGTCCGCATCAGCCGTCAGCTCAGCTGACAAGTCCGCATCAGCCGTCAGCTCAGCTGGCAAGTCCGCATCAGCCGTCAGCTCAGCTGGCAAGTCCGCATCAGCCGTCAGCTCAGCTGACAAGTCCGCATCAGCCGTCAGCTCAGCTGACAAGTCCGCATCAGCCGTCAGCTCAGCTGGCAAGTCCGTATCAGCCGTCAGCTCAGCTGGCAAGTCCGCATCAGCCGTCAGCTCAGCTGACAAGTCCGCATCAGCCGTCAGCTCAGCTGACAAGTCCGCATCAGCCGTCAGCTCAGCTGACAAGTCCGCATCAGCCGTCAGCTCAGCTGACAAGTCCGCAGTCTCTGTCCACCTCATCGAGCCTTGTCAGTCCCGGCGACAGCAGCTGCGGCAAGAAGGCAGCGCCACCCAGTCAGCGGAAGATCATCTTCAGCCTGCCCGATGCCTACCGCACCCAACTGCCGCCCGTTGAAGTCGGCAGCGACGAGGATGCCGCCGTGAATGTCGAGCCAGTGGGAGCCGCTGCAGTCGCCGAGGCGCATCATCCAGACGTCGCCGCCGAGGTTCGGGCAACGGATGCCTGCACGCTGATGCGAATGCACCGCTCGTGGGCCGCCAGGGAGGCCGTCAGACAGCAGCACCTGCGGGAAAACGAGGCCGCCGAAGTTGACAGCGGCGTCGGCTCGTCGCACCCGGACCAGGCGCACACGCCTGACGAGCCTTCGGTGTCCGAGGAGCCCGCGGGCGAGGCTCAGCCACCGCCACCGCCGGCCACCCCGACGCCAGCCGGTGCCGTCCCAGCCGAGCCCATCGAAGTCATCACAGACTGCGCGCCTGTGCAGCGCTGCGGGCCGCGCACGCCGCCATCGCCACCTCCGCCGACTCCGCCGCCTGTTGAGCTCGAGCTGAACTGCTCCAATGAGTTCGACGAGGAAGCTGCGGCTGAACCACCAGCAAGCTCGGCTACGCTGGCTGCCGACTCCGTGCAGCGCGACAGGAGGTCGAAGTCGCGCGAATCAAGACGGTGCAAGGACTTCTCCGAGAGGCGCGAGGCGTCCTCGCAGCCCCGCTCATCCGAGACGTCTTCAAGCCAGCGGCATCGGCGCGAAATCTCTCGATCGCCGCTGCGATGCGGGGAATCCGGCCGCTCCGGCAGGCGCCGCTCCCGCCCAAGAGACGCTTCGCCGGCCTCAGCAGGCAGCTGTCGGTCGGGCTCGCGGGCCGCCGAGCCGCGGAATCATCGGGAGGCGACGCCGCCAAGACTGGCGAAGCGTCTGGCCAAGAAGCCGCCTGCCGCTCGAGTCAGCCACGATGTCGACTCTAAAGCCGAGGTTGCCGAGGAGGGCGAGATTGTCAGCGATGAAGAGGGGATTCTGCGAGCGGGCACCTGCGATGAGGCAGCCAAGGACAGGGCGGCGGTTGACCGCGCCAAAAGCACGCAACGCCAGCAGCGAGCGCCGGAGCCAGTCCGGTCCGCTGTGTTCGCCAAGGCCGGCGCGGTCCTCAGCCGGCGAGCATCGCCCAAGCTGCAGCGCCGGCGTCGCTCCTCGGGTGATCACCGAAGCGAGGACGGAGCTTATTCGCAGCATCGTCAGCGGCAGCGTGGAGGCAGTCGGCACCGGCGAAGTCGATCAAAGTCCCCGTTGAACCGACGTTCGCGACCCGCCTATGTCTGCACTGGCAGGAAGTGGCGCGCATAGTAACACAAGCCTCAAAAAGTGAAGGATATCTTTTTTCATTACCTGTCCCGCATAGCAACCGGCCAGTCCCGGATAGTTTCGCATAGCAACGGGCCAGTTCCGCATAGCAACCAACCAGTTCCGCATAGCAACCAGCCAGTTCCGCATAGCAACCGGCCAGTTCCGCATAGCAACCGGCCAGTTCCGCTTAGCTGCAGTATAAGAATCCCATCTTAGCAATTCGTCATTTTATCTGTTTTCAGTCCAGTGATTTTTCTCATGCTACCATAGTTTTTGAGTTTTATTATATGAAGGTTTTTTTTAGTTTTAGCGGTTGTCATGGCAACTCGCCAGCCGCAGACCGAAAGTTTTTCCGGGCACAAATTCTATTTTAGCCTGGCATTCTCTGTCATATTTTTTGTCTCCGTGCAATGCAGTATTTTTGTCCCTTTGTCAATCGTGAATTTTCGATCCTGCTATTCAATCGCATTCCCTGGCAATCAGAAATTTGATGATTCATTATGACGTCACCAGCTTTTCTCATCTTCAGGTGTTTTTTCTCTGACCGGGGAAAGCCCTCAGTCACTTCTGTTACTCTGTACAAAGATGTTATGATCTGCACTTTATACTATCTCGTTACGTAGCGTTCTCCCTGTCTAGTGATGAAGCTCACAGCATCTTCATGGCGAGCAGTGCATTTTATCCCAGCCCCCAGTCTGGCCCATTGTGTTCGTGGATTTTTTATTGTTCACCTTCTGGCTGGCAATTTCAGCGGATCGCGGCTCCCGCATCAGCTCTGCTTTTTTATTTAATGACCACCAGCTTTTCCCTGTTTTTCTGCAACTGGCCTCAGTACACTGGCGGCCTGGCCTGACTCACTGAATCTGGAACTCGATGGCTTTGACTTCTTTATTTTTTGTGGTCCAGCACCCGGTCCGGCTTGGCTTGACTGTGTTCTGAGCAATAATAACTCTGTGTTCCTGCAGGTTCTAGTGCCCCTTTTATAGTGCCTAATAGTGAAAATCCCCACGATACCTAATAGTACAAATCCCCATGATGCCTAATAGTCCAAATCCCCATGATGCCTAATAGTACAAAACCCCATGATGCCTAATAGTGCAAATCCCCATGATGCCTAATAGTACAAATCCCCATGATGCCTAATAGTGCAAAACCCCATGATGCCTAATAGTACAAATCCCCATGATGCCTAATAGTACAAAACCCCATGATGCCTAATAGTACAAATCCCCATGATGCCTAATAGTACAAAACCCCATGATGCCTAATAGTACAAAACCCCATGATGCCTAATAGTACAAATCCCCATGATGCCTAATAGTACAAATCCCCATGATGCCTAATAGTACAAATCCCTATGATGCCTAATAGTACAAATCCCCATGATGCCTAATAGTACAAATCCCCATGATGCCTAATAGTACAAATCCCTATGATGCCTAATAGTACAAATCCCCATGATGGCTAATAGTACAAATCCCCATGATGCCTAATAGTACAACCCCCATGATGCCTAATAGTGCAAATCCCCATGATGCCTAATCCCTCGCTTTCATGTCCGAAGAAGGCATCAAGAGCGACGTCAGCGAAATCGGCAGCACAAATGGGAGCCGCCTGTCAGCTGGCGCCGCCTCCTTCGTCCTGGCGGCTGTCGGCGTCTGCCTGTGCACCAGCCTGTTCGCCAGCGGCTTTCTGCTGTCCCGCACGGAGCTGCACAATCGCTCCGCCTGCCGCGAGGCCACCGCTGGCTTTGCTGGCCGCGGCGACCTTCGCGACGGCTGCTGGCTGCCGCGTCGTTTTGACCGGGTCATGCTGCTGCTGGTAGACGCGCTGAGGTGAGCAGCATCGCTTCGGGATGCCCGCTAGTCTCGATATGCTGCTCAAAACAGTTTCTCAGAGTTCCGAGTCCTCATAGCAGGGCCGAATCCCAATTCCCCTCTCATAAAAGTGCGGACTCCCCACCCCACAGGTTCGACTTTCTGCGGCCGAATCGGTCCCTGGCCAACCGGCACTACTGGGCCGGCAACGTTCTGGCCGTGGACGAGCTCCAGCAGTCGCGCCCGCGCCACGCCTTCGTCGCCCACGTGGAGGCGGACGCGCCAACCACAACGCTGCAGCGTCTGAAGGCGCTGCTCACCGGCACGCTGCCCACCTTCATCGACGCCTCCGCCAACTTTGGTGGCGCCGCCCTGCGGGAGGACAACCTCATCGACCAGCTCCTCGGCGGCGCCGCGAACCGCACGGCCGTCTTCATGGGTGACGACACCTGGCTGAGCCTCCTGCCAGGTCGCTTCCAGCGCGCCTACCCGTTCCCGTCCTTCAGCATCCACGACCTGGACACCGTGGACCGCGGCGTCGAGCGCCACCTGGCCGAAGAGCTGCAGCGCACCGACTGGCAGCTGCTGGTGGCCCACGTGCTTGGCGTGGACCACTGCGGCCACCGCTACGGCCCCGAGCACCCGGAGATGCGGCGCAAGCTGCGAGAGGTGGACGCACTGATCCGGGCGATGCTGCAGCGCATGGACAACCGCACCCTGCTGGTGGTGCTCGGCGACCACGGCATGACCACCGGCGGCGACCACGGCGGCGGCAGCGAGGACGAGATTGACGCCGGAGTGGCGCTGGTGTCGAACTCGCGACCTCTCCTAGGCCCGGAGGACGCGCTAGCGTTGCGGCAGCAGCCGCCGCGCCTGTCCCAGATTGACCTGGTGCCGACTCTGGCGCTGCTGCTCGGCGCGCCGATTCCCTTCTCCAGCCTCGGCGCCGTGCCGCCCGCGCTGTTCGCCAGCCCCGGCGACAGAGGCGCGCGGGCGCGCGACGCTCTGACGGTGAATGCGCGCCAGGTCATGCGCTTTCTGGAAACCTACCAGGCTGCATACGCTGACCTGCCAGCCGCCCGCCTCGCCAAGCTGCGCGCAGACGCTGCCGCCGCCATTGGCTCTGACGTTGAAGGCATGCGGCGCCTCCTCGATGACGTCAAGGACGCCTGCCGCTCCGTCTGGGCGCGGTTCGACGAGCCCGCCATCGGGCTGGCCCTGACCGCCTTTGCCGTCTGCCTGGCCTTCGGCGGCGCCTTCTTCGCCGGTCCCGACGGCGGCAAAGGGCGCCTCGCTGCTGGCTTCGCTGTCGCCATTGCCGCCTGCGCCGCCGCTTTTGCTGGGCGAGCAGCGCTGCCGCCGGCCCTGGTCTGGGGGCTCCCGGCTTCCGCTCTGCTGGGCGGTGCGGCCTCTCTGGCTGCTCGCCTGCTGGCCGCCTCCGCAGGTAAAAATAATTCTCGGGCTGGGATTGCAGGCGGGAAGCCTGACTGACAGAAATCAGACAGTTCTCAATGCCAATCAGGACTCAGGCCCCTATAACCATGCTCCAGATGCGATAGCAGCCACTTCACCCGATTCCCAGTAGATTGCCAAGGGAGTCCACTTGCGTGTAAAAGTTCAAGTAGTAAAAATGCAATTCGCAACTTTCCCGCAGCTGAGGCGCCGTCGCCCGACACCGGGGCCCGCCTCTCTCAGGTCACTTCGTTTGCCTGCGCTCTGACAGCTGGATTTGCCTCGTTAAGCCCCTTGTCCAATAGCTTCATCATTAGCGAGCCCAGCTGCCTGCTGTACCTGCTGCAGACTCTGCTCCTGCTCCAAGCCGCCGCCACCTGCGTTGCCGCCCTGCGCCGCGCCCGCGCTGACGGCCTGTGGCGCAAGCCGTGCAAATCGCTGATCGGCCACCCGTGCGCCATCTCCGCTGTGCTGCATGCGGCCGCCGCCATCTGCCTGCGCCTGGCCTTCGGCTTCGCCACCTGCCGCGAGGAGGCCCGCGGCGTTGGCTGGTGCAGCGACGCCGACGACTGGCTGGCCGCATCCGCCGCTGTGTCGAGTCAGTCCCCCCTGCTGTCTTGCGTGCTGGCGCTGCTCGCCTCTCTGGCCGCCTTCCGCTGGTGGCTCCGCCGCTGCGGCAACTTCAACGGCTACTCGCCGGCCGTGCTGGCGTTGTCCTACCTGCCCGTTCCCATTGGCCTCTGCGCCATCATCCACTGGGTCCTGCAGGCGGCCGGCAGTCCAGCCTCCCCGCTGCTGCTGCGCATCGGCCTCGCCCTGGCCACCGCTGGCGTCTTCATCCTCCTGCTGGCTCCCAGCACTGCCCACCTCGAGCGCCGGCCCGCGACTTCTCGGCGCCTACAGGCTATTGCCGACGCGCTAGCTCGCGGCTACGACCTGGCCGAGGTGGCACCTGCCCTCTGCCGCGACCTGCTGGGTGACAGCGGCGAGGACTCGGACAATCAGCACCGGGGCTACGGCATGCGCTTCATGTACCGCACGGCTGCCTGCGGCCTCCTCCTGTTTGCCTGTCTGGCTGTGCTGCTGCTTGCCGGCCACCGGGCCGTCCCCGCCCTCCTTCTGTGCGCCGCTGCCGCTGCGCTCCACGCCGAGCTCCGCTCCGCCCAGCTGCGCCTCGGCCAAGGCCGTCCGCTGGCCGAGCTGGCCGGCTGGCCGGACATTGTCTTCCTTCTGCTGCTCGGCTGGGCCGCCTTTTACGCCTGCGGCCTGCAGCCCAGCCTGTCCGCCATCCGCTGGGACCCCGCCTTCATCGCCTACAGCGCAGAGACCTCCGGCTCCGCGGGTCGCTTCTTTGGCGGAGTCCTCATCCTCAGTGGCATGTTCTGGGGCCAGCTGCTGGCCGCCATGGCCGCCCCTCTGCTGCTTCTTCTGCTGCCGCTGACCGCCGGCCACCTGCCGTTTGTCGCCCGGCCAAAGTGGCGCCGCCTGCTGCCCGACCAGTCCAGCGGTGACTTCCTGCTGACCGACCTGCCGCCCGGCACCCTCGCCGGGGCCGCCGCTGGCGTCTTCGCCCGCCTGCTGCTGCTTGCCGCCTGTCTGGCGCTCGGCAGCATGGCGGCTGCTGGCTGGCACCGCCGCCACCTCATGGCCTGGAAGGTGTTCGCGCCGCGCATGATGTTCGGCGTCATCGGCTGCGCGGCTACCGCCGTTGGCGCTGGCGCCGGCCTCCTCTGCGCCGTCTGCATTGATAGAGGCGTGCGGCGCTGGGTTAAGCAGGCGCTTAAGGAATAAGTCTCCCCCTGATCCCAGCCCCCTGATCCCAGCCCCCTGATCCCAGCCCCCTGATCCCAGCCCCCTGATCCCAGCCCCCTGATCCCAGCCCCCTGATCCCAGCTCCCTGATCCCAGCCCCCTGATCCCAGCTCCCTGATCCCAGCCCCCTGATCCCAGCCCCCTGATCCCAGCTCCCTGATCCCAGCCCCCTGATCCCAGCTCCCTGATCCCAGCTCCCTGATCCCAGCTCCCTGATCCCAGCTCCCTGATCCCAGCCCCCTGATCCCAGCCCCCTGATCCCAGCTCCCTGATCCCAGCCCCCTGATCCCAGCTCCCTGATCCCAGCCCCCTGATCCCAGCCCCCTGATCCCAGCTCCCTGATCCCTACCCCCTGATTCCAGCTCCCTGATCCCAGCCCCCTGATTCTAGCTCCCTGATTCTAGCTCCCTGATCCCAACACCCTGATCCCAGCCCCCTGATCCCAGTCCCCCTGATCCCAGCTCCCTGATCCCCGCCCCTCTAATTCCAAAGCTTCCTATTTATTCAGCTTTACAAATCCCTCGCATCCTAAACCGTGGTCCTCCCAAATCTGTTTCCTGTCTCGAGCCTTGCCCCCAATCCCAGAGTCTATCCCCGATCCCAGCTGGCCCCGCGCTAATTACTTGTAGTTTTTATTTGCACCTGAGTAGCATTTGATTTGCACAGTGCAGCCAGCTTAGAAATTCGCTGATCAAAGATCTGCAAGGCTCGCATTGAATTGTCTGCATTGTCTCGTCCCTGTCAGTCCCCTTGCTCAAGTATTGTCATCAATCATGATTGCGCAGCTGGCAGCTTTATTAGCTCACAGCTAGCCCAGTCCAGTTGGATTCGATCTTCTTCACTGTCTGTCTGTGTGCAGCGCATTTTCTGCAGCCTGTTTTTATCCATAGCTTTTCTTAGCTCATTCTTGTTGGCCAAAAATACAGCAGACCTGTTTGCTTTGGTTTTAGCGAAACTGCAATGCTGGCTCAGTACCACTTTTGCTCTTTTTTTGCCAGTTTGCTAAGGAAATTCAGTAGTATACGCTCGTATAGCGGCCTTGTGTCATCAGTTTTCGGCGTGGCTATACTCACTATAACATCCCTGAGATCTCTGAGAATCGCCCAAATCAACCCTGAGAATCGCCCCAATCAACCCTGAGAATCGCCCCAATCAACCCTGAGAATCGCCCAAATCAACCCTGAGAATCGCCCCAATCATCCCAGAATCGCCCTGAACCCTATAGGTCGACCCATTGAAGGCAAAGTCGTTCAGACAGCCATAAAATTACACCTCTTGAAATCATCGTGCCCTTGCAGCAGCGGATGAAGCGCTCCGGAGATAGCCGGGATCATTCGCCTCGGCGTAGCAGCGCTAAAAAGTCGCGCGGCGGTGGCGATCACGATCGGGACAAAGACCGGGACCGCGCTAGAGACAAAGACCGCGGAAAAGATCGCGACCGCGACAGGGATCATGACCGCGCGTCGTCGCTCCGCTCCGGTGACCGGGATCAGGGTCGGGACAAAGACCGGCACAGAGACCAGGACCGGGACAAAGACCGGAAGAGGGATCAGGACCGAGAAAAAGACCGGCACAGGGATCAGGACAGGGACAAAGACCGGCACAGAGACCAGGACCGGGACAAAGACCGGCACAGGGATCAAGACAGGGACAAAGACCGGCACAGAGACCAGGATAAGGACCGGGATGGAGAGCAGCCGCCGTACAAGGCGCTGTGCGTGCGGGACATTGACCCCCTCGCCGAGGACGATCAGGTGCGCCAGCGAATGCACGACGAGTTCGACCGTTTCGGCCTGGTGAAGGTGACGCCCAGCTTCTTCGACGGCGAGAAGATCGCCTTTTTGTACTTTGACCGGCCCGAGGACGCCAGGCGGGCGCGGGCAGCCAAGCTGGAGGCCGGCCTGAGCTTCAGCGGCCGGTCCTGCCGCCTGGACCCGCACTACTCGCGCAAGAGGACTCCGCCGCCACGCCAGCGCCAGCGGTACTCGCCACCGCCGCCGCAGCAGCACCTGCCGCCTATCGGCTCCTCGGCTGTCAGACGACGCGGCGGCGATTTTGGCGGCCGGCGCGGTCCGCCGCCCGAGGAGGTGCTGCCGCCGGAGGACGACGACCGGGCGACCCGCACCCTGTTCCTGGGCAACATGCCGCCTGATGTGGACGAGTACCTGATCAGGCACAAGTTCGAACGGTTCGGCATCATCCAGGTGGGTTGAGGAGGCAGCGGCTATGGTCGGATGATCGATCTGAAGTCAATTATGAATGTATTTTCTCCATTCCCTCATTACCAGACATGGAGGGCCGTAGCCTAGTGGTCTAGCCCGGGCGCTCTGATGTGCCCAGGCTCGATTCCAAGTCTGCTCGTGCAATTAACACCCTTCAGGGCCAACTCCCCAGACACAGTGAAGTGTACATGCCTTTAGGATGAATAAAGTTAGTGTCGCTGTACACTCCTGTGTGTGTTGTGCCTGTGCGTACGTATCCTCTCGCCGGTTGTGTGACAATGTCGCTTAAAGTGCGCCAGGGTGCACACAGCCGCCTGCCTCTAACTAAAAAACTGTCAGACCCGAGACAGACTGCAGGTTTTCAGCTGCAAGATTAACGCATAAGCGGAGAGAAACTGCAGCCCGCTTATTTCGTGGCAGAAAATTAGGATTTGGTTAAGAGTTGCCCAGTTCTCCCTGACCAGCCGCGATCCCCCAACCGCCGCCAGGACCTCGAGGTGAAGCGGCCGCCTAAAAGCGTCATGCAAACGCCGGGCGCCAAGGCGTTCGCCTTCATCAAATTTCTCACGCTGGACATGGCCTACAAGGCCCGCGTGCACCTGGCGCAGACCAGCATCGGCGGCCACATCGCCAAGATCGGGTACGCCAAGGCGGTGCCCACTTGCTGCATGTGGCTGGGCGGCCTCGGCTCCTGGCTGTCCGAGGAGAAGCTGCGCACCGAGTGCGAGCGGTTCGGCAGCCTGGAGCGGCTCGACTGGCCGCCCGGCCGCGACTTCGCCTTCGTGCTGTACGAGCGGCAGGAGTCGGCGGCTGAGGCCGTCCGCCGGCTGCGCGGCGGCAGCTTCTACGGTGAGGACAAGCGGCTGCGGACCGACTTTGTCGATGCCGACATCAACCTGCTGCTCGGCCTGCTGGCCCGGCACTCCGGCGCGGCCGACTCGCAGCAGCCGCCGGCGCCCCTGTCCTCGGCTGCCTTCCTGTCCGCCAGCGCCGGCTCCGGGATTGCGCAGCCCTCCGTTCTGCAGCCGCCGCCGCCGCCGCCACCCCCGCCGCCGCCACCGATCGACAAGGCGACCAGCATTAACGACGTGGTGCGGAACCTGCAGCCGCCGTGCTGGTCGGGCGCCCTGCTCCTCAAAGGCGCGCGCTTCCCCGCCACGCTGCACTATTTCTATGGCGAGACCCGCCTGCTGCGGGACCACTTCGGCCCCAGGGATCCAGGCGGGGGCAGGCGGGGCCACCGGCGGGGCGGCAGCCGCGATCGGGACCGGCACAGCGAGCGCGACGCCGACCACCGGCCATCCGTGCTGCGCGAGCCGCCACCGATGCCGCCCACCGATGCCGAGGACGAGCCGCTGGAGGTCCGGCAGCGGGTCCGCATCACCCCGGCCAGCGCCGACCGCATGCTGGCCCGTCTGCTCGCCAGCGTCGAGGGCTTCTGTGTCTGCGTCTGCGTGCCCCGGGCCGGCGCGCCTGCCGCTGCCACCGCCGCGGAGGAGGCGTCGGCCACAGCCTCGAGCGACTCCGCCAGCGAGGCAGCCGCAGCAGCCGCCGCAGCAGCGAAAGCGGCCGCGGATATTCGGCCGTTCAAGCACCTGCTGTCCTACCTAGTTGCCAAGGACTCCGTCGGAGTGGTGGACCTGGAGGACGGCATGGCCGCCCTCTACTTGGTGCCGCCCTGCCTGCTCACGCAGCGCCTGTTCACCAAGAAGGCGCCGATGCTTGACTGGCAGCGGGCCGCCTCCGAGGCCGACGAGCACCTGCTGGGCCTCCTGCTGCGCCGCCGAAACCCGCCGCCTCAGGCCGTCCCGGCGCAGCCGCCCTACGCCTCGCTGATGTCGCTGCCGATGCTGGCGACTGAGGCGGCGGCCGCTGTCACTAGCGAGCAGAACTGACCCGGCAGGTCCGTGCTGGTCCGCCCTCTGCCCGCCTGCTCTCCGGTGTTTCCTACAGAATAAAAAATAACCAAATTCTCGCAGCCTACTGTGAGTAGCCTCTCGCCCCTCTGACTCGCTAGTGTTTTGTTTAACTTTCTCGCGCTGATTTCGCCGTTTTCGCCAGCTGGTTGCGGCAAAGCCGATGAAATATACATAATACATTTCAAAATAACCGATTTCACTTGAAAATTGTTGTTTCAATACAAACCGCGTCTACAAATGCATCAGCGCTTGTCTGTAGGTTTTTTGCTCGCCTGCCGGCTAACTGGGGCTTTGGGGCTGCATCTGTTAGCTGGCTACAAGTCTCGGCCTGCATGTATCAGTTGGGGCGCCACAGTGCAGTTGATCAACTTGACTCTCCACCCACCACTGAGCCCCCGCTTACTATTGGCGAAGCCCGCGGCTGGCGCAGCGCGACAGATGTAGCGGGTCGGCTTTTGTTATTCCAGTGCACAGCCAGCATCTCTGTGCTTGGGCCGAGCCGGGCTGCAGGCTAAAAGTGCAGCCGAATCTCCCCAGCTGCCGCTTGTCGCGCTCAGTTAAGCAGCTGGCCCTAATGGCCTGATTCCTATCGTGGCCGCCGGTCTCCCCCGGCAGAAAGATGGCGGAGAGGCATTTCGGGCTGGGGCCGCTGTGAACTTTTATGATCCCCTCTTCACTGCGGCGAGAGGAGAAAACTGGGTCAAGGAATCCTGAGTTCGGCCAGTGCGGCTAAACCCCGTGTGGCCATCCGATCAGGTTTTTCGCCCGGTTTTGCTCTGGCTTGCTATGTTTTTTGCCCCATTTCCAGGCGAAGAACATAAACCAGGCGAATTTATCCGGTTTTTCTCTGCCTTTCTAAACCAGGCGAAATTCCGGAGGAAAAACCGTACGAGTGCTCTGGTTTTTTACCCGGTCCTTCGCCAGGTTTGGAACCAGTTTAGTAACGCAGGCAAATCCGGAGTAAAAGCGGATGAAATAACAATTCCGCCTGGAATTTTGCCCGGTTCTTTCTCTGGTTCTTCGACCGGACAAGAGCCGGAGAAAAGAGCTGATGAAAGCCTTTAATTCAGGATTGGGTTGAAAATGGTATGGGAGACACAGTGTATAATTGACAATTGACATGAAGATTTTCTTGTAATTGTATGTCCTGTAATGTGCTCCTGTTTTGTTCTCTTGCAGTATTTTTTTCCGCTCGTCTTTATATATACCATATGAGCGTCTTCGTATGTTACATTACGAGCGTAGTTCACGTAAACTGAGAATAAAAATATGTCATTTTAATGCTGTCATCGCACACATTTCTGAAGGCTGCATGCTACTTGGGGATTCCAACATACTTTTGGCCAGTCAGAAGTGATTTTAAATTCCCGCATTTATGCGCCTAGATGACTAGCGACTATGCGCCTACTGACTATTCTACAACATCTTTGGAATAAAAAAAACAGAGGAGTATATTGATCTTGTAGGTGATTTGGAACAGTTTGATGAATTGCAAGATGGAACGTTACATTTTTTGTATTAACACTGACAATTGTCTTACTTCTTCACTCTTCACGGTATCCGTTGACAGAAGCGCACTGTAGATGTTTTACTAAGTCGGCACTACATATTTCCGAGAGTAGACACCATTTGATAGGGATGCAGGGTTTTTCGTCCGGTTTGATCGTCGTGTCGCTTTCGTTAGGTTTTAGTCTGATTTTGCTCCGAGTATTCGTCCGGTTGGGTCGTCGTGTCGCTTTCGTTAGGTTTTAGTCTGATTTTGCTCCGGGTATTCGTCCGGTTGGGTCGTCGTGTCGCTTTCGTTAGGTTTTAGTCTGATTTTGCCCCGGTTATTTGCTGGGTTCTGCTATTGCACTTTCATCCGGTCATTTGTCGGGTTTTATTCAGGGTACTCATCAGTTTGAGTAGCCGAAGAGAAACCCGAGAAAATACCTGATGTCCTCTACGAAATTCCTGACGAACAACCAGACGAAACTGCCGTCTTCGTCCGTTTTCGAGACCACTTTCCCGAGGATTTTCGGGTTTTTAGATAGGAAAAAATGTATTACAAACCGGGCAAAAATCCCGATCGCCTACCGGGCGAAAAACCTGATCAGATGGCCACACGGGACTTTTCTGGACCGCTTCGCCGCCGCTGTTTTGGCACCGTTCCGCGGCCCCGAGCCCCGGCTGAGTCAGCCGCCGGCCTTCCCTGTCTGCCCCGCATCCCCCAAGCCCGGCCCCGCTTGCCTAGTAAATCCCCATGCAGGCAAAAGTGCACCCGGACTGCCGCCCGGCTCCCCATCCGCCCGCCTCCCCTCTGCGCTCTCCCGTCCCCGCAGTTGCCCGCTGGGCCGCCCTGTCCTGGCATCCCAGACGGCTGCTGACCCGCCAGGCGGGGGGGGGGGCTCCAAGCCCGCCACTTCTTCCCTGGCCCGGCAACCGGGATTCAATTCCCTCCCCCAAGTCGATTTGGGAGCGGGCAGAGTGCAGGCAGGCAGCGACTTTTTACTGCGCAGCCTCCGGCCCTCCGAGCATCATCGTCTCCCTCTTCACTTCCCTGCCCGCCATGTCCCACGTCGCGGCACGGGGAAAGTCGCCGCTGCTGCAGCCCTCCACGCGGGGAATGGCATGCTCCCCTGCGCTGGATGCGGCGAGGGCAGCTGCAGCGGCTGCCACAGGGACTTAAAGTTGATCTCGTGCAGAGGCAAATGTTTCCAGTGTTAATTACTGTCGTGCTCGGCTGGGGAAGCTGGCGTTTATTAGAAGGTCTCTCAGTTGCATTTAAATCCAAGCCATGGATACAAAAGTGTCAAGGACGACTTAAGCAGCTCTGGCTGTTGGCCATTATCATGTGATAGTGTGTGCATTTGCTGCTCTTGCTCAGCTGTTGAATTCAAGGCGCTACGAGCGTAACTATAAGGCTCTGTGTGCTGCTGAATACTTGAGACTTCGCCTCAATAGACTGCATGACTGCATGGCTGGCCATCCGTCAGTCAGTCAACAGGGGGCTCCACCCCGTGCGGCAGGCCGGTCGGGCCCGGCGGCTGCAATGCACCGTTGCGGCCTGGGCTTTCCGCTCATGTGACCGAGATTACGTAACAGCTCCACGCCGCACCGAGCGACCCCGCCAGGAAACAAAGCGCGCTCTGCAACTCGTGCGCAACGGCTTTTTCCGAGCTGTTTCGCTTGCGTTGCCTCGACTTCAACTGGCTTTGTCTTCTTTGGAGTCTGCGGTCTGGCATTCACTGACAAATGACTGGAATGAGCATCAGACAGAGAGAACTGGGGCGTGTCAGGCAGTGGCTGGAACCTCTGTTTCACTGCGCACGGCTCACTTCCGGACTGAAGTGTCAATCCGATCCGAGCCACTTCCGGTCTGCGGACTCTGTGCTGGGCCTGAGTGGCATGTTTGCAACTTTCTCCGACCAGCCTTGCAGCTCTGGTCCGATTGCGTCACTGGCAGATTCCAGTGCAACTCGTAAACAGACGAATCTCTGGGGCGGGGCTGCATGGCCAGGGCCGCCAGCTGTTCTGGATTTCGGATTTCGTGCTGGACAGAAGTTCAGGAGTGGGGAAATCTGCAACCCAGAAGTGTGTGCATTCAGTGCAAAAACAAATGAAGGTCAAAGGAGATTTCTGGCGAGGGGACGCAGACTCGAAGTTCACAAATTGCATGGCAACAATGACTTTAGGATAATTCTCCCCCCCCCCCGAATGGGTTTCGATAGAACTTCGAATAGTGTCCTGATGCCATGCTCGGGCTCGTCCTTCAAACGACCTCCCGTTCTTCTCCTACTGTCCCCCTCTACTCTCGGGTGGGACGGGGTCATACGAGGTCACGCGGCCTGCGCGGAGCGGAGGAGGCAGAGAAGCGAACGAGTGCGCGAAGCCGCCCCAGGGATTTGGGAGCGGTGGGGAGGCGCGGGCTCAGCGCTTTCCCTTCCTTTCCCCTCATTTCAGGATCACTCCGGCCCGGGACTCGCCTTCTTCTCTTCCCGCTCTGTCTCCGGCTTCCCCTCGGCTTCCCCGCGGCTCAGTTTTTAGGGCAAGAAAAAGCCGGGGCCTCCATCCGGCCTTCATCCCATGCGGTTCCCAGTTTCCCACCGGATCGGCAGGGATGGGAGCTGCAGCTGTCAGTCTCGGGCCTGTGTGAGTGCGGTGGCCCGCGGAGACTGCGGGGGCTGCAGCTTCAGTTGATGACGCAGCTCAGCCAGCTGCAGGGCGTTAACTGGAAATTGTTGGCTAGGCCTCGGTGCACAAAGCCGTCCTGCCCATAGACAATAGCAGTTGCTATGCCGTCTGTAGACCACGCACCGACCGAGTTAAAGTGCGCGTGAACTGCAGTGAGCATGTTTTCCTTATGCTAGGCTTAGTCAGTTTTTATGACAAAAAATCTGCGTTGGTTGGCAAGTTTCAGTTTTTTACTCATAAACAGCTCCAAATCGGGCCAAAAATTCACCTGCAACTGTTTGAAAAATTGCCTACTTGTTTTGCTTTGGCTTCTTGATTAGTGCAGCTGCACCTTAGCCCTCGAAGCCGGAGAACTCCCTGAGCAGATCGCGAGTTCAGAGTTGCTGCGGACTGGTCGTACTTTGATTTCGGCTTAACTGAAGGCTAAAATTTTCAAATGGAAAGCTGAGAGGGTTGAGCACAGCAGAATGTTGCAGAGAATTCAGAGATAACGAGATTGCAGCGTAGGTATAGGCTGTGCGGCGGGGGAAGTGGAGCTGGTGACAGATGTGAGAGGTCAGATAAGACTGTCCCGAATTGCTGAGCATGGAAGTAACCTTGAACTTTCATACAGAATTGTCTGGTTTCAGTGAAAGGGATTCCTCTGGGTTGCATGGACAGAGCAATGTACTGCAGTGCATTGCTGTTTTCGCACAGCATTTCCGCCCGCATCGCAGCCGGCACCCCCGCCAGCCAGTTTGCCAGCACCGCTGCGGTGCAGCTGCCCGGCTTCGGGCTGGTGCGGCCCGAACTGCGCAGCTTTCGCAACCCTGAACTGCCCCGCGGAGCAGAGCAGCTGAGACCAAAGCAAGAGGAGGGCGGCCCGACTGTTTGCAGCAGAAAAGTCCTGCTCAGAGTCGCTGAGAGTGGAATCCAGAGATGCTCGCCCAGCTCAGCCTCACGAGCTCTTGGGGAATCGGCTTTCTTGACCCCATTCAGCGCTGTGCGTCCTCTGGAGCTACCGAATGCACTGGCGATGCGACAGCTGCTGCAATACGTGCCTTAGCGGCCTCAGGCTCATTTCTGCTCCATCAAATCCGATAAACTGTTGAATGTGTGAGATGGCCAAATTTTTGCTATAAATAACTGTGGGAAATTTTCATCTCGCCGATGCATTTGGCAGCGAAACTGGACTTTCAAATAAATTTTCCATAATAATTTTGAAGTGCCATTGTGCGTAACGTTGCACTTGTAAGGGATTTTATAATTTGCCACTCAGCTGGCTGAAATTCAATTTCAATTTTCGCCGACTAGAAGAAACTCGACCCCCTCGCACCGGCATGGCAACCGGAGTCAGGTGTAGTAGCGAAACGCGATCCCTCCCTGGTTGCGGAGGCGGCAGACAATCGGAGCGTGACAGCTCGCGCTCTGCTGCTGGGTGGGTTGGTGGGAGGTGGGAGCCCGATCCCAGAGAGCGCCATGGCAACAGATGCTGCCGGGGTCGCTGCAAGGGCGCGCGGTCTCATGCTGCACTAATATTGGCGAACGCCTTGGGGCGCCTCTCCATCCCTCCCTGCCCGCCGCCTGCGTGCAAATCCAGTCTGGGAGGGGGGGGGGCTGTCTGGGCTGGGCGGTCACCTCGGCTGACCTCTGGGAGCCGCCCCGCTGCAGTCACATGAGCAGAGAGGGCCGGGCTGTGTCTGTACTCTGCCAGGCCTGCGCAGAGCCCATTGCTAATACTTGAGCACGGGTGAGCTGGGAGCGAGCCGGACAAGAGAAGGAGAACGGACTGGAAAAGCAGCTCACACCGCCCTGCCCTGTCAATCTGCAGCGGACATCCCTGCAGTTCTAGATTGCTCAGACCGAAAATAAAAGACTAGTTGAAGCTGAATCAGTTAGCGAATTTTATTGGCAATTAAAACTGTTCGCAGTGCTTAAATGTGAAATAAAAGCTTACCAGTGTATTCTGGAGCGGGGATCAAATCCAGGATTATCCAAGCGGATTATGTGTTGCATGTACAGCGCTGGCTGCAAAGCTGGGGCGACAAGGCAAATAGCGAGAAATCAAAAAATTAATAATAATCATCAACATGAAAAATTAAAACAAAATTAAAGCGGTGGAGACGGACAGAAGGCGGACAGGCCTCTGCAGCAAATAAAACTGATTGGACCCTGGCAGGTGCCCCCCCCCCCTGTACCGAGTTAAACTGCGGATTCGCTAGTGAGCCAGGCGGCAGCCAACGGAACAAACAACAAAGGCTAGAAAGGGTGCTCAACGCATAAGATAAATATAATGCCGACTGTTCTCAAGCACCTTGTCGGTGCCATGCAGGTAAAATGACAACTGAAGGAGCCAGCAGCCCGCCGCATCAGCCCGTGTTCACAGCGGCCGGCTTGGCAGGTGGCTACAGCTGGCAGTGTGCTGGGAACACGGTGTTAAAATAATGAAGATGAAGCTACAGGTGCGGCAGGTGCGCTTGAGCTCGGTATGGGTAGGGGTGCATTTTGAGCATTGAGCTGTACATGCAGAATTTGCCAATAAAACAGTTGCAAATCAGTACTCGAACACATGTACGAAAAAGCAAGCATGCGGAAAGCTGAGCAGAGGCAAACAGGACTGGCCAAGGTCCAGCTACCTGAGGAGCTCTCTGGACTAAACAGGGATTCTGGACAAACAGATCTACATCAATTAAGCCTCTCCCCAGCTTCCAGGCGCGTTCTGATAGTTGTGAGGACATTTAGTAAACATAAACTCAGCCTAGATAGATCTGTACAGTTTGTCGGGCCTCGCCTCAGCGAGCAAAGGAAAGCAATACTGGAGACGTTAAAAAACAACTCGAAAAAACACAATTGGAACTCAGGGAGTTAAATAAGGGGAAAATCGGATAGGAACAAAATTAGAGATCAGGCAAACATAATTGGACTGCAGAGGCGGAAGAGGTAGGCGCTGACTCATCTCAAACTGCGTCGTGGACTGGAGCTAAGAGAACACTCGGGCTGTCTCCAGGACTGAGGCACTGGAATCGGAGGAGACCGGGGCTGCCTCCAGGACTGGGGCACTGGAATCGGAGGAGACCGGGGCTGCCTCCAGGACTGGGGCACTGGAATCGGAGGAGACCGGGGCTGCCTCCAGGACTGGGGCACTGGAATCGAGTAGACCGGGGCTGCCTCCAGGACTGGGCACTAGAATCGGAGGAGACCGGGGCTGCCTCCAGGACTGGGGCACTGGAATCGGAGGAGACCGGGGCTGCCTCCAGGACTGGGCACTAGAATCGGAGGAGACCGGGGCTGCCTCCAGGACTGGGGCACTGGAATCGGAGGAGACCGGGGCTGCCTCCAGGACTGGGGCACTGGAATCGGAGGAGACCGGGGCTGCCTCCAGGACTGGGGCACTGGAATCGGAGGAGACCGGGGCTGCCTCCAGGACTGGGGCACTGGAATCGGAGGAGACCGGGGCTGCCTCCAGGACTGGGGCACTGGAATCGGAGGAGACCGGGGCTGCCTCCAGGACTGGGGCACTGGAATCGGAGGAGACCGGGGCTGCCTCCAGGACTGGGCACTGGAATCGGAGGAGACCGGGGCTGCCTCCAGGACTGGGGCACTGGAATCGGAGGAGACCGGGGCTGCCTCCAGGACTGGGGCACTGGAATCGGAGGAGACCGGGGCTGCCTCCAGGACTGGGGCACTGGAATCGAGTAGACCGGGGCTGCCTCCAGGACTGGGCACTAGAATCGGAGGAGACCGGGGCTGCATCCAGGACTGGGGCACTGGAATCGAGTAGACCGGGGCTGCCTCCAGGACTGGGCACTAGAATCGGAGGAGACCGGGGCTGCATCCAGGACTGGGGCACTGGAATCGGAGTAGACAGGGGCTGCCTCCAGGACTGGGACACTGGAATCGGAGGAGACCGGGGCTGCCTCCAGGACTGGGGCACTGGAATCGGAGGAGACGCAGGCTAATGCGTCACAGACTCCGGCCCTTATTACTGCGCAGTGAGCTGATGAAGCAATGACCAGACATTCGGGATGGCTTCTGAGCAGAGAAGAGGAGAGCTAGGCGATTCGTCCAACTAAGCAGCTTCGTGAGCAGCGGGCGCATCTGCACGAGCAGTTTTTGTCCAGTTAAACTTAACCTCAAGTTGAGAAATCAGTTTAGTCAGCTTTTCAACTCGAACTGACGCAACCGTGCCCCCAAGTTGCTAAGCAACCAAGGCAGGTGCGATAGAATAGAAGAATTTACACAATCAGAAAGCAAAATGTCGATGTGCTCAGAGAGTTCGCTGCATCCTCAATTGGCGCCAAAGTAGCCCGAGTCCTGGTGGAGGAATGGAATGCCGCCGCCACCGCTGCAGTCGCGGCTCCCGATGAAGAAGACTGGCCCAGCAGCCGAGGAGCAGGACGAGGCGGACTCGACCTCTTCCAGGGAGTCGGAGGACTCTGCGGAGCTCGCCTGCGAGTACCGCACCAGATGAGATGCCGGCGCCGTCTGCGGCACCGCCGACGCCACTGAGGAAGTCGCGACTGCGGTGATGCTGGAGACGGCGGAGGCTGAGGTGGCTGTCGCTGCTGCCATCGACCTGGTGACGAATCCCGGCGGCTGATGTTTCAGCTCCGGCCGCTGCTGCTGCTGCACCATCAGCTGGGTGAGGTGGCGCGGCTCCTCGGCGAACCAGCGGTGCCGCAGCATGTCTTCGATGGTGGGGCGGTACCGCGCATCCGAGCTCAGGCAGGCGTGGATCAGATCCCGGCAGTCGGGGCTGACGCGGCGCTTGAACAGCGGCCTGGACGTGCAGATCTGGTCGTCGCGCTCGAACGGGATGTCGCCGCAGACCATGTCGAAGAGCAGGATGCCCAGCGACCAGACCTCCGCCTTCTTGCCGTTGTAGCGCTGCCAGCGAATCCACTCTGGTGGGCTGTACACCCGCGTACCTGCGTGGGGAATTGGCGGCAAGGTGAGTCAGCGCTGCTGGTGGATCGTGACTAACGGGGAGTGCAGAGGCACTGACTGCACTGCTGCGCGCCGCCCCTCTGCCCCAGTGTTTGCATAGGGACGGGACCAGTGCACTGCTCCCCCACCGCCACTCCTCCCTGCCGCTCCGCTCCCAGCCCGCCTCCTCTGCACTGTAGTGAAGAGGAGTGTAAACGCACCGTAATGGCTGGGGTCTCCTCTGGCCCGCCCATGCTGCATGGGGAATGCGGGAGAGGTGATTAAAGCCGCCGGGGACACCCCCTCCCGGCACTCAGCCGGTCCAGCAACTTGGGCCCGCCCCGCTGAAGTTGTTCGCGATGCCGATTCTATTTGGAGTCGGCGCCCTGCTCATAATTAGGAAGGTGCCATAAAAGGGCGTGAGAGAATCCCCCTGCCTCCCCAGCTTGGCTAAAATAAGCACCCGGCTTGAGAGAAAGCCGCCCCGTGTCACGGGGGGGGGGGTGGCGGAGGCGGCTGGCCGCTCCAAGGTGAAGACCGGCCGTGGGGCTGGCTGTCAGATAGATAAGCAGCGCTATCAGTGCAGCTGTCAGCGGGGGGCGGCGGGCGGACTCCAAACCGGCTCTGCTGTCCAGCCACGGCATGTGCAATTTTCTAAATCCAGAACACGCCGTACTCAGTTAACCAGAGCCCTCTCTAATCCTAGGTGTCGCAATTAAAATTGAAACAGCCCACCACCTCCACGCAATTGAGAACCAGATGGAAGTTTATTGCTCCGCACGGCCAGCGTACAATGAGTGGCGCAACAATACAGCCAGGCAAATTAGCGCCCCGGCCCGATAAGACAGGAATGCGAGCGACCCGCCCTATTGGACTTCCTGGCGTGTGCAACTAACTAGCTGGCTAAGGGCCGGCTGTCCTACTCCAGATTGGGTCACGTGACCAATCCGTGCTCACTGCTCACTCACCGTCGAAATCGGTGTAGTCCGTGTCCCTGAGGAAGGCGCCGGAGCCGAAGTCGATGAGGTGGATGGTGCCGTCGGCCAGGTTCACCAGCAGATTCTCGTCTTTGATGTCCCTGTGCAGGATGCCGGCCCGGTGGCAGTGCAGCAGGGTGTGCAGCAGCTGCCGCATGAAGCCGCGGGCCTCCGTCTCCTCCAGGTACTTCTTGTCCGAAATGTAGTCGAACAGGTCCTTGCAGCAGCGGATCTTCTTCATCACGATCACCCACTCCCTGGCGCCCTCGTAGTAGCCGATCGGGTGCACCACGCCGGGAATGGCGCGGCAGCGCTGCAGCAGCATCACCTCCACTGGCAGCCGCTGGCCGTTTGCCTGGGCGGGAAATTGCGGGATTTGGACCGGTTGGGGCTGGGGATTTGGCTGTTGGAACTGGGGCCTGGTGGCTCCAGCTGGGACTCGGTGGAGTTCAGTTGGGACTCGGTAGAGTTCAGTTGGGACTCGGTAGAGTTCAGTTGGGACTCGGTAGAGTTCAGTTGGGACTCGGTAGAGTTCAGTTGGGACTCGGTAGAGTTCAGTTGGGACTCGGTAGAGTTCAGTTGGGACTCGGTGGAGTTCAACTGGGACTCGGTGGAGTTCAACTGGGACTCGGTGGAGTTCAACTGGGACTCGGTGGAGTTCAACTGGGACAAGTAGTAGGTTCGACAGGGACTCGGTAGACAGAACCCAAGGCCAATGGAACCGCTGTGACAGGCACTCACCAGCCGGTGCCAGGAGTTGGCGGACATCTTCTCCTTCTGGATGATCTTGACGGCCACCTCCGCCCCGTCAACATTTCTTACACCGAGGAAGACGCGGCCGAAGCCGCCGCTGCCGATCTCGCGGCCCAGCCGGTAGTCCCGGTGGAAATTCTCCGCCGGGTGCCAGCGGGGGGTGGTGGACGGCGGCTCTTCCACTGCAAGCGTCAGGTGGGGAGCAAAAAAGTGAATTTTTGAGAGGCGAAAAGCAGCCGCAGCCCCGAATCCCACGGAACTCACGCGACAAGGCCAGGATGTGGCGGTCAGGAATGAATGGCGTCATTGCTCTAACGAATCTTCGATGGCGAACTGAAAAAAAACAGGCGACCGTTTTGGTACAAGTTCACGTAGAACTTTCATTCATGGCATTTTTATGTGCTAAAAATGGATTATTGAGAAGTGCACGAGCACTAATGAACTATGCGGACGCAGAAAGTTTAAGGAACTTTAAGTCTTTGTGCCTTGGTGGTTGCATTGCCATAGACTGACAGTTAACAAAGCAGAGTACAATTATACGCACTTTCTAGATCGTGATGCGCATTTGCGCAGCTTTACCTGATGGCGAATAACTCAATGAGGTGATGAATTCGATGAGCAGCTGCAACGCATGCCAGCAGGCGCTGCCCCGGCTATGAGCGAATGAAGGCGAGTTGAGCCCACGTAGCGGGCGGAGCGGCGTTCGCTTGAACCGATTGGAAAGGCTGAGGTTGCCCTGGCAATGCCG
This sequence comes from Macrostomum lignano, assembly GCA_002269645.1. Taxonomy (NCBI): domain Eukaryota; kingdom Metazoa; phylum Platyhelminthes; family Macrostomidae; genus Macrostomum; species Macrostomum lignano. Next base: position 1,319,329 of record NIVC01000020.1, read on the forward strand.
GCTCGGCTACGGCATTTATAGTTGGGTCTATATTAGTAACAGGCTGTTATTCTTGCACGAAATTCTGATTACTGCAATTATCTGTGGAATCATATTTTCTTTAGGTCAATATTCGATACGATACATTTTTGGTAGTTTGAGCCCAAAATTCGGTTCTCCTATAAAAAATAGATCAAAATTTTACTCTTCTTTACAATTGGGATCTACTTGCCAATATATTTCAGAGTACGAAAATTTAGAAGGGTTTTTCCACGCGCTATAAAAAAATTCGCCTCCGCGCCAGGAGCCAATGGCGAGAGGACTGGAACTTGGCCTGGCCGGTGGCCTTTGGGTGGATTCCCCTGTCAAGCACGCCCACGACTGATGACTGGCGAGTGCACGGGACCCCCACAGTTCACGCATGCATGACAGACAAAGAAAGGGCATTTGGAATCTGCTGAATGTATTGTGCTTGGAATATTAATAAATGCAGATTTCTTGCGCTGTCTGCTGCTACTCTGCGCACACTGGAACCGGGCAGGCCAAGCAAGCGCTATTAACTTGAGTTAAGCTGACAGCCAATAATTGTTTAATGGGTTAATGCAGCTCCTGAGCTGACTTCGCCCCCTACTTGATTGATTCCTTCAGCTGCAGACTGCAGACCACAGCTAGCTAATGTTAGCTTTAAAGCTAATCAATCGGTTCCTAGAATTTTCCTAGCTTGCAACTGCGCGCTTCGCCTGACTGACAGGCCGGGCTTGAGGGTGCAGGTTTTTGCACTACAGGGCAATCTTGCTGCCAGCCGGAGCAGCTAGGCGGGGAGAGCTACATGAGATGAAATATTTTTCTATGCCGGCTAGTAGCATCGCTCTCACAAGCATTGCCCTCTCCTGACCCCCTGCTGTAAAAATGCCTTTGGTTATTAGACTGCTGAAATTCTCACTGCCAGTGTGCGAGGTCTCAAGCTCTGTTCTCAGACCCAATTTTATTTTCCGTCTGTGGAAAGAATGCAGTAACGTGCTGCTGCACCTACTCAGGTGTGGCCATGCCTTTGCCTTCTATAGGAGTGAGCAGCTTGGCAATTATCCGGTCCTGCAGCATTTACCTGCAGACAGAAAAGTCCAGAAATTTCCTATGGGGTCTTTCGGGTCAGGCTGAAGCCATTAGGAAAGAGGGGATTGCGGAGAGCCTAGAGGATTCGAAATACAGAACTGGTAAATGATTTTGGGATTTTTGGTAGAGAATAGGTAGGATCCAAGGAATTAGCAGGGAGTGAATCAGGTGTAGATTACAATGAAATAAAAGACCCAGTCTTGACTTTACTGTGGAATCGATTAATAACTCAAATGTGCGCAAACGAGGCATTTATAGTTGACTGGCTGCTGGCTGACGCCGGCGCCCCGGATTCGTGGCGTTCATTCGCGACCTGGCCTTGAAGCGCGCCCTGTGACGCTGAACGCGTATTCTGTTGTTGTTGTTATAGATACATTTAGATTGCACACGCATCGATCAGCCAGGAAAATGTATTGTAGTTAATTCCATAATTGTAGTTTTACAAAACAAGTCACTTTACACGTTTTGTTTACGTAGACTTCTGTAAGTTCTGTTACCATGGAATATGCAATGCGTACTTTTCAAAGCAGCCCTTGTCAGAAGTAATGCATCGGAATCATACATGTGCAACAACATCCGGCCGAGCAGCCAAGGTAAGTCGCAAAACTACATTCCCAAAATAGACGTAGCACACTAATTAGATGACGAAGCATTTAGCCTGAATAAAACTGTTATAGTTACTCTTGCCGTTTACCCAAAAACGGTAATTTTTGCTTAGTTTTTTTTCATAGATAATTAATATAAGTCGAATTTTTGGTCAAAAATTAGTAAGTCGCACGGCCGGTGCAAATCAGTGTGGTGGCGCATGTATGATGGGAATATGCAGACAGAACAGAACAAATCTAATCTAATCTAATCTAACATATCTAAAATATGTTGCACCATGCAATTGTTGTTTGTTTTGTTGTTATGTATAAAGCGTATCAGCCCTAAACTGAGCTCTTCCGCATTTATTTGTGATCGAGTTAGTCATGCACCATTCAATGTATGCTGTCTTGAGGAAAGGGATGCTGAAAAACGAAAGAGCTGCAATCTGACCAAGTAATACTTTAGTTTGTTTGAAAAACAGCTACTAATAGTAGCTAGCTTAGTTTTTTCTCTTGTTAATAAAGTCGCAACCAGTTCAATGACACATGTAAGGCTTAGAGAAGAAGAATAATAAAAGATATAGCATTTTTCAAGCCAATTGAGCCTAGGAGCAAGCAATATAATAGTACATTAATACCCATGCTTTAAGGGCGTCAATGGGAAAATCAGAGGGCGCTCGCCGTTAGGCGCCCGAGGATTTCCCATTAGCGCCCGCAAAGCATGGGTATTACTATTATTGTGCCATAGACATTTGTGTCCTTGACAAAGTGGGACAGAATAATCGGGCGTTAAATCTCATTAACAGTAGGAATACCAAGCCATCTTTCCGCCCGTCGAACTACCAAGGGGGGGGGTGAAATTTCGTGCATTCCTGCACGATGAATAATCCGACAATGTACCATGACCTTTGTGCCCGCTGGGCACTTATTCTTGCCTTTTAATGCCACAGACTACATTTAAGCCCGCTTGCAGGAAAGAAATATCAAAATTAGCAATTTATCAGGGGGGAAATCAATATCAGGGGGGAATTCCCCCCCCCTGAAAATTTTTTTTGCTGCGCTGGAACGGAGCAACGCAGGCACACGAAATTCAAGAACACGGGCTAACTTTTTGTTGCGCACCTTCTCAAACAAGAATCAAGTCGCCAGCCCTCCGGACCGTCGAGATATTCGACGATTCTGCCAGAAGGTCGGATTTTTCCCATAAGCGCTAGTGTATTCAGTACACCCCTGTGCGCCAATCAGCACTGCGCCTCAGTGCAGCCTTGCCAAGTCTCCAAATTTCATCAGCACGTCGACCACATGTGTCTGCATCAGTTCTGACTTCGTTGGTCACTAGCCTTCACCCAGGTGGAGCTTCTTGGTAGTTCTACTGTTAAGTGCCCGCAAATTTGCATTAAAGTGTGACATAGACAATCGGGCGTTAAATGTCCTTAACTGCCCGCTAATTTTGATATTTCTTTCCTGCAAGCGGGCTTAAATGTAGTCTGTGGCATTAAAAGGCAAGAATAAGTGCCCAGCGGGCACAAAGGTCATGGTACATTGTCGGATTATTCATCGTGCAGGAATGCACAAAAACGTGCAGGAATGCATTTCTGCGCCTAATGCTTTTTCAGTGAGATTTTACCATAGACATCCATTCCTGCACGCAAAAAAGTGCGCACGCTAGCGCGCACTCGTGCAGATGTCATTCCCGCACTCGTCCAGATGTCATTCCTGCACTCGTGACCGTGCAGGAATCATTCATTGTCTATGGCCCAAAAGGGGGTCTATGGAGCAACCAATTTGAGAATCTGGGCGCGCAATTAATCTTTTTCACATGCAGTGCTCATATATCCTTCACGAATAACTTCACTGAAATAACGTCTGCAAATAGATGGCATATCAGAAAACGATTGACATTAACAATTTGATTTCAGAGAAACCAATTAAAACAGGCAAAGGCAAAACCATGGCATAGACCATACCATAGACAATAAACCATAGACAAACCATAGACAATGGAAAGCAACAAGTCTTCAATAGCTTGATTTTCCCACTAAGGATTAAATTGCTCGCTCATAGGCTCAATTGGCTTGGAAAGTGCTAAATTATATTAATACTTATAGCCTACTTTTTCAATAAAATGTGGCTCTCAAATCTCAACTGCTCCTACTTCAAAATTGTTTAAACAAGTGACGTTGTTTTATTGATACAACCTGTGTATGCTTTATGTATGTAGATTGTAAGCCTACCTTTCACCTTAAAAAACTGAAAGTGACAATGGCAATTCTAAGTTACTTTTATCTAAGAACAACCCACAAGGCCACAATAAAGCAAATGTACCCATACCCAAACTGAATTTCGGTTCATGCTTATTTGATAAGCCGGCCGAAGTTAAATAAATAAAAGGGCCTGAATCTGACCTGACCAAAGTCTGACTTAAGTAAATACTGTCAAAACTCCCAACTCGAATGTCTGAATAGAAGGAACTATATTCGAATGAAAGACTAGGGCCTAATATTTAAAAATCATAAAATTTACTACATGTAAGATGTTGCCAAGAAATGCGGCTAACACTTGATGGCTTAGGTCTTTATCCCTTCTTACTTCTTTAAACATTGTCATTGTGGTGTAAGACCAAGATGGCCACATACCAAGAACCAAGATGGCTACAACATTGAATCTCTTATTATATATATATTCCCTACCATAAATTTGCAACTTAATAGCTATTGTTAAATTAAATAAATATATATATTATGCAGAAATCTATATTATGAAATTATCTATTAATATTTGAATATTTTCATTCAGTTTTGAACCAATTACTTTTTAATAATTAATAATTAGGCTTCTTGGAATAAGTTAAACATTGAGCCATCAATTTCTATCAGTTTAACAAAAAGTTACTATTAATATTATAGGCCTACAAGAAACTTGAAATGCATTATGCATAAACAACAATATATTGATTATGTACTAGGCTAGGCTAGGCCTTATTTGCTTAGTAGATATATATCTGAAATAAATGCTAAAAATAAAGAATGTTTTTTGTTTAGTTAATCTAATTATATTATAGTATGTATCTCCCGACTCCCTAGGATTTGAATATCCATACCCATTACTAATCACTAGGGCCTACTAATAAGAAATAAAGAACTGGTAGACCTAGGCCTATTCTTATTTATATCAAAATTTAGAGCTGTCTTAAAGTTAAACTATTGAATATTCAGTGTTTTTATTATGAATTATAATCTAGGTGTATTAAATGCCAAGAATATATTTACCTACCTATAGCATTAGCCCTAAAGAGAAAGCAGAAAGGTAGCCTTTGCCATGGAAAAATCAAATACATAGAAGATGTCCCTAATATACTAGCTTACAAGTATATCCATGATATACAATAAGTATATTATATCTTAAATTATAACTTATTTCAACTACTTGTTTTGTAGGGGACAAGGGTAAGGCCTACCATATTGAGATGGCAAATGCTAAAAAATATACAAATTGTAGTGAATATGCAAAAATTATAAATAGAATAGTTCAAGGTTAACTAAGGATATTCTGCTTTCCTGGCTATGCCACCATACATGCGCAACTTCTGAAATTACGCTGGCCGTGCGACTTAGTTTTTGATAAAAAATGCGACTTACCTATGAAAGGGCCAAGCAAAAACTTTAGGTATACGGCAGGAGTAACTATGACGATATTTTTAAAGCTAAATGCCTCGCCAGCTAATTAGTGCTGCGTGCAGATTCCGCGTTTTTATAACAGCTAATCAGTATGTCATCTAGTGGCGGCATGAAGCAATTAGTAAATTGTCAGTACAGTGTAGTGAGCATACTGCAAAAGTCATGATTCATGAATGTCCAGAAGTAAGTGAAGTGAATACAGTGTGACCTATAGCTCAAGAACGATTTGCTAGACGATTTGGCATGGAAGATGAGAGCCCTGATTCAGATGGCTCATCAGATGCAGAATACGAATCCAGTAGAGATACGAGCTGTGAAAACCCACAGATTTTTAAACCACTGAACTCCAATTCCCGGAACTATTTTTGCATAGATTCTAAATTTGAAGTCATGCTCAAACAAAAACTTGTTAACAGTTAGGAAAAAGGCAAAGATGGGAGTAAATGCATGTTTAAACTAAGATTTGAGGCCTTTGCAAATTCTCTCCTTTCCTCAATCTTCTCATCCTCTTTTTCTTTTCTCTCTCATCCCTTATCCCTTCTCTCTTTCCTCTCCTCTCTCCTCTCTTTTCTCTCCTCTCTCCTCTCTTTCCTCTCCTCTCCTATCTCTTCTGTCTCCTCTCTACATTCTTATCTCCTCTCGTCTCTCCATTCCACTCTACTCTCTCATCTTATCTTCCCTCTCGTCTCTCTCCACTCTACTCTCTCATCTTATCTCTCTTTTCTACTCTCTCATCTCTCCTCTCTTCACTCTCCTCTCATCTCCTCTTTATCCTCTCTTCTCTCATCTACTCTCTCCTCTTTCCTCTTTCCTCTCTTCTGATCTCATCCATCATCTTTTCTTTCCTCTTTCCTCTCATCTCCTCTTCTCTCTCATCTCTTTTTCCTCCCTCAGCTTTTCTCTCCTCTTCTATCTTTTCTCCCATCGCATCGCTCGCCTCCCCTCTGTTTGCTTATCTCTAATCTTCTATTCCCTCTACTTTGAAGTAAGAAACTATGCACATATTTTTGCTGAAGATAAGAGGAGAGAAGAGGGCATTGAGAAGAAAGGGTAGAGAGAAAGGGGGAGAAGAGAGGAGAGTAAAAATGAGAGGAGAGAGAAGAGGGAAAAGGGGGGAGGGAGAGAAGAGGGGAGGCAAGGTAGAGAAGAAGAGAGAGATGAGAATTGAAGAGACACCAACCTTGCTGGTTAGGAAGTTTCAAAGAACCCGAGGGGCGAGGGCCAGATAGAGGGGCTTCGCGAGCCGGAGTTTGCCAACCCCTGCTCCAGAGTTTAAGAAATCAATGGGAAACTGTGGACGCGGGCTTCTGATTTCAAAGATCTTGTCTGTGGTTGAAGGCTTCTATTCTGTTTTTGCTCTCCTGCCACACTTGCACCTACTACCCCCTGATTGCCTCTGATTGTGACTTACTTCCCTCTTATTGCGACTTAGTTGCTTCTTTTTGCGACTTACCTAATCCTTTTTGCGACTTACCTAATCCTTTTGCAACTTACCTAACCCTTTTGCGACTTACCTAATCCTTTTGCGACTTACCTAACCCTTTTGCGACTTACCTAATCCTTTTGCGACTTACCTAATCCTTTTGCGACTTAGCTGATCCTTTTGCGACTTACCTGATTCTTGTTGCGACTTACCTGATCCTTTTTGCGACTTACCTGATCCTTTTTGCGACTTACCTAATCCTTTTTGCGACTTACCTAACCCTTTTGCGACTTACCTGATCCTTTTTGCGACTTAGTTTGCTTCTTTTGCGACTTACCTGATCCTTTTTGCGACTTACCTGATCCTTTTTGCGACTTACCTGATTATTTTTACAACTTAGTTTGCTTCTTTTGCGAATTGTTTTTCTTTTGCTTCACCATTTTCCCTGAACTGCTCTTTCTTTCGCTTTCCTCTTGCCTTTCTTGGTTCTTGTGTTTTTCTGTTTTTGGTTGACTCAATTTTGCGACTTACCCCTGGTCAGCCACGATTTACGGTGGCCGGATCGGCCAGGTCGGCCAGCAGTTGCGCATGTATGTATGCCACTATTTATTTGCCATGTTTAGCCTTTTTATAAATAACTTACCTTAAGCTGCCATAGCTATAGTTAAAATACAGGCTCTATAGAGTTACTGCAATGTTGTTAAACAGTCAATCTTACCCCAACTGCAGCAGCAACAGCAGCAGCAGCTGATGCTTGGGCAGGCTGCCCAAGCATTGGTGAATGTGACCAGCCCCAGCAATGTCAACCGCATTCCGCCCCACCTGCGCAATGCCTACCAAGTGCTGTCTGGCCTGCAGATCACCTGCGGCTGCCTGCTCATCCTCGTCTGCGCCATTGGCCAGGTTGTGAGCTATGGCGCCAGCTACTCCTCCACTGCTGGCTTCTGGTGCGGCGCCTTCGTCATTGCTGCTGGAGCCGCCGGCTTCATCGCCAACAGACCCCACACCGGCTGCAGCCTCTGCTGCATCAACACCTGCATGGTGCTGAGCATTATGGCCGCTCTGCTCTGCATCAACGTGTTCGTGACGTCGCTCACATTGTCTCAAATCCATGGGCGCACCAACATGTTCAACATCGGCACCGCCGTGGTGGCGGCTATTGAGGGCATTTTGGCCGTTGTGAGCGCCTTTTTATCCTGCCGAGCCTCCTGCTGCTGCGTGACCACCCCGGCTCCCCAGCAGCAGGCTGTGCAGGTGTACCAGCAGCGGCAGCAGCCCATCGTTTTCGTCAATTCGCCCCAGCAGATTGTCTATCCAATGCAGCAGTCTGGATACCCACCGCAGCAGTCTGGATACCCACCGCAGCAGTCTGGGTACCCGCCGCAGGCTCAGTGGTCTCAGCCGTGCGAGTCGCAGCCGCCGTTCAATCCGGCCTACGGAGACCTCCCACCGCCCTACGAGCCGCCGCAGGCCTCCGCTCCGTCTGGCGCCAAGTGCTGATGATTAAGTCCTGAGTTCGAATCGTCTTGTTTTTCTTCAGATTTTGATGTCTGCTACTTACAACATGAGCGCCATGTTTAGAGCTGACTAATAACTGATTGTGGAGGCCTTCGTAACGGGTAATACCCCACTGACCCCACCTGTTATCACAGTGATAACGGGTGGGGTCAGTGATAACAGGTGGGATCAGAGATAGTACAGGTGGGGTCAGTGATAACAGGTGGTGACAGTGATAACAGGTGGTGACAGTGATAACAGGTGGGGTTAGTGATAACAGGTGGGATCAGTGATAACAGGTGGGGTCAGTGATAACAGGTGGGATCAGTGATAACAGGTGGTGACAGTGATAACAGGTGGGGTTAGTGATAACAGGTGGGATCAGTGATAACAGGTGGGGTTAGTGATAACAGGTGGGATCAGTGATAACAGGTGGGGTCAGTGATAACAGGTGGGATCAGTGATAACAGGTAGTGTCGGTGATAACAGGTGGGGTCAGTGATAACCGGTGGTGACAGTGATAACAGGTGTGTAAAATTCTCATCTTTTTGGGGATTTGGGGAGACTGAGAGCGAGCAATTCAGGAATATTCAAGTACTGTTCACTATGTACTTTTGACTATGTACTGTTCACTATGTACTTTTGACTATGTACTGTTCACTATGTACTTTTGACTATGTACTGTTCACTATGTACTTTTGACTATGTACTGTTCACTATGTACTATGTTATATTAGCAGTTGTGTATCAGCCGAGTTTAATCTCAATATATTCGCCAGCTGTAGCGATGCTGACTAGTTAATTAAAGCCATTGAAGTGAGCACACCGCTGTATTTCACCGGTGCATGGCGACTGTCTGTTTGTACTTTTATTAATTCAGGCGCACCAGCTTTGTATCGAATTCAATATTTTTGCACCAATTCTCACCTGACTGAGTGTTCAGATCATGGATGCGCATTCTTCAGTGTTATACTGTAATAATTCAGCGGTTGGAACCGTTTTATGTGCTATAAGTTAATTTTCTTATAAGGTGTACCGGTGTTTCATTGCGCCGCTGTGGCTACTGTTCTAAGTCACCTTTTGATCGACTTTGTCGTTTTATTTCACCGTTTTGCAACCAATATATAATCCTTAGATGGGAGATTAAGACTTAAGTCCTACACTCTTGAGCCGTATTGCGTATCTTCACCGGCTTGGCATGGCCAATAAATATTGTCCAACTTTAAATTCAATAAATCCGGATGCTTTTGCTTGGCAGTTTTTAAACCCATTTTTAAGAACGAATTTTTCATTTCTGATAATCGTGAGTTGACTGTAAAACTGGCCGTCTCGCTCATTTCTGGGAAAACAAAATTTTGCTGTCTGGGCTCTGGGGGCAACACCTGAGTGGCCACTTTTCACCGCGACTAACTCAATATCTCTGGACCGATATCCTATCCGAAGTGTATATGCTAGTGTACTGTCACCCGCTTACCGTAGTTACAGAGATGATGCCAATACTTCAGCCTCAGTAGCTGTGCGTACACTGGTGCCACAGCGCCATCCCCTCTGACCCAGAGGAGACCATCCGCCCCAACACACCTGCCAAAACACCCTCTCTGCCACAACACCCTCTGCCCCAATAATCCTCTTGCCATAAGAACCCCTCTGCCCCAACACCCCTCTGCTATAACACCCTCTGCCACAACACCCTCTCTGCCCCAGCACCCTCTCTGCCCCAATGCTCCTCTTGCCACAACACCCACTGCCGCAGCACCCTCTCTGCCACAACACCCTCTCTGCCACAACACCCCTTTCTGGCCCAAAACTCCCATCTGCCCCAACACCCATCTCTGCCCCAACACCCGCCTGCCCCAACACCCCGTTGCCCCAACACCCCGCTGCCCCAACACCCCGCCTGCCCCAACACCCCGTTGCCCCAACACCCCGTTGCCCCAACACCCCGCTGCCCCAACACCCCGCCTGCCCCAACACCCCGCCTGCCCCAACACCCATCTGCCCCAACACCCATCTGCCCCAACACCCGTCTGCCCCAACACCCGTCTGCCCCAACACCTATCTGCCCCAACACCCATCTGCCCCAACACCCATCTGCCCCAACACACGTCTGCCCCAACACCCATCTGCCCCAACACCCGTCTGCCCCAACACCCGTCTGCCCTAACACCCGTCTGCCCCAACACCCATCTGCCGCAACACCCATCTACCGCAACACCCCCCTCTACCGCAACACCCATCTGCCCTAACACTCGCTCTGCCATAACACTACCCATGCACTAGTGTCCATCTACTAATAAGCTGCTAAGAACTTTACTGAGCTGAACTGTATGCGTGTAGCCAGCGGTTTTATTGTAGATGGGCGCTGCAGACTCCAGTCCAATTAAAAAGAAAAAATTCAAAATGATTGCTGAGAATGTAACTTTGAACACTAAGCGTGCACACGCGCGTGTGCCAACGCATGCAGTTGTTACATCAGATTCGAGCCATTGCGCACAAGAAACCTGCGATAAAAGCAAACATTTGTCCGGGGGGGGCGCCTCACAGCTGGCCGCCAACCCGCATCCTCCGCGCCCGCCTGTCCACCGCGGCGCTGGCCACTAGCATGAGGCAGCCGGCTGACACCGCGGCCAGCATGACGCCCAGCTTCTGGTTGATGCACAGCAGCTTGTTGTAGGAGAAGCCCAGGATGTAGCCCAGCGACTCGAAGAACCGGTAGGCTGAGAACGCCGCGTCCGTTCTGTCTGAGAAGTACTCGCCGTAGATGGCTGCGGGCGGCGAGGTGGACAACACTCTTTGATCCTCTGTATGCTTCCTCAGCTCCCCCATCTCTTATCTATCGCCCCGATCTCGCTCGTTTTCCCCGGTGCAGACTCGTGTGATCTAATACTGAGTGCTTGTGACTTAGAGGAATTCTATTGAACCCCGCTGTCACTCACCGTTCATCTGCGAGTTCCACACCGTGTCCACGCAGCCCCAGGCGAAGGCGTAGCAGTAGAAATATGCGACCGGCTCAGCCTCCACCTGCCACAGCAGGCCGGCGACCTCCAGGCCGATCTGGCAGCACCCGGCTGGGTGCGGTGGTGGGGTCGGTTTGATAGGGTGGGGTTTGATAGGGTGGGGTTTGATAGGGTGGGGTTGATAGGGTGGGGTTGAAAGGGTGGGTTTGATAGGGTGGGGTTGATAGGGTAGGGTTGATAGGGTGGGGTTGATAGGGTGGGTGGACAGTGTGGTTTTGATACGTTTGGGTTGAAACGGTGGGTTTGAAATGGTGGGTGGGGTTGATAGGGTGGGGTTGATAGGGTGGGGTTGATAGGGTGGGGTTGATAGGGTGGGGTTGATAGGGTGGGTTTGATAGGGTGGGGTGGACAGTGTGGTTTTGATACGTTTGGGTTGAAACGGTGGGTTTGAAATGGTGGGTGGGGTTGATAGGGTGGGGTGGACAGTGTGTGTGGTTTTGATACGTTGGGGTTGAAACGGTGGGTTTGAAATGGAGGGTTTCGTTGATAGGGTGAGAAGTTGATGCGTGGTTGAGCGTCTGGTTTAAAGTACCCTACGATCGATCGTAAGATTACTTTTTTCGATTGCAATAATATTTTTTTTTTGAACTTCTATTAGTCTGAGAGCACCTGACTCTTCGAGTTTAATTACAAACCCTACATGTAGTCGTAATATGTGCATACATGCATGAACTTCTGCATCGGCTACTCAACAGCCTCACCTGCCAGCAGCACCGGCAGCTTGCCGAGCCGGCCGGCCACCAAGCCGAAGAGCACCCCGAGCACATGGCCGGCCCCGTAGCACATCATCACGCGACCGACCGCGCCAATGCCGCTGCTGCAGGCCACGAAGCCCTGCAGTGTGGGATTCAAGGAAATCATACAGGATGTGTACAATCCAATATCTTCCTGGGTTAAACCGAATTCCCCATTCAGTAGTCTGTACTCATCCCCTGTTGTACTCATCCCCTGCTGTACTCATCCCCTGCTGTACTCATCCCCTGCTGTACTCATCCCCTGCTGTACTCATCCCCTGCTGTACTCATCCCCTGCTGTACTCATCCCCTGTTGTACTCATCCCCTGCTGTACTCATCCCCTGCTGTATTCATCCCCTGCTGTACTCATCCCCTGCTGTACTCATCCCCTGTTGTACTCATCCCCTGCTGTACTCATCCCCTGCTGTACTCATCCCCTGCTGTACTCATCCCCTGTTGTACTCATCCCCTGCTGTACTCATCCCCTGCTGTACTCATCCCCTGCTGTACTCATCCCCTGCTGTACTCATCCCCTGCTGTACTCATCCCCTGCTGTACTCATCCCCTGCTGTACTCATCCCCTGCTGTACTCATCCCTTCACGGTACTCAGCCCACCTCGGTGAAGTCGCTGACGATGAAGGACTGGCTGAGCCCGACATTGACGGTCAGGCAGAGCAGCAGCAGCTGCCGCCAGTCCGCCATGTGGCGCAGCATCGCTAGGATGTTGCCGCGCAGCTGCGCCAGCGTCACGCGGCGCCGCTCCGCCTCAGAGTCTGTCCGGTCCACCAGCAGCAGCAGCACCAGGACTGACAGCAGCCCGCTGCCCATGAAGCAGCCCATCATGATGTAGAACTGCGGGCGGAGTGGGGCTGGCTGGATGGGACTGGCTGGATGGGACTGGCTGGATGGGACTGGCTGGATGGGACTGGCTGGATGGGACTGGCTGGATGGGACTGGCTGGATGGGACTGGCTGGATGGGACTGGCTGGATGGGACTGGCTGGATGGGACTGGCTGGATGGGACTGGCTGGATGGGACTGGCTGGATGGGACTGGCTGGATGGGACTGGCTGGATGGGACTGGCTGGATGGGACTGGCTGGATGGGACTGGCTGGATGGGACTGGCTGGATGGGACTGGCTGGATGGGACTGGCTGGATGGGACTGGCTGGATGGGACTGGCTGGATGGGACTGGCTGGATGGGACTGGCTGGATGGGACTGGCTGGATGGGACTGGCTGGATGGGACTGGCTGGATGGGACTGGCTGGATGGGACTGGCTGGATGGGACTGGCTGGATGGGACTGGCTGGATGGGACTGGCTGGATGGGACTGGCTGGATGGGACTGGCAGGTGACACAGGGGCAGGTGACAGGGACACGGCAGTGATAGGGACACAGGGGCAGGTGACAGGGACACAGGGGCAGGTGACAGGGACACAGGGGCAGGTGACAGGGACACAGGGGCAGGTGACAGGGACACAGGGGCAGGTGACAGGGACACAGGGGTAGGTGACAGGGACACAGGGGCAGGTGACAGGGATACAGGGGCAGGTGACAGGGACACAGGGGCAGGTGACAGGGACACAGGGGCAGGTGACAGGGACACAGGGGCAGGTGACAGGGACACAGGGGCAGGTGACAGGGACACAGGGGCAGGTGACTGGGACACAGGGGCAGGTGACAGGGACACAGGGGCAGGTGACAGGGACACAGGGGCAGGTGACAGGGACACAGGGGCAGGTGACAGGGACACAGGGGCAGGTGACAGGGACACAGGGGCAGGTGACAGGGACACAGGGGCAGGTGACAGGGACACAGGGGCAGGTGACAGGGACACAGGGGCAGGTGACAGGGACACAGGGGCAGGTGACAGGGACACAGGGGCAGGTGACAGGGACACAGGGGCAGGTGACTGGGACACAGGGGCAGGTGACAGGGACACAGGGGCAGGTGACAGGGACACAGGGGCAGGTGACAGGGACACAGGGGCAGGTGACAGGGACACAGGGGCAGGTGACAGGGACACAGGGGCAGGTGACAGGGACACAGGGGCAGGTGACAGGGACACAGGGGCAGGTGACAGGGACACAGGGGCAGGTGACAGGGACACAGGGGTAGGTGACAGGGACACAGGGGCAGGTGACAGGGATACAGATCAGGTGCCCTCAGCCCACCTTGTACTCCGGCGGTCTCTCGACGCCGCCTCCATCCCCGTCGGCGTTGCCGGCTGAGCAGAAGCGGTGGCCGCAGCTGAGGTTGCTGACTGCAGAGCCCAGAGCGCTGGCGGGGTGCTGCTGCCAGTCGCTGAGCGCCAGGTAAGAGATGAGGTTGCCCCAGATGTTGGCTGCGGGTGGTAGCGGGGATTATTGGCTACTAAAATTGGCTACTAAAAGTAGTATCTCTCAGGATCTCGTGGTTTTCAGCATATATTAGTCACAGTTTGCTAAGTGCAGCACTCTGCTGCAACCTTATCTCCACACGTTTTTGTTCGAGGCATTTTTACCTGCAGTGGTAGCACCCCTTTGCCCGAAATAATCTCGTCACAGTGACCCGTTTAGTGCAGACCTTGTCTCATGCCAATTTTTATTTCATATCAGATGTCAGTCTATCAACTAGTCGCTCTGCTTGTCACTCTGCATTGCTAACTTTCACTCTCTCTACGCTCGAATGTCCCTTCCCAATACACCGCTTCACTCATTGTCACTCTCCTTCACTCATTGTCACTCTCCCTTTACCCATTGTCACTCTCCCTTTACCCATTGTCACTCTCCCTTTACCCATTGTCACTCTCCCTTCACTCATTGTCACTCTCCCTTCACTCATTGTCACTCTCCTTTCACTCATTGTCACTCTCCTTCACTCATTGTCACTCTCCCTTCACTCATTGTCACTCTTCCTTCACTCATTGTCACTCTCCTTCACTCATTGTCACTCTCCCTTTACTCATTGTCACTCTCCCTTTACTCATTGTCACTCTCCCTTTACTCATTGTCACTCTACCTCACTCATTGTCACTCTCCCTTCACTCATTGTCACTCTCCCTTCACTCATTGTCACTCTCCCTTTACTCATTGTCACTCTCCCTTCACTCATTGTCACTCTCCCTTTACTCATTGTCACGTTCCTTCACTCATTGTCACTCTCCATTTACTCATTGTCACTCTACCTCACTCACTAATTGCCCCCAGGCCACAATCCCCGCTCACAGCTGGCAAACATCGTGAAGAAGACCCCGAAGAAGACCGACACAGCGCTGCGCTGCCGACCCTCTGTGCCGTCGCCTCCGCCGTCGTGTCCGCCGGCCCTCGCGTACTCGCCAGCCAGGCGGACAACATAGACCGACATGGCAGCCCAGAGCGGGGCGCTGCTGACGCCCAGCAGCACGGAGGCTGGAATGATGGTGCCCCAATGCGGGTACAGGTTGGCCGCCAGGTACAGCAGGTAGGCGCACAGGCAGGCCGCCATCGTCCGCTTCGGCCCCAGCCGCCCGATGACCAGCGGGGCCAGCGCCAGCGACGAGGCCACGACGCTCGCGTAGGTGACGGCCAGGCCGGCGACTCCCAGGCCGCCGGACGAGTTGAAGGAGCTCTGGATGGCGGACAGGCCCTGGTAGCTGGTGAACATCAGCACGAAGCTGAGGCCCACGGCCAGCAGGTTCTTCACCGACCGGCCGCGGCTCATGGCCGGCTGCTCGTCGGTCTCGAGTGACGCTTTCTCGGTGGCCTCCATGCAGCTCTGGGATTCTGGGGGGTGGGCAGCAGCGGGTAAGCCAGTATTTAGAGCTGAGACCCCGCACCCACCCCTGCCAGCTGTTATCAGCTGTGAGCGTCACTCAGCGCTCGGGGCTGTGCGGCCGGGGGAGCGCTGCTGTGATATTGAAATGTGCTTTCAATGTGCTTTCACTTCGCCACTGACTTACAGATAAATGTTGCTTGTCAAAACTCTCGCTGCCCAGATAGCCGCGTGATCTGGGCCTGGAATTTATTGAGTATTTGGTACAGTTGCCATGCTGCTCTCATGTGTCTGTCTGTCTGTCTGTCTGTCTGTCTGTCTGTCTGTCTGTCTGTCTGTCTGTCTGTCTGTCTGTCTTAGTGTCTTAGTGTCTTAGTGTCATAGTGTCATAGTGTCTTAGTGTCTTAGTGTCATAGTGTCATAGTGTCATAGTGTCTTAGTGTCTTAGTGTCTTAGTGTCTTAGTGTCATAGTGTCTTAGTGTCTTAGTGTCATAGTGTCTTAGTGTCATAGTGTCTTAGTGTCATAGTGTCTTAGTGTCTTAGTGTCATAGTGTCATAGTGTCATAGTGTCTTAGTGTCTTAGTGTCATAGTGTCTTAGTGTCATAGTGTCATAGTGTCTTAGTGTCTTAGTGTCATAGTGTCATAGTGTCATAGTGTCATAGTGTCTTAGTGTCATAGTGTCATAGTGTCTTAGTGTCATAGTGTCTTAGTGTCTTAGTGTCTTAGTGTCTTAGTGTCTTAGTGTCATAGTGTCTTAGTGTCATAGTGTCATAGTGTCTTAGTGTCTTAGTGTCATAGTGTCATAGTGTCATAGTGTCTTAGTGTCTTAGTGTCATAGTGTCATAGTGTCTTAGTGTCATAGTGTCTTAGTGTCTTAGTGTCTTAGTGTCTTAGTGTCTTAGTGTCATAGTGTCTTAGTGTCATAGTGTCATAGTGTCTTAGTGTCTTAGTGTCATAGTGTCATAGTGTCATAGTGTCTTAGTGTCTTAGTGTCATAGTGTCATAGTGTCTTAGTGTCATAGTGTCATAGTGTCTTAGTGTCTTAGTGTCATAGTGTCATAGTGTCATAGTGTCTTAGTGTCTTAGTGTCATAGTGTCTTAGTGTCATAGTGTCATAGTGTCTTAGTGTCTTAGTGTCATAGTGTCTTAGTGTCTTAGTGTCTTAGTGTCATAGTGTCATAGTGTCATAGTGTCATAGTGTCATAGTGTCATAGTGTCATAGTGTCATAGTGTCATAGTGTCATAGTGTCATAGTGTCATAGTGTCTTAGTGTCATAGTGTCATAGTGTCTTAGTGTCTTAGTGTCATAGTGTCATAGTGTCATAGTGTCATAGTGTCTTAGTGTCATAGTGTCATAGTGTCTTAGTGTCTTAGTGTCATAGTGTCTTAGTGTCTTAGTGTCTTAGTGTCATAGTGTCATAGTGTCATAGTGTCATAGTGTCATAGTGTCATAGTGTCTTAGTGTCTTAGTGTCTTAGTGTCTTAGTGTCATAGTGTCTTAGTGTCATAGTGTCATAGTGTCATAGTGTCTTAGTGTCATAGTGTCTTAGTGTCTTAGTGTCTTAGTGTCTTAGTGTCATAGTGTCTTAGTGTCATAGTGTCATAGTGTCATAGTGTCTTAGTGTCATAGTGTCATAGTGTCATAGTGTCTTAGTGTCATAGTGTCTTAGTGTCTTAGTGTCTTAGTGTCTTAGTGTCTTAGTGTCATAGTGTCATAGTGTCATAGTGTCATAGTGTCATAGTGTCTTAGTGTCATAGTGTCATAGTGTCTTAGTGTCTTAGTGTCATAGTGTCTTAGTGTCTTAGTGTCTTAGTGTCATAGTGTCATAGTGTCATAGTGTCATAGTGTCATAGTGTCATAGTGTCATAGTGTCTTAGTGTCATAGTGTCTTAGTGTCTTAGTGTCTTAGTGTCTTAGTGTCTTAGTGTCATAGTGTCTTAGTGTCATAGTGTCATAGTGTCATAGTGTCTTAGTGTCATAGTGTCTTAGTGTCTTAGTGTCTTAGTGTCTTAGTGTCATAGTGTCTTAGTGTCATAGTGTCATAGTGTCATAGTGTCTTAGTGTCATAGTGTCTTAGTGTCTTAGTGTCTTAGTGTCTTAGTGTCTTAGTGTCTTAGTGTCTTAGTGTCATAGTGTCTTAGTGTCTTAGTGTCTTAGTGTCATAGTGTCATAGTGTCATAGTGTCATAGTGTCATAGTGTCATAGTGTCTTAGTGTCTTAGTGTCTTAGTGTCTTAGTGTCATAGTGTCTTAGTGTCATAGTGTCATAGTGTCATAGTGTCTTAGTGTCATAGTGTCTTAGTGTCTTAGTGTCTTAGTGTCTTAGTGTCATAGTGTCTTAGTGTCATAGTGTCATAGTGTCATAGTGTCTTAGTGTCATAGTGTCATAGTGTCATAGTGTCTTAGTGTCATAGTGTCTTAGTGTCTTAGTGTCTTAGTGTCTTAGTGTCTTAGTGTCATAGTGTCATAGTGTCATAGTGTCATAGTGTCATAGTGTCTTAGTGTCATAGTGTCATAGTGTCTTAGTGTCTTAGTGTCATAGTGTCTTAGTGTCTTAGTGTCTTAGTGTCATAGTGTCATAGTGTCATAGTGTCATAGTGTCATAGTGTCATAGTGTCATAGTGTCTTAGTGTCATAGTGTCTTAGTGTCTTAGTGTCTTAGTGTCTTAGTGTCTTAGTGTCATAGTGTCTTAGTGTCATAGTGTCATAGTGTCATAGTGTCTTAGTGTCATAGTGTCTTAGTGTCTTAGTGTCTTAGTGTCTTAGTGTCATAGTGTCTTAGTGTCATAGTGTCATAGTGTCATAGTGTCTTAGTGTCATAGTGTCTTAGTGTCTTAGTGTCTTAGTGTCTTAGTGTCTTAGTGTCTTAGTGTCTTAGTGTCTTAGTGTCTTAGTGTCTTAGTGTCTTAGTGTCATAGTGTCTTAGTGTCTTAGTGTCTGTCTGTCTGTCTTAGTGTCTGTCTTAGTGTCTGTCTGTCTGTCTAGTTACGGAACGCCAAGAAGCAGCTGTCAGCTTTAAGAAGATCTTATTACCTGTGGGCAAGACGCCACCAAGTAAATTTAAAGAAAACTCACTGTAATGAAAGGACAAAGCAGTAGTGATAAACTGTAGAGACAGCGGCGCAGTGTTAAATTTAAAAAACCAAAGCCCAGCTTTAGAAAACGGGGGGTAGCGGAGACAGCAGAGGGAAAAATAGAGGTTGAAGAAGGCGATCGTTAATTTTATGAAGCAATGCAGCCGCACACCCAGCAACTCTATTGGGTGCAGCTCTGCATGCGCAGATAGAGGAGAGGCCCCAGTGAAAGTCGATTCGAGCGTAGCAAAACGAACAAAATGCAGGATTTGCAGCGAAATTAATATTCAAAGATCAGATCAGAGCACTTGCACCCAGACGGCCAAGCCAGAAAAAACGGGGTTTCAGAACCCCCGGGGGGCGGAGGAGAGGTGGGCGAAGGGGGTGGATGGGGTTAACACACTACACTGAGGACCCACGGAGCAGGCCTAGTGTAGACAGGAAAGCGTATGAGCTCACGATCTGAAACCGCAAGGGAAACCAAGGCTTGAACCTGACGACCTGATGCGCTCCACCACCCCACGACCTCCCGCATCGCTGACTACCCCAACCAGAGCCGAAACGAGCATCAGCTTCCCGACCTCTGCAAACGGAGTCAAATCTGCCGAGCGTCCACGACAATCGCGTATGACGCTGCCCTGCGCTGACAATTATGACTTCACAAGGCTAGGCACTGTTTGGAAATGCATTTTCCCATTCGGGGACTTCTCGCGGAGAGCAGTGGTATCAGACGTGGAGAGCTGTGGTATCAGACACTGAGAGCTGTGGTACTGGTATCAGACACTGAGAGCTGTGGTATCAGACACTGAGAGCTGTGGTACTGGTATCAGACACTGAGAGCTGTGGTATCAGACACTGAGAGCTGTGGTATCAGACACTGAGAGCTGTGGTATCACACGCGGAGAGCTGTGGTATCAGACACTGAGAGCTGTGGTATCAGACACTGAGAGCTGTGGTATCAGACACTGAGAGCTGTGGTATCAGACACTGAGAGCTGTGGTATCAGACACTGAGAGCTGTGGTATCAGACACTGAGAGCTGTGGTATCAGACACTGAGAGCTGTGGTACTGGTATCAGACACTGAGAGCTGTGGTATCAGACACTGAGAGCTGTGGTATCACACGCGGAGAGCTGTGGTATCAGACACTGAGAGCTGTGGTATCAGACACTGAGAGCTGTGGTATCAGACACTGAGAGCTGTGGTATCAGACACTGAGAGCTGTGGTATCAGACACTGAGAGCTGTGGTATCAGACACTGAGAGCTGTGGTATCACACGCGGAGAGCTGTGGTATCAGACACTGAGAGCTGTGGTATCAGACACTGAGAGCTGTGGTATCAGACACTGAGAGCTGTGGTATCAGACGCTGAGAGCTGTGGTATCAGACACGGAGAGCTGTGGTATCAGACACGGAGAGCTGTGGTATCAGACGCGGAGAGCAGTTATATCACGGTCAGTCGACGAACCCGTAGAGCAATGGCCTGCTGTTTACAATGGCCTCAACCTCAACTATTGATGATGCCCAACCAACACTTTTCTGGAGAGCGCTTTTAACATGTCAGGAAGAAGCTCTAAGTGGACTGCATGGGTCGACAAACGTGTGAAGAGCAAGACGTACGCTTTGTGTGTTCGATCTTCACGTCTGCTGTCACCGGCTCAGACGCTGTCTTTTTGACTTCTTTGAGCTGGTGATCAAGTGGCAGAAACAAAATTAGCGCGACAAGCAGCTCCAAGCTACAAATATACGAGCTGCGTTCCTTACCGGCCTCCGGTTCATTTCCAAGAAAGTCCGGTGTTGCATCCTTGTGGTTCGGCTGTCCATGGTTGAACTGTTACTGTTACAAAGCAAAGCCACAAGTTCGCAAAGACGGCGGTATTGTAAGTTGCAAGAGTGCGAGGCCAGCCTGACCTAAAAGTGCGCCTCCACTTTAAATGCATGTTTTTTGCCTTCTCTAGCGAGGGCTTCTGCAGTTATTTCGCAGTTAGCCTCAGCTGGAGAGTCTGGCTCTGGAGGCGAATTGCGTGAGAATCTGCCTGTGAGGTCTGCAGAAGCAATTGCGCATGAAAAAGCAACAATTGATTCAATTTTTTTGCTCTGCTGGATGAACAGCAAAGACTGCTTGGGTCGCAAGGCATGCTCATATTGCAACCATAAATAAGGCTCCTTTGTGTAGTGCAGCATCGGTAGCATCGTCTATTCGTCTTGCAAGTCAAGGAACACGAAAGGAGGGGCAGCAGAGTGCAACGGAGGGGGGTCTACAGCGTTTGCCTGCGGGACGTTTGCCAGCCGACATTTGCCAGCCGACGTTTGCCAGCCGACGTTTGCCTGCGGGACGTTTGCCAGCCGAAGTTTGCCTGCCGGACGTTTGCCTGCGGGACGTTTGCCAGCCGACATTTGCCAGCCGACGTTTGCCAGCCGACATTTGCCAGCCGACGTTTGCCAGCCGACATTTGCCAGCCGACGTTTGCCAGCCGAAGTTTGCCTGCCGGACGTTTGCCAGCCAAAATTTGCTAGCCAATATAAAGCCAGTCAGTGAAAAATTTGATACTGAAACATTCGCAGTTTAGCGGTTTGACAAAAACCGTTTTTACTCCAACTTTTTGACGGTTATTCGCATGTATACAAGTTTGAAAGCAATTTATATATTTATATATTTACAATTTATATTATGCAATTTATATAGATTTACATCTAATATCCAGTTTAACAACGATTTTCTTTGAATGTGAAAATATTGTTTACTTTTGACAATTGTGTATCGTTTTTCCCAGTTTGAGGTGTTTGATTTTTGATGTGCGAAAGAAGACGCGCAGATTACAACGGGAATCTCCAGCGATTAAGTTATGATGCAAACAAAAAGAGCTGCTGAGCGGTAATTCTGGCTCATATATTTCTCAGTTCATTGGGAGATCCAAAAGTAAGCATTGGATTCCAATTCTGTTGTATTACTACTCAAGTAAGCCAGGAAACCGCGATCTCAACGTACATGTGTAGACGAGTCGAATGCGGTGCGTTTTTATAGTAAGCTATATACAATAGCTGAATAGCCAGACAAGCCGCCAGTAGCAAGCTAGTAGGATAGCAAGCGCTAGACACTACGTATGCAAAGCTTAGTCACGCCAAGGACTACTAAAGTAGAAGTACGCAGCACTCGAAATCTATGAAAAATGTTTTGAAGGCCATAGGGAGATAGGAAGTTTTCATCTTTTCAGCACAACAATTGTTATTGCTTTCATACGAGGCAAACCCAATGTTCATCTTTTGATATGTTGTGCCAAAATCGTTGTTAAACTAGATATTAGACGTTAGACTGATGAACTGCATAATTTATATGTTTTGCTTTCAAACTTGTGTACATGCGAATAACCGTCAAAAAGTTGGAGTAAAAACGGTTTTTGTCAAACCGCTAAACTGCGAATATTTCAGTATCAAATTTTTCACTGACTGGCTTTATATTGGCTAGCAAATTTTGGCTGGCAAACTTCCGGCTGGCAAACGTCGGCTGGCAAACTTCGGCTGGCAAACGTCCGGCAGGCAAACGTCCGGCAGGCAAACTTCGGCTGGCAAATGTCCCACTGGCAAACGTCGGCTGGCAAACGTCGGCTGGCAAACGTCGGCTGGCAAACGTCGGCTGGCAAACGTCGGCTGGCAAACGTCGGCTGGCAAACGTCCCGCAGGCAAACGTCGCTATCCCACGGAGGGCCAAGTGAGGGGCTGCAGGGTGCAACGGAGGGCCAAGTGAGGGGCTGCAGAGTGCAACGGAGGGCCAAGGGAGGGGCTGCAGGGTGCAACGGAGGGCCAAGGGAGGGGCTGCAGAGTGCAACGGAGGGCCAAGGGAGGGGCTGCAGAGTGCAACGGAGGGCCAAGGGAGGGGCTGCAGAGTGCAACGGAGGGCCAAGCAGGTGCTCCATGATAAAAAAATTCAATCTGAAGATTAGACAAGTTAAATTCCGCAAGGTACGAGCTAAACAGGTTTTAAGGTTATATTTATAATTAATCTGTAGTGTAAAAAAGGCATTGAATAAATTTTCAAGATCTTCAACAGAGAAGAGGTGTTCGCACTTCTAAAAAGATGACGTGGAAATCTCAACTGCTTCCAGGTTAACAGTAAGTTATTGAAAATTTAATTTAATTTAACTTCAAAAACGCCTTTAATGACATTTTCAGCATGCAGTTCAAGGTGCTTAAACTTTCTCAAAAATCTCCGGTGTTGTCCCTGGGAAAAAGGAAAAGGCAAGTTGATCCATCAGTGCTCAATCGCGGCATGAACGGCAGAGGCCATCTCAGGATTCTGGCAGCTCACTGACCTCATCATAGTCAATCTTGAACATCTCCAGCCAGCCCTGGAAGTAAAAGTCCGTGTCGCTGATGCGGCGCTGCCGGAACCAGTCCTGCTCGCCACGGATCCGCTTCAGCTGGATGTCGCCGTTCAGCGATTGGCCCGTGGCAAAAATCTGCGTGGGCAGGGGTGGCGAAGGGCGCGGCGCTGCTCAGGAAAAGCTGAGGACATGATGGGCGCATGGGAAACCAAAGTTCGAGATTCCTGTCAAGCCTGATGTCTATGGTCAAACCATCAACTTAGCTGACAAAAGCAATAGTGTAGACTGTAGAGCCACGCAAATTAATCTATGGTCCAAGTTGGCCCAGGTCCAGAAACGCAGTCCTAAGCCGCCTTAGGCCATAGACTCAGAGAGAGTATTATGATAGAGCTTGGCTCAGCTTCGGATAGATATGGGTTTGGCCATAGACAATCACTCAGAGAGAGTATTATGATAGAGCTTGGCTCGGCTCCCGATAAATACGGGTTTGGCCATAGACTGTCAAATTTAATTGGCCGAAGCCATTTAACGATTTCAATGGAATGCGCTGGATTAAACAGACAGCAAAGGCCGGCTATGCCGGGGATTACTCAATAAAATAAAATATTCTGGATTAGATGTTATCTGCTGCACATGCATAGTCAAAGAATCTTCGCTTCCAATTCAACAATTGTATATTGTTAGTAAGGCTTTTTACCATAGACCAGACAAATTCTCATCAAGAATAATTTTATCACAGTTAAAAATAGAAAAGCATTTGATTGCTCAAATTTAAATACGCTTCTCTGTTTACTAATAAAATCTATGAGCAAATTTAGCCGGCAAAAATTTTCAGTTTCAAATTTCAAATTTCAAAATACACTCAGCAACATAGAAAAGTTTCCACCCTCGCGCCAGCCGTGTATATTTAGAGTTTCAAAACTGGTTTTCGTCGCCAGACTTGTGCCATAGACGATTGATGATTTCGTCAACACGCACTTGGGCCATAGACGATTGATGATTTCGTCAACACGCACTTGGGCCATAGACGATTGATGATTTCGTCAACACGCACTTGGGCCATAGACGATTGATGATTTCGTCAACACGCACTTGGGCCATAGACAAAACTTGGGTCATAGACGCCAGACAGGTCGAAGGAAACAGTCACATAGAGCAGACAGCAGTAGCTTACAGGAGTCTAAAATCCACTTTCGCAACCGAACGCAATGGTTCGCCAAATGACCGACCTCGAACGAGCGCGCGCCATGCTGGACGCTGGGATGTCCATCCGAGCTGTTGCTGGGGAAGTTGTCGCCCATGCTCGCGTACTTCTTTGCTGTTCCTTTGCTTCGTTCGAATCCGGATTATATATTTGTCGATGGCTCAAAACACGAATATCTACACCCACCAAAACGTTGACCCTTCGTGCGCTAGGGTGGAAACTTTTCAATGTTGCTGAGTGTATCAAGAAGCATACAGATTTGGGCCATAGACATGTAGTTTTTATGTATAATGTATAATGTTCAAGGTTCAGCTATTTTATAGGACCGACCAATTAACTACTGATTGGGCAGGAGGCTGGGTCAAGCTGAGGAATTGGAATGATGGGGCACACAACTGATATTTCGGTATCGGTCTCCAAGTCGATGCAAGGCGGCAATGCGCAGAACCTGCTCACCAATTGGCAGTCCTTGCACTCGGCCGCAAATGAGTAGTCATACTGGCCGTGATCATAGCAGCCGTCCCGCACCATGTGGAACCGAACTCGATCCTCGGGATGGGAGCACTTGGTTGCTGGGGGACTTGGCTCAGCTGCGGCAGCGGCTTTCACGCTGTTCTGGTACTGTCGGTACATTGTGTAGGAGCTGCAGGTCAGAGCGGTGCTGCAGACTCTGGCTGTGAGGCGCAGCGGGGCTACTTGAGTAGGCTTCAAAAGACTCAACTGCTCTCTCCCGATAGGCAGGCTGTACTCAGGCTCAGCTCTTGAGATGTGCAATGCTGGGCTTTGGGTACACCTGTGCGCTCATTCTAACAATAGGAGCTGGCTTTGGGGAGAGCTCTCACTGGTTGCCTTGGCAACTAGCCCTCCCCCATGACAAATCATTACTGAATTAAAATTCTGGTTGGCTATCGCAGGAACTCCCCAATCCTGGACAGACAGACAGACAGACAGACAGACAGACAGACAGACAGACAGACAGACAGACAGACAGACAGACAGACAGACAGACAGACAGACAGACAGACAGACAGACAGACAGACAGACAGACAGACAGACAGACAGACAGACAGACAGACAGACAGACAGACAGACAGACAGACAGCCAGACAGACAGACAGACAGACAGACAGACAGACAGACAGACAGACAGACAGACAGACAGACAGACAGACAGACAGACAGACAGACAGACAGACAGACAGAGTTAGGGATTTCGGTTTCACATTTACCAGCAATATTGGCTGTCTATGTTAGCTTGGTATCTTCCGGTCTGCAAGTCACTTTAACAGACTTTATTTTTTGTAAAATAGCATTCGGATTCTTCCTTACTACTGAACTGAAAGTAGAAAGACTTTTTTACTAAGCAAATATCTAGTTTTTATAGCACAGTTAATCAGATCTAAAACGGACTGGCTCGCAAACACGCATTAGTAAATTCTAGATTAGATTAGCTACATCTATCTGTTCGCTCTCTGGTGCAAGGCTCGCTTGAAAAAAAGCCAAAAAAAGACATCTGTGCATGTACACTTCTCTATCTAGCGAAGAGTGCTGTCGCACTAAAAAAACCAGTGCGCAACCCCTTCGCTTCAGTGAATTCTAGGTTTAAAACAGTGACATCAAATCTAAATATTTTTGTTGAAGGCTGCTAGCGATTGCACTCTTTGAAGAGTTTTGATGTCTTTGTTTTTCACGTCCCGTCAACCCTCCCAGTCTGCCCTTTATCCTCCAGTTTCGTCTAACTTGCGTGAAAAATATCAAGGTGTGAAGAAAAATCAGGTGGGAAAATAAATGGTATATATTCCCCATTTATACCAGTGCTAGGGCAATAAATGCTTGAGTGACTTGTTTATTGACCGAGGCGAAGCCTGGAATTGCTACTTTACTGTGTAAGTTTTCCGTTCTTTTCTGCTTCTCACTCTTTGTCTCCTAGGCCCCGAAAACCCAGGGGTTCGGGGCATAGACACTTGCTGCTGCAGCAAAGCGACTAGTCAGATTCCAATGCTTTTCGAGTACTTTTCTTCCAGTTCTTGTCGGTTTAGCTCGAGAGCAGCGGAAGCTACTGTCTATGGTCAAAACCACCGGGGCCTTCGCACTGCGGTCAGGCGGCTGGAGTGGCCCATTAAGTAGGCAATATAGAATCTGTGAGATCACATCTTCTTGCACTTTAATATTTTTGCTTCAAAATTCGGCTTTCCAAGCCACCGAACGGCTGAAACCTTCAGGCATCACAGTTTCATCAGCGACAGCATGGACAAGTCAAACAACGACAACAAGTCCAACCAGTGCAACCCCAACAATGAGCGCTATCAGGGCCACCAGCCCGGCTACCAGGGCACCGGCACCAAGGCGGATCTGGATAACCATGCCAACCAGCTGAACCCCAACAACTGGCGCTACCAGCAGGGCGGAGGCCCCGGTGGCGGTGGAGGCGGCAGCGGCGGCGGTGCCGCTGAGCAAGAGCAGCAGAAGTCTTGGTGCACCGTGCAGTGAAGTCGGTGACAAAGACTGCCCCAGCCAGCATGCAGAAGATTGCCAAAAGATTAACAAAGACAGCAGTCTGTGTTGGTTTCACATTTGACTATTCAAAATACAAGATTAGCAAGTTGGATCTTAAAAAATTTCTCATGTTCAAACTCGAAGGTCGCTTTGAAAATGCAGCATGAACTCAGCTTCTCCCATGTCTTTTTGTATTTTTGTTTGTCGAATTTTTTCGACTTAGATTGGTCTACGATGAAACTCATCCTAAGCACCCCAGTGCGCCCTTGTGCCTCTCCTGAGCAGGCAGGCAGATGCGAGGCCCCAGTGCGCTCTTGTGCCTCTCCTGAGCAGGCAGATGCGAGGCCCCAGTGCGCTCTTGTGCCTCTCCTGAGCAGGCAGGCAGATGCGAGGCCCCAGTGCGCCCTTGTGCCTCTCCTGAGCAGGCAGGCAGATGCGAGGCCCCAGTGCGCTCTTGTGCCTCTCCTGAGCAGGCAGATGCGAGGCCCCAGTGCGCCCTTGTGCCTCTCCTGAGCAGGCAGGCAGATGCGAGGCCCCAGTGCGCTCTTGTGCCTCTCCTGAGCAGGCAGATGCGAGGCCCCAGTGCGCTCTTGTGCCTCTCCTGAGCAGGCAGGCAGATGCGAGGCCCCAGTGCGCTCTTGTGCCTCTCCTGAGCAGGCAGATGCGAGGCCCCAGTGCGCCCTTGTGCCTCTTCTGAGCAGGCAGGCAGATGCGAGGCCCCAGTGCGCTCTTGTGCCTCTCCTGAGCAGGCAGGCAGATGCGAGGCCCCAGTGCGCTCTTGTGCCTCTCCTGAGCAGGCAGATGCGAGGCCCCAGTGCGCTCTTGTGCCTCTCCTGAGCAGGCAGATGCGAGGCCCCAGTGCGCCCTTGTGCCTCTCCTGAGCAGGCAGGCAGATGCGAGGCCCCAGTGCGCTCTTGTGCCTCTCCTGAGCAGGCAGATGCGAGGCCCCAGTGCGCTCTTGTGCCTCTCCTGAGCAGGCAGATGCGAGGCCCCAGTGCGCTCTTGTGCCTCTCCTGAGCAGGCAGATGCGAGGCCCCAGTGCGCTCTTGTGCCTCTCCTGAGCAGGCAGATGCGAGGCCCCAGTGCGCTCTTGTGCCTCTCCTGAGCAGGCAGATGCGAGGCCCCAGTGCGCTCTTGTGCCTCTCCTGAGCAGGCAGCTGCAAGGTGCCGTTAAACCGGCGCGGTGCGCACTTAAACCAATGCGCTCCTATGATAGCCCGCGATTCGGAGTTGGCGTCCAATCCAAGTCGCGCGAGAATTTCTGTCAGACTCCAAGGACTACTTAAAAGTATCGATTATTTTTCAGACAGTAGTCCCCGCCACGCCCTTGCCAGCGCAAGCGCTCTCAGTCCAGTCCTGATTCTAATCTCTGCAATAAACAGACTCGAAGTTCGGGTGGAGCCAGGGTAAAGTTGTTGCTCAAACTAAATGTACTTTTTAATTGAATTTCCTGGAAATGAGTTCTCAAGTTTCCAAGAAATTTCTGTCAGGCAGGCAGGTATTTCGAAAGCAAAAACACCGTGTTTTTCTTCTCTCACGTGCTCCCCACCTGGAGTGTACTTTTAAGCCAGAGTTTCTGACTCCTTCCACCGTCACGCACATTTCAGGCTATAAATAGTAAATACAAATCCCGAAGAGCCGCCAGACCCGTGAGTTTCTTCATCGAGTTCCAAAGCTTCGAGAAGAATTTTTTGCTTTTCTAAGAATTCTCAGCTTTTTAAAAACCGTAAGTTTTTTTACAAGAACGGCACCATTCTCTCTGTGTGGCGCCATTCTCTCTGTGTGGCGCCATTCTCTCTGTGTGGCGCCATTCTCTCTGTGTGGCGCCATTCTCTCTGTGTGGCGACATTCTCTCTGTGTGGTGCTATTCCAGTTCTCTCTGTGTGGCGCCATTCTCTCTGTGTGGCGCCATTCTTCCTGTATGGTGCCATTCTCTCTGTGGCACCATTCCAGTTCCCTACGAGTATAGCTCAGACTTGAGCTCTTACTAAAGCCATGGATTGACTTAGGACTGCATCCGCACCTCACCGCGCACCCCCAGAGCAGCGGCCATGGACAAATCCGGCAGGGACAACAAGTCTGTGCAACCCCAACAACTCCAGCTACCAGGGCCACCAGAGCGGCTATGGCGGCACCGGGACCAAGGCCGACCTGAGTAACCATGGCAACCAGCTGAACCCCAACAACTCGCGCTACCAGGGCGGAGGCGGCGGCCAGGGCCGGTCGGGGGGACATTCGAAGAAATGAGCGGTTTTGAGAGGCGAAAGTCACGGAGCAGAGCTGACAGTTACAGAAATACTGATTGAGCTCTCGTAGAATCACCTGATGCCTCTGTGGCTGTTTACCATCAAATTTGTACTTTTGAGGACGCATGATTTGAGCAATAATTATAAAAAATATAATCACAAGATTTTTTTGCGAATCAGCTACTTTTAGTAGTGTAATAATAACACAGCATTAAATTGAGCATCTTTTCAGTTTTTGTTAAAATTGAGTTCCACTGCGGACAAGCTTCAAGCCCTGCCACTGTGCCCCGGTGTCACGTCTTAAAAAAATTCTGCGTTGTTTTATTCAGCTGAATAAAAATACTTTTCAGTATCCAAACTCATTCGGTTATCTTGAATTCTCTCACTGAGCAGAAACTATCTTATGCTTATGCTTATCTTATCTTATCTTATCTTATCTTAAGTATTCCGACAACATTGCAAGTAGACAATAAATTATTATTACAAGGTACATTTCAACAAAAAGACAACAACAATCCAGAACTGAATGAATTTTACTCATATACAAAATTAAATAATGCACATAATAATATTGTAAGACTTGATGTGAAAAGTAAATTAACTGCAAATAGCTAATCTAGCTTGTCCTTAAGATAAATCCGGCACGTTTTGAAGATACGCAAATAAATGTTGAGCATATGTTGAATCATCAAACTTCTTTGTCGTTTAAGTCCTACTTTCTAGATCTTCCATTAATTTTACATTTGCTCTAAATCACAAAGTTTCTAGTGAGTCAAGTGAAAAACCTTTTTCAGTCTCTAGTTCACACCAAGTACTTTAGATGACGCCAATTAGAAAATTACTCTTAAAATATTAGAAATTCTTGAAATCACCTGCCTGGTGGCCATTGATCGCTGTACACTTCCCTCTCGAGTCCGTACAGGTTGTTGCTTAGGACGACACGTTCGACCGTGTATACCTTGGTACACCACGGTGTCTTCAGTTCACCGCGTTTCAGATCGTCACGGACAAAGTTCCGCAGCAGCACCTTGTCACCGAGCTAGCACAAATTTTGTCCTGCCGTCCCAGTGAAATCGCTCCTGCAGCTTCGATGGGGTGGACTTAATCCCCTGATGAGCTCCTCCAGTCGCAGAGGTGTGATCTTCTTAGATCAGTTGACAGATCTCTTTGATCTTCCACCTCCAGGCGACGCTCCGTTGACCGATGGCGCTTCTTCTGACATCACAGAACAGCTGCTGGCCCTCGTACCTGAAGTTGCGCTCCGTTTGTCGAACCTTGCTGTTGAAGTTGTTCTCCTCCTTGGTTGTTGTCAAAGACGCAAGGATGTCGTTCGTATGCGCCACTAAGCAAGTAAAGTTTTAAATCCGAATACGCGGCAGACATACTTATGTCTCGTCAGTGTAGTCGATATGTTTAAACTTGCAGTTATTTATAGGTAACGTGTTGCGTAACAAAATGTACAATACGTACATATACTGTCTAGATTTAGATGTAATGATGAAAGTCAGAGAACTTTTAAATTTTGTTAACAGACTTGCGGACAAGAATGCGCGGCTATAAAAGATTCGGCAGTATTCATTTAGGTGATATCAGATCACGGCTTAAACTGTGATTATTGACAGGTCTTTAATCTCGTAAACCCCAGAGAGAAATCAGCCTAGCGCTTGGCATGACTTCTGGCCCCAAATAAAATAACGCATCCAAAGTTAGGATAATGGTTGCCATGACACCGGTCCTCAGCCCTGTCACAATTTGCTCTTGCCTAAACTAAAGTAAATTTGCAACAAGCCGCTGTGGTAAACAGAAGGGTTGCCTACATCATGAATGCAGGTGCAGAGCAGACATTTTGCAATGCAGTAAACAAGGCTGCTCTTGCCAACTCAAATTCAATTGACCGGCTTAACCGAAATTGCACGGCACACACCCTCCTGGACTGCAGTAGTAAACAGGCAAGCTGTGTAAACATTTCTAGGAAATAGGCAGATTTCCAAGAAATAAACAGAGAGTCTGGGTTCATCACAGTACAAAAGCGCCAATGCTATTGCAGGTTGTTTTTCTCAGATTCTATTTTTAGCAATGACTGAGAGGGCGTATTTAAGAGGCCAAGCCAGAGCGCCGCTTCCTCCCCGCTGTCACCGACTGCCGCCAGAGCTGAGCTAACGCGAGTCCTCAGAGTGATCAAACGCATTACACACAGACTAGTAAATCCAGCTACTAATCCAGATTAGCAACATGTCAGACAAAGCTGCCAGCGACAACAAGTCCAACCAGTGCAACCCTAATAATGAGCACTACGGGGGCCACCAGCCCGGCTACCAGGGCACCGGCACCAAGGCGGACCTGGATAACCACGCCACCCAGCTGAACCCTAACAACGAGCGCTACCAGGCTCCTGGGGGACAGCAGGAGCCGCAGCAGCAGCCGCCACCAAAGTGAAGCTGATCGGATGCCGAGGCGTGCCAGTTGAAAACTGGAAACTATTTTAGTGAATCTGAATATTTTATTTAAAAAACAGACTCACTTTTAATGCATTAAGCATGGTATTTTGTGTTTTTAAATATACCCATTATATTTAGCCACTGAGGTAAAGATTTCTGTCAGCTTTATCCAAATAAACTGACAAAAAATCGTACCAATTCCTATTTCCTCTAATGTATTTTTGTTTAGTTGCGCCCCAATTGGGCCGTTTTACTTTTTCTGTTGTGGGCACGACCTATTCTGAGCGTCAGAGGCCCAGTTTATTACTTTAATCTGCCTTCGCCTTGATTTATCACCTTTCTCTCTCACCGCCGACTTTTACGACCCCCTGTTTCTAAATTTAGCTTTAAGTGCCAGTCATTTCCGTCTTTTTTATTTGTTTTACTAAGCAATTGGACAATGTCGCCCTCGTCTGTCTATCTATTTATTTTTTCTTATCTGTTTATCTATGTATCTACTCGTATCTATCTATCGAAAAAATATCTAAAAGAGCCAAATATCTTGCTATTATCTAAACGCACAACTACTTATAGTAGTGACTTTTAGCAAGAAAAAATGATTAATGCCTTTTAAAAGGGAGATTTATAAAGCCCTAGTGTAATTAACACGGAACCAACAGTAATTAACGCGGAACCAGCAATGTTTTAATGAAAGCCATGCAAAAACCTCAAGTTGAGACTCATTACCCACTAATTGCTGTTATTAATGAGAGCTGGAACAATGTGAGAAAACAAGGAGCGATTTGAAGTATCTGAATACGGAGGAGCTGGGGAAGTGCAGCTCCATCAAAGGGTAGCACAGCTTCATCAAAGGGCAGCACAGCTCCATCAAAGGGTAGCACAGCAGAGCAGAGGTAGCATAGCTCCACCAAAGGGTAGCACAGCTCCATCAAAGGGCAGCAGAGCTTCATCAAAGGGTAGCAGAGCTTCATCAAAGGGCAGCAGAGCTTCATCAAAGGGCAGCAGAGCTTCACCAAAGGGTAGCAGAGCTTCATCAAATGGCAGCAGAGCTTCATCAAAGGGTAGCACAGCTTCATCAAAGGGTAGCACAACTCCATCAAAGGGCAGCAGAGCTCCATCAAAGGGCAGCAGAGCTTCATCAAAGGGCAGCAGAGCTTCATCAAGGGTAGCAGAGCTTCACCAAAGGGTAGCAGAGCTTCATCAAATGGCAGCAGAGCTCCATCAAAGGGCAGCAGAGCTTCATCAAAGGGCAGCAGAGCTCCATCAAAGGGTAGCAGAGCTTCATCAAAGGGTAGCAGAGCTCCATCAAAGGGTAGCACAGCTGGATCAAAGGGTTATGCTACTTACTCTAAGTAGTACAGCTAGCAAAATAAACGGAACGCCAACACAGCTGCCTGCGCAGTTGAGTTATCGATGTATTAGAAACACAATTAGCGTAACAGTAATTGTAATAATAAGGTAATAATTGTTATGCTGTGTATTCGGTGGGCTGCTGAATTTGCAGAACAGATGATGCGGATTGTTGGGGGGCTCAGGCAAAGCATTTCAACACCTATTTCGGCAGACAGACACTGGGGGGGAGGCTGGAGAAAGTGGGAAACTGCAGCAAGTGGGAGCCGCCGCGCACAAGAAATTCACAACAACACGAGAACGAAGAGAAGTAGCGGCTTGGGGAAACGCACAGGTGGCCACAATAAATGGATATAAAATACGCGGGGCTCCGAGCCGCCAATTGAATTGCATTCGCTGCTACCGGGGGGAGGGGGGACGCGGTGCCGCCTGAACACGCAAGAGTTAAAGTTAATGGCAATACAATAGCATCCCGACAGTCTGGCCGCATTGTGACAGTGCAGGGACAGACAATAAATAAACTGGGTTCACGGAGAGGACTAAAGACACGAGGGGACAACAGAGGCCTGGCAAATGCACCGCTGCGAACACTGGAGGGGGGGGGTTCCGCATCACGAAGCAGCCGCTCAGTCCTCCATGGCGTCCTGAACCTCGTGCGGGTTGAGGATGCCGGGCACGGTGCACTGCTGGGCCAGCTTGGCCTCCTGGGCCCGCCGGATCTCCTCCTGCTGCTCCTCCAGGTACAGGTCGCTCAGGTCCTCGCCGGTGAACTCGCGAATCTGCACCAGGAAGTCGCGCAGGTGCTCGCGGAATCGCTTCTGGTCGGCGTTGAACGAGAAGCAGCCCTGGACGAACACGGCGATCTGCGGCCGCTGCAGGTGCGGGTAGGCCTCCGACAGCAGCGCGCTGAGCGACTGCAGCACGAACTCGCTGTTGCTCACGCTGGCCTGCAGCTGCGTGTGCAGCCGGTCCCGCTCGCACAGGGAAAACATCAGGCACAGCACCGAGCTCACCTGCGAGCCAGGGGGGAGCTTGATGACTGGGATTTCCTGGGACTGTGGCTGGGATCTCCGGGGAGTGTGGCTGGGATCTCCTGGGATTGTGATTGGGATTTCCGGGGATTGTGGCTGGGATCTCCAAGAATCTCCGGGGATTGTGGCTGGGATCTCCGGGGAATGTGGCTGGGATCTCCGGGGAGTGTGGATGGGATCTTCGGGGATTGTGGCTGAGATCTCCTGGGATCTCCGAGGATTGTGGCTGGCATCTCCTGGGATCTCCGAGGATTGTGGCTGGGATCTCCTGGGATCTCCGAGGATTGTGGCTGGGATCTCCTGGGATCTCCGAGGATTGTGGCTGGGATCTCCTAGGATTGTGGCTGGGATCTCCTGGGATCTCCGAGGATTGTGGCTGGGATCTCCTGGGATCTCCGAGGATTGTGGCTGGGATCTCCTGGGATCTCCGAGGATTGTGGCTGGGATCTCGTGGGAGTGGCTGGGCTCTCCGGGGATTTTCTGGTACTGTCGGAGTGGCTGGGATCTGGCGAGTTTCTGAGAGTGGCTGGCATCTCATGAACACCAGAAGTGAAAACCCTGCGGCAGCTCACCTGAGACAGCTGGCCGGCCTGCAGCGGGTCGGTGAGCACGGAGAACAGGTGCTGCAGCAGGCTCATGAAGAAGTTGGCGTGGAACTGGCCGGCAGCGGCCGGGTCCAGGCAGTCGACCTTCTGCAGCAGGCGGAGCACGATGCTGAGGCCGGTCTCGCTGACGGACCTCAAGCTGTGCCGCACGGCCCACAGCACGCTCTCCAGCACGATGCGCAGGCGGTCGGTGGGCAGGCGGATGAGGGTGGTGAAGCAGCTCTGAGTGACGGCCTCCAGAAGGGTGAACAGGTTCAGCCGGTGCTCCGGGAACTCGTGCTGGTCCTGGCTGAGCATCTCCAGGGTGCATTCGAACACGGCGTCCAGCATCGGGGGCACGTGCTGGCTGGCCTGCTCGCCCAGCTTGCTGACTATGGTGGCCAGCAGGGCCAGCACCTCCGGCTCCCTGCGGAGTGTCATGGGGATAATCATGAATTGATGCGCTTTATTGGCTTTCTAATTTTCTATTGACTATGGCGTCATCTGAGGACAGCGGGGTCGCGTGAGGACAGATAAGGACAGCGGGATCCCTAGAAGACATGAAAGCGGGGTCATATCAGGACGGATAAGGACAGCGGGATTCCTAGAAGACAGATGAAAGCGGGGTCATATCAGGACAGATAAGGACAGCGGGATTCCTAGAAGACAGATGAAAGCGGGGTCATATCAGGACAGACAAGGACAGCAGGATTCCTAGAAGACATGAAAGCGGGGTCATATCAGGACAGATGAGGACACCCGGGGTCACTTGAGCACAGTGAGATCCCTAGAGAACAGTGGGGCCACCAAATGGAGTCCAGCAGCGCCATACCTGGCAGAGGCGACATTCCGCTGGTAGTCGAGAAGCACGGCCTCGCACAGGGGCGGCACGAACTTGTCGGACACCAGGGCCGGGTCAGTGCTGCGGCCGACCCAGCAGTCGAGCAGTCGCAGCGTCTCCTTCTTGACGCCGCGCATCGCCCGGATCAGCGGCTGCTTGGCCACCAGTTCGCCGTGCGCGACCACCGCCTTGCTGATGTCCTCGCTGAGCAGTTTGTACAGGCTGAGCATGTCCATGAAGTTGCGGCCGAGCTGGCGCACGTAGGGGTGGCCGAGGCTGCGGCAGGCGCTGACGTTGGTGCGCAGCAGGACGGAGAGCTGGCGCACCGTGTCCGGCTCCTGAAGGCTTTCCACGTTCTGTGCAGCCATCTGAATGATGCCGTCCCAGACCTGCGGCAAAGGGGGAGGTGAAACTTTAAAATTAGATTTCCAGAATGAAGAACCGGTTGCTATGGTAACAGAATTAGATTTCCAGAATGAAGAACCGGTTGCTATGGTAACAGAATTAGATTTCCAGAATGAAGAACCGGTTGCTATGGTAACAGGTTATTACCAGAATGAGAAAAACCGGTTGCTATGGTAACAGAATTCGATTTTCAGAATAAGAAAAACCGTTTCTAGGGCATATGCTTCCAGGAAAATAAGCGGTTGCTATGACATCTTTGATTCCAGTGAAACAGCGGCATGGCTGAGCAGTCGCACCTGGTTAGGCAGGCAGAACAGCTGCTCAATCATGATGTCCTGCTGCTGCCTGTCCGGCTGAGCCCCGATCATCATGCCCAGGGCCTCGTAGAATGTGTGCACCTGGGCCGGCTGCAGGTCGCAGATGATGGAGCTCAGGTTGCACAGAATCTCTTCAACAAAGGGAGTCACCTCGCCGGCCTGCAGCTGCACGAACTGGCGCCGGCACTTGTTGGCGATCTTGATGAACGTGTCACAGGCCATGTCCTGGCGGGGTGGGGAGGGATTAGCTGTGGGATATAATCTATCACTGGGATTAGCTGTGGGATATAATCGACCACTGGGATTAGCTGTGGGATATAATCTACCACTGGGATTAGCTGTAAGCTGTGGGATATGATCTATCACTGGGATTAGCTGTGGGATATAATCTATCACTGGGATTAGCTGTGGGATATAATCTACCACTGGGATTAGCTGTGGGATATAATCTACCACTGGGATTAGCTGTGGGATATAATCTACCACTGGGATTAGCTGTGGGATATAATCTACCACTGGGATTAGCTGTGGGATATAATCTACCACTGGGATTAGCTGTGGGATATAATATACCACTGGGATTAGCTGTGGGATATAATCTACCACTGGGATTAGCTGTGGGATATAATCTACCACTGGGATTAGCTGTGGGATATGATCTATCACTGGGATTAGCTGTGGGATATTTTTGGGGATTACCAGTGGGACAATCTTGTACTGGGACTAACAGATGAAAAATCTTGCTCTGGAAAGCATTCGAGTCTCACCTGAACCCCCTCGTGGGTCTCGTGCATGAACTCGAACAGCTTGTTCACGACAGTCTTGAGGAAGCGCCAGTGCGCTCGCAGGAAGCGGGGATACTGCCCGACCACGTACATGATGTTGGCAGCCACAATTGCTTTGTTGTCCTTGCCCTGCAACAGTTTTTAAGCAGATTTGTTGTAGTTTAAAATCCAGGAAAAATGCCCCGACCGCCCAGATACATGATAGACACACTGGACTGCCATGGGTGCACCACAGCAGAACCCCAGCCCCAAGGCCTCTAATTTTAACCCAGTCTGCAGAGGGGCTCAGGGCGCTGCCTGCCTGCCTACCTCTGTCTTGGGGTCCGGGCCTCATGGGATCGAACCGCCTGAGCCCCAAACGGGCTCAGCTGCCGCCGCCCCAAGGCCTCACCTGCTTGTGCTCGCACAGACCCAGCAGCTCCCGGATGACCACCACGATGAAGCGCCGCTCGTCGTCCTCGTTCATGGCACCTGAGATGGAGCCCACGGCCCAGCACAGGGTGCTGAGGTTCTTCCAGGACCACTCGGACCCGTCAACCTGGCGGAGCAGCTTCTCGGTGATGACGCGCTCAGTCTCCACCGGGTCCAGGTGAGTCAGGTACACCAGGGTCTCCCGCATGCTCTTGTACAGCGCCACGCTGTCCGTGTCCTTCATGAACTCGCGCACCACCTCGCCCTGCTCGTTCTCCACCACCAGCACCTCCTCGGGCTTGGCCATGCGGCTGATCATGATGCGGCGGAGGCTGGACAGCACCGGCCAGTACACCCGCCGCCTGTCCGGCCGGCCGACCTCGGGCAGGACGCTGACGAACGGGTTCTCCCGGTACAGCTCGGTGCACAGCGAGTTCCAGTACTCCAGACAGATCTTAAAGATCTCAACCTCGTCAACCTCAGAGATCAGCACCAGGTAGGTCAGCGCGTCTGAGAAGTGGCCCTGAGGGTAATAAATGTTTTATTTGCATGAGGTTCACTTCACATACACTCCTGCCTACTATGAGAAGGATGACTGCAGTGAAAATATAATTGCTTTAAATGAACTAGATTAAGCTGCCCTAATTAAAACCCTAATCCTAACCCTGATCTGACGGTCCTGGCGCCTAGGGAACATGATCTCTGAGTCATTGATGCCCAGGGAACATGATCTGTGAGTCCCTGGTGCCTAGGGAAAATGATCTGTGAGTCCCTGATGCCTAGGGAACATGATCTGTGGGTCCCTGGTGCCTAGGGAACATGATCTGTGGGTCCCTGGTGCCTAGGGAACATGATCTGTGGGTCCCTGGTGCCCAGGGAACATGATCTCTGGGTCCCTGGTGCCTAGGGAACATGATCTGTGAGTCCTGGTGCCTAGGGAACATGATCTGTGAGTCCCTGATGCCTAGGGAACATGAAGCCATTGCGGGTCCCAGATGCCTAGGGAACATGAAGCCATTGCGGGTCTCAGATGCCTATGGAACATGAAGCCATTGCGGGTCTCAGATGCCTAGGGAACATGAAGCCATTGCGGGTCTCAGATGCCTAGGGAACATGAAGCCATTGCGGGTCTCAGATGCCTAGGGAACATGAAGCCATTGCAGGTCCCCGCCAACCTGCAGAGCGGAACTGGTCTCCACCAGAGAGGCGTGCTCCCTCAGGAAGGTGCAGTAGAAGAGGCTGAGGTTCTGGATGAAGTTCTGCTCGTCATCCCGGCCGCGCTGGTAGGCTTCCCGGATGTTGGTGCTGATGGGCAGCATCTCCTTGAGCCTCTCGGTGGTGAGGCAGAACAGCTGCACGAACTGGTCATTGTACTCGCTGGTCTGGACTCCCGCGATCTCGGTGAGGCACTTGAGCGTCACGTTGCGGAACATGGGCACGTTGAGGAACTTGTGCACCAGGGTGGCGATGAGCTTGGTCTGGAACAGGTAGCCCAGCGGGATCCAGTGCGTGAACTTCAGCAGAGTCTCCAGTGTGGCCGCCACCAGGGGCGCGTTCTGCGAATTGTCCAGCACGTGCTGGCACAGCTGGAAGATCAGGGAGAACTCGGCGCACATGTTGTCCTTGAGGTGGCGAGCCTTCACCTGGGTGAGCTGGCCAGAGTTGAATTCGAATACTTCCTCGCTGAGCAGCTTGAGGATGACCATGTTGTTCTGGCACAGCGACTCGTTCGACTTGCTGCTGCCGACGATGTCGCTGATGAAGCTGGGCCAGTTCTTCGGCCACTCGTGCTTGAGAATCTGCACCAGGATCATGTTGAGCTTGCCCAGGTACACCTTCTCGCTCTCCAGCATTTGCGGATTGGAGGAAGTCTTAATCACCAAGCCGACAATGTAGCGCTTGATGCCCTCGCACTGCTCCCTGGGCAGAACCTTCCAGCGGGTCTTGATGAGGTTCTCCAGAATCTGCAGCGCGTAATACTTGCTCTGCTGGTTGCCGCTGTACTCCAGAATTGAGTCCACCCGGGTCCAGGCGTCTGGGTGCTCCTTGAGGGTGGTGAGCACCTGCTGCGCCATCTGCTGCTGGCTGCCGGTGCTGCTGTACATGAGGGTGACAACGGAGTCCAGCAGGCCGATGTCCAGCTTGTGATTGAAGTCCAGCAGTTTGGCCACTTTTTCTTCGGAAATTGCATCCATGACTACTGGCGGCATTTGCAGGTGTGCGCATTCACTGCAGTGTCAGATTATTTCTGTATTATAGATTAGCAACCATGGCAGTGCCAGAGCAAGTTTAGCATTTCTATGACTAAGTTATGTATGCAGAATTTTTTGGACAATATATATGTATATAGATATGGTTATTACAGGAATGCATATTTACTAGTAATATTGGAGCCAATGGACCATTGGAGCCCTTAATTTAATAGGTGGGGGGAGATAGAATAGGAGAAATGAATGAATGCTGCCTGCCACTGTCATAGCTTTTGTGAGTGAGTTCTTAAGTCTCTAGGGTTGGAGACTAAGCAAAAAAATTTACTCCATGTGCACATGGCATAGATGTGATAAGGCAAAAATTAGGAAAATATTTTCACTTACAATGCAAAGGGGCCTTAGGAAATTCTTAAGTCCCCAGGACCAATGAATAACAAGAAACAGTTTTTCAGACTATATGCACATTGTATGGTTGGGATAGTAGGGGCTAAAGACTAAAGTTAAGATTAATGCAATCCTAGCCATTCTTTTTATATAATAAATGAGACCTAATGAGGCTAAAGTATTGTTATCACTCTTTACTTTATCATTATATCATAGTGAATGATAGAACTATTGCCATTGAATGAACATTATTAAAAGTTATAAGAAGGTATATGAATTTAGTTAGCTATTTGGCTAAAATCAATTGCACACATACATATATATATACAATACAGATAGACAACTCATTTTTAGTTTAGTTAGCTATGAATATTAATATGCCTAATAGATAAGCTATAGAAAAATTAAATATGACTATGATAAAAATTTAATAATAAATTTCAAATAATTACAAATTAAAAAAATTAAAATTTTAACTTTAATAAATAATAATTTGAATTAAAAATAAAAATAAAAATTTGAATATTTCTAATTGAATAATAAAGAATTGAAGGTGAATTCTTTAAATCTAGATTTTTATTATCTTAGCATAACTTTTTTTGAAAATTCAATTCAATCAAAGTTACGGGGGGTATCCCAAAAGTCAGTGCACTTTCTTTACTACAGCCTTTTCTGACCAATCAGAAATATTAAGTCTGTTGCAGTTGAAAAGAGACTTATCTGCCCATTACAACAACTTTCTGTTTATTTCTGTATCTGCTGGCATTATTGAGATATCCTGATTGCAGCGCATGGGCATTTTGGCGGACGGCGTCCGGCGCGGATCTAATACGGCGCGGCGCAGCGCGTACGGCAAGCGGCGATTAGTACGGCGCGGCGCGGTACTAATTAGATGCCGAGGCATTTAGGCTTGATAAGACAGTCATAGTTACTCCTGCCGTTTACCCAAAACTGCGTTAATTTTGCTTTAGGGTTTCTTTCACAGGTATGTCATTTCACAGCGTGGCGCAGGTTGTGTAGGCGTCTGGCGTACTTAAGCCATGCGCTGCAATAGGGTGAGATATGAGCACTTTTCTGCCCTACACCCTGTGCTACTTTTACAAATTGCCATAGACCAAAGCTTTGCACCTGATGCATGAAACAATGAAACATTCAACCAATCAACAAAACATCCGCAACATGAAAGCTGAGGAAAGAACAGTTAAAAGTTAATCATCAACATTGTCTTGAGGCTTCTCCACATAGTCACCACTGCGCTGCACACTTCTGCCATCGGCTGTGCATGTCAACAACGCACATCCCACACGGCCAAGAAACTGGAGAAGACAATTGAGCAGGCAAATTTTGAGCTGCTCTCACTGCCACCCTACTCTCCAGATTTGTCAACAGCTGACTTTGCCTTCTTTCCAAAGAGGAAGAAACTGCTGCATGGACAAATCTTTGCTTGTCATAGGATTGACTTGAAGCATTGACTCGCCAAGTTCTCCTTCATGAGATGCCGTGCTCAGATTTTGCTGATTGACAACATTGACGACATGCATAGCCGATGGCAGAAGTGTGTAGCGCACCCAGTGGTGACTATATGGAGAAGCCTCAGGACAATGTTGATTAACTTTTGACTGTTCTTTCCTCAGCTTTCATGTTGCGGATGTTTTGTTGATTCGTTGAATGTTTTGTTGTTTTGTGCATCAGGTACTAAGCTTTGGCCTATGGCAATTTGTAAAAGTAGCACAGGGTGTGGGGCAGAAAAGTGCTCATATCTCAAGAATGCCAGCAGATACAGAAATAAACAGAAAGTCATTTTAACAGGCAGATAAGTCTCTTCTCAACTGCAACAGACTTAATATTTCTGATTGGTCAGAAAAGGCTATAATGAAGAGAGTGCACCAACTTTTGGGACACCCCTTGTAAAAAAACACAAAAAATATATAATTGAAAAATAAAAACTATATGCTGATTGAACTAAACTCTACCATGCTATAGATGCTATAGAAGGAAAAAGGTTTTCTTTCCCTTTTCTTTAGTAGTATACTAAGGGCCAAGGCAATAATATTCCTTTATTTTCTCTTATATACTCGTATTTTATACAATTTAAAGAATAGGAAATTATACTAAGCAACATTGAAAATTTGCCATTCTATATGCTAGTGAGCATTTTTTCTTGGACTATTCTGAAATAAAAGATATGATAAAACTGATCAGGATAGCTCAAATATATCCAGCCCTTGTATACTGCTCCTTCTACTAAATTCCTCAACTCAAGTCTGCTGAAGTGTCACAAAGTTATGTCACTTGCAAAGATTGAGAGATTTTATTTGCTCTCTCAAAAGCGGCAACTACAGATAGCAACTTTTCAATGTTATTGAGTAAAGATTTATAAATTTTAAAGGCAATAGAAGCTAGATGGTCTCTCTTAGTTTAAAAAAAACTATAACCATTTAAAAGAATTAAATGTTAGTTTAATTAAAATGCAATACACATTTTTTGCATATATTTTTAAAAAGCTTTTTTAAATTTAATTTTTGTCTTAAATAACAATTAAAAACTAATAAATAATGTGGACTAAGTGGTTCAACAATTAACTAATAAATTAGCAAACTATTTTTGCTAAAGTAACTATATGACCTTTTTGGACTTATTTCTATATAGATCTAGGAGACAAATAGACCATGAACCATGGCCACCTTAGCTAAAGCCAAAAATTATTGTTATATAATTTTGCTATTTCAATATTTTGATCTATTATATTTATAATTTTGATATCTTAGCTTATCTTTTCAAATTTTAGACCAACTTAGAAGTTTTTAAATTAAAAGTTAAAATAATATTTCTAGTTTAAATAAATTTGCAATCATAATAATTTTCAATTCTAATATATAATTTATATTTTTAATGGTTTTTAAGAAATCAATTAATGCTCAAGTTTTAACTTAACTTAGTTTTGCTTTTGGAGCTTTAGAAATAATAATAATAAAAATTATACAACTACTTAGCCTTAATAGAGCTATATATACAAACATGCTTGGTCACAACCTAGGGATTCACCTGGCCATTTCTATTGACAACACACATAGGTAAGTTGCTATTGGACAGAATAGTAGTCATGTGACTGCTCTTAGCCAATAGTGACTTACATATATGTGTTGCCAATAGAAATAGCTGAGTGATTCCCAAGGTTGCGCATGTATATATACAAACAACAATAGCTTAGGCCTAGCTATAACTAATGTTCTATTAGACTGGTTGTTAAATAACAATAAAATTCAACCAACCCTACAAATTGTGAGCCCCCATACAAAGGGTCATAAAA